>CM034156.1:435128791-436328791 GCA_019776745.2 Taxus chinensis | reverse complement strand
GTGATTTGGACACGTGTTGTGGATACTTGGTTTCATGGTGTTCTGAAAAACTATATTCTGAAGTACTCAATTTCAAATTATTATTTCCCAAAGGTTGCAGAATTCCATTTTTTATGGTATCCTCGGGGAACTTACTTGCAAGGCATTCCACTGGCGATTAAAATATTGATGGTGACCCTGAACTTGGAAAGAGAAATGATGGCTAACTAAACCCCACCACACGTGGAGGCAGGGGAAGGTTTGGTGAAAGATGGCAGACCTAGTGACATAGAGGAGCGCAAGAGGGAGATAGAGAAGCATCGTGACAATGCAGAGTGGATGGAGTTGAGGAGAAAGATGGATCATGAAGGATTTGGAGCTCACACAGAAGGCATGGAGCTAGAGAATCAAGAACTCCCCCATTTTGGAAATCATGAAAGGGAACCCTCTTCGGCCATGCAAGGGAGTAGGCCAGTAGAGACAACCTTGGCTGTAGGTTCGTATTTGATTCTACGTGGAAACCTATCCCTTGTGCTTGGTTTTCTAGTACTTAATACATCAAATAGTCAGCAAGTTAATTTTTGCACTAGGGAAGAAGGAGTAGGTCACACAGCAAGTACATCGATGGTAGGGAAAACCTCTTCATTGTTGTTTACAGGTACCTTTTCAGGTGCATCACTTATACATAATTCAAGCGTGTAGAATTTGGGGCTCACGTCTAGGATTAGTACCACCACACAGACTATAAGAGTTTAATGCAATACTACTGCCAAGACACAAGAAAGTACATCTTCTGGTCCACTTTCAGCTATGGGTGGAGGATCAAGAGGTTTTGGATCAGGTGGGAAAGGTCCGTACCAACCCTAGAATATTTACATGGAGATGTATATTCATCTACAAGAGTATAGGGGCATAGAAGATGTTGCTTAGCATGTGCACATGTGTGAAATACTGTGGCACACAAAAGGGATCACGGATTTTGAGTGTAAGGAAAGTCAATTTGCAACTACATTACAAGGATGCACACATAGTTGGTACATGAATTTTGACCCTAATCAAACTTGTGTAGATTACGCAGCATTCAAAGATGCATTCCTTAAAAGAGTTATATATCCCTGGATTTGAGCAGAAGAGTATAAGCATGCTCAAGGATATTAAACAAGGCACTAATGAAAGTGTCCAGGAGTATGATGCATGTTTTAAAACACTTTTATATAAGCTTCTTATTATATTCATGCAAGCTAGCATGTGCAATGGTTCATTGGAGGACTGATCACACCTTTTAGAAGGGGTTTGTCACACAAGACATACACTGATCTGCACGAAGAACTTGAAGTAGTCTTGCATGTTGAGGTAGTCACGAGTATAGACACTGGATTCAACCCATTCTTGGAGGCACATATTGTAGCTATGACAAAGAAATTGGAGAAATTATTGGAAAATTCCACACATGAGATACACATTGGGATTTGGTGTATAAATTGTGAAGTGGAAGGTCACACCAAGGATAATTATCCCTGCAGATTAGTACGTTCATTACTACTAGACTGTGAGATATGTCACCTGAACCATGACACCAGCTATTTCTCATTATTATAATGTGCGATAAGGAATAATTTATCATGTTATTATAAGATTTTTTGGTCCATGACTCACAATACAGAGTACTGTATGTTGATTGGTCATATCCATGATGCTATAGATATTGGTGTGCGATAGACAGGGGTATTAGATAACTCTAAGGGTAAGGGTGAGCATTAGGACTGAAATCATAATCAAGTGCACTGTGATTGGAATGAGGGGCACTATGATGGAGGATGTGGCAGAGGTTGAGGATACTATGGAAGATTCGGAGGTCGAGGCCATGGTGGTGGATGGGGATAATTCCCTCATGGAAAATGATTTAGATGCAGATCACCTGACCACTATAGGCATGAATGTCCTTAGAATATTACATGTTCTTTTTGTGGAAATAATCATTGCTATGAGGAATGACTGGACTTATATGAGCATATTAGTGAGCAACATAAACAAGAAAACAAAGGTGCAGGGATGGTTAGGATACAATGTGCTATGGAAAATAAGTGGATGCCTAAGTTAGAACCGAAATCTGAGGTATTTCCTTTAAATATCACTACCCATGTTAAAGCTGTACGCGCTAGAGATACAGTACAAAAAAATCCTACTATCACTAAACAGGAGGTTTTACATGCCTGATACCTAGATCTTGCCCATCAGAAGGAGTTTTATCAAGAGACCATGGAGTTCCTTAGAAATCTTTAGGGTGAAATACAATGTTTAAAGGAGAAATCATAGAAGATGGAACTAAAGATGGAGGTAGAGACTATCCATTCAGATATTGATGAATTGAAGGGGGTATGCAAAATATTGTGCCAGGAGAATATTATTCTATTACTAGGGAGTTGGTTGAAGGGAAATAATCCACGCACTAATACTGAGAATGGGTGATAGATCCTGCATGTAAATATTTCCCCCTATAGCTTATACTATGATAAAGAAATCACTCTGAATGTCATTGTAGATGGATGGATTTTGAGCAATATATTGATTGATATAGGCACAGAAGTCAATGTGCTTACTTTAGATGCATGGGTACATATGGGGAGACCCACATTGCAGCCATATTCTAATATATTATTTATGGCTAATCGAACTGAGGCCACTCATATCGTAGTTTTAAAAAATTCATCCATTACTATACAGGGGGCCAAGTTTACTATGGATTTTGAGGTTTTAGCACATATAGAAGAAGACATTTTCCCAGCTCTGCTTGGATGCCCTTAGTGTTATGAAAATAATGTTGATCTTCGGTTCAAAAAGGGATATATCAGTTTTGAAAACAAGGAGGAAAGAGTTATTATCCCTTTAATAGATGGAAAATATGCACCCTATGTTAAACCTTTGAATGAGGAAGATATGAATAGGATTTATGTATGTGCCATCCGGGACCCAGAAGTGGTCGAACCATATAAAGAAGGAATCCTTCAGTGGGAAGATGCATAGTCTATTAGCGATACTAAAAGTTTTGCTTTTGATAATTGGGCTCATGGTACTTATGAGTTAATAGGGTGTAAAGTAAGGAACACATTTACGTGGAACAGTAAACCTCATTACGTCAGGAGAATAGGTAACAACCCTTAACCTTGGTACACTGGGGAAGGGGACCCTACGGTATTCCTGTGCACCATAGAGGAACAATGGATGTACCAGTTGGACAGAAGAAATATGATAGAATATACCCTGTATAGGACAACAACGCACTGGTGGGTGGTTCACAGGGATAATCTTGTAGAATGGAATGACGTCAGGATTGATCTTACAAATCGATTTTCTAGGAGTAATGCACCAACTAGAATATGCACATATCATGGTAATCAACCTATTCAACACCACATTCAGTAGTGTGCGAGGCTCTAGAAAGAGGGGTAGGAAGCTTTACCACAATCACTATAGGTGCACAAATGTTATTCTACTTTATAAGGCTATGCACGTGCTTGGTATGTATATGCAGAGATACATAGAGAAACTTGAAATTAGCAGGATTTGATTATAGGTATGGTCCAGAATTTTGAATACTTATATACTAAAGCTCTAGTAGAATAAGCATTAAGGGTTATAAAGTAGTTAACTATGGGAGATAGTGTAAAGGTGAAAGAACTCATTCAGGAGTTATTTGATGCAAACGACTCAGGAGCGCATTTTTTTGTAGGAACATAGACAAATTCCACACTACTTAAGTGTGCTTGCTTTGAGAAAGAAAAGGGAAGATGGTCTACATGGTGGATGATGAAGAAGTAGAAGAGCTAGATATACACCATTCAACAGGTGTGTGCGAGGTCTTAGAAAGTGTAGATAACAACACATGTGCCTATCATGAACCTATGAGGGCCAAGAAAGTGAATATTGGTATGTATACTGAACCTAAAGAGGTAATAATTGGATATTATTGGTTTGAATCTGAAGTAGAAAAAATAGTGGATTTACTTCCTAGGGGATACCATAAATTAAAATGAGTGCATGCATCATTAGGAGAAATGAAGATAAAGCTTAACGAAGGTGCGTGCCTGGTCAGGAAGAGACCCTATAGGATGAACCCCAAATTGCATGAAAAGGTCAAAGAAGAAATTCTTAAAATGTTGAAGTCTGGAATTATCAAGCCCCTAGATGAGTCAAGAATGGGTCAACCCAATGGTGATCATTATAAATAAATATGGTCGGATTAGGATCTGTGTGGACTACAAGGAGCTGAATGTTGCATGTGTGACTGATCCTTTCCCTATGCAATTCACAGAGGAAATATTAGAAGGCATTACAGGATGTGAGATCTATTCCTTTACAGATGGATTCTTTGGGTATCATTAGGTTAGGATTGCACAGAAGGATCAAGAAAAGACTAATTTCACCACTGAACGGGGAATTTTTGCATATATTGTGATGTCGTTCGGACTGAAAAATGTGCCCATTGTATTTTCGTGAATATTTGTTCAAGCATTCCAGGATTTTATTCATATTTTCTTGCAAGTTTACTTGGATGATTGGATGGTATATGGTCTTGTTAAAGATCATTGTGACAATTTGTGCTTAATGTTTGAAAGATGTAGATAGTTAAGAATCTCTTTGAACATCAAAATGTGTTTGTTTGCTACAACTTTTGGCACTCTATTAGGGAATATTATTTACAAGGAAGGTTTGTTGTTAGATCTAGCTAAAATTATAGGTATTGTTGGCCTAAAAGAACATACCAGTCAGAGTGAGGTGTGTGGATTCTTGGGTCACACTAGGTATTATAGAAAATTTATCAAACGATATGCTAAGGTTGATGAACCCTTAGAGGAGTTAGTAAAAGGAAAAGGGACATTCTATTGGGGGAACCGTAACAGCGTGTATTCGATACATTGAAGGAGAAACTTACTACAATGCTAATTTTGTGCTTTGCCTCATGGGACCAACCGTTTCATGTACATGTGGATGCTTCTAGAAAGACCATTGGTATGGTGTTGGATTAGTCTGGAGAAGGTATTATAGATCATCCTATCTATTTTTCTAGTAGAAAGTTAACTCATGAAGATTAGAATTATACAACTACAAAGTGTGAAGCTTTGTCAATGATCTATGCACTATATAAATTAAGACAATACCTGTTAGAAAAACCATTTATATTCTATACCAATCACATGGCATTGAAATACTTGGTAAATAAGACAATCTTACATAGGTATATATGTCGATGGGTGCTCTTATTCCAAGAATTTAAATTTACATTTGTGGTAAAACCAGGGAAAAGTAATTATGGCCTAGACCATTTATCAAGGACACGGTTAGGGGAAGATGCACAAACAATTGGATATACAATTCTAGATGCATAGTTATACAAGTTGCATTGTGTGCCTTCAGACTTGGAGGATATTTTTGTTTTTCTATGCACAGGTGTGGCACCAAAAGGAATAAAATCCTTAGAGAAGAAACAACTTACAATTCACGCAACACCTTTTATGTTGATCAGTGGTGACCTATAAAAGTTATGTCGAGATGAAGTACTATGTCGATGTGTATTAGAACATGAGCACAAAGATATCATGAAAGAGGCTCATGGTGGTATTGCAGGTGGGAACTATGCAGGTGATGCCACTGTGCACAAAATTTTACTCACTGGATTGTGGTGGGAGACACTGTATAAGGATTATAAGGTGTATTGCAAGGCTTGTGATCAATGTCAGTACCTTGGAAAACCATGGCAAAGAGATTAAATGTCTTTAAGACATATTCCTAGTGCAAAGCCATTTGAGAAATGAGCTATAGACTTTGTGGGTCCTATCTCGCCAGCTACACATAGGATTGGATCACTCTACATCATTACTTGCACAGATTATATTACAAGATGGGAAGAAGCATCACCTACTAAGGATTGTACGACAACTACAACAACCAGTTTACTATAGGAGAATTTTCTTACAAGGTATGGATGCCCGTTGAGTTTTACCAGTGATAGGGGAACAAATTTTTTGAATGAGACAATCAGAATTCTATTGGAAAAGTTCATGATTGTACACCATAAGACTACACCATATCATCCTCAAGTAAATGGGACTATTGAAGATTTCAACAAGATTTTGAGTAAGACATTGACAAAAATTTGTGATGTTCGAAGAAAATATTGGGATGATAAATATTTTTCTATGCTTTGGGCATATAGAACAACATACAAGTGGTTGAACAAGGCCACACCCTTTTAAAGGGTGTTTGGCATAGAAGTAGTTCTTCTTATGGATTTCATGTTACCTTCTTTACGTATCACGCATGCAGGAGGTCTAGCTGATGAGAAAGCATTAGAAGAAAAAATTGGAAAGTTGATCAAGCTAGATGAATCACGAATAATAGCACAATGAATTCAAATGCAAGAAAAGGACAAGCAAAAATAGAGGCATGACAGGCACATCAGGGACAAAAATCTTGAGATAGGACATATGGTGCTTCTTTATGACTCTAAGTTTCTTTGCCATCCAGGAAAACTTAAAGTGCACTGGTTGGGAGCATATGTTATCACTCATATACTTTAAATAAGTGCTTTCTAATTAGAGTGCTTGATGGGATACCGTTACCCAGTTACTTTAATGGGAGTAGGTTAAAGCCCTACTATAAATAAGTCTTCTTGGTGTTTGTAATAAGGAAGTGTTTCCATTTAGAGTAGGTTTTCATTTTTGTATTCCCTTAATGTATTTCTTTCTTTGTCGCTATTTTTTTTCATTTTAGTTGGTTTTTTGTGTAATAAGCATGTTTGGGCGCTGGAAGCTAATTACCATTTATAGAATTTTTATGTGCAGAGGACTGCACATACCATTTGTGTGGGGTGGCTATTGAAAAAAGGGTACACATAAAGGAACAAACTGCTACATGTGTTATTCAAGTTTGGAGAGTTTCCATAAAGAATATTGCTTCCAAACAAGGACCATAGATGGAGATAAATGAAGGAATAGTATAACGCGAGGTAATTAGCAGCTGTGGAGACTACCAGGAGAAGGCACAATGGCAAGGTACTCAGGCACATGGAAGTGCATTGAAGAGAAGTTTGTAGAAAAAAGGTAGGAAGGCACGCTAGAAGGTTATACCTGAGGCATGAAGATGTACCGTGAGGAAAGTGTGAAAATGGTCAATTAATGAGAGGATTTTTGGTAGGTGAAGGATCAATAAATGCACTAACTTTTTGAAAATATATATAAGGACGTGATGTGAGTTCATTTTTACCATTGTAATCATAAGTATTTAAAAGAGCTAAATTCAATCGAGTTGAGTGATGTATATTGAGGTGTAGAGAGTGTGAAACCATACGTGGAGAAATGATTTGTGCGCAAAAGAAGCTTGTGTCCCCATTAGTGAAGGGTTTGAGTGAAGCAAATGTGTTGCAAAAGAGCTAGGGCATGTGATTTCAAATTAGGGAATGCAAATTTAAGCTAGGGTTTGGACCTTCT
Source organism: Taxus chinensis (assembly GCA_019776745.2). NCBI lineage: Eukaryota > Viridiplantae > Streptophyta > Pinopsida > Cupressales > Taxaceae > Taxus > Taxus chinensis. The sequence goes on along the minus strand of CM034156.1, from coordinate 436,321,325 downwards.
TGCTATAAGAGATAGAAATTGAAGCATTTGCACATTATAAAGGATAGGAAGGTGATATTTTTAGATGGCACCAAAGAAAGTACTTGCCACAAGTGCCAAAGGAAAGAAGAAAGTGGAGGCAAAAGTTGAAGTTGCACCTGAGAGTAATTTTTTAGAGATGCAGTACCCAGAAGGTTTTATAGTTAGGAAATAATGGGATTCCCACATCCGTAAGTGTAAAATAAGTGATTACAACCACCGCACATCGAATAAAAAGGAGTTAGATGCGTTGTTGAGCATGAAGACCAACAAGCGCACAATAGAGGACATGCCAGTGTATGATGATGTTGGAGAGAATTTTTTAAAGTAGGTTAGAGTCTATCATTTGTACGAGCTCCCTTATTTTGGAAAGTATGAACCTTTATACTAGTGGTTAGTGAGCAAAGTCCATGAGGACTTATTCTATTTTTTCATACAGAGGGTCAAAATGATAGTCACCTTGATTGCAACACTGATAGGATTAAAAGGCACACGGATAGACCTTATTAGTGATCTAATAGATAAAGAAGAAATCATTAAACATGGAAGGATTTGGGATGTATAAAGGGTCTGCACGAGATGGACATTAACAAGTTAAAGAAGTACCTAGTGGTTTAGGCAGCTGCACATCTGGTAACATAGTTGAATGACCAAGAGAGGTGGTCATAAGTGAATATAATGAGGCTACATATCACGAGGAGAATTTCTTAGGGAGTGATCTATAATATAGCATGATACATTATAAAACCATTATCAAGGAAGTGCACACAAGTGAAAAAATCATTTTTGGCTCTATTTCACTTTCTTTAGTATTTATGGAGATTAGAGTGCTTGATGGGTTGAAGGATAAGATTTGGGAATATCCCATGGAGAATAAATCCCTTGCATAAAGGTTTGAAAAATATTTATGTGAAGGGTTGATGAATGGGCCATTCAAACAGAGGGTGGAGATGTGGTATGATCGACTCCAAATGGAATTTGAAGAAGAGTGGCACATCCCTTAGGACTTATCATCAGTGGTTGGCAAGGCAGTATAGTTCACTATGTACCAGCACTTCTGCATCGTGGAATTCGCTATGAGGGATGGGACATGGAGCCCATGGAGTAAATTGTGATATACCTTCACAACATGATACTTCCAAGCATCAGTCCACCATTTTACTAATGCACATTACCTAATTATTATTGCAGACAAGTAGACTATGACTACCACACTCTGAGGAAGACATATGTATTTCCAGGTCGAGCTGCCTATGTTGAGAGGCTCATTTCAAATGTCATAAGCATGAGACTTGTAATCTTGGTAGTTGGGGACATTAGAGAAATGCTCGTATACCTTTACCTTAAGCTAAAGCTGGAGAATAAAAAATATGTGGAGAATGAGTTCACGCTCCCATGGCCACCTAAGGGAAAGCATACAGTGGAGAACATACTAGCCCAAAAATACCACAAAAGTTATAGAGATAGATGATGAGGAGAAAGATGACGATCGTGGCGGCTTAGAACATAGAGGCCAGAGGCAACCCATAGATAGAATAGAGACTAAGCACGCGAGTACCCTTCCTCAGGTACAAGAAGAATAAGGGGACTTAGAAGTAGTCTAAGGAGAGTGTCATGTCAAGAGGGTGTTCAGAAGAACAAGAACACAAGGCATGGGAACTCCTCAGTATATTAGGAGTACACCACGAATCTCTCCTCAAAAAGAGACAATTGAGAGGAAAAGGAGGAAGTTGAAGTTGAATGAGGAGGTAGAGGACTCTGCAGAAAGCACCCATGGATCCCCTATACAACTAGAAGAAGTGGAAGAACCTAGGGATGAAGATATAAAGGATAAAGAGGCAGGAGAACCAAAACATGATAACAATCATAACATTGAAGATCCAGCTCCAAACCTTGGCACTCATGCACCTAAGGGGCTAATAACGAAGTGCACAACTGGGGAATACAATGTTGCACATATGGGCTATGACGAGGACATAGGTAAAATTGTCCACATACGATTCCAGAATATAGTGAGCCTCAAGGATTTGTATGGATGGGAGTTGATGGACCCAAACATGGAAACCATGCACACAAGAAGTAGTTTTCGTGGTCCATGCAAACTCAGATGGATGATTCCGATTTTTATGTATGTGAAGAGTCCTATGTATCAAGAAGAATGAATAAGGCACCGTAGAATAGGCATATACCTATAAATCCCACTCTCATGTCTGATGAGTAGGTAAGTAATGCCTTGGTAAAAGTATCTACAGAGGTGGCATGGAGAAACATAGATAAGGCTGCCACTATTAGAGTGCCATAAGAAGAAAACAAGGTCAAAAATGCAAAAATAGCAACATCTAAAAGGAGATAAGAACCTAGAGAAAAAGAAGAATGGGGTTCTCATCAGGATGGTAGTGGAGATCGGACATCGTGTCCTCAAGGAAAGACCACACATGGAGTCTTAGGTACCTAAGAGGTTCCCTTCGTATATGCATTATGTGTGTACCTTAGTTGATTTGGTGCTTGAGGATGGACCAATTTGGATGGTAACACCAAAGGGTCCTGAATAATAAGCAGAACAAGTGAGGGTCTCAGTAGTTAGAAAGATTTCATCTTATGAAGCCTTTCTCTAGACTTTGCAGGAAGAGCTGAAGAAAGAAGACCATGCATTGAATATTTTTGCAACTCTAAAAGCAGTAATCAGAATCTGGACGATGGTAGAAGACAATGAAGTCCTGAACATGATGAAGGATGAGACTTTGGGGTGCACATATATATTAGCACTGGTCAAGAAAAATCACACGGACCTTGTAGCAGCCCAAGACCCACATAAAGAAAGGCTTGATGAAATTGGGAAGCTTATAACACAGAAGATGGATTTTCTCGAAGGAAGGGTGACTGTAATTTCCAACATTGTTCTAGTATTACAAAATGATAAGGAAGATATTGGAAAATGTTAGAGGCTAAAATCAAAGAAGAATATCCAGATTTAATTCTTCCAGTTGAAATAGATAACGTTGCAGGGTGAAAGTTCATTCTTTATACATTAATTTTTTAATTTCCTTTCATTCCCATTCTTTATTCTTTGAAGTATCGAAAGAAAACTATTTTTAGGGTGGAAATGTAGTTTTATGTGGGGTAATGTTGAGTAGATGAAGTATGATACTAAGGAGAAGGCACACAGAAGATTCACGTAGGGAAGCAAGAAAAATTTGAAGATGTGGAAGGATAGGGAAGGAAGCACATGTGAAAGACAAAATGAATATGGACTTATCCATTTTCATGGTTATGGGATATTTTTGGAGATAGCATGCGGGGCACACAACTAGATGGAAACTTGTGTGGAATGCAAATGCTATTTTTGGAAGAGCATCTATGAATACTTTTCATGAGTTCGAGTTAATAATAGGATTACCACTACCAGCTAACTAGAAGAGATATACTATTAGCACACTTGTATGTGTTTCTATTATTGTAAAGGCACATGGTTATTTTCAGCATGTGACCTATTTTGGGAATTATGTATGTGGTGAAGGGAAATTCCCCACCCTTATAAATATGTAGTAATCTATGTAGGTTAAGAGAGTACTGTATATGAGCTATTGTGAATTTATGCTATCAGGACTGATTCGTACAATGAACTTATGGTACTAATTATTATAAGAAGCTTCTGTGTTCATTATGTGTTAATGTAATGGAGTCTAATGGATGAATAATGGTGTCAAACATGACTGTAACTAGTTATTGCATGGATAATTTATTTTGTTTACCATTTGATTCATGATTCTTTAAGATCTAGATCTAGGATATGCTCTATGAAAAATGTGTACTATTTATGAATCTGAATGCATTAACCATTCATCATGTTTGCATCCTGCACAATCAACTCTAAGGAGGGGCTTGATACCTTTGTGCACTTCAGGTGAGCACTCAATCTAGGGTGAGTGATGTGCCAGTGCACCTAGGTTATTCTTGGTAAATTCTAGGTTCCATCACCTATTGATTTGGGGCATTGGGGACATCTTGACTACTTCGTATTCAATATCATACATTTATGTCCCATCCTCATGCAAGATGTCTTCATACCAAGAGAAGTTGAATTTCTTCATCTCACTGATTGTGATCCTTAAGTGGTCCTTTTCACGTAGCTTGAACTTGTCAATACAGCTGGCCCAATAGTCCTCGACTTGTGGCTCATGTTGTAATTATAGGACATATAACGAGTCGAGATCTTCTCGTATGTCAAATTTTGGCATGACAACATAGGAATGCAAAGTTAGATGTGTAAAAGTGGCCTCTAGGTGAGATGCGTCATTTGATATTTTCCACGTGAACACCCCTAGAGAGATAGGGAATGAAATCAACTTCTTTCTCCTACTTTTGAGCATAATATTCACTTGAGTGATCTTCCTATAAAGCTCAAACAATACAATTTGATCACTGAGGTACTTAGGTAGTCTCAGCGAAGCTTGGTCGAAGCCAGTGACTCATATGTAGGAGAAGGTTAAGAATTATCTAAAGTACAAGTCATATTCCTTGATCAAATATGCCACTGTGGTGACATCCTAGCTTCAATATCCCTTTCTAAGATTTGGACCATGTACATGGTGAATGCACCGTTCATGTGGGTGAAATTCCTATTAGTCTCCTCCATTACCAACTATGGAAGTTTCTCAACTATGGGCACCTTGGCAACAATGTTCTACATGAGAGATAATCCTTTAAATGATTTCAATCTTGCAAGGAGATAAACTAGGTAATAAGTCATGTGGAACTTCCTTGTCATGGGCACTTAGAGTAGTTGTAGATGGATATTGTCACTGATGATCTGCCCCCAGTCAATCCTCTACTTTGCTTCTATCAATGTCAGGATGAAAAGGCCCATCTTGTCCTTGAAGTCTCTTGTGTTTACTTTTCCCATAACTCTACTGAGGAGAGTGATGAAATCATAATACCTTCTCAAAACTCACAACTTGGAAGATTCTTGGGCATCCTAGAAGGCTTCCTTCATGTTTTCAACTATGAGTCATGTGCCACTCCTTGGACATATGAATCCATTGTTTTCCAATCATGCGAGGCTCTATCCTTTGAGATGACAACCATGTTGGTATCTGTAGAGAGAGTGAAATGGTCCTAGGGTTGATGACCACCATCGTTGTACCATTTTCAATGTTATAATTTTTCATCACACCAAAATCTTGAACTTATGGTGGAGAGGGATCTCATCATGTTAACCAGCTGCTACACTAATACACCCCTACAAGATAGATCCATATGCAACCATGTGAGCTATGGGCCCACTATGTATTTACCTAATTAGGTCCAATGACATTAGGAGGTAATGACACTGGGACTTCTCGGGAGGTCACCTATCTCAGTACTACTCCAGGTCGGCACACTTAACTTCCTGACTATGATATCATAAAAGGAATGATAACCAGATTGTACCAAGATAAGAACACAGATGCTAATCAAACACTATGATACATAAGATGAAAGTAATTCACCAGAATAACTTTACATAAACCTTTGCAAACAAATGAGCAGCAATATCATATATTATTATGGAAATCAATAAGAAGGATGTACATATAGGAGGAGTGAAATGTAACTACTACTTAAATCAGTGATGAAGAACTCCTACTAACTCATATTGGTAGTTATTTAACTCTAAAAGACTAGTAAGCTAACTCCACCCAACTAGTAAGATAACTTGACAAATGTAGGGCTAACACAAGTGTAAGAATTATCCTAATAAATAAATAAAAGGATAAATAATAAATTACACTAACAATCAACTCATATGGTTTGTGTCTCAGGCTTGTAGTGGAAATATCAGGCTAGGAATAACTCGAGACTCTGCATAGACACTAGGTGTCCTGCAGTGGTGAACAAACCACTTGTGAATATCTGGTCTTCAATCCTCTTTCGGTCCTTGGAGGCCATGTGAGTCTTAAGGTCATTCAGGTCCATTTACAAGACATTGTTGTCTTCCACATCATACTCATAGGTGAAGGGGTGTATCAGCTTCTTACCATTCCACTTCGACTTCATGTTTAGTAGAGAAAGAAAAACTTACTATTTTTAGTAAGTGTGAAAAATCAAGTCCTTGATCTTCAACTAGATGTTGCAGCTCTATTTTCCTCTTTCTCCCTGCATTCCTCATTCCTTCTAGATCAAATTTATATTTTCATTAGGTGTCTATGGGACCACTTACTATTTTTAGTAAGTGTCAAAAATGTCTGTTGTGGTGATTTCTCAGTTGCAGTGCATCTTTAATGTCACTGTATCCTTCACAGGTTCTTCTGTTGATGACTTTCCCAAAATAACAATCCCTATGTAGTAGACCTACTATTTTTATAAAGTGAGATTTTGGAGCTTGGATTGATGTGGAATGAATTATTTTGATATGGGTTTTTTCCCAATATCACCCCTATGAAATTTCAGGCCCACTTAATAGGCAAGGAGTTTTTAAAGTTTCAAATTTTGGGCTTAGCAGTGCTTCTGGATGTGGCAGCCATTAATGGACCTCAAAATTACAGGTCATGTTTTCTCCTCCGTTTGTGAAAAAAATTATATTTTTTATGTGGTTTTTCTCTTCTAATGCTTCACGTGCAATTCTACTTCATTTTTCCCAACGGTTTGATGGGAAATTGGATTTTTTCTTAGTTGAGCCAAAAGTGGGATTTCTATTTTGTGGATGCTCTGTTGCACAAGAGGAGAGTTTTAAGGTGTTTTTTTTATGTCCTTGGGTAGAGGAATTAATAGAAAAATATAGATTTTTTTCACACATCTGTTTGAGATATTTCTTTAACTTCTCGTTTCATGGCCATGGAGTTTTCTCTGTTTTCTCCTTCTTCGTTTTGTGCCTCTCCTTCTTTGTTTTCTCAAATTTCCTTGTGAGACCTGCATGATTTCATGGAGTGCAAGAGAATTACCTCTATGGTAGGTTTGGTTTGAGGTTCAAAAATGGTGGAATGATGGATGAGAAGTTACAGAGGAGGAATGGAAATATCTGTACACGGGAGTGGAAATAGTTAGAAGCACTGGAAGAAGGTGAAGTGCTAGTTAAAATTTAAATTTTTTGAAATCATGGAGGGAGAAGGTTAGGAAATTTTTTCATGTCTTGATGTTCCTAACCTTAGGGATGTGAGGGACATCAAATTCCATGGTGGTCAAGAGCACAACGCGTGGTGGTGATTAGATGACAGGGAATGGATGTGAAGAAAAGCTGCTTTAAAGCACTGAGAGCTAAAATTTGGTCACGTGGATGACCAAAAGACTCCCCATAGGGGCTAGGCACATTTTTCCATGTATTTTGTCCCTAATCTTAGGGACCTAAGACATGAGGGACATAAAATTCCATAGTGGTCATGGAGCTAACACTTGTCCTTGGTCCAACGACGAGGAATTTGAGCTTGAAAAATACACTTGGGGGCTGAACTGTCAAGTCTGAAGGTCACATGAGGGTCCCAGAGGTCACATGATGGCTGGAAGTATTTCTCCAAGGGTGGTTTACCTGACCTTAGGGAATTTGGGGACATGAAATCCTACTAGGATCCTAGTGCTGACATGTGTCCTCCTAAAAATTGACTAACTCTTGTACTGTCTTCAAGAGGGTAACTTGGAACGATGATAACTTGAACTCCCTGTGGAATTTATTGGTGAAATTTTATATGATCCTAACTTGAAATGGAATTTTAAATGTAATCATTTGGGTCTCATGTCTTTATTCATCCATTTTATCTCTGAAAAATGGATTTTTGATTTGGGACTCCACTTGTGCCTAAGAAAAACTGCTTGAAAACCCTATCCACCAAGGTGTTGTGAAAAATATGATTTCACTATCATGTAGGTCTTATAATCCTATTTTAGGATTTTTTTTTTACATCTAACTCTATCTGGAGCTCTCATAATCTTCTTTTGAAGCCTAACACCTATTTTAGGCTTGTGTGCTACCTACGCTTATGAACCCTATTTTTTACTTAGAGTGCTCAAAGTCTTTCAAAACTTCCTAAACCTTCCAAAATAAATTCCATGATGTCCTAAGGTCTTCAATTAAGCTCCATTTTTAATTTATCCCTTTTGTATGCTTTAGGGGGAGTTGATCTAGTCCTGGGAAGGCAAGCGATAGCCCTTCTCAATATTGCTAAAAGATAACTTCTTTTCAGAACTTCCTAAAATCACCTAAGGGACTGATTTTACTTTCGTAAATCACCTAGAGGGATGAGATAAAAATTTTTGAGGGGTCACTCAACTGACTGGGTGGACTTGGTGTGCCTGGGAATGGAAGAACATGAAAATTTTGGCACAGGGTTATAATTTTTGTGCTTGGAAATCGTCAATTTTCATGTTGCACATTTACACGACAACAATTGGATCTATCTTGGGGACATGGCATGGAATGAGTGTAGCGAAGACATGACATGGGAATATAGAATCTCAATTTTAGACCATATAATTTGTTTACTAGTGCCTTATCCATTGGTCCTTCTAGAGTCATGTACAATTTCAAGAAAGAATGAATGGAAGAAGGAAACACACACACACACACACACACACACACACAAAACAACAAAAAAGAAATACATGACACAAGAAACAGGGGGAAACACACCTAGAAATCACCTATTGTATAAGGCGGGGGACAATCCTCTTTCACTGATGATATACTTTGAGGTATTTCTCACTATAAGGCAATTCCAATGGCATTCCATTAAAGTATGAGAGTATAAAAACATTCTCACCGCAAACTCATGAATCTGAAATGGGCCAAGCCATAACAAATCAAAATTTCAATGGCTGCCTTTTGGTTCCCTTCTCTTTTCCCATAGCAAGATGAAGTCTCCAACTTTTAATTCCCTCACCTTGCCCTTCTTGTCAAAAAATTTCTTTACTTTCAATTAGTGCTCTTTGATATGGTCCACAACTCGGAGTCTATTTTCTTATAGCCTCTCAAGAAATAGGATTCTCTTGTCAATGGAATCCTTTTACTGACCATCTTATATTCTCTATAGCAACTTGAGGACTGACATCTTGATTTTGAGGGGAACTTATGCTTCAACCCCATACAATAGTTGGAATGGTGACATACTTATTTCCTTCTTGGGAGTTATCATGTACGCCCATAATGCATCATACAACTTTTTGTGCTAATTCCTTTGGTGCTCGTCTATAAGCTTACAGACAATGGTCACAATGTTCTTGTTTCTTGATTCAGCCTATCCATTTCCCTATGGGTAATGTTAGGAAATATATCTTAGTGCTCCATTTGTATGTACGGGTGAATAATAATTACATGTGTAATTATTATTATGGTAAATTAGTGAAAGTACATTTACTATATAAATGTAAATAGTAAATGTAAAATGTGGTTAGTATGTGGTAAGTTAGTAAGTTAGAATAACAAAACAATTAGTATTGTTTTATTATTATATTGGTGAGAGGTTGAAACCATATGGGTGTATGATTGTACATGAAGAAAAATGTTGTTGTAAGGATTGTTATTTTAGATCTCCTATATAATAGAGTGTAATGAAATAGTGAATATATAATAAAAATATAATATAGAGTTGTTGATTTCAATTATCGTCTGTGTAGCTATTTCATGGATTCTTTGTATTAGATCAGAGTAATTTTTACATTTGGTACCAGAGCAGGTTAAATATGTCTCAAAGAAGATCTCGTAACTTTTGTTTTGTGATCTGGGTTTCTCCAAAATTTTGTGTGTAGAACGATCTGTTATACAAGAAGCTACAGGAGAAATTTCAGCATAACTCAGTTCTTAGTTTGGGAGAAACGTGCAATTTACTATACAGCACATTGATCACTGTTGTTTTTTGAAGAAATCGGAGAATCAAAGGTAATTCAAATCTACATTCAATTTTTTTTTGGGTATTTAGATTCAGTAAAATGGATACACCATTAGATAAATTTAATGGTCTGAACTTCCATACATGGAGGGTAAAAATCTAGATGCAGTTAATGAATAAAAACCTTTGATCTATGGAGGATAGTAGATGGAACAAGAAAAAAAAACCTACAGATGTAAGCAAAACTTGTAGAATGGGAAACTAGAGATGAAAAAATATCATATAAAATTGACTATAACTATGAAGAATTTCTATACTAAGTGAATTTCTTGGAGGAATGAGGCACAGGAGGTTGGAGGTCATTCAACGACCTCTCGTTAGTCACCAACGACGGGGCCGTATCAGCTATGGTGATAATTTTTTAATACAGTGTGTTCCTGTTGTTTCTTTGTATTTCTGGTAGAGTGTTTGGTTGCAGTGTTCCTATTGTGGTTTTCAGAATAAATGAAATTTCACATTGAGGGGGGAACATGATCTCAATGTTCCATTTCTAGTTTTCTACATTTCTAGTATTTTCTATATATGTAGCAGATTTTAGCAGAATTTCCTATGTTATTCCCTGCAGTGAGATGTGATGAGGACTAAGAATAATACTTGGCATATCATGATGTGGTTATAGGTAAACTACTTGAAAACCTTCATTTTTGGTTTGTGGTACACCACTTGTAAAACCACCATTTTCGGTGGTTGGTAAACCCTATGCAAAACCATCACCCTTTTGGTTTGTGGTACACCACTTGTAAAACCACCATTTTCGGTTGTTGGTAAACCCTATGCAAAACCATCATCCTTTTTGGTTTATGGTAAACCAATTGCAAAACCATCATTTTTGGCTTATGGTCAACCCTATGACAAACCATCAATTTGGTTTATGATCATCCTGTAAAATCATCAGATCATGAGCAGGTGCAAGTATAAGGCAGGTTTTCCCCATGTTCGCACTAAGGGGGGGAATGTTAGGAAATATATCTTAGTGCTCCATTTGTATGTACGGGTGAATAATAATTACATGTGTAATTATTATTATGGTAAATTAGTGAAAGTACATTTACTATGTAAATGTAAATAGTAAATGTAAAATGTGGTTAGTATGTGGTAAGTTAGTAAGTTAGAATAATAAAACAATTAGTATTATTTTATTATTATATTGGTGAGAGGTTGAAACCATATGGGTGTATGATTGTACATGAAGACAAATGTTGTTGTAAGGATTGTTATTTTACATCTCCTATATAATGGAGTGTAATGAAATAGTGAATATATAATAAAAATATAATATAGAGTTGTTGATTTCAATTATTGTCTGTGTAGCTATTTCATGGATTCTTTGTATTAGATCAGATTAATTTCTACAGGTAATATTACAATGAATGAGATAAAAAGATTCTGTATCCATAGCAAAACTTGATCAACTCCCTTGAAGAGAAATTAGTAGCATTATCTGCTACAATCTTCTGTGGTACTCCAATATGTACTATGATATTCTCCTTGATGAAGTTGTATATTATTTCAGTGTTGGCCTACTTAATTGAAATGTCCACCACCAATTTTGTGAAGTAATCTATCACCATGAGCATATAGGTGTGCCCCATGCTTGAGTGAGGATTCCGAACACCAATGAATTCTAGCCCCCACTGCTGAAATGGTTCTTCAACAACAACTAGCCTGAGTGGTCAGTGCAACAAGTTTTGGTCTCCCAATGAATTGTTGGCATGCTTCACATTTGGAAACCCAATATTTAGTTCCTTTAAATAGGATAGGCCAATAATACCTTCCTCAAAGGATCTTGTGTGCAGTGACCATCACTGAAAAAATGCCCACTAAACGTTTGGTCATGGTATGCTTTAAGCATTTTTTCTTGTTGCTCTTTATATACACACCTAAGGAAGCATCCATCCAAGCCTCTCTTGTAAAACACATGATTCCAGATTATAAACTTTGTCACCTTTAGCTTTAGTGTTCTCCTTTACTTGTAATTAATAAGCAAAGGGAATTCTCCATAAGTTAAGTAATAGTAAATATCAACATACCACTCATCAGTAGTGGTTACAAAGAGGACCTGTGGGTTGTTTTCGTAACAAGTTGAGCAAGCACAATTTTCTTCACCATGTTGAGCTTTGAGTGTTTCATTCTTCAGAATCAACCTGCACAAACCATTCCCCCTTACCATATTGGAGGGTCGAATCTCCAATTCATGATCTTGAGTATTTACAATCCAATTTCCTCTCTTAGCTATGGGATCATGTTGTGTTAAGATGGACTTGATTGTACTGCTAGGTACCATCACCACCGTATGAGAGTTGAGAATGTAAAACCTAAAATTTTGTATAGCCTTGACCATTGCATAGGCATAATTCTCTAATTGGCTATAGTTAAGTTCATGATTTTTCAATGGAAAACTCATGAAATCAATAGGTGATTCCACGCTTTCATCATTCTTCTGAACAAGGATGATAAGAGAGGGTATGTTCTAATGCATAACAATACATGATGAATTCTTTGTTGAAATATGGAGACACAAGATTCAAAGCCTTGGTGATGGATTTTTTTATATCTTCAAATGTTGCCTTACATTCATTATGCCATTTGAATTTTTCATGTGGCTTCATCATGGTGGTGATGTGCTTTGTCAATTTAAAAAACTCAAGAACAAAGTGATGAAGAAAATTCACCTTTCCAAAGAATGAATGAACTCCTTTCTTGCTTGTGGGAAAAGATAATGCTTGAATGGCTCATACTCTCTTAGGATCAATGTGTGCTCCATGTTTGTTCACAATGTGCCCTGGTAACTTGCCTTCTATGACTACAAAAAATGCACTTTTTTGGATTTAGTGATATGCCATGTTTTCTACACCTTGCAAGTACTTGTTCTAAGTGATGAATATGATCTCCCCTCTTCTTTGAAAACACCATGAGATCATCAAGATATATGATAATGCAATGTTTTAGATATTTGAATGCCAAATCCATCACCCTTTGAAATGTAGCTCCCACATTGATTAGGCCAAAAAGAATTCTGCTGTAGGAAAAACTGCCCCAAGGTGTTGTGAAGGTTGTCTTGGTGTGATCCTCCTCTGTCACTTTGATTTGATTATACCTTGAGAATCCATCAAGCAATGAAATCATTTCATATCTAGTGATTACTTGCAAAATGTGGTCCATGATAGGGAGAGGATAATTTTCTTTCAGTGATGCCTGGTTCAAGTTACAGAAATCTACACATATTCTTATTTCACCATTCTTCTTCCACACTGGCACAATGTTAGCCACCCACGTTGAATGGTGGATGGGAAAGATGATTCTTGCATTAAGCATCTTCATTACCTCCTCCTTGATGGTATCAGAAATATTTGGGTTATATGGCCTTTTTTTTTTCCTGAATGGCTTGGCATCCTGCTTGAAAGGAATCAAACGATGTATTTCCTTCAGTTGGAAGGATTTGAGTTCATCGTAAGAGTAGGCCAAAACATCTAAATATTTCTTGAGTAGTGCAAAAAATATTATTTTCTCCTCAGGTGAGCAACATTTTCCAATGTTAACCATCCTTGGCTCCTCTAATGTGCCAACATTTTCCTTATCAAAATTGGTTGGGCACCAAGAATATTGTTTTTATTTCTCTTGAATGAATCTGTCGTGTTTGTAAAAGAGGCCTTCCAGGGAAACTAGGCCTTTGGGAATCCTGTTTACTTTCAATTTGATCACTCCTTCATCAACAATACCTTCAAATCCTTCTTTCTCTTCTCTCGGCTACCACTTCTCGGTGTGGATTCTCACTTCCCTCAAAAAGAGATTGTTGAAATTATCTCTTTGTTCCAAAGAATCCTAAAATCTAGTTATCATCATTAAAGACTTATCAATGATTTGCATTATCTAGTACACTAGGCCTGAATACCATTTCAATGGTCACCTTATCTTTACCAAAAGAAGGATGGGGTGTCACTAGGGAATCTAACACTGCAAGAGAATCAACCTTTTCATTCTTTTCTCTTGGGATAGATTCAATGGAAAATATATCGAAAGATTCAATGCAGTCCCATACTCTATGTTTTTATAATGTCGGAGTCTTGTATTTTTCACTTGATATTGTTTCCATACTTTCTCTACCATCACTTCCACATCACCTCAAAATTTTAACTTCTTGACTCCCATGTCTTCAGCCACACCCATGCCTAAGAGAATAGCTTCATACTTCATCGTGTTATTTGTATTATCAAATTGCAGCTTGTAGGAAAATGGGTACAATTCATTGGAAGGAGAGTACAACATCACGCCTGCTCCCAAACCTACACTAGAATGACTACCATCAAATTCCATCGTCCAAACTTGATATTCTTCCTCCTCCATAAGAAGTGGCATATTCTCATATTTTTCTGATGTGAGGAAGTAGCTTCCTATCCTGTTATCTTGAAAAAGGATGTTTTCCTTTAGATCATCAAACTTTCATACTGTGAACTTCATCTTTCTTACTGGAAGCAACTTATTCATCCCTCCTTTCACTGGAATAGTTGTAGATGACCAATCCATTTTTATTTCTCCACCCAAGTCTCTGCAAACTCTTTGACTCAATAGCATACCAAAGGAGGCTGGGATGTCCGCCACCATGATGGTTAGAAACACCTTCTTGTCTAGAAAATTAGCTAATGTTACTTGTGCATCTTTGATTCATCCTACCAATGGCACTTTTTTGGATTCCATTAAATAGTAGGTTTCATTGTCCCAAGTCAAGGTGAGGCCAATAGCATTTGTACAACTTTGATAGGCATCACATTATCTGAGGCTCCAGAATCTATGATACAATTATTTAGCTGGAAGCCTTGAATGAGGAGCGACATGTAGAAATGTTCAACCTTGTTGGTTTTAGAGGCATTGAGAGCTAGCATGTTTTGAGAAGGTGGTTGTGGACGGTGTGGGGAGTAAGCCTTTAGAACTTGGACCTGAGGTTATAGGATTACTTCCATAGACTACATCAATGAACCTATCAAACTAGGTGGGATGATTTTGTAGGTATTCTATATCTGAGAGCTGGACTTTAGTTTTTCTTGCATGTTCCACAAAGTCAAATGGGGTTATGGTGGGTGAGGGAGAGGTTCTGGGAATGATGGAAGATTTACATGGTGAAGTTTTTCTTTTTTGGGTGTTAGATTTTCCTTCACGTGTGCATTAACTGGCTTGGAAGGAGACGGGGATTTAGGTTTTGATGAAACCTTAGATATTTTTATGGGAACAAAATTTGAAGGAGAATTATTCTTAGTAACCTTTGAGATGAGAGAAGGATTAGATGACTTACTTGGTATGGCAACATGATCCTTGCTAACTAGTGGGTCTACTTTTTCTTTAGCCGACTCCATAGAAGGTGGTAATGGTGATCCTCTGCTAATGATCTTATTTTTTAGGACCTCCAGAGGAGGATATTCTTTCTTCTTCTTTCCTTCACTGCATAGCTATTGAGGATGGATCACCTTTCTTGGACTATGCACGAGTGAAAAATTGCACATGAGAAACTTGGATCTTCTTCATCATCAACGTACTCAATTAGGCCATTATGTGTATCACCATCAACTTCCTCAACCTCAAGATAGTTTTCATAGTCCTCCACATTTTCTTCTTCAGGTTCTTCAATTTCTACTTCCTCTGGTTCTTCGGTGTCACAAGCAACATTAACTAGTGGTTCTTCAAGAGTGAGCCGATGAGGAGGTGGGGTAATCCTTGGTCTATTGGGAGGATTTTACTTCCTTGGAGTGTTCCACATTGTGATCTAGGAAAAGTATTTCTTCAAGGCAACCAAGTCATTCACCATTTTTTGAACATTGGGTCTATGGTGACTGAGCCTGAACTATCGGCCCTTTTTCTTTCCATTTGGGCCTTTCACTTTACCGGATAGGATTAGATCATCATCAGTTTCTATCACATGGTCTTGAGCTTCCCTCAATGTTCTTAGTTGGGTTCTTCTAAGGAAGAAACCTACTTCTAATGGCAAGGCACTGATGAAGAATCTCTTCAAATTATTTTCAGGAGGCACCACATCTTCAAAGATTCTTCTTATCACTCTATTATATCTTGCTATGAATTATCTCATTGATTTGGAGGTTTTTTTCTACATTTGTACCAATTAGACCAAGAGATCTTGAAAATATTTCATGGTCTTAAACCTGTTTTTGAATTCACTTCTTATATCTTCCTAACATGTGACATACCTTGGGGGTAACATGTAGAACCATTCAATATCATTTTCTTGTAGTGACTCCACAAAGATCCTAATTGACACATCTTTATCCTCCATGCCCAATACACCGCAAGCGGTGATAAATGTTGCTACATGTTCTTCAGGGAATTGAGAACCATCCCCTCTGAATTTTGGAAAAAATTTTCTTGAGCCTCTTGGTAGCTCGTGGAGTGGTTGAGCAAGGGCGAATTGGGCTGGTGTTTCTCCCCCATGGTACATTAGGCCTATAGACCTCATGATCATGATCACGATCACGATCCCCCATTTTGTTTTTGTTTCTAGTTTCCAACCTCTCTAAGGCTACAGATTCTACTGCTGCTCTTATGTCCACCTCATCTTGAAGTCTTTCAATTTCTTCTAGCTGAGATCTTATTTCCTCTTCCTCTCTTTCTTCTATTTCATTAAAACTTCTTCTTCAATCTCTACGTCAGTGAAATATTCAAGGTTCTCATTGATGTATGGAATTCACTTTCCAAAGGATTGAAAACACTTAGGTTCCTAATGTGACTAGTTGATGAAAAGGAGACCTCAGAATTCTGAGAAGCTCTTGTCTTCTTTGAAGCTCTTCAAAAATAGGGTCGATTTGTCCTCCTTGTCTCTGTTGCTAGGTGTATCTTCTATCCACCAGCTTGGAAATTTATGCTCTTCTTTATGGTGCCTGAATTTGTCTTTGCCTCTCTAATTCAGCAGCACGTTCTTCTTCAAGGTCAAGAATTATTGTGGCAATGAAGTAGTGATTGAAAATTTTCCTGTTATGCCATATAGCTTCTCTCAAATCTAAAGTAATATCCTATTGGATGTGGAAGAGAAATTCAAGTCTTTCAATAGGAGGATTTCCTAGAATAGCCATGGTTTGTAGACATGTGGCTCGTATTGTTATTCAAATTAAAGAAATTTTCTTTTTTTGACTTTTGAATTTTTTGAAAAAAAAATTGTATTTCTTATACCTTCTAGTCATATTCAGGTGTAGATGCTATTAAATCTTACCCACGTAGGGTGCCAAAAACTGTTGGTAAGAAAATTTGTCGGGAAAAAATTGGTGGTTATCTTTCCAACACTCTGAGAGTCTAAATCCCTCTACTTAACTTGGTGTAGCTACCATATGTGCATGCGCGAGTAAATTGTGAGTTTTATCCTGGTGGCCTTTCGACCGGGGATCCAACAGGGACACTCCACTGACCCTGTGGAAAAATCTTGCAGATATCTGTAAGGGAAGAATTTTCTAGGAGAGGTGGAAAGGGAGTGAGAAAATTAGAAAGGATAAACTAATGTTGCAAGTAGAAAATCAGAGACTTGCACACACTAACCAGAAACTTCATTACATGCACTTAATTTCAGAAGAAAACAAATCTATGTGAAACAACAACAAGACCAAATAGATTTTAATGAACACAAAGTACCACTAAAATCCTCAATCAAAGAAGGCTAAAATTCCTTCTTCCTTTATTGAAGCTCAAGTAGAAATTGTACATAATGTGGGAATAGAAGACATTTTGAGTAAGGAAAAATAGAAGAAATTTGACTATCTCTTTGCTCTCTTCACAAGGATATCTCTCTCATGAATTCACAAAAAACAGCTCCAATATCTAAGAATAGAAGATTTTAGGTTTTCTAAGAAGACGCATCAAATGAGGAGCTAGTCAAGAATTTATAGAAGAGGATGCAACTCTTCATCATCCAACAACATACTTTAATTTGACTTTAGACTGTTCATATTCCACTTAAATATTTAAGTCCCTTTTATAAAATCAAGGCAATCTTAAAGTTTACATTATGTTTCTAAAGTCATTAACAGTAATATTAAAAAGTGTAAACCTCAAACATAAAAATATAATCATTGATGAGAGAGAGCGTTGAGTGAGAAGAGATGAAAAAGAAGAAGAAGAATTATGTGGAAGAATGTCTGCTAGTGGTGGACTTGGCTCTATTATTTGACTCATCTCCACTGAAAATTCCTGAGAAGTACTTATTGTCTTTCCAACATCCTTGTTGAAATATAATAATAATATCATGTTCTACTTTTTCATAATATGAGGGATGTGAATGCAGTATCAAGGTTTCATTCCATCCATTGATCACACTGTTTATGTCCTTGACTTCCTGAACCATGATGAAGTAATTTTAGTGAAAAGTGCAATGGAGAACTTTCTCTGAGAGGAATTGTGTAGAGTCCTCCTTAGTGAAGGACTCATGGGTTGCCCATCCCTTTCTTGGATTCTTGAAAGGGCTAATCAATATCATGACAGTTGAAGTCACTCATTGCAAGTACTCTAAGTTTCCAAACTTTTTTATTTATAGTATCCTACATCTTGTATGCTTATTATTCTTTCTCCTCTAGCTATGTGAAAGCCTGATCAATTTCCTCAAAACTGATTTTCAAGGCCCTTTCCCATATATGTGAAAGCATCTATGGATTTCTAGAGAAGTTCTTGCGTCGATCAACTCCTAAGATGGTATGCTATAGTTTCGATCTCACTCACTAAGGTTGCAAAGGGACCCACATATCTCAGATCTAGTCTTATAACCTCTTCTGTAGTGGATAGGGATCTATATGTTGTATAACTGCACATGTAGAAAAGATCTTCGATCCCACCTCTTAACTATTGGTTAACTTTCCTTGGTTGAGTCAATACATTCATTGTTTTCTCTATCTTGTGCATCTTGTTCTTCTGATATCTAGATCGAAGGTGACCTGATGGGTGCCACTTTCCTAATAGAAAATTTGTCGTTCTTGGTTCCAATAGGTGTTGTCATCTTAAGATGAAAGACTTTGGGATTCATTCCTAAGTACCTCAATTAACTCAGTGAAACTATTGTATTCCTTGCCATGCATGTGAGTAAATTGAGAGTTTTATATATGTGGCCTTTTGAGTATCTGGTCCAACAATTGGATCATGCTCCACTAACCTTGTCCGGCAAATGGTTGCAGGTCATCCACTGGCAAGGAAATAATTTTCTACGAAGGCGAGAAAGAGGTAGTGATTATGTCTATAATATAGAAAGGGGGGATGTTGCAAGTGTAATCTTTCTTGATACTTGTAGCACAATGAGCAAAAACAATCAGTTTAGATTACATGCACTTATTATAGGTTTGAGTGTCAGAAATAACCATTTGCAACAACAACAAAACTTTCATTAGATTCAGAGCTTAATGATTGGGTACAAAGTACCAATTATCCTCAATCTAAAGAGGAAAATTCCTTCTTGAGAGGGGTATTGAAGCTCAAGCAAGAATTTTTTACATACTGTGGGAAGCTCAGAAGACATTTTTTGAAGGGTACTCCTGATTCGCTTATGCATCTGTTGTTGGATTTTTTGTTTGCATTACTGAGATCAAGTCTTCCTCCTGTAATGATGCACAATGAATATTTTTCTTCCCTAACTTTCTTGGTGTCTTCTTATAGGGAGAAGTTTCCAATTCCATGGCCTTCCTGTTTGAACTCAAATTCCAGAGTGTTTAGAGCTGAGAAGTCTCCTCTACCAATTTTGAAGATGAATGATGTGAAGCTTGCTTCTGGCTTGGAGAAATTCCTCGAGACTGAATGACCATAGTCTTCTTCTTCTTAAACCAGATTCATTGTTCTCCTCACCACATTTTCATTCTGCTCCAATATATCTCCCAATTCACGAACATACCAATTGATTTGGGGCATTGGGAACATCTTAGACTTTTGCATACTAAGGATCATACATATTTGTCACATCATCATGCAAGATGTCTTCATACCAAGAGAACTTGAATTTCTTCATCTCGCTTATTTTCATCCTCATGTGGTCCTTTTCAAATACTTCTAATTCATCAATACAATTGGCCTAGTAGTCCTTGAATTGTGGCTCATGTTGCAATTTTGGGACATATAACGAGTCAGGATCTTCTCGTATGTCAAATTTGGGCATGGTGACATAGGAATGCAAAGTTAGATGTGTGAAAGCGGCCTCTAGGTGAGATGCATCATTTGAGGTTTTACACGTAACACCCCTAGAGATATAGGGAATGAAATCAACTTCTTTCTTCTACTTCTGAGCTTATTATTCACTTGAGTGATCTACATGCAAATCTCAAACAATACAATTTGGTCACTGGAGTACTTAGGTAGTCTCAATGAAGCTTGGTTGAAGCCAACAAATCATATGTAGGAGAAGGTTGAAAATTGTATGAAGTTTGATTTGTATTCCTTGATCAAGGATGTCGCTTGTGGTGACATCCTAGCTTTAAGATCCCCTTCTAAGCTTCATACCACATACATGGTGAATGCATCATTCACATGAATGAAATTCTTATTGCTCTCCTCCATTACCAACTGTGGAAGTTTCTCAAATGCAGGTACCTTGGCAGACAATGTTCTGTGTGAGAGCCAATCCTTTGAATTGATCTCAAACTTGTACAAGAGATAAACTAGGTAAGAATTCATGTGGAACTTCCTTATCATGGGAACTTGGAGTAGTTACAGATGGAGATTATCATTGATGATCTACCCCTAGTCAATTCTCTAATTTCCTTCTGTCAATGTCAAGATGAAAAGGCCCATCCAGTCTTGGAATTCTCTCATGTGCTTGTTTCTCCCATAACTCTACTAAGGAGAGTGATGACATCAGAATATCCTTATCAGAACACACACCTTGGAATATTCTTGGGCATCTCTAGAAGGATTTCTTCCTAATTTCAACCATGAGCCAAGTGCCACTCCTTGGACATATGAATCCATTGTTTCCCAATCGTGTGTGGATCTATCCTTTGAGATGAAGACCATGCTGGGGGATGTTGGTATCTGTAGAGATTGAAATGTTCCTGGGATGATGACCACCATCATTGTACTATTTTCAACTCAAATAGTTTGTGTCTCAGACTCATAGTTGAAACAGAAGGCTATGACTAACTCTTGACTTTGCACAGACACTAGGTTTCCTACAACGGCAAGCAAGCCACTTGTGAACATTTGGTCTTCAATCCTCTTTTGGTCCTTAGAGGCCATGCGAGTCTTAAGGTCATTCAGGTCCTTGTACAAGACATTGATGTCTTCCACATCATACTCGTAGGCAAAGGGATATGTCAAATTCTGACTCGTCCACTTTCACTTCATGTTAGTCCTAGAAAGAACAACTTACTATTTTTAATAAGTGTGAAAAATCAAGTCCTTGATCTTCAACTAGATGTTTTGGCTTAGTTTTCCTCTTTCTCCCTGCATTCCTCATTCCTTATGGATCAACTTTCTATTTTTAGCAAGTCTCCATAGGACCACTTACTATTTTTAGTAAGTGTCAAACATGTCTATTCTTATGATTTATTAGTTGTAGAGCATCTTCAATGTCATTGTCTCCTTCGTAGGCTCTTCTGTTGATGAATTTCTTGAAATAGCAGTCCCTATGTAGTAGACCTGTTATCTGTAGAAGTTACGATTTTGAACGTCAGATTGATTTGGAACAAAGTTTTTTGATATGGTTTTTTTCCAGTATCACCCCTTAGAAATTTCAGGCACGCCCACTTAATAGTCTAGGAGTTTTTTAAAGTTTTAAATTTTAGGCCTGACAGTGCTTCTAGATGTGGCAGCCATTAATAAACCTCGAAATTGTAGGTCATATTTTCTCCTCCGTTTGTAAAAAAATTATATTTTTTATGTGGGTTTTCTCTTTTGATTCTTCACGTGCAATTCTAGTTCGTTTCGCCCAACGATTTGAAGGGAAATTGGATTTTTTCTTTGTTGAGCCAGAAGTGGGATTTCTTCATTGAGGATGATTTGTTGTACGTGTAGACACCTAAAATTGGTTACTCAATTTCCCTCATGTTTGCTTACCTATTCTAGTCTCGGGTAACCCGGTGCACTTTTGTATCACTACTTCTCTCTTAGGGTATTGATTAAATATCTAATTAAAATTCCTATCCTAAGTTTTCTCCACCCCATTATATTTCACCCATGGATAATTAAACATTAACCATGTAATTCTATCTTTTACATTTATTCCAACTACTTATTCACCCCATATCACTTCCCAACCTCCCATGCCATTATTATCCATCCATCCCACCTATTTCTCCTCTCCTAGAACCGTGCAGCAGGATTTTCACCATATTTGAGTGGGAAGCATAATATTATTATTCTCATGACTCATTCCTTTTCACCACTTTGGGAGTTTGTTCCTTGATCGGTGCTGACCGGTCCTCGATCGACACCAATTTTTTGGAATGGCACCGATTTTACCTTGGTCGACGCCGACTATAAATACAAGACCTGAACTCAGTTCTGGTTAGATAGTAGAGACTTGAGAAATAGTGAAAATCTTGAGTGAGCCTTAAAATTATCAATCGAGAGAGAGAATTATGTCCAGATTAATCCCTGAGAGGTGCACCATTATTCTGTCTGCATAACATTGATATCACTTATGTTCTTCAACCTCTGGGTGACTCCATTTCTCCATCCATCCAAGGTGGAACTCTATCTATATCTCTACAGATCCTGCAGGTCTCAACAATCTGATCATCAACAATCATCAACCAAGCTTTCTGTGATTTCTTCTCGGTCAACGATGACGTAGGTACGGTCGACGTCGATTAAGAATAAATTGACGCCGATTTGTCCAAATCGGATTTGTTCCAAACCATCGATGTCAATCACTATCTGATCAACACCGACCAGTCTACAGAAAGGTATAGAATCCAAGTGACACAATTTCATCTTTTTTTTTACATTTTCCTACTTTCTTTCAGTTTCTGTTGTTTTTTACATTACTTTCTGTTTCTACTGTTGTCTTTACAAATTAAAATCAGAAAATATAAACATTTGCTTACATCTTTTATTATGTACGCCTTTATTCTTAATTGAAAACGTGAACTGACATCCACTGAGGAAGCTAATCGCTTCTCGAACCCGCCTTCTGTGCAGTTCACCCTTATATCTTCTAACGTCATTTTTTCTATCAAGTATTCATGCATCACAGGTTTCTTGGATCTGCTCCCCAGGATTTCTCGTGTGCAACCGTCTTAATTCCATCAGGATTTCTTTCCATCTACATCTTCGAATCTTGTCCAATTAATCAGGTATCAACTTTATTTGAGTTTTTCAGGGTTTTTGTGTTTAGTTTGGTGCATTAACTTGGACAGGTAACAAGCGCAGAAATTCTTGATCTACATTCTATCACACCTGGTGGGACCCTACCAAAGTCCCTTATTGGTAAGTTCATCTCTTTTCCAGTTTTGAGCTTTGTTCTTTTTCTTCACTAATTTTCATCAGTTGTTCTTAAGCATTTCCTTTCATCGTTTCGGTCTTGCTTCTTTCATTTCTAAATTTGCAAAGTTAGGTTCCTTCTTTTTTTTTTTTTTTGCAAATCTCAATTCCAATTTCTATTTCTAAGATTAGTAAATCCTTCATTTGATTTCAAAGTTACATTTTTGATTCATCTCTTTATGCAAAATTGTCATTTCCTTGAAATTTTTCTAGTTTCTTAAAATAGAAATTTCCTTTCCACTAGTATCTTGTTGGATTTCTTTGCGTGTTCTTCTTAATCCTGTTTTGCTTAGAGCAGGTTTTCTTGTTTGTTTGCGGGATTGTTCAAGGGGAATATCTCAACAACACACTTTTTTAAGTCCACACACCTTAGAGAGTTAAATCTATGGGTATTTCTCTTTTGCGGTGTTTTCTCCTTTTTAAGAACTTAAAAAGAACTTGTTCATTTATTTTTTATCACACTCAAATACTTCGGTTTTGGTCCTTAAAATGAATTAATCACATTGGGAAAGAAATTATTTGACTTGTCTTCATTTAAATTAAACACTTCGGTTTTAGTGCTTAAAAAAACATTTTCTTTCTCATTTCTATTGTATGTTCTTCACCTAGTTCTCTAAATAGGTTGGAAAATTAATCAAAATCGGTAGTGACACTATTTGATTTTTTATTTTTCACCCTTGCACACAAAGCCAAAATCACTAGGTATAAAGCATTTAAACAAAAACTCCTTCCCTAGCCTCACCTACTTGGAAGTGACATCCAAGAGGAAGAGCCTACGCGGTACTCGGGCCGCGCTATAAATTAACGAAAGTTCTAGTATATATTGGCAAAGCACCTGACTCCCTTATCACAGTGGTGTGTGAAGTGTGGTGGTAGGCCCCTATATCAAGCCACGTACCAGTATTTTACTGAAGTTCCTTCAGACTCCTCACCAAAACATTCCCCAAACCATCCTTAGTTTGGCCAATTGAGTAGTCCCCATTCTAAAAAACCTTCCCTAACATTTTCTTTCTTAAAAAGCATAAAAATTTAAAAGAGATAATCACCTATGCTACTTGAATTGTCTATGCATTAATTAGGTTAATCTCTTTCTGTGTTTGTGCTTTTTTATGTCGGTCATTACCCAATCACAATCTAGAAAAATGGCTCAACTGGCCTCTTCCTCATCTAAGACCCCCGCTAATTTGGATGTTTCGGCACCCCTCGGGTCTTCTTCGGGACCAATATTAGTTGGTTCCCCATCTTGGTCGTATAATCCTTTCTATCATCCTAAAGCAATCCCATCACAACTAACTTCCCCCAATCCTTCAGAGGTGTCATCTACTTCTGATATAGAGTATGTCCCTCATGGAGATCCTGAATTTCAGGCACTCCTTGACCACAACCTAGTATCCCTTATGGACTACTTAGTGCATAATTCTACTCGAATATCTGATCATGGACCACCAATCCATCAGGTTTACAATTATCCTCATGAGCCATCCTAGGCTCTCATAGAACAGTTAGCATGCTTCTTCTTGACTCGAACCATGAAAGAAGGTGGCGCATCTATGCCTCCTTTTTCTCTTCCACCAACCATGTCGACTGGTTCTCAAATGACGCTACCTATCCCTAGTGTAGTAGCTGCCTCGGCTACCCCACAACCTACTTTTGAGAGGCCCTCTTCTTCAGCTATGATGAGTGCATCCACACTCCCACAAATTTCTGTCAATTCTTCTATGCCATCTATTTCATCTCAGGCTCAGTATCTTTCTTTGAGCCAACCCCCTCGTACGAGTCAGTTAGCTCCTCTTTCTCATCTTCCAGCTGATCTTTCTTCCAATGCTCTAGTGACAGTGGCTTTTACCCATCCCTTGGCATCGGCACCCTTAATAACTAATCTGGCAGTCAAAATCCTCATTCAGAGTTTGTTTCCCACCATATCAAATCAAATCAACACCCACATTCCTCAATCCATTCCAATTTAATCAGCAAGTGTAGGAACCCACCAATCATATGCTCCATCTTTCATTCAACAACCTTTCTCTCAACCACTTATCATCTTATAGCCTATTTATGCTCAGGCTCCTTCACACCAAATACCTCACCAAGCATCACCCAGAATGCCTGGTTATTCCTCTTATCATCCTATTATTCAGAAAATGAATCCCCCATTCACGTCTCAGTAAAACATACCATTCACTTCTTATACAAGACATATCAACATGCCCCCTCCTTAATTTGATGTCGTCCAACTTCTTTTCAAGAAAATCGCAGACCTAGAAGCCTCCACCAAAGGGGCTCGCCCTTCATACTCTTTTAAAGAAGTATGTAATGAACCAATTCATCCATCAATGGATTTTAAGCCTTATCCTCCCCAATGGGAACTTCCTAAGTTCTCATAATTTCATAGTCGGGAGGATCCTCAACAACACCTGTGAGCATTTAAACATGCTTGCTACCTTATAGTCCAAGAACTAGAGCTTATGCTTCATACCTTTCATATGTCTTTAGCAGGGCCCGCTTTAGAATGGTACAATAACATACCCCAACATTATCTATTTTCTCTCTCAATTAGCCCAAATGTTTGTTGAAAACTTCTCAATAAACATCACACATAAGATCTTAATCACAGATATTTATAACATTCATCAATTCGATGACAAGTCTATTGCAGACTTTGTCGCTCATTGGAGAGGAATAATAAATCAGTTGTCCTTCTCCCTCCCTCAATCTCAGAAAATTGATTTGTTTACTCGATCTTGCACCAATCATATTTCTTCCACTTTAAGGATTCAAACCTTTCATACATTTGAAGAAGCCTTTACGGTGGACGCAAACTTGAGTCTCACACCATCAAACAAGGAATGTTAAAACTTCACTCTAAGTCTAAACCAGACTTTTCTCAGTTTACAAAATCAAACCCTTCTGCTTCTAACAAAGACAAGAATCAGGGGTCCAAAAATGCTATCATCTTAAAAGCATCATGATCTAATAACACTTCTAATCAAACACCTCAGAGAGACTCCCCATCTTCTCAAAAAGAACCTCCATCATCTCGGTCTTTTACTTCCTTGGGAGAATCATATGCTTCTATCTTAGACAAAATGTTGGAAGTTCACATGATCGAACTTCCTCCTATTGGAAATTTTGATGAGAACCAAGAACGACCATTCTGGTATTGTGAAAATGACTTTTGTCATTATCATAGAAATAAAGGCCATGACATTGAACAATGTCAAACCTTCAAAAATCGTGTCCAAAAATTCATTAATAAAGGCAAGCTCATTTTAGATAACCCAAATGCCCCCCCTAAATAAGGTGCTTTAAATTTTTAAACAACCTTTTCCAAATCATTCCCCAAATAATAATGCTTCAGGGTCTCAAAAACAAAACACACATACTATGAGCTCCATTTCTAATGATAGTTCTTCTTCTAATTTGGAGCCATCCACAAACGTGTCGACTGAATCGGAACTTCCTTCCGCTCCTTCAAATTTCAAGAATCCACAATCCTCAGATAGTCCATCTTTGAGTCTTCCTTTATTGTTAGAAACAAAGTCATCTCCCTTTGCCTCTCTATCGGATCTTGCACCTATACTTGAGACAGTGTCATCTTCATTTGTCTCATCATCAAATATTCTTTTGGTGCTTGATTCATTTACATCCCTTCAAATTTCCACTACAGATAATTCTACTTCTGTCACTCCCATTTTTGCCACAACCATGCCTTTGGTCAACATACCCATAATTGTTACCAACTTCTATGCCTTTGGAAGCATCTTCGATCTTGACCCTTCCCATCTCTTTTCCTATAGTAATTACACCCACAATTACTGCATCTGAAGTACCCTCCTCACAAGAGGATGATTCTTCATTACCTACCTCTTCCACCATCAGTGCTTCTTTTCCTATTAAGGAAACATCTGAAGAGATGACATCAACACCCATACTTCTGACTCTTAGACTCAGATATAAATAGGTGGAATTTAAATCTAAAGTCACATCATTAGTATCATTTCCTTTACTTCCTCTGAAACAATTACAATGACCTTATGCAGTCAAAGTTGTCACCATCCCTGAAAAGGGAAAACTAATATTTTAGACCATCAAAACTCTTGGTTCTCTCCCTCAAAAATACATCTCAACGCCTCCTAAAAAAGTTGATTTATTCATTGAAAAGGCATCTTCTTCTATAACACCATATTCTTCACCGGTGCCTCGTAAAGTGGATTTACCTACTGGAAAGGCGTCACCTCTTTTATCAAAACCATCATCTTCATCACCAAAAACCAAGGCACCCTTTGTGCCTCCTATCAAATCTATTTTGGGAGCTCCTCCCCCATCTAAATCAGTCTTATCTAAATCATCGTTTGTTTTGGTCAAACAACCTTCTTCATCTCCGAAGAATAAAACACTTGTCATGTCTTCGTCATCTTCAAAATCTATCTTAGGAGCTCCTCCTCTGCTAAAATCAATCTTCCCTCACTTGCTTCCATCTCAAGCACCTAAGGCTGCTTCTCCTAGTATTTAGAAGAGAAAAATAGTCCCTAAAAAAACTGTCAAACCAGATATGCAGGCTCTTTTACCTCAGCAGTTTGCTAAGACTAAAGAGGTGCCTCCTTCACCTCTATCCACATCTTCGTCTACCAGATTTTATACTGAAATCCTTCACCAACTTATCCAATCTTCATCTATATCACTTCCTCCAATCAAACCCTATAATCCCAAGGAGTAAAACCTACATGGTTCAACTCTGATGTGTTTTTTTCTTGCCATCGCACTCCAGGTCATGACACCGAGGGATGTAAAGCCCTTCAATCTGTTGTTAACAACCTCTTGGAAGAAAATGATCTCCTGTTGAAGGAGGAAGAGGAACAAGTATCTCCTATCATCCCAACTACGTCTGAGCCTAAACTGTCTATTCAGGCCTCCAATTCTATTGATATCACTTCGGATGATCTTCCACCCTCTCAAATCGATGCAATTCGTATCACAACTAGAACACAACAGTATGATAATCCATCATCTTCTACAGATCCTTGACCACGAGTCATTATTTTTGCTGCCCCTGAAGGAGCTCCTCCTTCCTCATTAGCCCCAAGACCTTGGGTCTCTATTCATGCTTCACCTCAGGCTCAGATTCCCGTGTCAATTAAGGAGAGTGTTATGAAACAACTCACCCATGCTCTGGTCAAAATGTCTCTTTTTGACCTCATTCAGTCATCTCCCCAGCATCACCAGGCTCTGATTGATAATCTGTGCCGTATCACAGTGAATTCAGATGAACCCCAGCCTTTCGAGATATTTGTTAGGTTGAATAGATTTTCAACCACCATCTCCTTTGAGGGTTATGAAATTCCTCCCCTTTCTTCTAAGGATTTAGAGGCTCCTCTCTTTATCACAGTTCAAAACAATAACACTACGTTAAAACGCACTATGATCGATAGTGGCACTACACTTAATGTCATTTCCTCCCACATATTTGAGCAACTTAAGTTACCAAAGAACATAGTGTCACCACCACCTTTCACCCTTCAATCATTTAATGATCAGCTGGAGGTTACCTTAGGAACTGTGGTCCTACCCATTCGGGTAGGCAAGAAACTTCTTCACGAGATTTTCTATATTATCGAGGGAAAATTCCACTACAATATGATCCTCAGACGTTGTTGGATCTATATAATGCAGTGTGTCCCATCAACCCTCCATTGATACATAAAATATCAGTATGAGGGTAAAATCTATACTCATCTAGGAGACCCTTTTCCATCTACAAAATGTGATATGACCACAGGGTTTGTCCCTCAAAAGGAGAATGTAAATTCTCTTGATGAATCTTCTTTGTCCTCTTCCATACCTGAAACAAAACTACTAGATCTACCAAATCTCAAAGATACGTTGCAAAATTTTTCACTAGGATAAATTCCCCTTCTCTCTTTTAATGCCGATCTCAAACCTAACAAGTATGGTAGGCCAAAAAAACAACCTGAATATCAACCAGGTCTTGGTCACATCATCACCATTGGTTTTCCCAATCGACAAACTGACTTCATCTATGGTGGTCTTGATATACCTCACTATAATCAATATTCTCCTCGTATGGCCAACCCCTATTCGGTAGGGTTTGATTATCTACAGAACCCTGCATTCAGAAAAACTTATCTATATCGATGCACATGGAAGGGCTTTGTCCTGGGAAATTTTGGATAGGGTGTGTGTGGAATCACGTCAATTCCAACTCTTAAACCACATCAAATATTTGTTTTAGGGTTCAAACCTCCCTCGAAAGCCACCGTCACCATTCTTGCTGAGCCTCTTTCCATTAAGGAACCATCTTCTCCCGTTAGGTCTGAAGCATTCCTTGATGTGGATGACACCATTTCCATCCCGTATAACTTTTTTTTTAGTCAATTTCATTTCCTTAGGTCCACTAACCAATAATACTAATGGAAAATCCACTTCCATACCATTGGTCTTCCCCAAAATAGTCGAAGACGATTCTGCTACTATCAATACTATCCACTGTTCGAATGATGATTTTGTCCTTACCTATCTGGGGTCCAAGGATTCTTACCTTTCTAAAACCATTCCTTCTTACACATCTATGCTTCTTAATGAAGCCACTGTCAACCTTAATATAGGGACTTCTGAAGACCCTTCCATCATTAAGGTTGGCCAATCTCTTAATCCACATGAGTTAGGAGACTTTGCTACTTTTATTTCCAACCATTGCCAAGTGTTTGCTTTGTCACATGAAGATATGTCGGGCCTTGATCCTAACATCATGGTCCAAAATATTGTTACTCTTCCAGACATCAAACCAGTTAAATTAAAACCATGTAAGATGCATCCTCATGTAGCTCTCGTCGTTAAAGAAGAGTTGCAGTGCTTGCTTTCCGCTAACTTCATCCAATCCATTGACTATCCACAATGGGTTTCAAATGTAGTACTAGTAACCAAAGCTACTAGGAAAATTTGAATTTACACTGACTTTCAGGATCTTAATCTCTCTTGGTCGAAATATGATTTCCCTCTACCTAATATTGACCAACTCGTAGACTTAACTACAGGTCATGAGATGATTTCTCATATGGACGGTTTCTTTGGGTATAATAAAATTCTCATCACACCAAAGGATCAGCACAAGACTTCCTTCATAACTCCTTGGGGGACTTTTTGTTATTGTGTCATGCCCTTCGGTCTTAAGAACATAGGGGTGACTTATCAACATGCAATGACCTACATCTTCCATGACCTCTTACACAAAACTGTAGAAGATTACGTCGATGACATCCTCAGTAAATCCAAACACCATCAGGATCATCTTCTCATCCTTGCGCATCTCTTTGAGAGACTCATTCATTTTTGTCTTTGCCAAAATCCATCTAAATGCGTGTTTGGCATTCTCATTGGTAAACTCATAGGATTTATCATTTCTATCAAGGGTATTGAGGTCGATCCCATAAAAATAAAGGCTATCATCAAGATGCCTCCTCCTTCCAACTTAAAAAAACTCTGTGATTTTCAGGGATGCCTTTAATCAGTCTATCATTTTATCTCGTAGCTTTCAGACTGTTGTCAACATTTTCATCATCTCCTCTGTAAAAATGCTCATTTTGAATGGGATGAGCGTTGTCAAAAAGCCTTTGATGATCTCAAAGCTTATCTTCTTTCTCCACTTGTGCTCACACCTCCACACATGGGGGAGGCATTCTATCTTTATATTTTTGTGACTGACCATGCTTTGGGAGCCATAATCTCACATCGAGATGCTAATGGTAAAGAACATGTTGTCTATTATATCAGTCACACTCTTCATGAGTATGAAACTCACTATTCCGAAGTTGAAAAGTTATGTTGTGATCTCTTCTTTGTGACTTCTAAACTTCATGATTACCTCCTTAATAATAAAACTTACATTGTTACAAGTGTCAATCCAATCAAGACAATTGAAATGAAACCTTATCACAATGATCGTATCACTAGTTGGCTCATGCTCATGATAGATTTTTACCTCTAGTTCATCTCACAGAAATCTATCAAGGGTTAGGTTATCACTAATCAATTAGCTGATGCCCCTCTTCTGGACACTTAAGTCCACCTTGCTCAATACCTAGACAAGTACATTAAACAAATTGATTTTGGTCTGTCTCCGTTTAAAGTAAAACTATTCTTTGATGGGTCCAAGTTTCAGCAAGGGGGAGGTGCAAGTTTCATCATGATTCCTCCTTAGGGTGTACCTATCCCTGTCACTCACAAGCTTAACTTTGAATGTACCAATAATATGGTTGAATATGAAGCCCTCATTTTAGGTCTTCAAAATGCCATTAATCTTAGCACTTACCATATCAACATGTCATTAACTTCAGTGTTAATAATCCCTTTCAAACTTGGATTGGGGGGGACGTTCTGCCCGCTCATGTCAATAAATCCATTATCATTGATCTACATGGTAGTGAAAATCATAACTAATGGCTGTAATTTAGATGCTAATGTGTGGATCCCCAAGTACACGATGATGACATCAAAAAATATTTGGATGATTGTTACGATCTGTGTGGGCTGGACTGTCATCATTTTTTGGCATAGGAGGAAAGCCAAGGAGCGGGGCAATAATAACAAGTGTAGCATAATAATTAAACCGTCTTTCACAGGAAGGAAAGATTCAAATACCAAAATTAAAGTTCGGCCTATCCCACACATTGGTAGCTATTTTACCATTGAGAACAGGAAAAGGTGCAGAGGAAACATGGGGGGGCCGCCATGCAAAACCAAACCAACCCACAATCCTGAGTGGAAAGAGAACACGGATCTTTGGGATTACCTACAAATCGGGGGCCTGTCTAATTTCATTGAAAGGATCCAAGGCTTTGACCAAGACATCTCTATCAAATTCACCCAGGGATGGAAGAATAGAATAGTCAAATATAGTAACATGAAAATGGAAATCACGAAAGAGCTCATAGCTCAGATCACGGGCCTCAGCCTGGAAGGCACAAAATTCTTCAATAAGAAGGTAGACAGGGAGGTGAAAACCAAGAAATTTCTTAAAGAGGGGGAGAATCTTGAGTTCGTGACTGCTGGCCTCAAGGTGGCATCGATCCCTGAACCTTTTGATGAACTGGCCAAAATGGTGGTAAGGTATGTTACCCTTGAAGGAAGATATGTGACTATACCTCAAAAGCATCTGATTTTTCTGAATCATTTTTGTAGAAATAACATTATCATCTTTCCTCACTATCTGATTAACTCTCTAGAGAAATCTATAAGGGAAGTTCAAAGCCACTCTAGGGTTGTCCCTTTGCACCAGGCCCTTATCCTCTTGATTCACCACCATTTCTCTAGCTACCCTCCCGTGAATCCTATCCCACCTCCCTCCTCCATACCTCCACCTGCCCACACTACTCCCACTCCCCCTGCTAAAAAGAAAGAATGAAGATGCTATCTCCAGCAAGAAAAGCAAGAGCCTCAAAGCTAAAATCCCTGCTTCCCAACGGGTCCTAAGGAGCCACAAAGACTTGGAACTAGCTGAAAACCTCCTGCATATTAGCAAGCTGGTGGAGGATCCCAAAGAGGAGGAATTGCTAGATAGGGTGGATAGATTAGAAAAGGAGATACAAGAACTCAAAGGGGCTATAAAAAACATGGAAAGAGCTAAGGGTAAAAGGATCCTTCAAAGTGAGGAGGAAGAGGGGGTTATTGGGGAAGTCTTCAAGAAACTATAGTCCTTAGATGGCAGATTGGGGAATGCTAAAAGCTGAAATGACTGCATATTGTCTGCCCTCAAAAGCATTTATAATTTCATTGAACAACATGTCCACAGTGTTTGTAGTTTAAGTGGGATTAATGAGGACATATGGGGCCCTAAAGAGAAAAGTGACATTGTAATTGCCCAAGTATATTTGCAAGACTCCTCTCAGGCCACTGCCATTGCCTTCTTCATGTCGTTGCAGGATATCAAGACCAAAATTGATAGAGCCATCAAGTAACGAGCTGTTGTGATGCTATTTTTTGGCTGCGATGTGGCTGTCATCGGGCGGTTCTGGAGCTATTTTTTGGTGGAGCTCTTCATGTTGTTTCTCTTTTGGTTTCTTTTTTATCTTGCCTTCTTTTTTCTGGATCTTTGTACATTTAGATCCTTTTTTCTCCTATATTGTAATATTTGGCTGTTGAGCCTTCCTTGGTTGACTGTTTTGCCCTTCTCTGGGCTGCTTCTCTCATCTTTACTATCTGGCTTTTGAGCCCTTTTGTATACAGGGTATAGTCCCTTCAAAACTATTTTCCCTTAATAAAAAAAAACATCTTTGGTGACTCTGAGCTCATCGTTAATCAAGTCATTGGTGTCTATCAATGCAAAAATGATATCCTTCAAAAATATCACGATATTGTTCTCTTTCAGCTTCAATCTTTCGATAAATTTAATATCCAGGCTATTCCTTGCACTACAAACTGATTTACAGATACGGTGGCTTCTTTAGCCTCACTTATTCCTTTATTCATTGAAGAATCGTGACATTATGTGGTTGTTCAGTGTCTATACCAACCATCTCATCTCAGGTAGTTGACTTCAATCAACACCGTCATGAATGACAATCAAGATGAGTGGTATCAGCACATTTTCGATTACATATCCTACTCAGTGCTTCCTCTAGATTTGACTTCTAATGGCAGAAGATCTTTTATCCAACGTGCAAACCACTATGATAATCTAGGAAGAATCCTTTACAAATATTTTTGAGGGTATTTTGATTCAGTGCCTCAAAACCCTTAAATCATCTAAGGCCATTGAGGAGGTCCATGACAGTATCTGTGGTGGACACTTTGGTGGTTAGGTCCTGGCTAAGCACATCCTAAATTTATGTTATTATTGGCCTTCTCTTAATCAATACTGCTGTGAATATGTCAAGAAATGTGTCAAGTGTCAACAACACACTAATCCTACACATATGCCTAGTCAGGATTTGTAACCTACAATGGATTTGTGGCCTTTTTCACAAAGGGGTCTTGATCACATTGGTCTCATCAATCCATGCTCTTTGCAGTGACATCACTCTTTCATTACTGCCACATAATACTTCACTAAATGGGTGGAGGCTATTCCTCTTTCATCGACCAAAGCTAAACCTATTGTTGATTTTGTCTATCAACACATCATTTTTCACTTCGTTGTTCCTCACAAACTTGTTACAGATAATGGAAATTCTTTCAAAAACAAATATTTACAGAAACTTTGTGATACCTTCAATATTAAACTCAGCTTTTCTTCTCCATACTATCCATAAGCTAATGGCCAAGCTGAATCTTCTAATAAAACTTTGCAAAATATCCTCACAAAGGTAACTAGTCGAGCTACTAGGGATTGGCACTTACACATCCCTTTTACTCTCTAGGCTTACCAGACTAGAATTTGTACCCCTACCAGTGCTACTCCTTTCTCTCTCATCTATGGGTCTGAGGCTATCCTTACTTTGGAAGTCCAGATTCCCTCTCTTTGCATCTCTCTCATAGAGTTTGTCTCTGATGAGGACTATCATCAAAACCATCTAGCATAGCTTGATTTGTTAGATGAATGTCGTCTCAACACTCTTGAACATCATCAAGTCTATCTTGAATGTGTCAAGCATGCTTATAACAAGAATTGGCAGCAGTGTGACTTCTAAGTTGGTGATCTTGTTTTTAAAGAAAACAAAAATGTCACTACTCTAGAATGAAGTCAACATGGTAAGTTTTATCCTAACTGGATGGGACCATACGTTGTCACTCATAAGTATGGGTCTGGGACTTATCATCTATCTTATATGGATGGTATACCTAAAATGGAACCTCTTAATGCTTTGCATCTAAGGACCTTCTACTGTTAAAATCTATCTTACATGACCTTAGTCACAAAATAAGTCTTTCATCCATCTGCAACCAATCATGCATTTTGTAGTGATTTGGAACTATGTCATTCTCCGCATTATTTCTTTTTATACCTTAAATATAAGTACCATGGCTCTACTCATGGAATTTTCCTTACAGATTTGTTCCTTCTCATGGAAGGAATACCTTAATCACTATTTCATCTGCCCTAGGTGTTCATCTTGATCAAATCCACTTGGGGCATGAGTACGTGCTTATATATGTTTTCTTTCCCTCTATTTGATCTATCTGGTCTAAAATCAGCTTATTCCAAAGCTAAAAAAAAAGATGCTATTCTAGTTCAAAAAGATAGAATGATCCCTCGAAGGACAACTATCCATGCCTTATCAAATAAAATAAAAAATATAGACCATTCCTTGAAGGATGGCTACCATCAAATTCAAAATACAGACTGGTCCCTTGAAGGATGACTATTTGTTTTATGGAATTTTGAGCCTTTGTAGTAACAAACTTCCTCTCTCAGCCAGTTTATTCACTTGTTAGCATCTCTGAAATACTTCCCATATCGATCAATCTTTCCATATCTAGCAAACTACCCATCTTGATCAGTTTTCTTTTTTATCAAAAGAAAAATCATGAAGTTGTGATATGAGACCTTTTCGATCATATGGAGACCCTGTTTTCCCCATATGGGTGCATATTTAATCCTTCATGTGTTCTGATGAGATGCATACTTATCCCTCGTCCTTATCTACCTCCTAGATTTGGTTTGTGACTAACTAGCATCAGGTTTATTTTATCCATGTTTATGGCCTTATGTGCATCGTCTTTCGATTTACCATCAAGGTCTCTATTTATGGTCGGTTAGGGGACTAACTTATCATTTGTTTTCCTATCTAGATGTAGTGATTTTTATTTCTAAGGGATAAGATCATTGCATGACTTTATTTTCATCAAATCAAATGGACATTACCCAAGTTCATTTGTTATTTATCCAGTAAAATTGACATTTAACATGTTAATTTAATCAATCAAATCTCTCATCTATATATGCTCATCTTATCTACTTAATTTGAAAACATCAAAGCAACATATATTATGTGGATCCATTTATCCATATCATTTAATTGAATTAACATCTTAACATGTTAATTTAGTCAATTATTCATCCATGACAACTCAAAATCAAATCACATCTATCTATCTATATCTATCAAAATTAAAAGCACGAGTCCAATAAAATAACACAAAGATGCATATATATATATATATATATATATATATATATATATATATATATATATATATGGATTCAAATCGATCCTTATACATCGTATCAAAAATGCCTTCAAATCGAGGCTACATCAGTATGTGTCTACAAATATCATCTATATATAGTAAAATCAGATAAATGGAAAACACTGTCTCCTCCTTGCTTCTTACGCACGGGATCTATCTCATGACCATCACCTATAGAACTGAAGGTGCCCACAGTCATGACCCTATGACCTCCTTGGTCTCCTCTAGTGCTTGCGCTCTCCAATGCACCACTGGCAGTGGTTGTTACTATCCTCCTCCTCACCTCCTAACAAGGCACATCTGGGGCATGTTGTGTCAAGGCATCCTCATAGTATCTCACCTCGGTAAGGAGAGCCTAATAGGTACTCAGACTCACCATACCGGGTGCTCTCATTGGCGCTATTGCTGGTGGTCCTCTTGCTACGGCACCCTGTGCCCCTGACTCTGGTGTGGTGCATGTATCACCATACTTGGCCCTGAGGACCTCTATGTGTCTGTGATATCTCTCTCTTTGCTGGATAGTTGTGTCCCGCTCCTAGTGAGCAGTGTCTCTCTCCTATATCATTGTGTCCCTCTCCTCCCTCATCATCCTAATCTCCTCTAGAGTAGTCTGGTGTGTCTATACCAAGGTGACATACTCTCCCTATAATCTCTCTAGCTCTGCCACTGTATCCTCCTTGTATGACTCCATAGACACTATGAGATGCCATGGTATCTCCTTGTGATACCACACCTTATAACCCTCATCTGCTCCTATATCATCATCATCATTTGTGGGAGGTAGGGCCTCCCTGAGTGGATCTGATGGGACCAGTATCAACAGATCTATCTCCCTACTATCTCATCTGTAAGGCACATATACAATCAGAATAATTTGTATCAATCCAAACTATCTCATCACCTATATAAATGGTACCCACTCTAAAATCTCTATCCTACGGCCCATAACCACTCTGCTATATCTCAACTCCACTAAGTAGCCATCTTGTCTGGACCAAGTAGGATAGACCCTGTATGGCCTCCATATAACCTGTGATGGTGTCAAAGTCCTGAATCTCTAGAAATACCACTCTAACAATCTCCCTATATCTATAGGGGCCATGTCTACCCACCATCGTCGAAACCCATAATCAAGGGATCCCTCTATTCCTAACATCCATGGAAGTTCAGACAGTCTAATCACTGATATGTGCTCATAAGCCCAACAATGGAGCAAAAAACTGACATCTATGTCGTTGCATCTTCCTGTGGAATACATCCACAACTCATGATATATCTATGCTAATAGTGCATTGGTGAATGTGAATACCTGCATGAACTCCAGGATATCACAAACACAGTCTAGCAAGAGCAGTGGGAAACATCCACCTCTGGAATCTGGTAGTGCATAATATGAGATAGTCATCTGGATCAATGTTATCATTTTGCCCCTGGGGTCATCCTTCCAGTACTGTGAGGGTATCCTCATAGCCTCAGACACTATCTATGAATCAACTGCCATGTCCCCATATAATTGTACCAAGGCACTCCTTTGCTGCTCCCGTGGAGTAATCTCTATCAGGTCCCCTGTGATCTGCAACCTGAGGATCATATAGATGTCCTCATGGGTGATAGTCATCTCACACATCTGAAACCAAAAGGTATATGTCTAGCTATCCTACCGCTGCATCAACGCGTACATCAACTCCACATCTCGAGGTACCCATCGATAATAATGAAAACCCCCTAGTCTGGCTAACTCTAGATGGCACCACTCAGCATCTGTTGCATATTGCAATATAGTCTCCAGTAGCTTGGGAATAGCATCCCGCATGTGTAGGACCTCTCATGCCTACATCACATCAAACATCGTCATTAGGTTCATATTTATCAAAATCACCATCATTAAAGTTTCATCAAAATATTTCTTATAGCTTCCAAATGTTTCATCTTTCCAATCAGCACTAACTCAGTCCATCGTGCCATTTACTTTACGATTGACACCAATTATAATCCAATTAATGTCGATCGAATACTAGTCAGCACCAATTTTGTTAATCGACGTCGACTAGGAGGCAAAGCGCTAAAAACACTCTCTTGTCTCCTACTACAAAACAACACAAACATACTAGGCTAAGGAAGGACCACTTACCCTTGGCCACATCCTCTTCCTCTTCTAACTGCTCCCAAAAGCTTCCATGTCACTCAAATTCAACTTTTGACTTTTTCTAAATCAATCATCACAATGCAAATGAATCGTTACTATTCACCTTTTCTATATTGATAGGTTTTTAGAGCAATCAGTGCTGATTATTTGGGTTGGCGTCAATTCTTCAAGTCGACATCGATTAGGTATGAGTCAACACCGATTGGCGCCCATCAGGGCTGATCAAATAGATTTTGATATATTTTCTCATCTCATCACACTAAGACGATATTCATTCTTGTCTAATTATCTTGTCTTACGCATGTGTCACCCGTAACACATTGTCATCATCATCGGGTCTTTATTTTGGGTAATTGTACCTTGTCGCCTTACATAGGCCCACATGTGAGTTACTCATCGCACAAATTTTCTTGTCGTTCCCCACTTGGGGCATCTCATCATTATATCTTTTGCATGTACCACCCATAGCACACTGGTTTTGCCTAGTCTGCCAGCATTTCTATTGCCAAGTCCACTGTAGTGGCCATATTTTGATTTCCACAGTGGCTATCCTCTCAAGTCCGTTGCTTCATCCTTCTTATCAAATCGTTGAGGCTTGGCTTGTTTGTCTAATCATTTTTATAACCTTATTTTCACATTTTGGTGCATGTATTTGGTGTTATCACCCATTCCAAGTTTTCTCCCTATACATGGGTAACTCACTTTTTTGTAACCTAAAGATAGTGGGACTGTAGGCACTAACGTCATCTCATTCGAAGGCCGTCTAGTTTTCCCTACCAATGTGTCACTCTTTGGTGGTTATTATTTTGCAGTCACCTTTAACTCACAAGTCTGTAGCCACTAACATCATCTCATACGAAGACCATCTACTTTCCCCTACCAATGTGAGTTCCTTAGGTCACTGCCTTTTTTGTTTTTTACGTGCGTCATCAATGATCAAATCTACTCCAGACATCTAGCTAGGCCATCCTCTCTTCCATTATTTTTCATCTACCTTTTTCAAACTCGGTATTGGTTGGTTTTTTTTTGGCCACCCCATCCCTAGTTTTAGGAAGAGAACATCATAAATATTCTTTCTTTTCTTCCAACTCCTTGTTTTTGCCTTGTAGCATTGCTTATCGCAAGTTACTCAACAAAAAGGTTCAAATGTAGACACCTGAAATTGGTTACTCAATTTAATGTCCCCCGTGTTTGCTTACCTATTCTAGTCTCGGGTAACCCGGTGCACTTTTGTATCACTACTTCTCTCTTAGGGTACTAATTAAATGTCTAATTAAAATGCATATCCTAAGTTTTCTCCACCCCATTATATTTCACCCATGGATAATTAAAACATTAACCATGTAATTCTATCTTTTATATTTATTCAAACTACTTACTCACCCCATATCACTTCCCAACATCCCGTGCCATTATTATCCATCCATTCCACCTATTTCTCCTCTCCTAGAACCATACAACGGGATTTTTCCCATATTTGAGTGGGAAGGATAATATTCTTATTCTCACAACTCATCCCTTTTCACCACTTTGGGAGTATGTTCCCTGATCGACGCCGACCGGTCCTCGATCGATGCCAACTTTTCAGAATGGTGCCGATTTTACCTTGGTCAGCGCTGACTATAAATACACAACTTGAAATCAATTCTGGTTAGATGGTAGAGACTTGATAAATAGTGAAAAACTTGAGCAAATCTTGAAATTGTCAATTGAGAGAGATAGATAATTCTGTCTAGATCAATCCTTGAGAGGTGCACCGTTATTCTACCCGCATAACATCGATACCGCATACGTTCTTCAACCTATGGGTGACTCCATTTCTCCATCTAGCTAAGGTGGAACTATATCCATATCTCTGCAGCTCCTGCGGGTCTCCACAATCTGATCATCAACAATCACCAATCAAGCTATTTGTGATTTCTTTCTGGTCAACGACGACCCAATATTAATCGATACTGATTTGTCCAAATCGGTGTTGTTCCAAACCATCGACGCTGATCATTTTCTGATCGACGCCGACCAATCTATAGAAAGGTAAAGAATCCAGGTGACATAATTTCATCTTTGTTTTTTACATTTTTCTACTTTCTTTCTGTTTCTACTGCTATTTTTACATTCTATCTGAAACTTAAAATTATAGAACATAAACATTTTCTTACATCTTTTATCATGTATGCCTTTATTCTTAATTGAAAACATGAAATAACATCCACTGAGGAAGCTAATCACTTCCTAGACCCACCTTCCGAGCAGTTCACCCTTATATCTTCTAACGTCATCTTTTTCTGTCAAGTATTCATATATCACAGGTTTCTTGGATCTACTCTACAGGATTCTTCATTTGCACCCATCTTAATTCCATCAGGATTTCTCAACATCAACATTTTTGAATCTTGTCCAATTAATTAGGTATCAACTTTATTTGAGTTTTTTAGGGTTTTTGTGTTTAGTTTGGTGTATTAACTTGGACACTGAACAAGTGCGGAAATTCATGATCTACACTCTGGCATGCCTAGTGGGACCCAGCCAAAGTCCCTTATTAGTAAGTTCATCTCTTTTCCAATTTTGAGCTTTGTTCTTTTTCTACACTGATTTTCATCAGTTGTTCTTAAGCATTTCCTTTCATCGTTTCGGTCTTGCTTCTTTCATTTCTAAATTTTCAAATTTAGGTTCCTTCTTTTTTTTGCAAATCTCAATTCCAGTTTCTATTTCTAAGATTAGTAAATCCTTTATTTGATTTCAAAGTTACATTTTTGATTCATCTATTTGTGCAAAATTGTCATTTCCTTGAAAGTTTTCTAGTTTCTTAAAATAGAAA
The DNA here is from genome assembly GCA_019776745.2 of Taxus chinensis. Taxonomy (NCBI): domain Eukaryota; kingdom Viridiplantae; phylum Streptophyta; class Pinopsida; order Cupressales; family Taxaceae; genus Taxus; species Taxus chinensis. The sequence continues at coordinate 436,279,903 of CM034156.1, read as the reverse complement.
TTTCCTTTCCACTAGTATATTGTTGGATTTGTTTGTGTGTTCTACTTAACCCTGTTTTACAGAGCAGTTTGCTTGTTCACATGATTGTTTGAGGGGAAGAACTCAAAAATGCACTTTTTGAAGGAGAGCTAAATCTACAGGTATTTCTCTTTTGCGGTGTTTTCTCCTTTTTAAGAACTTAAAAATAAAAAGTTTGTTTGTTTTTATCACACTCAAACACTTTAGTTTTGGTCCTTAAAATGAATTAATCGCATTGGGAAAGAACTTGTTTGACTTGTCTTCATTGAAATCAAACACTTCGGTTTTAGTGCTTTAAAAGAACATTTTCCTTTTCATTTTTGTTGTATGTTCTTCACCTAGTTCTCTAAATAGGTTGGAAAATTAATCAAAATCAGTAGTGACACTATTTGAAATTTTATTTTTCACCCTTGCACACAAAGCCAAAATCATTAGGTATAAAGCATTTAAACAAAAAATCCTTCCCTGGCCTCACCTACTTGGAAGTGACATCCAAGAGGAACAGCCTATGCGGTACTCAGGCCACATGATAAATTCACGAAAGTTCTGGTCTATATTGGCAAATCACCTGACTCCCTTATCGCAGCGGTGTGTGAAGTGCGGGGGTAGGACCCTATATCAAGCCACGTACCAATCTTTTACTGAAGTTACTTCAGGACTCCTCACCAAAAAATTCCCCAAACCATCCTTAGTTTGGCCAATTGAGTTACCCCATTCTAAAAAACCTTCCCTAACATTTTCTTTCTTAAAAAGCATAAAAATTTAAAAGAGATAATCACCTACGCAGCTTGAATTTTCTATGCATTAATTAGGTTAATCTCTTTCTATGTTTGTGCTTGTTTATGTTGGTCATTACCCAGTCATAATCTAGAAAAATGGCTCAACTGGCCTCTGACTCATCTGAGACCCCCGTTAATGTGGATGTTTCATCACCCCTCAGGTATTCTTCAAGACCAATATTTGTTGGTTCCCCATCTTGGTCATAAAATCCTTTCTATCATCCTAAAGCGATCCCATCATGACTAACTTCCCCCAATCCTTCAGAGGTGTTATTTGCTTCTAATATAGAGTATATCCCTCATGGAGATCCTGCATTTCAGGCACTCGTTGACCACAACCTAGTAGTCCTTATGGACTACTTCATGTATAATTTTTCTTGAATATCTGATCATGGACCACCAATCCAGTAGGTTTATGATTACCCTCATGAGCCATCCTAGGATTTCATAGAACAATTAACATGCTTCTTCTTTCCTCAAACCATGAAAGAAGGTGGCACATCTATGCCTCCTTTTTCTCTTCCACCAATAATGTTGACTAGTTCTCAAATGACGCTACCTATTCCTAGTGTAATAGCTTCCTCGGCTACCCCACAACCTATTTTCGAGAGGCCCTTTTATTCAGCTATGATGAGTGCATCCACACTCCCAAAAATTGTTGTCAATTCTTCTATGCCATCTATTACATCTCAGGGTCAGTATCTCTCTTTGAGCCAACCCCCTCCTATGAGTCAGTCAGCTCCTCTTTCTCATTTTCCAGTTGACCTTTCTTCAAATGCTACAGCGATAGTGGCTTTCACCCATCCCTTGGCATCGGTGCCCTTAATAACTAATCCAGAAGTCAAAATGCTCATTCAGATTTTGTTTCCCACCATATCAAATCAAATCCACACCCATATTCCTCAATCCATTCCAATTCAGTTGGTAAGTGTAGGAACCCACGAATCAGAGGCTCCATCTTTCATTCAACAACGTTTCTCTCAACCACTTGTCATCTCATATCCTATTTATACTCAGGCTCTTTCACATAAAATACCTTGTCAGGTGTCACCCAGAACACCTAGTTATTCCTCTTATCATCCTATTAATCAGTAGATGAATCCCCCATTAACACCTCAGCAAAACATACCATTGACTTCTCATACAAGACATAACAACATGTTCCCTCCTCAATCTGATGTCATCCAACTTCTTTTCAAGAAAATCATAGACCTAGAAGCCTTCACCAAAGGGGCTCTCCCTAAATGTTGTTTTGAAGAAGTATGTAATGAACCAATTCATCCATCAATGGCTTTTAAGCCTTATCCTCCCTAATGGGAAATTCCTAAGTTCTCAAAATATCATAGTCAGGAGGATCCTCAAGAACACCTGCAAGAATTTAAACATGCTTGCTACCTTATAGTCTAGGACCAGGAGCTTATGCTCCATACCTTTCCTATGTCTTTAGCGGGGCCCACTTTAGACTGGTACAATAACATATGCCAACATTCTCTATTTTCTTTCTCTCAATTACCCTAGATGTTTGTTGAAAACTTCTCAATAAACATCACACATAATATCTTGATCACAGATCTTTATAACATACGTCAATTTGATGACGATTCTATTGCAGATTTTGTCACTCATTGGAGAGGAATAAAAAATCAATTCTCCTTCTCCCTCCCTCAATCTCAGCAAATCGAGCTGTTTACTCGATCTTGCGCCAATCATATTTCTTCCACTTTAAGGACTCAAACCTTTCATACATTTAAAGAAGCCTTTACGATGGCACGTAAAATTTATTCTCACGTCATCAAACAAAGAAAGTTAAAACTTCACTCTAAGTATAAACTATATTTTTCTCGGTTTACAAAATGAAACCCTTCTGCTTCTAACAAAGACAAGAATCAGAGGTCCACAAACATTTTCATCTTAAAAACATTACGATATTATAACACTTCTAATCAAACACCTCGGAGAGACTCCACATCTTCTCGAAAAGAACCTGCATCATCTCGGTCTTTTACTTCCTTGGGCGAATCATATGCTTCTATCTTAGACAAAATGTTGGAAGTTCACATGATCGAATTTCCTCCTATTATAAATTTTGATGAGAACCGAGAATGACCATTCTAGTATCATGAAAATGACTTCTATCTTTATTATAGAATCAAAGGCCATGACATTGAACGATGTCAGACCTTCAAAACTCTTGTCCAAAAACTCATTAATAAAGGTGAGCTCATTCTAAATAACCCAAATTCTCCCCCAAATCATATGCTTGATGTTTTTAAATAACCTTTTCCAAATCATTCCCCAAATACTGATGCTTCGGGGTCTCAAACACTAAACACACATACTATCAGCTCCATTTCTACTGATAGTTCTTCTTCTAGTTTGGAGCCATCCACAAACGTGTCGATTTAATTGGAACTTCCTTCCGCTCCTTCAAATTTTGAGATTCCACCATCCTCGGACAACCCATCTTCAAGTCTTACTTTATTGTTAGAAACAGAGTCGTCTCCCTCTACCGCTCCATCTGATCTTCCACCTATACCTAAGACAGTGTCATCTTCATCTGTCTCGTCATCAGATATTCTTTTAGTACTTGAGTCATATACATCCCTTCAAATTTCCACTATGGATAATTCTACTTCTGTCGCTGCTATTTTAGCCATGACCATGCCTTTGGTTAACGTACCCATAATTGTACCAAATTCTATGCCTTTGGAAGCATCTTCAATATTGACCCTTCCTATCTCTTTTCCTATAGTAATTAAACCCACAATTACTGCATCTGAAGTACCCTCCTCACAAGAGGTTGCTTCTTCATTACCTACCTCTTCCATCATTAGTGCTTCTTTTCCTATTAAGGAAACATCTAAAGAGATGACATCGACATCCATACTTCTGACTGCTGCACTCAGACATAAATAGGTGGAATTTAAATCTAAATTCACATCATCGGTATTGTCTCCTTTACTTCCTCCGAAATGGTTACAATCACCTTATGCAGTCAAAGTTGTCACCATCCCTGAAAAGGGAAAACCAATATTTTAGACCATCAAAACTCTTGGTGCTCTCCCTCAAAAATCCATCTCTACACCTCATAAAAAAGTGGATTTATTCACTGAAAAGGTGTCTTCTTCTATAACACCATCTTCTTCACCGGTGCCTCATAAAGTGGATTTACCTACTGGAAAGGTGTCACCTCTTTTATCAAGACCATCATCTTCATCACTAAAAACCAATGCACCCTTTGTGCCTCTAGTCAAATATATTTTGGGAGCTCCTCCCCCATCTAAATCAGTCTCATCTAAATAATCATTTGTTTTGGTCAAACAGCCTTCTTCATCTCTGAAGACTAAAACACTTGTCATGTCTTCGTCATCTTTAAAATCTATCTTAGGAGCTCCTCCTCTGCTAAAATCAATCTTGCCTAAATTTATTCCATATCAAGCACCTAAGGCTACTTCTCCCAGTATTTAGAAGAGAAAAAAAGTCCCTAAAAAAACTATCAAAACAAATATGTAGGCTCTTTTACCTCAGAATTCTGCTAAGACTAAAGAGGTGCCTCCTTCACCTCTGTCCACATCTGCATCTACCGGATTTTATATTGAAAACCTTCACCAACTTATCCAATCTTCATCTATATCACTCCCTCCAATCAAACCCTATAATCCTAAAGGAGTAAAACCTACATGGTTCAACTCTAATGTGATTTATGTTTACCATTGCACTCTAGGTCATTACACTAAGAGATGTAAAGCCCTTCAATCTGTTGTTAACAACCTCTTGGAAGAAAATGATCTCCTGTTGGATGAGGAAGAGGAACAAGTGTCTCCTATCATCCCAACTACGTCTAAGCCTGAATGGTCTATTCAAGCCCCCAATTCTATTGATATCACTCCAGATGATCTTCAGCCCTCTCAAATCGGCACAATTCATATCACCACTAGAACACAATGGTACGATAATCCATCATCTTCTACAGCTCCTCGACCATGAGTTGTTATTTCTACTACCCCCAAAGGAGCTCCTCCTTCCTCATTTTCCCTGAGACCTCGGGTCTCTATTCATGCTTCACCTCAGGCTCAGATTCCCATGTCAGTTGAGGAGAGTGTTATGAAACAACTCACCCATGCTCCGGTCAAAATGTCTCTTTTTGACCTCATTCAATCATCTCCCCAACATTGCCAGGCTCTGATTGATAATTTGTGCTGCATCGCAGTGAATTTAGATGAGCCCCTTCCTTTCGAGATGGTTTTCAGGTTGAATAGATTGTCAACCACCATCTCCTTTGAGGATTCTGAAATTCCTTTCCTTTCTTCTGAGGATTCAGAGGCTCCTCTCTTTATCACAGTTCAAATCAATAACACTATGTTGAAACGCACTATGATCGACAATGGTGCTGCACTCAATGTTATTTCCTCCCACACATTTGAGCAACTTAAGTTACCAAAGAACGTAGTGTCACCACCACCTTTTGCCCTTCGATCATTTAACGATTAGCTAGTGGTTACCTTAGGAACTGTGATCCTACCCATTCAAGTAAGCAGGAAACTTCTTCACAATCTTTTCTACATTGTCGAGGGAAAATTCCACTACAATATGATCCTTGGATGCTCCTGGATCCATACAATGCACTGCGTCCCATCAACCCTCCATTGATGCATAAAATATTAGTATGAAGGAAAAATCTATACTCATCCAGGAGACCCTTTTCCGTCTGCACAATGTGACATGACCATAGGGTCTGTCCCTCCAAAAGAGAATGTTGATTCTCCTGATGAAGCTTCTTTGTCCTCTTCCATACCTACAACAAAACTACCTGATCTACATAATCATGAAGATACGTTGCATCATTTTTCACTAGGAGAAATTTCCCTTTTCTCTTTTGATGCCCATGTCAAACCTAACAACTATGGTAGGCCAAACAAACAACCTAAATATCAACCAGGTCTTAGCCACATCATCACCATTGGTCTACCCAATTGACAGACTGACTTCATCTATGGGGCTCTTGATGTACCTCACTCTCATCCATATTCTCCTCCTAGGGCCAAACCTTATTCTGTAGGGTTTGATTATCTACAAAATCTCGTATTTACAAAAACTTATCTATATCGATGTGCATGGAAGGGCTTTAGCCTGGGAAAGTATGAACATGGTGTGCATGGACTCGCATCCATTACAACTCTTAAACCACATCAAAAATTTGGTTTAGGGTTCAAACCTCCCTCAAAAGCCACCGTCACCATTCTCGCTGAGCCTCTTTCCATTAAGGAACCATCTTCTCTCGTCAGGTTTGAAGCATCACTTTATGTGGATGACACCATTTCCATCTTATCTAAAAAAAAAATTAGTCAATTTCATTTCCTTAGGTCTACTTACCTATAAGACTAATGGCAAACCCACTTCCATACCATTAGTCTTCCCCAAAATAGTTGGAGACAATTCTCCTACTCTCAATACTATCCACTGTTCAGATGATGATGTTGTCCTTACCTATCTGGGGGCCGAGGATTCTTATCTTCCTAAAACCATTCCTTATAACACATCTACGCTTCTTAACGAAGCCACTGTAGACCTTAATATAGGGACTTCTGAAGACTCTCGCATCATTAACATTAGCCAATCTCTTAACCCACATGAGTTAGGAGACTTCACCACTTTTATTTCCAACCATCGCTAAGTGTTTTATTGGTCATATGAAGATATGTGGGGCCCTGATCTTAACATCATGGTCCACAATATCATTACTCTTCCAGACATCAAACCAGTTAAATTAAAATTGCGTAAGATGCATCCTCGTGTAGCTCTCCTCATTAAAGAAGAGTTGCAGTGCTTGATTTCCGCCAAATTTATCCAACCCATTGACTATCCACAATGGGTTTCAAATGTAGTACCAGTAACCAAAGCTACTGGGAAAATTTGAATTTTCACCAACTTTTGGGATCTTAATCTTGCTTTCCTGAAAGATGATTTCTTTCTACCTAATATCGACCAACTCATGGACTTAACTGTAGGTCACAAGATGCTTTCTCTTATGTATGGATTCTCTGGGTATAATCAAATTCACATCACACCAGAGGATCAGCACAAGAATTCCTTCATAACTCCTTGGGGGACTTTTTGTTATCGCGTCATGCCCTTCAGTCTTAAGAACGTAGGGGCGACTTATCAATGCGCAATGACCTACATCTTCCATGACCTCTTACACAAAATTGTAGAAGATTACGTTGATGACATCCTAGGTAAATCCAAACATCGTCAGGATCATCATCTCATCTTTACACCTCTCTTTGAGAGACTCATTCATTTTTTTCCTCACCTAAATCCATCTAAATGCATGTTTGGCATTCTCACTGGTAAAATCTTGGGCTTTATCATTTCTATCAGGGGTATTAAGGTCGATCCTGTAAAAATAAAGACTATCATCGAGATGCCTCCTCCTTCCAACTCAAAGCAACTCCGTGGTCTTTAGGGACACCTTTAATTAGTGTGTCATTTTATCTTGTAGATTTTAGACCATTGTAAACCTTTTCATCATCTCCTCCATAAAAATGTTCATTTTAAATGGGATGAGCATTGCCAAAAAGCCTTTGATGATCTCAACACTTATCTTCTTTCTCCACTTGTGCTCACACCTCCACACGTGGGGGAGGCATTCTATTTTTATATTTTTGTGACTAACCATGCTCTGGGAGCCATAATCTCGCATCGAGATGCTAATGGTAAAGAACATGTTGTCTATTATATCAGTCGCACTCTTCATGAGTATGAAACTCGCTATTCCGAAGTTGAAAAGTTATGTTGTGATATCTTCTTCATGACTTCTAAACTTCATGATTACCTCCTTAATCATAAAACTTACATTGTTACGAGTGTCAATTCACTCAAGACAATGCATGTGAAACCTTATCACAATTATCGTATCACTTGTTGGCTAATGCTCATGACAAAGTTTGACCTCGAGTTCATCTCATAGAAATATATCAAGGGTCAAGTTATCACTGATTAATTAGTTGATGCCCCTCTTTCGGACACTCAAGTCCCCCTCACTCAATTCCTAGATGAGTACATTCAACAAATCGATTTCAGTCTGTCTCCATTTAAAGTAAAACTCTTCTTTGATGGGTCCAAGTGTTAGCAAGGGGGAGCCATAGGTTTTGTCATGATTCCTCCTTGGTGTACACCTATCCCTATTGCTCACAAGATTAACTTTGAATGTACCAATAATATGGATGAATATGAAGCCCTCATTTTAGGTCTTCAAAATGCCATTAATCTCGGTGCTCGCCATATCGACATCTTCAGTGACTCTGAGCTCATCGATAATCAAGTCATTGGTGTCTATCAGTGTAAAAATGATATCCTTAAAAAATATCATGATATCGTTCTCTTTCAGCTTCAATATTTTGATAAATTTACTATCTAGGCTATTCCTCACACTGCAAACTAATTTGAAGATATGATGGCTTCTTTAACCTCGCTTATTCCTCCATTCATTGAAGACTCATGACTTTATGTGGTTGTTCAGCATCTAGACCAAACATCCCATCTCAGGCAGTTGACTTCAATCAATGCCATCACAACTGACACTCAAGATGAGTGGTATCAGCACATTTTTGATTACCTACCCTATTCAGTGCTTCCTCCAGATTTGACTTCCAATGGTAGAAGATATTTTATCCAACGTGAAAACTGCTATGCTATTCTAGGTGGAATCCTTTACAAATGTGGTTTTGAGGGTTATTTTCTTCAGTACCTCAAAACCCCTGAATCATCTAAAGTTATTTAGGAGGTCCAAGATGGTATCTGTGGTGGATAGTTTGGTGGTTTGGTCGTGGCTAAGTGCATCCTACGTTTAGGTTATTATTGGGCTTCTCTTAATCAAGAATGTTGTGAATATGTCAAGAAATGTGTTAAGTGTCAACAACATGCTAATCTTACACATATCCCTAGTTAGGATTTGGAACTTGCAGTGAATTTCTGGCCTTTTTCACAATGGGGTCTTGATCTCGTTGGTCTCATCAAAACATACTCTTTGTAGTGACATCACTCTATCATTACTACCACAGAATACTTCACTAAATGGGTGGAGGCTATTCCTCTTTCATCAACCAAAGCTAAACCTATTGTTGATTTTGTCTATCAACACATCATTTTTCACTTTGGTGTTCCTCACAAACTCATTACAGACAATGGAAAATATTTAAAAAACAAATATTTCTAGAAACTTTGTGACACCTTCAATATTAAACTCAGCTTTTCTTCTCCACACTATCCACAAGCTAACGGCCAAGATGAAGCTTCTAATAAAACTTTGTGTAATATCCTCACAAAGTTAACTAGTCAAGCTGGTAGGGATTGGCATTTACACATCCCTTTTGCTCTCTTAGCTTATCGAACTAGCATTTGTTCCCCTACCGGTGCTACTCCCTTCTCTCTCATATATGGGTCTGAGTTTGTCCTTCCTTTGGAAGTCCAAATTCACTCTCTTCACATCTCTCTCAGAGAGTTTGTCTCTGATGAGGACTATCGTCAAAACCTTCTAGCACAGTTTTATTTATTAGATGAACATCGTCTCAATGCTCTTAAACATCATCAAGTCTATCTTGAGCAAGTCAAGTGTGCTTATAACAAGCATTCGCAGCAACATGAATTCCAAGTTGGTGATGTTGTTCTTAAAGAAAACAAAAATGTCACTACTCTGGAATAGAGTCAATGTGGTAAGTTTGCTCCTAATTGGATGAGACCATACGTTGTCACCCATAAGTACATATCCGGGGCTTATCGCTTGTCTTCCATAGATGGTATACCTGAAATGGAACCTCTTAATGATTTACATCTAAGGCCCTTCTACTGTTAAAATCTATCTTACACGACCTTAGTTGCAAAATAGGTATTTCATCCATCTACATCTAGTCATGCTTTTCGTAGTCATTTTGAAGTATGTGGTTCTCCGCGTTATTTTTTTTAAACCTTAAATATGAGTAAAACGGCTCTACTCATGGAATTTTCCTTACAGATTTGTTCCTTCTCATGGTAGGAATACCTTAATCACTACTTCATCTGCCCTAGGTTTTCATCTTGATCAAATCCACTTGGGGCATGAGTACGTGCTTATATACGTTTTCTTTCCCTCTATCTGATCTATCTGGTATAAACTCAGCTTCTTCCAAAGCTCAAAAAACAAAAAAAGATGTTATCCTATTCCCAAAAGATAGACTGATCCCTCAAAGGACATCTATCCATGCCTTATCAAATAATATAAAAAATGTAGACCATTCCTCGAAGGATGGCTACCATCAAATTCAAAATACAAACCGCTCCCTTAAGGGATGGCTATTTGTTTTATGGAATTTTGAGCCTTTGCAGTAACAAACTTCCTCTCTCAGCCAGTTTTTTCACTTATTAGCATCTCCGAAAGACTTCCCGTATCGATCAGTCTTTTCATATCTAGCAAACTACCTTCATTGATCAATTAGCTTTTTAATCAAAAGAAAAATCATGAAGCTGTGTTATGAGACCTTTTTAATCATATGGAGACACTTTTTTCCCCATATGGGCACGTATTTAATCCTTCATGTGTTCTAATGAGATGCATACTTATCCCTCATCCTTATCTACCTCCTAGATATTGTTTATGACTAACTAGCATCAAGTTTATTTTATCTATCTATGGCCTTATGTGCATCATCTTTTGATTTACCATCAAGGTCTCTATTTATGGTCGGTTAGGGGACTAACTTATCATTCATTTTCCTATCTAGGTGTAGTGATTTTTATTTCTAAGGGATAAGATCATTACATCACTTTCTTTTCATCAAATCAAATAGACGTTACCCATGTTCATTTGTTATTTATCCAGTTAAATTGACATTTAACATGTTAATTTAATCAATCAAATCTATCATCTATCTATGCTCATCTTATCTACTTAATCTAAAATCATCAAGGCATCATATATCATGTGGATCCATCTATCCATATCATTTAATTAAATTAACGTCTTAAACATGTTAATTTAGTCAATTATTCATCCATGACAACTCAAAATTAAATCACATCTATCTATCCGTATCTATCAAAATTAAAAGCACGAGTCCAATCACATAACACAAAGATGCATATATATATATATATATATATATATATATATATATATATATATATATATATATATATATATTTGAATGGCTTCAAATCAAGCCGTATACATCGTATCAAAAATGCCTTCAAATCAAGGCTACATCAGTATGTCTCTACAAATATCATCTCTATATAGTAAAATCAGATAAATGGAAAAAATTGTCTCCTCCTCCCTCCTCAAGCATGGGCTCTTTCTCCTGACCATTACCTATGGAACTGAAGGTGCCCACAGTTGTGACCCTATAACCTCCTTAGTATCCTCTGGTGCTTACACTCTTCAATGCACCATTGGCAGTGATTGTTGCTGTCCTCCTCCTCACCCCATAACAAGACACATCTGGGGCATGTTGTGTCAAGGCATCCTCGTAGTATCTCACTACGGCACCCTGTGCCCCTGACTCTAATGTGATGCTTGTATCACCATACTTGGCCCTAAGGGCCTCTCTATGTCTGTGATATCTATCCCTCTGCTAGATAGCTATATCCTGCTCTTTGCGAGTGGTATCTCTCTCTTGTATCATTATGTCCCTCTCCTCCCTAAGCGTCCTAATCTCCTCTAGAGTAGTCTAGTGTGTTTGTACCAAGGCAGTATGCTCTCCCTATAGTCTCTCTAGCTCTGCCATTGTATCTTCCTCGTCTAACTCCATAGATGATGTGAGATGCCATGGTAGCTCTTTTTGATACCACACCTCATAACCCTCATCCACCCCTACATCATCATCATCATCTGTGGGAGGTAGGGCCTCCCTGAGTGGATCTGTTGGGATCAATATTGGCAGATCTATCTCCCTGCTATCTCATTTGTATGGCACATATACAGTCTAAATAAACTGTATCAATCTGAATTATCTCATCACCCGTATAAATGGGACCCGCTCTAAAATATCTAGCCTATGGCCCCTGACCACTCTACTGCATCTCAGCTTCACTAAGTGGGCATCCTATCTAACCCATGTAGGATAGACCCTGTATGGCCTCCATATAACCTATGATGGTGTCAGAGTCCTGAATCTCTAGGAATACCACTCTGACAATCTCCCTGTATCTCTAGGGGCCATGTCTGCCTGCCATCATTAAAACCCATAATCAAGGGCTCCCTTTGTTCTTGGCATCCATGGAAGTCCGGATAGTCTAGTCACTGATATGTGCTCATAAGCCTAATAATGGAGCATAAAAATGACATCTATCCCAGTGCGTCTACCTATGAAATACATCCACAACTCATGATATATCTATGCTAATAGTGCATTGGTGAATGTGAATACCTACATGAACTCTAGGATATCACAGACGCAATCAAGCAAGAGTAGTGGGAACCGTCCACCTCTAGAATTTGGTAGTGCATAATATGAGATAGTCATCTGGATCAATGCTATCAGTCTACTCCTTGGGTTATCCTTCCGGTGTTGTGAGGATATCATCACAGCCCCAGACATTATGTTTGAATAATTTTCTCTATCCCCACATAACCGTACCAAGGCCCTCCTTCGCTACTCCCGTGGAGTAATTGTTGGTGTCGAAATGCAGCACCCTTGGGACTCTGCAACACGATGGGTTGAAAGTCTCAGTGTGATTGCACAACATGGAGCTTTTCCCAAGTGTGGGACCTTGCAAAATCGGAAAATCTCTCCGAATGAAGGATGGCTCCTATTCCTCTGTTCAGATGCACGAATAAAACGTAGAGGGTTTACCAAAAACCTAATCTAACTTGCTAAGGAGATAGGGTAGACAATGCATAAAAATAAAACCTAAACTACGGAGGTGATGCACCGAGGAATGTTGGGCACCCGTTTTGCAAAAATAAACACAAACCACATAGATGCAATACAACACCATGCACAAGCAACCGAAATGCAATGAGAGATCAAAATAATAGCAATGAATATATGAGAGGGTTTAAAATCAATCACAGACATATATATGTTGCTCAAGGATCGATTCAATACATTGCGATGGCCAAGAGGCAAAAAATAGCATTACAATCCATATGGGAGGCTTGAAAACTCCACAAATTCTCTAACAAGCAGGAGAGAAGGGAGGATGCAAATTAGAAATGCCCAACATGAGAAAAAGCCCCTCCTTTACAATTTATATGAGGAAAAAATGAGGGAGAAGAGAATGATTTGAATTCTGCCCCCAACCACCTCCAAGACTACACCTAACCCATCATATTATGGCGGTAGGTGAGAATCTCAATAACCCAACAGTGGCGAATTTTATTTTACATTTTTAAGAACTTTTTCACACCCAATTAAAGATATCTATTCATAGTTAGGTAGAGGATGCTGAGAGCTTTCCGAAAAGTCCAACCTTGTGTGAATCCGAGCTCCCTGTGAAAAGTTATGGCGATCTGAATATTTCCCGTTTTAGGGTCTGTTTCCAGTCAGGTTTGGGTTTCTCCTTTGCATCTGCATCGGGTTTGGAGGATGCCTCGACATGTTTTCACCCCGTGCTTCTGTGCCATGTTTTTCCACCTCCGAAACCTGATTTTCCTTGTGTCGGGTTTATCAACCCTTACGACATGTTCTTTGCTGTCGGGTTTGCGGAACCCTCGAGCATCGGGACATCCTTTGCGATCTGCATGCTTCATGTTTCGTGTTTCCCGAAACCCGAAACCTGATTTGCCTTTGATGTCGGGTTTTCCAACCCTTCTGACATGTTCTTTACTTTTAGGTTTATCCACTCCTCCGACATGTTCTTTGCTGTCGGGTTTATCCGCTCCTCCGACATGCTTCTGCGACTTGCTTTTCCACCTCCGACACCCGATTCCTTCTGTGTCAGGTTTTGGAGACCCGACGACATGTTGTTCCACCATGTTTCTCCGCTTTGTTTCTCTGCCCTATTTACCCGATTTGCCTTCGTTTACCCATATTTACCCTAGGGGGGTAAATATATACAACAATTTGGTGACTCATGGGGTTACCTGCCTGTTAAGTAGAAGATCAATGGCCTTTTAGCAATCCATTGGGCATGGAGTCATAAGCAACCCTGAAACCAACCTGATACCGCAACTCCTTCTTCGAGAACACGCTGAACTGTAGAAAACCAACCCAGGAGAAACAAAACCTATGCCAAAGCACTTAGGGAAACTGAAACCTAACTACAACAAGACAATGTGCACACGCACTTAGATGAATTGAAATCTAGGCTAATATTTACAAGGGTAGAACTTTTCTCTCTTCAGTAGCAATGTTTAAGATAGATTCCATTGACCGGAATCAGGAATTCTTCTCCGTCCAATGTAGACAATTGGAAGGCATTGCTATTTTTACATTCCATGACCATGTAGGGGCCACTCCAAATGGCATCAAACTTGGAATGCCTCCCTGGTTTTGCCTGATCTGCATCCCATTTCAGAACTAGGTCCCCTTCCAGGAAGGTTCTTGCTCTTGCTTTCTTATCAAACCATCTTTTCACTAAGGCCTGATCTTTCTCGATTGCTTGAACTGCAAGCTCTCTAATTTCTGCCAATTCCATCAACTCTGCATACTTGGCCTCCATTGGTTCGAACTCCGCTAACTCCAATTGTTTCATGAAATCCAATGCAGGCAGTTCTAATGATATAGGCAATACTGCCTCTTTTCCATAGACCAACTTGTAAGGGGAATTACCTGTAGACCTCTTTGGTGTTATTCTGTCAGCCCATAATGTTGATTTTAGCTTAGTATGCTATGTTCTTTGATTTTCATCCAGAGTCCTCCTGATGATTCTTAGCAAATTTTTGTTCGTGGTCTTTGCCTGTCCATTCCCTTGCAGGTAATAATTTGAAGAGGTGCTCAAATAGATTCCATTCTTGATATCCCATTATGTAATCCTAGAACCTATGAATGCCAATGCATTATCTGATATGATAGTGGCCGAAACACCGAACTTGGTCACTATTCCTTCATAAAACTCTAGTATATTAGACTCGTTGGCCTCTTTGAGTGCTACTGCTTCAGTCCACTTGGTGAAATAGTCCGTTGCCGTGAGAATCCACTTGTGGCCTTGGCTTGAGTTTGGGTTGATGACCCCGATGAAGTCCAATTCCCATTGCATAAATGGTTGGTCAACCAAGATTGGGTGCAATGGAAGTGCTGCTAGTTTTTCTTTTCCTATGAAGAGTGCACATTTCTTACACTTTCTTGTCCATGTATAGCAGTCATTGAACACTGTGGGCCAATAATACCCTGCTTTCATTATCTTGAGAGCTATTACTCGTGGGGAAAAATGTCCACCAGAATCTTCATCGTGAAAATCTCATAACACCCTCTCAATTTGACCAGTCCCAATGCACCTCAATAGAACTCCATTGATGTCTTTCTTGAGCAAAACACCATCAAAAAGCACATATGGAATAGCTTGTAATCTAAAGTATCTCCTCTTTGCTTTGCTCATTTCTGGAGGGCATAGTCCTGTCTGTAGGAAGTGTATCATATTATGAGTCCAACAAGGAGTAGGCACATCATCATTTTCATGTTCTTGGCCATCTTGTAGTACCAAGACAACTTCTTTTTCACCACCTATTTCAACTTGTTGACTCAAGGCTAGCTGTTCGCATAGTCCCTTTCCACGTACTAGCTTTGTGACCTTGATCTCGATGTCATATTCCATGACACGAGTGATCCACCCTGCACGCTTTTCATTTAGATCCTTGTTTAGAAGGAAATCCTTGACTCCCGCATGGGAGACCATTAATTGGATCTTGTTGTTTGAGACTAGGTGCTTGAATTTCTTTAAACTCCTGATCACTGCAAGTACATGCTTTTCAATGAAAGAGTACCTAGTTTCGTATTCCTCCAAGCCTTGACTGAAGAAAGCAACTGGTTGTTCTAATCCTTCTTTGTTTTGTTGTACTAGGATTGCAGAAATTTTGTCTCCACCACCAAAGGCATATAGCACAAAGTCCTTGGAGAAGTCTGGATTGACGAGAGTTGGGGCTTGAGATATAGCCTCTTTTATTGCCTCAAAACTTGCCTTGCCTTCAGATGTCCACTTAAATGCCATGCTCTTCTTTAACATCAGCGTTATTGGCTTTACGAGAGCTGTAAAGTTTGGAACAAACCTGTGGACGAAATTGATCCTTCCTAAGAAGCTTTGAAGATCCTTCTTGTGACTTGGCAATGGCAATGCTTGAATTGCTTCAACTCTTTTTGGGTCAATCGTCAATCCTTCCTTTGAAACAATGTGGCCTAGAAGTTTTCCCTCGTGAGCCAAAAATATGCATTTTTTGGGATTCAATGATACCCCAAATCTTCTACATCTCTGAAATACTTGCCTCAAATGAAAGAGGTGATCTGTTGCATTTTTTGAGAATACAGTGATGTCGTCGAGATATATTAGAACCATTTTGTTGATCAACCCCTTAAATGCCATATCCATTGCCCTTTGGAAAGTGGCCCCAGCATTTGATAGCCCAAATGGCATCTTCTTGTAGGCATAGGTCCCCCATTTGATGGTGAAAGCCGTCTTGAATTGGTCATCTTCTTTCACCATCACTTGATTATACCCTGAGTAGCCATCTAGGAGGGAGAATCTCTCTGAACCAGATACTACTTGCAATATTTGTTCCATTGAAGGAAGTGGGTAATGATCCTTGAGAGATGCCCTGTTGAGGTCTCGGAAGTCCACACATAACCTAATTTCTCCTCTCTTCTTCCTGACCGGAACCAAGTTCGCAACCCATCTTGAGTGCTTGATCGGGAATATAATGCTTGCCTCTATTAGCTTGTTAAGCTCTTTCTTCATTAGAGGCTCAATGTGAGGGTTGACTGGTCTCTACTTCTGCCTGATGGGCTTAGCATCTGGATCCATTTCTATGGTATGTCGTGCCAAATTTGGATCGAATCCTCTTAAGTCTTCATAGCTCTAAGCGAAGAAATCTAGAAATTCTTGGCAAAGCTGCGTGAAATCTGATTTCTCTTGCTCAGTGGCCACCTTACCAATTTGAAGTGTTTTGCCTTCCCCCACCAGAATTGGCTTTGAATCTTCTCTCTTGACCTGTATGTTAGCCTTTTCCTTACCAAACTAGTCGTTAGGGTTGAAGATAGACTCCAATGTTACTAAACCCTTAGGAAGCTTGTTTTTCCGCAGCTGCACTACTTGATCCCCATACTGTTGCGCTAATCTATCCTGATTTCTAGCTGAGAATTCAGATTCTTCTTGCAAGAAATTGACGATATGTTGATCGTTCTCAAACACCTACCAGCTTGTGTTATTATTTGGAACTGCTGGCCTTACAACCACATGGATGTGTGGCTGCGTTTTTTCTCTTCTGATGTTGTCAACCACATCGAAGGTTGCTCCAACTGCTGCGAGCCTATCTGCGGCTTCATTTTTCTTCCTAGGTATGGATACAATGTTGAAAGCTTCGAAATCCTCAATGAGGTCCCATACCCTATTCTTGTAGCTCTTTAGCAGGTCATTCTTTATGGCATGTTGTCCCCTAACTTGGTTGACGATTAGCTCGCTATCTCCAAACACCTGTAAGTTCTTTATGCCCCTTTTCCTGGCCCAATGAAGTCCATGAATCAAGGCCTCATATTCAGCTGTGTTGTTCGAAAAAGAAAACTGGAAACGAAAAGCTGAATAATACTTGATGTCTTGTGGTGAAATCAACACTGCACCACCTCCAGCACCTTGCCTACTCCTTGATCCATCGAAAAATAATTTCCATACCTCATTATTTTCGTCCTTTTGTTTAGGCTGAAGGATGTCAGGAATGGGTGGATTTTCTTCATGTACACAATACACACCCAATTTAAATTCTTCAATTTCCTTGTATGGATCAAATTCATGACACTTGTTTGCCCATTCATCCAAAGTTAAATCGAGAATTCCCTTGACCTTAGTACCTGTTTCTAGATCACTTGAACACTCCTCCTGATCAAAAGTCGAGCAATTTGCATTGATAGGATTTGGTACATGAGGCTCAATATGGAAATTGGCAATTGGTTCTGACTTGATTGTTGTTTTGGCCCCATACCTTGTTCTGAAAATCATGTGCGACCAATCTGCAGATAAATATCCACCAATCTTCGTAGTGAAGTCTCTTGATAAACACAACGCAAAGAGTGGCGGGAGGTCAATTACAAACACATCTTACAGGACTGTAACATTAGGACATGAATGTAGTGTTAGGCCTAACCCCTTGATGACCCCAACTGTTCCCACTTCCGTTCCATCTAGTTGCACTACTCCTTTCAGCACTGGCTCATACTTCAGACCCAGTTGATCCGCTATTTGCTTTGGCATCACTGAACTACTTGCTCCTGAATCTATCATGCAGTTGTGTACCAAGTGGTTTCCAACAATCAATGAAACATAGAATGGTGGAGGCTTCAAATTTTTCCTTGTCTGGCCCCCATCATGTTGCACTGCGTTAGTGAGAACTTTCTCATGTCCTTGGTTTGATACATTTGAGGCAGACCAATTAGCCATTGCAACTTGCAATAAATCTCCTTGTTTTGGGATCTCCAGTGATTCCCACATGGAAATGTTCACATGTGTCTTCTTCATTTGATCGATGATGTTGAAGGGGGATGAATTTTCCTTTTGCTGTCCCTTACTTGGTGCAACCTTTTCTGGAGCTTGAACAGGTGTATGTGTTGCTACAACAGGTACCTTAGGCTGATTTTGCACATTTGGAGCTATGTTTGGTCTGCCGACCCCCTGTTGTGTAAGAGTGGGTTGAGAAACAACTGGATTAGACAGTTTTCCCTCTACTATGCTTCTCTTCTTTGACCGTGTGTTGGCAGCCACGCCTTGAAAAGGCTGTTGGTTAACTCCACAGAAGTCTTCTGTCTGCCAATTGGCCAATGTGGTTTCTGTCGGAGGCCCTTCTTGTTGCATTCCTTGCTGCTGATTCCCTTCTTGGCTTGATTCTTGAGGCACACAAATGGTTTGCACCATCAAGGCCTGATTCAGTGCACCATTGAAACATGCTGACTGATTGTGAGGGAGATTGCAAGGGTAACACCAGTCGTACTCCTGTGCCATGTTGTTTTGCGTTGGAACCAAGGCTCTCGAGGACGTCGCTATATTTGGATCATACGGCCGAAATGGCCTGGCAGCTTGAGGTTGTCCTTGGTTTTGGTTTGCAGCCTGAGGTGGTGGTGGCCTATTCTGTTGGTATGAGGGCCTAGCTTGGTACTATGCTTGAGGCTGGTATGGTCTAGCACTTTGAGCTTGCTATCTTTTGATAGTCACAAGCTCATTTCCAAGGTTCTACAGTTGTTTCATGACCTCTTGCAATTCCTTTGAAGTATTTGAAGGTGTGGATGCCTCACTATTGCTTTGATTTCTAGGAGTTAGAATGGGATTCAACTCTGGTGCTTGACTAGTTGTAGGATTTCCCATCTCTGGATAGAAAGGCATTGGCAGCCTTGGTGCAAGCTTGCTAGCTTGGATCAAATAGTTCTCTGCTCTGATTGCTATGTCATAGGCCCCTGGCAGTGTTGTCCCTCCCATTGACTAGATCATCATGGCTATGTCTGAATTTATAGCCTTTAAGAAATAGAGGAATGCTCCTTCGGTGGTTGGTCTGATAGTTATTAGGATCCTGTCCCATGTCCATTGGAACCTGAAGTTGAAATCTGCCATTTGTTCGTTAGGAGCCCTTTTGATCGTTGTCAGTTGTTCCAATAGAGATAAATTGTCCGCCCTCTCCCCAAATTGGCAACAAAGAGCTGAACAAAGTTGGTTCCAATTGGTAATAGACCCTGCTGTAAGGCTCCTAAACCATTGTAAGGCCTTGCCTTTGAAAGATGAAGCCAATAACTTGACTGCAACATCCATTTCATTTATTTCGTGGATTGCGCATACATTAGCAATATCCTAGATGTGATCAATAGGAGTAGTACGATTTTCTCCTGTGAAATAGGGTATATTCTTTAGCGTTACAACTGGAATTTGATTCTGAGCATTTAGGGCAAGTGGACTACTACCCGTGAAATTGACAAAGGGATTTGGTGGTAGATGTGCCATTATGATTGGCCTAAGAACCCTGGTTGATGCGAGAAAAGGCCTACCAGGTGGAGGTGTAGATAAAGTCCTGTTAGGCAGAGATGGTGATCTTTGTGGTCTTCTTCCTCTCCTTCCTCTACCTAGTGAAAGTTGCAAGTGGAAAAAAATCCCCTCTTCTCGAGTATTAGACCTGGTTTGAATTCTTCTCATGTGCCTGGGTAACCTGTGCTACTACACCGCTGAACTCTGTCCCTTCGGAGTCGCCAGATGTGTTAGAGAACAAGCCTCTAAAAGGCTGAATTTTGCCAAGTTACACACCAAACTTGACGGTATTGAAAATGTAATTTAAAATTTGAAGGACCCAGAGGAGACAATCTTCAAATCGGAATTCGGGCCTTGTTGCGCAGCTGTGGATCCCCAAAAAGTACAGTCAAAACTCAAGTCATGTGATGCAACTCACAAAACCCAAATTGCTATGTGTCGGAACTTGGATCATGTCCGACATCCCTCGAAACACGAAATCACTACTGTTGGGAATAGGACCATGCAATGCATCCCCAAAAACCTGAATTACTGCTTTGATGTTCTCGGATCCCGAAAACCCGAAATCACTAAAAAACCTGAAAATTTGAAAATCAAAATATCAAAAAACTAAAGATACCCTTTTGAAGATTACCCTCAGATCTACCAACTGTTGAAATTTTGACCTGTTTTGAGCAAGATAAACCCTTGAAAAATGATTTCAGAGTTCAGGCTAGGAGGTGCAAAATCCAAAATTTGTAAAAAACTGTAATTTTTAGTGCAAATTTCATGAAAACTCCTTCAAATTTTGATGGAATGACCTCTAAGGTCCCACCAGGCGTGCCAAAACTATTGGTTTCGAAACGCAGCACCCCTGGGACTCTGCAACACAATGGGTTATAAGTCTCAATGTGATTGCACAACATGGAGCTTTTCCCAAGTGTGGGACCTTGCGAAATCGGAAAAGCTCTCTGGATGAAGGCCGGCTCCTATTCCTCTGTTCATATGCACGAATAAAACACAGAGGGTTTACCAAAAACCTAATCTAACTTGCCAAGGGGACAGGGTAGAGAATGCATAAAAATAAAACCTAAACTACGGAGGTGATGCACCGAGGAATGTTGGACACCCATTTTGCAAAAATAAACACAGACCACATAGATGCAATACAACACCATGCACAGGCAACCGAAATGCAATGAGAGATCAAAATAATAGCAATGAATATATGAGAGGGTTTAAAATAAATCACAGACATATATATGTTGCTCAAGGATCGATTCAATACATTGCGATGGCCAAGAGGCAAAAAACAACATTACAATCCATATGGGAGGCTTGAAAACTCCACAAATTCTCTAACAAGCAGGAGAGATGGGAGGATGCAAAGCAGAAATGCCCAACATGAGAAAAATCCCCTCCTTTACAATTTATATGAGGAAAAAATGAGGGAGAAGAGAATGATTCGAATTCTGCCCCCAACCACCTCCAAGACTGCACCTAACCCATCATATTATGGCGGTAGGTGAGAATCTCAACAACCCAACAGTGACGAAGTGTATTTTACATTTTTAAGAACTTGTTCACACCCAATTAAAGATATCCATTCGTAGTTGGGTAGAGAACGCCGAGAGCTTTCTGAAAAGTCCAACCTTGTGTGAATCCGAGCTCCCTATGAAAAGTTATGGTGATCTGAATATTTCCCACGTCAGGGTCTGTTTCCAGTCGGGTTCGGGTTTCTCCTTTGCATCTGCATTGGGTTTGGAGGATGCCTCGACATGTTTTCACCCCGTGCTTCTATGCCATGTTTTTCCACCTCCGAAACCCGATTTGCCTTGTGTCGGGTTTATCAACCCTTGCGACATGTTCTTTGCTGTCGGGTTTGCAGAACCCTCGAGCATCGGGACATCCTTTGCGATCTGCATGCTTCATGTTTTGTGTTTCCTGAAACCCGAAACCTGATTTGCCTTTGATGTCAGGTTTTCCAACCCTTCTGACATGTTCTTTGCTTTCGGGTTTATCCGCTCCTCTGACATGTTCTTTGCTGTCGGGTTTATCCTCTCCTCCGACATGCTTCTGCGACTTGCTTTTCCACCTCCGACACCTGATTCCTTCTACGTCGGGTTTTGGAGACCCGACGACATGTTGTTCCACCATGTTTCTCCGCTTTGTTTCTCTGCCCTGTTTACCCGATTTTCCTTCGTTTACTGATATTTACCCTGGGGGGTAAATATATACAATAGTAATCTCTATCAGGTCCCCTGTCATCGGTAACCTGAGGATCCTATAGATGTCCTCATGGGTGATAGTCATCTCACCTGTCTGAAATCAAAAAGTGCATGTCTGGCTATCCCATCGCTGCATCAACACTCACATCAACTCCACATATCGGGGTACCCATCGATAATAATGGAAACCCCCTAGATGATGGCACCACTCATCATCTGTCACATCTGGCAGTATAGTCTCCAGTAGCTCTGGAATAGCATCCCGCATGTGTAGGACCTCTCATGCCTGCATCACATCAACCATTGTCATTAGGTTCATATTTATCAAAATCACCATCATTAAAGTTTCATCAAAAAAATTCTCACATCTTCCAAAGGTTTCATCTTTCCAATTAGCACCGATTCAGTCCATCGGCTCTGTTTACTTTATGGTCGACACTGATTATATTCCAATCGATGCAGATCAAATACAAGTTGGCACCAATTTTGTCAATTGACGCCGACTGGGAGGAAGATCACTAAAAAAACTCTTTTGTCTCCTATTACAAAACAACACAAACATACCAGGCTAAGGAAGGACCACTTACCCCTAGCCGCATCCTCTTCCTCTTCTAACCACTCCTAGAAGCTTCCATGTCACTCAAATTCCACTTTTGAATTTTTCTAAATCAATCGTCACAATGCAAATGAATCGTTACCATTCAAATTTTCTCTATTTATAGGTTTTTGGAGTGGTCGGTGCTGATTATTTGGGTCGTTGTTGATTCTTTGGGTTGACGTCGATTAGGTATGAGTCGACACTGATTGGCACCCATCAGAGCCGATCGAATAGATTTTGATATATTTTCTCATTTCATCACACCAAGACGAGCTTCACTCTTGTCTGATTATCCTGTCTTACACATATGTCACCCATAACACATTGTCGCCATCATCGGGTCTTTATTTTGGGTAATTATACCTTATCACCTTATATAGCCCCACATGTGAGTCACTCATCACATGACTTGTTTGTCGTTCCCCACTTGGGGCATCTCATCATTATATCTTTTGCATGTGCCATCCATAGCACACCAGTTCTACCTAGTCTGTCAGCATTTCTATTGCCAATTCCACTATAGTGGCCATATTTTTATTTCCGCAGTGGCTCTCCTCTCGAGGTTGTCACTTCATCCTTCTTATCTAAGTGTTGAGGCTTGGCTTGTTTATCTGATCATTGTTATGACCTTATTTTCACCTTTTGGTGCATATATTCGATGTTATCACCCATTCCGAGTTTTCTCCCTGTACATGGGTAACTCACATTTTTTGCAACCTAAAGATAGTGGGTCTATAGGCACTAACATCATCTCATTCAAAGGCCATCTAGTTGTCCCTACCAATGTGTCACTCTTTGGTTATTACTATTTTGCAATCACCTTTAACTCACAATTCTGTAGCCACTAACATCATCCCATACGAAGATTGTCTACTCTGCCCTACCAATGTGAGTTCCTTAGGTCACTACCTTTTTTTTTTACGTGTGTCATAAATGATCAAATCTACTCCATACATCTAGCTGGGGAATCCTCTCTTCCATTATTTTTCATCTACCTTTTTCAAACTCGGGATTGGTTGGTTTTTTTTAGCACCCAATCCCTAGTTTGAGGGGGAGCGCATCATCAATATTCTTTCTTTTCTTTCAACTCCTTGTTTTTTCCTCATAGCATTGCTTATCGCAAGTTACTCAACTAAAAGGGGAAAATGTAGACACCTAAAATTGGTTACTCAATTTAATGTCCCCCGTGTTTGCTTACCTATTCTAGTCTTGGGTAACTTGGTGCAATTTTGTATCACTACTTCTCTCTTAGGGTATTAATTAAATGTATAATTAAAATGCCTATCCTAAGTTTACTCCACCCCATTATATTTCACCCATGGATAATTAAAACATTAACCATGTAATTTTATCTTTTATATTTATTCCAACTACTTATTCACCCCATATCACTTCCAACCTTCCGTGCCATTATTATCCATCCATTCCACCTATTTCTCCTCTCCTAGAACCATGCAGCGGGATTTTTCCCATATTTTAGTGGGAAGGATAATATTCTTATTCTCACGACTCATCCCTTTTCGCCACTTTGGGATTCTGTTCCCTGATTGGTGCCGACTGGTCCTCGATCGAAACCTTTTTTTTGGAATGGCATCGATTTTACCTCGGTTGTTCCTAATTATAAATAAAAGACCTGAACTTAGTTCTAGTTAGATGGTAGAGACTTGAGAAATAGTGAAAAACTTGAACAAATCTTGAAATTATCAATTGAGAGAGAGATAATTATCTCAAGATCAATCCCTTAGAGGTGCACCATTATTCTTCCCACATAACATCGATACCACTTAGGTTCTTCAACCTCTGAGTGACTCCATTTCTCCATCCAACCAAGGTGGAACTTTGTCCATATCTTTGCAACTCTTGCGGGTCTCCACAATCTGATCATCAACAATCACCAATAAAGTTGTCTGTGATTTCTTCCTGGTTGACGATGACCTAGCATCAATCAACTCTTATTTGTCCAAATTGGTGCCATTCCAAACCATTAACGCTGATCACTATCTGATCGACGCCGACCAGTTTGCAGAAAGGTCAGAATCCAGGTGACACAATTTCATCTTTATTTTTACAGTTTCTTGCTTTCTTTCAGTTTCTTTTGTTGTTTTTACATTCTATCTGCAACTTAAAATTAGAAAATATAAATATTTTCTTACATCTTTTATCATGTACGCCTTTATTCTTAATTGAAAACGTGAACTGACATCCACTGAGGAAGCTAATCTCTTCCTAGACCCACCGTTCGGGTAGTTCACCCTTATATCTTCTAACGTCATCTTTTTTTGTCAAGTATTCGTGCATCGTAAGTTTTTTGGATCTACTCCATAGGATTTCTCATGTGCACCCATCTTAATTCTATCAAGATTTATCTCCATCTACGTCTTCGAATCTTGTCCAATTAATCAGGTATCAACTTTATTTGATTTTTTTAGGGTTTTTGTGTTTAGTTTGGTGCATTAACTTGGACAGGTAACAAGCGCGGAAATTATTGATCTACAACACGAGAGAAGAGTTTTAAGGTGTCTTCTTGATGTCCTTGGGTAGAGGAATTAACAAAAATATATAGCTTGTTTTTTCACGCATCCCTTTGAGATATTTTTTCAAATTCTCCTTTCATGGCCATGGAGGTTTCTCTATTTTCTCCTTCTTCATTTTGTGCCTCTACATCTGTGTTTGCTCAAATTTTCATCTAGGACCTGTGTGATTTCATGGAGTGGAAGGGAAGTAACTATGTGGCAGGTCTAGTTCAAGGTTAAAAAATGGTGGAATGATGGATGAGATGTTACAGAGGAGGAATGGAAATATGTTTGCAAGGGAGTGGAAGAAGCTAGAAGCACTGGAAGCAAGTTAAGTGGAAGTTAGAATTTTAAATTTTTGAAATCATGGAATGATAATTCTTGGTGAATTTTTCATGTCTTCATGTCCCTAACCTTAGGGATGATAGGGACATCAAATTCCATCATGGTCAAGAGGTCGACACATGGCGGCGATCAGACAATAAGGAATGAATGTGAAGAAAAGTTTCTTTAAAGCACTAGGAGCTGAAAGTCAGTCACGTGGATGACCAAAATCTTACCCATAGGGGCTGGGATCATGTTTCCATTTCCGCTATCCCTAACCTCAAGGAGATAAGGGAAATAAAATTCCACAATGGTCCTAGAGTTGATACATAACATTGATTTGACTACAAGGAATTTGAGCTCCAAAAATGCACCTAGGGGCTGAACTGTCAAGTCTGAAGGTCACATGAGGGTTCCAGAGGTCACATGGGGGTTGGGGGAATTTTTACAAGGTTTTTTAACCTTACCTTAGGGATTTTTGGGACATGAAATCACGCCAGGCTCCTGTTGCTGACATGTGTCCTCCCGAAAATTGACTAACTCCTTAAGTACCTTCAAGAGGGTAACTTGGAACGATGATAAATTGAGCTTCTGGTGGAATGTATTGATAAAATTTTATATGATCATGACTGGAAATGGCATTTGGAATCCAAATTTTGGGTTACTACATCTTGATTCATCCATTTCATGCATTAAAAATCAGATTTTGTATTTGGGACTCCACCGATGCCTAAGAAAACCTACCTACAAACCCTATGCCCCAAGGTGTTGTGAAATATATGATTTAACCATCATGTAGTTCTTGTAATCATTTTTTTGGTGATTTTTTTTATGTCTAAATCCATCCGGAGCTCCCAAAATCTTCTTTTAAAGCCCAACAACTATTTTAGGCATGTGTATTGCCTAGGCTTGTGAACCCTGTTTTTTACTTAGAGTGCTCAAAGTCTTTCAAAACTTCCTAAACCTTCCAAAATCATTTCCATGATGTTATAAGGTCTTCAATTCACATCCATGTTGAATTTTTCCCTTCTGTTACATTCTAGGGAGGTTGATCCAGTCTTGAGAAGGCCAATAATAGCCCTTCCCAATACTTCCAAAAGATAGCATCTTTTCATAACTTCCTAAAATCACCTACGGTAGTAATTTGACTTTACTAAATCACCTAGGGGGATGAGACACCATTTCTTGGGGGATCAATGGACTGACTAGGTGGACTTGGTGTGCTTGGGAATGGCATAACATGAAAAATTTGGCACAAGGGTATAGTTTTTGTTTTTGGAAATTGGCAATTTCCCTGTTGCACATTTACATGACAACACCATGAGATACCTTCCCATAGGATCTTAAATTCATCTTAAGGGAAAAGTTTTTTTCTTTCTTATTTTTACTCACTTTAGTCCAAACCTCTCCAAAGTTTGGATTAACATTTTCACAATCATGGACCAGAATGATAACTTCCAAATTATCTTTCTCCAGAAGAGTATGAAACTCCGTTGAAACAAGAGGAAGAGTACTAGTTTCCATAACTGATTTAGGACATGGGGAAGAAACCTTTTATATAGGGTTACAAGAAAAAATGGTTACCTCATCCTTAGAAGTAACAGTCTTATCCTTAGTATCAACATCTAAATCACTATCCAAGTGACTATAAACCACCAAGTGTCTGGGATATGAAGTCTTCCACCAATAAGATCTATTATTAGCATGTTTCTTCTCTGCATGAAAATCTAAAGCTAAGTGGCTAAGAGAAAAACAATTCTTGCATCTAAATGGGAAACCTTCATAGTTTAAATTTTGAGTCCAAATGTTGTCTATAACTTTGAGCTCAATAGTAGCTAGGAAATCAACAAAAGTATGCATATCAACCAAGATGCGATCATATGAGCTGTAATCATATAAATTCATATTTGGGTCAATATCTAAGCATTTTCCCAAGGTACCCCCAATGGAAAGAAAATAAATTCCAGCCCAAAATTTAAGAGGCCAATATGGCATCTGAACTCTAACAAGTTTGACATGGAAAGTGTCATTCATAGGGTTAAATAGAGGGGAAACACAACTAAAGTGAGATTGAAAAATCCAAAGTTTACCAAAAATTGTATCTTTATCTGAGGTTTAATAAAAAAAAATAATGAAAAAACCTCTAGTTGTAGGGTAAATGTCTAGATTTCCTTCTAGAATAGGCCTCTAGTGGGTTAATATCCATTCATGGAGTGATGTAAGTCCAGGGTAGAAATTGTTAAATTTGTATATAAGCCCATTTTCATAAAAATACGCTTCAAATTATAGAACTCATCTCTAAAACAAACACACAGAGATGTTTTTTTATGATCCATAGGTTTTGAAGGGAGATGGATGGATGATTTAGCTGCTTAAAGAAAACTTTTACCTCCAAAACTTTCATTAATTGATCCAAAGGCTAGGGTTAATGGTTTGTATTTTTCCCCTAAAGAAAATTTGAGAAAGATTTAACATAAAGATTGTTTTCTTCTTCTAAGGTGAAATCACATTCTTTCAGCTTAATGCTGCAATTTAAACAAATCATCCATCCACATTTTTCAGCAAGAAAGAAAATATATTCCTTTTATTTCATAAAACCAATTCTAGACCAAATCATTTCTTGCATTCACCTAAGTTCACATAAGAGAAATTTACAATTTAAAATGAAAGAAATCCCTCCATAATGTGGAGACAACATGCCAAAATTTTATAAATTTCCAACTTCAAAAATAGCTCCCAAAATTATTTTCTCCAAGTTTAACTCCATGTTCAAGCTTCATTCTATCTCCAAAAACTATCAAACAAAATCTTCCAAAAAGGCCACAAGAGATAGTTTGGTTATCCAATCAGCCAATTGACATCATCGCATACCTCTAAATGAAAAACATAACATGTTATCCTCCCTCAAATCCCATGGGAGAGAGGAAAACATGTCTCCAACCAACATAAGGGAAGTGAAAAAAAGAAAAATATGCCAAGATATTTCAATCACTCAA
Source organism: Taxus chinensis (assembly GCA_019776745.2). Taxonomy (NCBI): domain Eukaryota; kingdom Viridiplantae; phylum Streptophyta; class Pinopsida; order Cupressales; family Taxaceae; genus Taxus; species Taxus chinensis. The sequence continues at coordinate 436,251,346 of CM034156.1, read as the reverse complement.
ATCATCCAAAAGAAACATACAATTACCACAACACTTGAGAATATCCATGCATCTACCAATGGGGAGGAGGGGATAAGGATATCCCTAATTTTTTCCACAACCAAAAAATGTCAAACCTCCTTATCTCTCCATGCCCCTCTTTACCATTGTTTTTAAAACCTTGTAGGTCTCCTTAGGAAAATATAGGAGATAATTTCCAAACCAAATAGAAATGATCTCCTACAATAAACCAAATATAGGGGGAAATAAAATAACCTAAAAAGTATTGTCTATCAAAAAATTAGGGTGAAAATAAAAGGGATTCCTTCCTCTTGCCATAAAATTCCCAAATCCATTGCCCTTAAGGGTGGATGGAGAAAAAAAACAAAATCACAAGAATAAAGATTCCAAAATAAGAAAAATAAATCAACCATGGAGACAAGAAAAATTTCATTACCTAAGAATTAATCAATGAAGATTGAGTACCTACCTCACAAAATCAAGAAGCATAATCCAATTCCTATCTCTCCAAGAAGTTCCTTATTCCTCTCCCAAAAGCTCCCAAAAGTAACCAAAAGAACCCCCATCCCTTTAAAAATGAGGGATGATAAAGAATACTCCCTAAAAACAAATCAAATGATATGGTGACATGTTTCATCCTCCACCCAAGATTCAACCAATCATCCATCCCAAAAATTACACCAAAAATTCATTAAAAGAAAATTATAATTCCAATGCAATCTGTATGCATATAAAAGTAGGCTAAGTTAACAACTAGGAATTAACACCAAGTAATCTCTATAACTAAGCTAATTCAACAATAAAATCATGATAAAGCTTGAAATAGAAAGCTAATCTAAATACATGCAACATGAAAACATTAAATGATAAGTTATCCCTTTGAAATTTGGATGTGTTTTGTGTGTGTAGTTGCTCCTTATGTTGAACCTATCATTATCATGAGCAATCAAAAGAATATTATCTCCATAAAGAGGAAATAATCTCACCAAAATGGCTTAATGGCTATGTTTGGATCTTCCTTTACTACTCTTTTGTGAGATAATGGATACTAAATATTAATAAGATTTTCAATGGTAGAAATGCTCTTAACATGTGCATATAGTGTAAACTTGAAACACTTGTGTCAGGTGTGAAGGGAGGTACTAGGTTCTTTATATAGCTTTCCATTTTGGGAGAAGCTAGAAACCTAAAGAATGTGGTATAAAGATAAAGTAGAATTAGGAAGGGATAAACATGATTAGAAGAGATTAATTAGTTATTATCAACTCATGGGAGTTGGAGAGGATTTAATTAATCAACTAAGATTAATTAATAGGCCAAGATAAGTTTAAGAAGCCATTTAGAGGTGATTTAGAAGGGAATTGGTAGAATTTGAAGGGTTTGAAAAGGGGAATTTAACCAATAAGAAGGTTTATTGATTAAATATGAGATTAAAAAGGCTTAATTAACTAATAAATTATTAATTAATTAAAAGAGGATTATAACTAACGAAGTGTCATTGATTGGCATCCAGAAAGAGGGAAATGATAGTAAATTAACAAAGTGTTGTTAATTATTGAAATGGAGGGGAATGTTAATTAATTAGTGGGAAATCACTAATTGTAATGGAAATGATGGGAAATATGATAATTATTGTAATTTTAGTATTAAATTGTGTAGTCAGATTTAGGTGTCTACACAATCAAATCAATCTCCACACAAAGAAGCATGTACCCCAAATATCAATCAATCTCCAAATCCAAGAAACATAATTAAAAGAGGTTAAAGGAGAGGGAAAAGAGGTAAATGGGCTTTATTATCCTTGAAAATAGCTCACCCACCCATAGGTGCATAACATAGGGGCTCTTTTCAAGGTAAATATATCCCTTTTCTTGCTTTTTACTTCTCTAAAATGTCATTTATTTCAAAAATCTGAGTTTTCGGAGAGAGATGTAATTTAGGAGGTATTCAAACTTACCTAATTCATAATTAGGTTCCTCTAATCCAATTTTAACCAAAACAATTAACAAAAAACCAATCTCACATGGTGGGGAGGGGTTAGCACTTGAAACAACACAAGAAATAAGAGAAGGGGAGTTAAGTTAATAAACTAGAAGAGATACCAAAGGGGGTGCACAACCATAAAATAAAATTTAAATAAGATAATACATGCCAAAAGGGGGGGTGGAATTTCCACATTTCAACCATAGTCTAAACAAAGTGGATAAAAAATCAAATAAACAAGGGGAGGGGGTTTGGCCCATCATGGCCTATTGTGCTAGTTAGAGTTTCCCTTCCTGAGTCCCATGTTATCATATGGTAAGACCTATAACCAACACACTTGAATCAAACATCATACCTATTGAATACAATAAACTAAAAGGTGTGATATCAAACATTCACTATGACGATAATCTAACCAAAATCAAAGACAAGCTAATCAAGCCAATCATACTACAATCATCCATATAATGTAACAAGAATAGGTTATGAAAAATGCATCTATAATGTATCTATAAGAAAACAATGTAATCAAAATCCAAAATATGTTATAGGTGACAAGGAATGAGAGGGGGGTGAATAAGTCCCTAATAAAACGTTCACACTTGTGCTTCAAACCTTAACCACACAACCTCATGTAGAACACACATCAAAACATATAGTCTTCTCAATGAAATATGCACAATGATAAAAATATAAATCCACTTATATTGATAATGAAATAATATCCACACACTTATATAAATATTCAAATCAGATCATAAAATTAATGCCTTCAAAAAAGATCAACAAGGTACAATGAAGATGTACAAAGATGAACAATGTAGTCACAAGAATATCCAAGAAGATATAATTCTTCCAAAAAATATTACAAATCAATATCAGATCTGAATACAACTTAGAAACCTGAAAATTACATCAACATGCTATGAATATAGCATCCAAATACTAGGATCTAAATTTTCCCTCCTTCTCCAACTCGCTCTCAAAGAAACAACACAAAATTTTCCCTTGCTCAAATTCTCCTCATGAAAACTCAACCAGCTGCTATCCTAGAATGGAATTCTAGGGTTCTTGGGCTAGACCTAAACATTTTTCCTTTGTAGAAAAAGTGTTCTTCAAAACAACATAAATAGGGCTTCAAAAAGTTAAAACCATTGTAACCAAAAACTTCATTTTATATCCTTTCCTTGACTCAAATTCAAATGAGGACAGTTTCCCTCCACTTTCATGACCATAACAGCCTAAAAACATCCCATAATAATCAATAGAACATTCACAATTTACACATATAGGTCGGCCTGCTAAAAACACTTCATCCATGCATTAAAAATCTCAAAAACCCTTGCATTGGGATGATAAAAATATCCTAATCCCAAAATTATTTTTGTTCAAGCTCTAAAAATCATCACACATGTCTAAAATAACATTTAAACATCATATATGGTCTCAATTTATCTCATAAAATAAAATTATTTTGTTTATTGGGCCAAGTGCTATTTGTACTTCTCAAAATAGTTGTTTCCTACACCCTTCAGCACCATGGAAACTTAATTATGCCACCAAATGACTTAAAATAAACCAAAATATGTCATGTAACCACTTGATGGAAATTCCAGAGCATTTAGAAAACTTATAAGAAAGTTATAATCCTTGAAAATATAACCTTCTTAAACCACAACAACATTTGTCTTCAGCAAATCATCCTACCCAAAAGATTGTTTCTAAAGATTAGCTGATAAAAACAATTAAAACAAAATTAAAGACCTAAAAATTGATTCATTAGATTAAAAATTCATCCTTCTTCACATTACAGTTGATATAAAGCATCACCCAATCCATCTTATGCTTCAATACAACTCCAAACTTACGAGAAGACATATCTTGTCTTGAATTGGAAAAAACCTTCCTATCTAAATAATGACCTGAAAACCTCATCACAATGCCTCATCATAATAAAACCACAAATCACTAGAAATATATCTAAATATTCTTTTCCAAACATTTTTAATCACCTCAAAATTTCACTAGTAGCTCCTTGTATGGCCATTTTACTGAGAACTACTTTTTATGGCCTCAAAAATGACCTTTGACTAGTCAACCTGAATCAAGCTCAATTTTCACTTATTCATAATAAACATGATTTAAAACCTTCATATAAATCAATAAAAACTCTCATACATTCCATAACATCAATTAATCTCATACCTCATTTGAACAACTATTCCACAAACTGGAACTCTTCAGAAACAAGCATTTTTAGTTGGGGCCCACATATCACGATGAACTCAACCATACATTTATGGAAATATGGAATATTAATATACAACATCCAATAATCACTTTTCATAGACAGTAAAAAATGGCTCATTATACCTCTTCTTTTTGTAAACTGGTCTTAGCTAGGGTTTTAAAGCACTTTGTATTCTTAACCTTCGTTCATAAAAACCTGATGATAAAACCTCCTAATTAGTTTTTTGAAACCTTATAAATGCACCATAGAAACATACCTGAACTAAAAAAGGTCCCATCAAAATCACACAATTCACAATGAGCATTAGAAGTGCCAACTCGTGATGGAATTTCACTAAATTTTGACCCTGTCTCACAAAATATGACATATCTTACAAAATAATCATCATGACATCCTTAAATTTTTCCCAAAGCACCATGACACATCCCTTTAACATATCCAATCATCATAATGTCAATTCCATACCTCAATATTTTTATCCATTAAGACTTACCTTTGCTTACATGCATGTTCCTTACTATAGAAGCTAGGGTCAACTAAAATAATTAAATAACTCATCATAAAACCTCTAAAAATGACCCAAAAATACTTGATATATCATTATATACCTGAATTCAATATTCCATGAGTTCATATGGCTCCAAAACACAATCAGAGACCTCCTAGCTACCATACCTACTCCAAATGAGCACCTTTAACATAGTGGAACACCTATCTCTAAACCATGCCACTACTATGATTTCATAAGAACCCTTAAAAACAATTATCCATCATGTCAACATGCTTCCCAAGGACCCAAGAAGATCATATTATCATGCTACATCATATAGGCACCTGAATAGGCTTGCAAGAGTAAGAAATCCTCAATGAATCTCACTGTACCAACATGAACACATATAAACCATCATATAAACATCATGTATATCATCATATAACACTAACACATGATCCAATTTGTCATTAATTTGGTTTTTCATCAATGAAAACACTTAATAGGTCCACATGCCAATAATCTCCCCCTTTGTCATTAATGCAAAACACCCTGAACTTCTCCCCCTTTTTACATTAACGACAAAGGTATACTATACATTCATATTATTCACCTTTCTCAAATTCATAACAACATTATTTCATTGTAAGCATCAACCAAAGGTCTCAAACTAGATCCATTTCTTGATTTTTACACAAAAACTAATTCTTGGCTTCATTTTAGGCATGCAAGCACCTTGCTCCCCCTAGGATAAAAATATACAACATCTAATCATCGTCAATAAATTATAAATGGAGCACAATCTTACCTTATTTTGAGCCAAAACATCAAATTTTCATCTCCTAGGCATGAAAAATAAGAAATTTTCTCCTTAACCCATGTTTTTTCCTTCATTGGAGCCCTATAACAAACCATCACCTAAGCCATACATACTAAAAACATGCCAAAAATGTCATAAAAAAACATAAAATAATACCATTCCTTCATTCTTGAGTTGTCTCATCTTGAGAAGGCAGAATCTTGTGTAGACACATGCATATCTCGATTTCATTTCACCTTAAGAACAAAAATCCCTGAACTGGTCCTTCAATACTTTTGAAACCAATTTTGACAAGCTCTAAGACACCATTTATACCTTGTCACAACATCTCATAACTCCGTTATACTTAGAATATATAATACTATTATAAAGACATAAAAAATTGTTTCTCACTTATCCTACTCGTCATAAAAATGACTTAGTAGTCTTGACACAGACTTGAACCATTTCCTTAGTGATATCAACCATATTTAAGTGAGAATATTAATGCTTGGTTCCTAACTTTCTTGACCATTGATTATGTATTCATATCATACCTTACACTCCTTATAGCTAGCTAAATAACCTTCTAGAAGAGAATAATATCTCCCATTGTCTTGCAAAAATTCCTTCCACGTGTATCACACTAGCTTCAAATATTCTCAACCCTGTAACACTTTAAGAGAGAGTAATCATCTCAAATAGGTGAATGTTCAAATAGATGAGTCTTGCAACACTCTTGATCTTGCTAAAACACTTTCCGTATTACTGAGAAGTATTTATTCAAGAAAAAATACTTACTCTCCATGTTTAATAGACTTCATACATACCTATAGAATCTTACACCAAACCCTAAGTTCATTGTACCTTTACACTCATAGTTTTGATCATCTTAAGACCCAACCATTTTATCACATCCATAAAATTCCTTCACATTTTTTAGAAAACATCTAATAGAATCCCGAGAGTGGCTCCTTATTGAATCATTAGGAACATACACACCTTTAACACACACTATTTATCTCTTCAGGGCTTTGTGCCTTACCACTGTAGCTAGTCATCTTTCAAATCAGGTATGAAGACTCTCATTTCATTGATACTAGATTCTTTACTAACCTACCATGTTTTTCAACCTCAATAAGAATTTAAGACAATGTGTTTTCTTCAGGAGCATCTACAAATTTCTTGGAGGCTCCATACTTTGTTCTTATACTTTATAACTTCATCTATAAACTTACAAACCTATAGAAATGGTTTTCACCTTGTATTCTTCACTTCAAACTTATTTTCATATCACTTACTACTTATTTGAAGCACCATTATAGTCTCTAGACAACTTTGTTCATATTGAATCATACACATTACTCTTATGAAATATCAAGAAAAATATACTATCACAAGATTTCCTTTTAAAGATCTAGCTGAAATCTATATACATTCATCTTCATAGAGACCTAAATACTCTTCCCATTTCAACTTATAGAATGTAAGGACATATCCTCAAGCTAAAAGATCGTACCAATTAATGACAAAGACACTTTATAATTTTTGACTGAGAAATCACCTTATACATCTATAAACTTTTGAACTAACCTGTAGCAAGGATTTTTGTTTTTGAATTTCTAGACCCCAATTTTCACTGATACATCATTTATTCTTGTTTTAAACTCAAAGGGTATCTTGATACTCTTCACATACTAAACTCAATCTTTAAACACTTATTTTGACCTCAATTTGAACACTAGCTTGATCAAATGCCAATATTACAGGACTTTAGGTCTTCTTAAGATGAGAATACCATCTTCAAACACTGTTAAAATGGATTGGACCTATAGACACCCAAAATTGGGTCACAACCTTCTAAACCCCCTTCAATTAATTAATTCAACAATACACCCCCACCATGCCCACTTGCACACACTTTTATTAATTTATTAACCAAAATTAAGTTAATTATCTACCTCACCTCTCCACCGCACCTATCCACCTCACCCTAGACCCATTCCAACCCTATTTATTACCTAAGACTAATTTCCCACTTCTTCTAACAACCTAATACTTATTCTAACCCTAAAAGTAATTACTAAAAATTTCCCACAACAAATTCATGTGTGATTTAGTGAGATTAACACTCCTAAATCATAACAATCTTTCACCCATGCTCAAATTGTGAGGGAAAATCCTATTTTTAGTAAACTAGAAATTTTCTCCCTAACTGATGTTGATTATTCCTCATCCAGATCCAGTCACCTAACTACCATTGGTTTCCTTAAATAAGCTTTTCTGACTCTTTTCTTAGGTTCTAAATCTAGTTTTCTAGCTCTTACAACCTTGCATACTGACTCTCAATATTTTCAGTGATCTTGTGACACACCATAGACACTTTCAGCATTCAGAAACCACACATTTATCAAGAGATTGATCCAAAGCTCTAGTACACTCATAGGGAAGCATTATGTCCTCCTACCATTATTATATTCATTTGAGATCACATTCTCCTATAACCATCACCACCACCTTCTTTCTTCCTGCATTCCACAAGTAATTAGTATTTCTTCTTTGTCTTTGGTTTCTGTAGATTATCTATTTACTAGTTATATATTTCATTTTATCACCTCTCATACCTGGATCTCTCTTACAACACCTCCAACTAACCATTTTCCCACAGAACCTCCATATCTTGCCCAAATACCATTATTATCACCTCTGAGTCTTTCTAGTAATCCCACAACCTCACCATAACCTTCCTAACTCTTTTTGTAATCAAAAAGAGCTCCCAAAACCTTATTTTTAATATTCTTACCAAATTAACCCTACCGACACCAGTCACCCAACTGGTGTCAGTTCATTACCAGTACCAACATCGATTTCCTAACCGATATCGGTCTCTATGATTGGTAATTTTCCTAAACCAACAAGCTTATAACTCCTTCCCAATAACCTAGAACCTCACCCAATCTTTTCCAGACCTCATTTAAAACCTCTTTAACACCCAGAGACCATCAACCACCTACTACCCTTCTTATATTTAGTCTTGAATGATTTTATTAGACTAGATTTGATTTACTTTATTTGTGTAGGATACCTAAAATATAAAACTAAATTATTTCTCTTTATTTCATGTTATTTATTGGCATTAACTTGTTATAAAACATGGATTGAAAACCTTCTAGGAAGTACCTCACTTCTCAGATCTATTTTCCACTAGGCAATCCACCAACTAGTATTGTTAATTCTATTTTGTGGTCTTGTGTTCTATTTCAGGTCTTTCCTCCTGACCAAAGGGAAGATCTTCACAATAATCTTGGTCAAAATTCTATGCACACACACCTTCTTTTATTATCACAGGTATTCTTCCTCTCCCTTACCTATTATCTATTTTATCTCTGCTTTGTAGTGAAACATGACCTTCTTGATCATCATTGAGACTAGTTAATCCTTCCTTTCCTTAAAACATCAAACTGAGATACCGTAGTAGTCCTTGAGGAGTTTTCAACAAAATTCAAGGGATTTCAAACCTAGACCTTTGCATTCACATACTTCTATAATAGTATTTGAAAATTTCTAAGATAATTCACACAAACTCCATGAATTTAATTACTTTGAGGAAACCATAAGAATGATCCAAGACCTCTTGTGGGTGCACTCAATCTCTTGAAGAATATCTTGTCACTAAAATAGCCCAATTCCACCTTTTGAACAAATGTCACAGTCTAGGGTTGCAAGATTCAAACCCTTCAAGTTCATTTGATGTACATAGACAATTGATAGGCACTTTTACACCTTGATCATGTAGCTTACATGTCATTGAGTCATAGAGAAAGAGACTTTTATGATATAAGGGCCAATATAGAGCATACAACATTGTTATATCTCAAACTCTCTAATTTACTTCATCCCTTGATAACTTTATTCTTTGCAAAACTCTGACTTCTCATTTATGCTTGGAAACACTTTGACTGTGTCATCTAGACCTTGAGAAACTCATACTTGGGGAAGAACTATCATTCAAAATTTTTGGATTCAATATGAAACTTTTGAAGCTCATTACAAGTTAGAGTAGACCTTTTGATTAGTCCCATGAAAAACTCCTAAGTAGAACACATTCTTGGCTTGATGAAATTCAAATGCTACATGAAAATTCTACTATGTTGAACATAACCTGGAAACATGACTTCAGATCACTAGGACAACAAAACTCTTTGAGACCAAAGAATCTAGACACTTAACAACTTCATGGTAACATAATAAAATTTTGACATCAGACACACTCAGACCTTGAATAACTCCAAACACATGACCAATACTAAAAACCATGATTGAGTGAGAACACCATCATATGCTTGATACAGAAGCTTGACTTTATTTAACATCATAGAAATAAGAACTTAGAATGCTACAGAGAACACTTGCAAAAACTTTTTACAATACCTCTACACTTGATCTTCATGGAAACCATTTTAACTTCAAGTACACTAAGAACTCATGGACATTCTTAATACTTTCCATAACTACTCATGGATGACCTTAAGACATCAAAGAAACACAGACAAGACACTATGATATTCACAATACTCAGACACACTCAACACTATCAAAATTTGACACGAAGATTATGCGTATACTCTTCATGAGTTCAAGAACACATATATGCTTCTTATTACATAATTATGAGACTCATGAACACCCTAAAACATCTCATTTAGACAATTTGACATAAGAATGCGAGGAAAAAACTGAAAAGAATCATACACACAAACAATATTGCTACATGACAAAGATCATGATGTTTCATACTCGAGAACAACCAATTAGCACCATGTGGACACTAAGAGACATACCTTTTGTATATAGAAGACACATACACTGACAATCACAATGTCCCTCACTTCAAAGATTCTTTTTCACCTATATACCTCTAATAATCCTAGTAGAGGCATATGTCACCATGGAAGATCTAGATGAGAGACCTAAGAATGTATAAAAACCTATTCTTTCTCCTTTAAAGATTCCTCATTCTTTGATTCTAATTTTTTCACAGTATATTTCTCCTTTTTCTCAATCAAACTCTTGGAAACATCTTGACCGCTTTGACTATATTCTTCCTTTTTTTTGTATGCTTGAGCTTGTCGCTTGGGTCTTTTTGTCTCTTTCTTCAACTATCATGCATCACAAAACCTTAAAATGTTCCCTACCTTATGGCACCTAAATCATTCCACTTGTCTCCATTTGCACTCAAAATATCTATTTCCATATCCATTGTAAACATAACAATAACCATTGAACTTTCTTACATACCTTCTTGTGTTTGATGACCCATTTTTGCAATACTTTGCAAGATGTCCTTTCTCATGAAAATAATGGCATTCAGCTCCATACCTTTGACCTATCTTTTTTTTCCTCTTTTCTTGGCATTCCTCTTCCTTCTTTCCTTCATAATGTTCCTTTATTTTTTCAGCATCCTTCTTTTCAACCTTAGGCTACAAAAACTAGCCCTATGTCCATAAGAACCACATTTATAGCAATTACCATGGAAAAAATAATACATATATGCATTTGGCCACCTGATAGATGATCTTATAGGAGGTGGAAGCATTGAAATATCTCCCTTACTTGGATAAATTATTTCATTAGATATTTGAATTGACTCTTCCTCATTCTTCTCTGATTTGAATGATCCCTCAATGAAGCCTAGGTCTGTCATATCACCATAAGCCTTTTTATTTTTCCAACATCTTACTCATACCTTATGAACTTCCTTGAAAATATATTATTTTTCTTTTCATAGTGCCTAGATATTTCTTCAAATCCTCTATCTCTTTCCTCTTGATATTCAATTTAGCTTGGGTGTCCTTAATTTAAGTAGTTAAAAATTTGACTATTTCTTCTTTTCCAGCCTCATCTTTGAGACATGCTTCTCTTGATCCTCAACTCATCTTGTGCCTTCTCAAGTTGAGTTTTTAAAACATTATCTACTTCTTCATGAAATGCAAGTGGCCTGTTAATCCTATCATCATTCTCATTTTTTGTGCTCCTTATCATGTAGGTATCAATCCGAACTATTTCCAATGATAGAGGATTCATCTTGTCACCAAATATATCCCTCTAGTTTAATAGGATACTTCTAAAGGGCCTGATCTGATACCAATTATTGGAGATCATAAGGACTAAGGGGGGGACAGGGCGAATCAGTCCCTGATAAAACTTTCACACTTTTTCTTCAAACCCTAACCGCACAACCTTATGTAGAACACACATCAAAACATATAGTATTATTAATGAAATATACGCAATGTAAGAATCACAATGATTAAAATATAAATCCACTTAGATTGATAATTAAATAATATCTACACACTTATATATATTCAAATCATATCAAAAGACTAATGCCTTCAACAAAGATCAATAAGGTACAATGAAGATGTATCAAGATGAACAATGTAGTCACATGAATATCCAAAAAGATATAATTATTCCAAAACATATTAAAAATCAATATAAGATCTAAATACACCTTATAAAATTTCAAATTACATCAACATTCTATGAATATAACATCCAAATATAAGCATATGAATCTACCATCCTTCTCCAACTTGCTCTCAAATAAACAACACAACATTTTCCCTTGCTAAAATTATCCTCATCATAACTCAACCATTCAATGTCCTAAAATTAAATTCCAGGGGTTTTTTTCTATTCCCAAATGGTTTTTATTTACAGAAAAATGGTTCTTTACAAGAAGATAAAAGGGCTTTCAAAAAGCTAGTACCATTGTACCCAAAAACTCCATTTTATAAACTTTCCTTGATTCAAATTAAAATTTGGTCATTTTCCCTCAAATTTCATGACCATAAAAACCTAAATAAATCCCATAATAATCACTATAACATTCACAATTTACCCATATAGGTCGGCCTAGCAGAAACACTTCATCCATGCACTAAAAAACTCAAAAACCCTTACATTGGGATGATTGAAATCTCCTAATCCCAAAAATATGTTTGTTCAAGATCTAAAAATCATAAAAAATGTTTAAAATAATATTTAAACATCATGTACGGTCACAATTCATCTCATCCAATAAAATTATTTTGTTTAATGGGCCCACTGCTCTTTGTACTTCTCAAAACAGTTGTTTCCTACACCCTTCACCACCCTGGAAACTTCATTATGCCACTAAATAACTTAAAATAAACAAAAATATGTCATGTAACCACTTAATTGAAATTATATATCTTTTAGAACACTTATAAGAAATTTATAATCCTTGAAACATTCTCCTACTCAAACTAAAGCAACTTTTGTCTTCAATAAATCATCCTTCCCGAAAGGCTATCTCAAATGATCAACTGATAAAAACACTTATAAAACATTGAAGACCTCCAAATGGATTAATTATATTCCAAATTAATCTATATATATGCATTAAATGTGAAATAAATTATCACCCAATCCATATTATGCTTCAAACAACTCCAAACTTACAACAAAACATATCTTGCCTAAACTGGCAAAAACCTTCTTATCTAAAGAATGACCTAGAAAACTCATCAAAACACATAATCATAATAAAAACCTCACATAACTAGAAATATATATGAATTATTTATCTAACACATTTTTAATCACCTCAAAATTCCACCTATAGCTCTTGTTATGGCCATTTTACTAAGAGCTACTTTGTATGGCCTTAAAACTGCCCTTTAACTAGTCAACATGAATGAAGCTCAACTTGCACTTTTCATCATAAAAATGATCTTAAATATTCATATATATTAATAAAAACTATCATACATTCCATAACATCAATTAAGATCATACCTCATTTGAACAACTTTACCACAAACTGTAACTCTTCATAAATAAGATTTTTTAGATGCAGACCACATATCACCATGACCTCAACCATAAATTTCTGGAAATATGGAAGATTCATAAAAACATAAAATCATCAATGTTTCATAGAAAATCAAAACTAGCTCAGTATTACTCTTTTTGTGCAAACTGGTCCTAGCTAGGGTTTAGCTAATGTTTTAAAGCACTTTGTCTTCTTAACCTTCGTTCATAAAAACCTAACAATAAAAAATCCTAACTATTTTTTTTAAACCTTATAAACTAATGATAAAAACATACCTAAAATCCACAAGGTCACATGCAAAGTAAACAATTCACAACGAGCATTGGAAGTGCCAACTTGAGCTAGAATTTCACTAGATTTTGACCCCGTCTCACAAAATATGACATATCTTGCAAAATAATCATCATGGAATCCTAAATTTTTTCCCAAAGAACCATGACACATCCCTACAATATTTAAAATCATCATAATGTCAATTCCATACATAAATCTCTCTATCCATTAATACTTACCTTTTCTTACATGCATGTTCCTTACTATAGAAGTTAGGGTTAATTGAAAGAATGCAGTAACTCAACATATGCAAGCTTCCAAGATCTCATATGTCTCCAAAGCACAATATCAAACCGCATAGCTACCATACCTACTCAAAATGAGCACCTCTAACATAGTGGAACACATATCTCTACATTATGCCACTGCTGTGAGTGCCTTAACACCCTCCAAACCTATTATTCATCATATCAACATGTTTCCCAAGAACCCAAGAAGCTCATAATGTCATGGTACAACATCTAGGCACCTTAATAGTCTTTCAAGAGCAAGTAATTCTCATTCAATCTCGTTGTACCAACATGAACACATCTAAACCATCATATCAACATCATGTGCATCATCATATGACCCTAACACATCATCCACTTTGTCATTAATGTAGTTTTGCATCAATGAAAACACCTAATAGGTCCACATGCCAAAAAATTATCCATGGAATCACATCAATACCTATAGAAATGATCAAATATACATCGACATTGCATGCCTTAGCAATATCGCATCGAAATAAGTTAGCATCCTACAACTAATATAATCCACATAATATAACAACAAGATCAATAATAGTGGTAGTAACACAATATTAAATGTCTCCATAAAAATAATATAATGGATAGAATAAGTCAACATAGTAAAAAATGGAATGAAAATGTGTGGGCACTGCATCCCCCTCTTCTAGGAATTGACTTCCTCCAAGAAATCACTTGAAGAGGTTAGGATATTAGACCCTTAAAGGTGTCACATCCTCCCAGGTATATGTAATCTCATCATATCTATCCCAATAAACTCTAACCTATTCCAAATATCCCCTCAAAGGGCCAACCTTTTGTGATCCATAATATGCATGGGCTCTAATTTCCACTATCCTTCAGCCTCCACTTGTAAGTTTGGCCAGTCCAAAACATGAGAGATACTAGGTACATACTTTCACAACACCAAAACATGGAACACATCGTGGTCATAGGATAGGTGTGGTGGTAGAGCTAAGTGGTAAGCAGTAGAACCAATAATCTCCAAGATCTCAAAAGGAACCATAAAACAAGGGGATAAATTAAAGCCCTTTCTAAAATGGATTGGAATCTTTTACGGATGCACTCTCAATAAGACATTTTAACCCAGTAGGAAGTGATTCTCATCCCTCTTAGTATCAGTGTACACCTTTTGGTGTGTGCGAGCCAAATCTAAATGTTTTCTAATAAGGATAACATGTTGCTCCATGTAGTGAAGGTAATCCAAACCAAGAACAATCTTGCCATCTAGCCTATCCTATCTAAAATAACTATCCTGGATGGTCTCTGATATAAAGCGAAATAAAGTGTCATGGTAATCAAGCTGTGGAAACTATTATTATAGGCAAAATCTACAAGATACAAATGATTCTACCACTTCTTATGTTGATCCATGAAATATATCCACAACATATCCTCAAGAACCTGGTTCACCCTCTATGTATGTCCATCTATCATTGGGTGATAGGAAGAGCTAAAATTAATATTTATGCCCAAAGATGACCGAAATGATGTCCAAAATTCTGAAGTATAAATGATATCCTGATCACCAATGGTCATCCTTAGAATCCCATATAGTCTCAAAATGTCATCAAGGAAAACCTAGGCTATGGGTACAATATTATAAGTGAGATTTATATGTAAAAAGAAGGAAACCTTGGTCAATTTTTTCGTTGTCACCATGATGGCAGCATGATGATATGATGAAGTAGGAAAACTAAATATAAAGTCCATAGAAACCATGTCTCACTTCCACTCTATAATATCATGTGGGTAGAGAAGACATGCGGGGTGAGAATGTTTTTCCTTCATCCTTTGGCACTCGAGACAACGAGCTAAAAAATATGTAATTTCGTGACATAAACATTGCTAAAAGTAAAATTATATCAAGTCTTCATTCATCTTCTTCACCCTAGGATGATCCGTATAATGGGCTCTATGTGCCTCAAAAATAACAAAACAGCATGAACCCCTACCCCAGGCCCGTAAATATTCCTCTAATACGAGAGAAGACCATAAATATCTAAAGTACAACCAACGTACTTTCCCTCCAAGGGCCTATGTGACTCTACCACTCGTCTAGAACCCTAATAGAATCTATCACTGGGAAGATGTTTAAGGATCATGTACCAAAGGTCTGACCACAAGTTTAAGCTAGCTATCTCATGTTATCATCTACTTAGGGCATCTATGATGATAGTATCATTTCCCTTGATATACTAAATATCCAAATTGTACTCATAAAGGAACTCCATCCAATGCCATTTTCTAGTGTTCATATTAAGCTACAAAAATATGTGTTGCAAACTTTAAAGATTGATCCTAAAAATAAACAATCTTATAAAAATAAAGTTCCTCCAATGGACTAAGGCATGCACCACTTACGTAAGCTCAAGATCATGGGTAGGGTAATTAAGATCATAATCATTGAGCTTGCAGCACTTAAAAGCAATAATGTAGTGCTCTTACATGAGAACTATCTGAAGTCCCTCTAATAAAGGATTGGTGTAAATCACAAACTCTTCCAAGGGATATGGGACTACAAAGATAGGAGCAGAATTTAGTCACTCCTTAAACAACCAATTATGCTCACACTTCTCTTAAAAAATGAACTTCTAGCTTTTGCATTGAAGGGAAATAATGGTATGAGCATTCTTAGATAAGTCTTAAACAAACATATGATAGTAGCTAGTTAAACCCATGAAAATATGAACCTTTGTCATTGTGGTGGGGGCCGGCTAATAAAGGATATCTGAAAGATTTGAGGGATATATAAATATAACCTCACTTGTAGTGAGTTGGCCCAAGTATAATATCTCTAACTAGAAGAAAGAACTCTTATCCAAGTTCTTGAAAAGCATGTGTTCCCTCAAAACATGTAGCACCTGTCTCAAATGTTCTTGGTTCTCCTCCACTAAGTGTGAGTAAATTAAAATATCATTAAGGAACACAATGAAAAACCAATCCAAAAAAGTCCTCAAAACCTCATTCATGAGGCTCATAAACACTACTAGCACATTAGTCAAACTTAAGTGAAGCACCATGAACTTGTAATGCCCATAATGAGTCCAAAATTATATCTTAAGGATGTCTACATATGTAATCCGTTGTTGATGGTATCCCAACTTAAGATCAATATTAGAGAACACCCTTGATCCCTACATCTAATCAAATAAATCATCCATATGAGGAAGAGGATAACAATTCTTCATTGATACCATGTTTAGCTCCCTAAAATTGACACATAAATGAAGGGATTCATCCTTCTTCAAAAATATCACCAGTGTGCCCCAAGGAGACACACTAGGTCAAAAGAGACCCTTCTCTAACAACTCCTCTAATTGAATCTTGATATTGTGAAGCTCAAAAGTCATCATCCTGTAAGATGCTCATTAAATGGGTGCATAACCTGGTACAAGGTCAATTGTGAAATCCACCTCTACATGGTGGCATAGTAGAAATATCACTAGGAATGACATAAGCAAACTCTCTCAAAATTGGATGATCATCAAGTGGTGAGCTCATTGGAGTCTCCTCTAACCTCTTACTGATCTTGATAGAAACACCTGAAAACCCTTACACAAGCTCTTTTTGAGTTGTATGGAGGATATCATACATAAGGATACTCATCTCTAAACCCAAGATATCACTTTCGAACTACCTAGGTCATCAAAACACTTGATTATCTTGTTCTAATAATAAACCTTGTCCCGATGATAATCAATCCAATCCATACCCAAAATAACCTCATAGGATCCCAAAGGTAAAATATGGAGGTCTAAAATAGTGGGAAACATACCTAGATCAAGAATATAACTCTCAAAGTAGGTAGAAATAGAGAGCCTTGCCCCAGTGGCCAACTCTACCTACCATATTTCAAACTTATTAGAGGTCACCAACCCACATTAATCCACTAAATAATGTGATATAAAAGAATCTAAAGCACACAAATCAAATAAAAAATTAATTGATATACCTTTGATCATACTTGTGGTCTCAATAACCATGTCCTTGTGATCAATAGACGCAGTGAGATCACACTACATCCCTTATTATATTCTCAAAAATGTGATTCTTTCACCTATCGGTAACATAGGGTTTATGTGGAAGAAACAAGAATCACTGTTAGTATCTCCAAAAATAAAACATCATAGTGTCTCTCTCTATGAGGGAGTCC
This sequence comes from Taxus chinensis, assembly GCA_019776745.2. Classification (NCBI taxonomy): domain Eukaryota; kingdom Viridiplantae; phylum Streptophyta; class Pinopsida; order Cupressales; family Taxaceae; genus Taxus; species Taxus chinensis. The sequence goes on along the minus strand of CM034156.1, from coordinate 436,233,219 downwards.
CTCCTGTACTCTTATGAACTGACATTATGAGTCCTACCCTAGTAGAATGCTATGAACAAGCCAAAAGGTGTTTTTGACTACCTAGTATCCTATCTCTTCCCATAATATGACCTTCTCGGCCCCTACCTCTTTGACTATCCTAAACATGGCTAGACATTTTCTAATGAGAATCCTAGTGTTGTGAGTGTTATTGTGGGTGTGGAGGGGGTCTCAGAGTTGATTTAATGGGTCTAAAACCTCCTCTCAAGGGTGGAGAAAAACATCATGACCTGATATCCTACAAATTATGAACTCAATCATGTAACTTTCTCTTGTTCCTATCCCGGGACTCTTTATTCCTATTCCTATTCTCCTCTTCCAAGTAAGCCTCATCTACTTCCTTCCCCAAGGTCAGAGGAGATAAAATCCAGACCACTCCTACCAAATCTACAATCAGGCCCCTAATGAACTTGTTAACCTATAATTTCTCATCTTCAAGGTAATCCACATACTATAATAGGTCCAGAAAATGATACTCATTTTGTGTTGTAGTACCTAGTCCATGTTGAAGATCAGGAAACTCATCTATCTTCTTCTAAATGAATTTTTCATACATGTATCAGGTCTGTAAAATCTCCTTGAATAAATCCCAAGTAACTCAATCATATGTCAAATATATCTTTTGTTCCTCTTTCCTCCATCAAACGCATGTTACATCTTGGAGGAGGTGTATGACAAGACGAGCCTTGACGTTTCTCTCATATGGGTACAACCCAAAGAAACTATCAAGACTGAGGATCCATGACTTCACCCCAAACCCATCAATCATCCCTCCATAAGTAGGTGTTTCCATGTGGAGAAGATCCTTTATAACACCATTTTAAACCTAATCAAGAGGGTGTCTATTTACTACTCTCACAACCTCTAGTGAAGAGATATGATACCTCTCATGAAGAGGTGAGTCATGATGGTGTATTAAAAATTGTGAGCCCTTATCTGGATGTGCCTGACTCCCATGCTAACTGAACTCCTCTATTGGATCTAGCTACTTTGGAAGGTGATTCTATAGAACTCCCATCATCTATTGTAGTGCCTCTAATATCTTTGGAACAAATTATTCTCTAGGAGGATCTGGGGGATATTGTTCACAACCTTGTCTTTTCATTATACATCACTTGGTACCTCACCAAAAAATCTTGCACGTGTGGGAGAAAGGTACATTAGGTTTTGCAGAGACATTTTTTCATTGGCAAGTTTACCTAACTCAAGCTACTAGATAGTTATAGTTTTAGCTCCAAAGTGTCTAGTGTTGAAACCAAACTTTGATACCAAATGTTGTACCACACAAAGGAATGAGTCCAAACTAGCCAAAAACTACCAAAGGAAACCCATAAAAAAAAAAAAAAACCTTGATTAAAAATATTTGTAATCATACAATTAAGTCATGGTTACAAATTATAATGATGGAGAATGACACTAGGCCACAAAAATTCATGATTTATAAAATTCCCACCAAGGGTCTTCCAACTTAGGAAATTCATTTCAAATATATTTTATTACGATGATTATAATGCGTTGAACCAAATTAACTAAGTTGGTTTAAAAGAGTGCAGTTTAAATCCATGAAAAAATAAGGTTATAAAAAGGCAAAAGGGAATAATGTTGGGCATGGGTCCAATTTGGTCACCCAAATGGACCCATGCCCTTTCTAATTTTTTCGAAGCTAAGATTAAATTCTTCCCTATCAAATATAAACCATAAAGTGGAAAAAAAATTCAAAAATAAAATATTAGGATTAAAAGAGATCCCTTAGATTAAAGATCCCTCCACCATTAGATCTTAGGAAAATGAAGGAAGCCCTAATTTCCTTATGGAATTCATGAAAAGATCTTTTTTTTTCATTTTTCTCTAATTTATTGTTTTTACATTGGTTAAAGATCTTAGAAGGAGGAGAAGGAGATTCATGGAAGCTCATGTGTATTTTGATGATAATATTTTCATTATTTCCTTTCCATTTTAATTTAGATACCCATTTAGGATTTGAGATCATGTTTTCTTGGATGTAGATTCAAAATTTCTTCTATATTAATCTCTTATGCAAAAAAAATGTTTTATGGGAGGAAAATAGTGGATCTCAGTTAGGGGCTTTCATAGAAATTTTTATTGTTTTTAGATATTCTGCAGGTGTTTATCCCTCTACAGAAATGAGCTAATGGTGAGGAAATGAAAAGATATATTTATTCTTATATATATATATATATATATATATATATATATATATATATATTCTCAAAACTATGTGTGTAGGGGAGAAAAGGATATATGTCCGATCCTATAGAATTTTGTTCAAATGCATGGGAGGGGATGGTGGTAGTATTGCCACAGCCATGGCAATGGTGCATAGGTGGCCACAACATAACCATGGCCATGGGAGGAAGTAAGGGAAAAGGGGTGATAGGATGGTTGGTTGTCTAACCCTCCTTATGGTTTTGGTTTAATTATACACACACACAAATATATATATATATATATATATATATATATATATATATCAATGAATTACTTCAAGTTTAGTTTGTTGTTTTTCTTTTGAATAGTTTGATCACCATTTTAAGTTTTCAGGGACTTAACCAAATTGATTTAAAGTTATATAACTACATGTTTAAATAATTACATATATATTAGTATTTTCATAATTATTTTTTCACTACAAAACTATCAACAATATTCAATCCTAGAACAACTTAATTTCATAGCAAACTTAGAGATAAAAGTAAACTCTTTGTTTAAATACAATGAACTTAGAACTAGATTGAGAAACAAGATTTTTTTTAGATTTCTTCATGAGAGGGAAGAGGAAAATTGAGAAGTTATAGATTCAATAAAATAATAATCTTAAATTTACTTAGACATTTGTAATTTATTACAACAAAGCAAACTTGTAAATCCTTACCTCCTATCTTTTAAATTTCATTAAAAAAGGAAAACTAAAGAAAATTTGATAAATATTTAATAACAATATTATTTTCTTCTTCTAAGGTGAAATCACATTCTTTCAACTTAATGTTGTAATTTAAACAAATCAGCCATCCAATTCTTTCAGCAATAAAGAAAACATATTCCTTTGATGTTAACAATACTATAATTCTGAACCAAATCATTTATTACATTCACTTAACTTCACATAAGAGAAAACTCAATTTAAAATACAAGTAATAAATCCCTCCACAAGGTGGAGACAACATGCCAAAATTTTATAAATTTCTAAATTTAAAAATAGTTTCCAAAATGCTTTTCTCCAACTTCAACTCCATGTTCAAACTTCATTCCAGCTCCACAAAAAAGCAAACAAATTCTTCCAAAAATGCCACAAGAGACGGCTTGGTTATCCACCCAACCTAGTGGCATCGTCACATGCATCTAATATGAAAAATATAACATGCTATACTCCCTCCAAGTCCATGGGAGACAGGAAAGTATGTCTCCAACCAGCACAAGGGAAGGGGAAAACAAACAAATATGCCAAGATATTTCAATCACTCAAATCAAACAAAATAAACATAGAATTACCACAACAATTGATAAAATCAATGCTTTTACCAATGGGGAAGAGGGGATAAGCATATCCCTAAGTCTTACCAAAACCAAAGTACCCAAAGTATCCAAAAAAAAGGCACCAAACCTTCTTATCTCTCCATTTCTCCTTATCTCTCCATGCCCCTTTTTACCAAGGTTTTTCAAACCTTGTAGGTATCCTTAGCCAAATATAGGAGATGATTTCAAAACTAAATGGAAATAATCTCCTACATCAAGCCAAATTTAGGGGGAAATAAAATAACCTAGCAAGGCTTGTCCATCAAGCAATGAGGGTTAAAATAAAAGGGATTCTTACCTCTTCCCATATTCCAAAATCCACTCCCCTCAAGGGTGGATGAAAAATAAAATAAAATCACAAGCACAACATTTTCAAATTAAAAACACCAAATCAACCATGGAGGAAATACAATTTTCATTACCTAATCAATAATCAATTAAGAGTGAGGACCTACCTCACAAAATTAAGAAGAACATATAATTCCAAACTCTCCAAGAAATTCCTTATTCTTCTCCCAAAGCCTCCCAAAAGTAACCCAAAAAAATGACCAAAAGAACCCCATCCCTTCAAAAATGAGGGATGATAAAAAAAAATCCCAAAAAAAAATAAAAATGGGAGGGTGAGAAGTGTCACCCTCCACCCAATACTCAACCAATCATCCATCCCCAAAATTGTACCAAAAATTCATAAAAAGAAAATAATAATTCCAATACAATCAAATCAATCTCCACATGGAGAAGCATGCACCCCAAATCTAAGAAAAATAATTGAAATAGGTCAAAGGAGAGGTAAAGAGGAAAATTGGTTTTATTATCCTTGAAAAGAGATCACCTACCCATAGGTGTATAGCCTAAGGTCTCTTTTCAAGGTAAATCTAGCCCTTTACTTGCTTTTTACTCCTCCAAAATGTCAATTCTTTGCAAAAATACGAGTTTTGGGAGAGAAATGGAATTTAGGAGGGGTAGTTGGGCTTACCTAATCCATTATTAGATGTACCAAATCTCATTTTAACCAAAAAAATTTACAACAAACCAATCCCACAAGGTGGGAAGGGGTTATCACTAAAAACAACACAAAAAAACAATGAGAGAAGGGGGGTTAAGTTAATAAACTAAAAGAGATACCAAAGGGGGTGCAAAACCACACAAGAAAATGTAAATAAGATAATACATGCCAAAAGGGATGGTAGAATTTACACATTTTAACCATAGTCCAAACAAAGTGGAAAAATAGAAAATAACAAGGGTAGGATATTTGGCCCGTCGTGACCTATTGTGCTAGTTAGAGTTTCCCTTCTTGACTCCCACATTCTCATATGGAAAGCCTTGTCACATGCACACTTGAATCAAACATCATACATGTTTAATAATAGAAACTAAATGATAAAATATCACTGATACACTATGATGATAATCCAACCAAAATGAAAGACTAGCTAATCAATTCAACCATACTATAATAATCCATCCAGTGTAACAAGAAAAGGTTACGAAAATGTATCCGTAATGTATCTATAAAAAACCAATTAATCACAATCCAAACCATCCTTGACATAACATTAATACCCATAAAAATGATCAAATATATGTCGGCATCGCATGACTCAACAATATCTTGTCAAAACGAGTTAACATCCTAATGCTAATATAATCCACATAATATAAAAACATCAACAATAATAATGGTAGTAACCCAGTATCAAATGCAACCATCAAAATAATACAATGGGTACAATGATTTAGCATAGTCCAAAATGGAATGAAAATAGGTGTGCACTACATGTACCTTTTAGATGGTTTTGTATTATTATGTGATCGCATTCTATAAATTTTTGTATCTATGCAAACCTCTAAAATATGCTTATCTATGAAATTTTAGGAGTAACACATATGCAAAACCCTATGTATGATGAAAAATACCTTCTAAACCCTAACTAGAGGTATGAGACCCTATAAAAAGGTTATTGTTTAGATTTAAATGTAATATATACACCACTTATGTTAGAAATAGTCTAAAGAGGCAACTAGCTTTAACAATTTTATCACTTGATAATACAAATAATGTATTTGTGTGTATTGCTTTACTTATCTTGGATGGTTTATTTCTTGGGAAATGTGACTCTAAAACTTTTGTGAGAGGTCTTTTGACCTATGTAGGAGCTATACCTAGAATGTGTTGTTACTTTAGAGTAATTTAGGAGATTTTGGAGTGCTTTTAGAATGATATTTTCTTGTAGTGATCTTGTAAGTCCCATGTGAGTAAATGAATGCATTTAAATTTATTGTATAGGGGTTTTCATGTAGGATTTCACATTAATGTTGTCCCATTAAGAAATTACTAACCCATATAAATATATCAAATTGAGAAAATGAATTTTTGGTGGCAGACAATGAAACCACTATTTTCAAACCAAACCATTTGATGGTTTGATCCCTATTTGGTAGTCATATATAGGCATGGAGTGAAGTGATGTTGTTAGAATAATTTTTTTATTTCATTATTTTTAGTTCTTGTTAGGATACAGTTGTGTATCAACAAATATTTAGTTTCTCTATGCAGTTTCCATAACTATCCTATTTTGCTTGTATTTATGTACTCTTGGTGCTTTGAATTAAATCATCCAATATTTATCCTATTATAATTGGTATCAAAGTGACAAAGTGCATTGGTTAAAAGCAATATTTCACAACACTATGGAAGGCATTCATTGAGAGAATAAGGGGCAAATACCAAAATCACAACACAAGTCTTGGTGGAATCTTTGGACTTTTTCAGTCCTTCGAACCCTTAGAAAGAACATTGAAACTTTTAGAGGGGAAGGTAAGCATGAGGAGAAAAAAATGTGATAGTTTCCATAGGCAGTACCTATTTTTTCTTTACATGATAAATATGCTCTTGGCTATTTTATTCACCTATTGGTGCAAAAAACACATGGAAGGAGAAGCACGGAGTTTTTGGTGTGTTATGAATGTTGTTCATAAGACCATTGTTTGGCTTGATAGAGGAGGTAAAAAACCCTCTTGATATGTATAATAAAAATACCACTCAACCTAAGACAACAGAGTGACCTCCTAAATTCGTTAAGCTGAGAGATATATGATAACACTTTTATAAAACAAGATGGATGATGTTGTTGAGGGAGTGAAATCACCGATAAGACTAGGGTACGATTACAATTATTAATTTTAAGATGGATAACCTAAGAGATGATTTCATACAATTATGAATGTTTAAATTATTAATGGGGTGCATATTTCTCTCCTAAATACTCTTTGTAACATTGACAACTTGTAATTTGAAGAAATAGTATGTTAAGGACTGCTTCACTAGTTCTTATATAATGTGCAATGTTGGGTAGAGAAGTTTCACGCTAAGCTTGAGGAAGGATATGATGGAGATGATTAAAGTGAGATAGAATGCCCCCAAAATCATTTGCATCTCACTACATGAGAATACTGGGCTCACCTATACTCTCTTCTTCATTTGTAAGGGATTGTATTTTTCTCAATATAATAAGAAATTTTTTATTTCTAACATCATGTCTACAAAAAGGTTTATCCTTTCCAATTTTCATCTCTTAAAAATGCCCAACTATGTTGCCTAGAAGACAAATATGCATACGATTCTCTAGTTTAAAGATATATGGGGACTGTTATTGGTAAATTTCTACATCCCTCCAACACATATGAGTAGATGAAGTAAGGCAATGCCAATAAAAATCCTTGATGTTGATCACACTCACCATTTCTAAAAAATTGTAACCACATTTTTGGGATGCAATGACATCAAAGGAATCTTTATATGATCTATCCACCATCTATGAGACAAATAAATAGATGAATATCCTCCATCTCCAATCCAAAATTCATACACTCAGTATGAAATATGACAAGAAAGTAAAGGATTTATTACATCGTGTGGAAAAATTATGCACAGATCTTGTAGCACTCATAAAGAAGGTGGAAGACACACTTCTATTCCTGATCACTTTAAGAAATCTTCCTTCTCAGTTCTTGATATTTAACATCACCAAAAAAGTTGCTTCCTTTGAAGAACTGGTGAATTTTCTCAACAGGAAGAAGCCATCTAGTAACTGCATGAGGATTTTGAATACAAGCACTAATCTCAAGACAACAACATGGAAAGAAGTCTCAAAGGGGACAACAACAAAATCAACCCCAAAAGAAACACCAAGAGTAGTAACATAAGTCTTAGAAAGTAAATTGATTGTGTCACATATGCACTACAAACATGCATGACACTTTCAAATATTGGTATAATGTGCTAACACGAGGAAATTCCAACAAGGAGAGAACATCTACCTGTAGTGATTCTCAAAAATCCAAATTTCATCCTTGTTGAAGGAAACACAAAGGACATGTCATGGCCCAACAAGATGATGAATCAGATGAGGAAGTACCCAAATCAACCAATTATGGAACACATCAGAATGTTGTTCTTGTCTCTCAAACCTCATCCATCAAATAATGTTTGGTTGATTGAGTGCTAGAAATCATGTGATAGTTGATATGAAGATATTTGACTCACCAACTGATCAACACACTAGATATCAGGTTTGAATTGCAAAAAATAAGGATTATTTTATAGAGGTAATTAGATATTTCACCATTCCTCTCATGATGAGAATTTATACCATCAAAAAGGTTCTCTATGTTCCTTTCTTGACAACCAATCTCATGTTTGTGAATCATTTCTTGAATCACAAGCTCAATGTGGATTTCATGGTCTAAAAAGGCATCAAATATTGTGTGATCTCATGAGAAGGTATAAAAATAACTAGATATTTTTTAAAGGATCATTTATTTGCACTAGATGCAGTTTCATCCTGTGTACTTGATTTTTTTACCTCTAGAGTGGAGTCTACTGATCTATGGAACTATTGATATAGGCATTTTTTTTTGGATCCCTGTATCATCTCAGTTCTAGGGAGATGGTAATATTCCTACATCACCTTTCCCATTCTTTAGATATATTTTCTAGATGTCTTATAGGAAAAAATATATCAGGATCCATTCGAGCCAAGTACCTTCCATGCCAAAGACCATCTAGAGGTCATGCATACTGATCTATGCGGCCCCTTTCCAACTTCCTTATAGGTATTTCAGTACTTCTAGTTATTGGTGGATTATTATTCTTTGTAAGACATGGGTGTTCTTCCCCAGGAAGAAGAGTGACGTATTTACTAATTTTAAGATCTTTTATCACTGAGTTGTCTATAAGACCAGGAAGCCTCTTCTTGTCATCCACTCACATCAAGGGGAAAATTCATGTCAAAGAATTTCTTATCTTTCCTAAAGAAGCATGACATAAAATATCACTTGATTTCCCCTATAAACCTTAGTAGAATGGAATTGCAGAATGTTGTGTTCAAAATTTCATGGAGATGGCTCATTGCATGTTTTCCACAACTAATTTGGAGAATATATTTTAGGTAAAATAAATTTAGACAACTATACATAGGGTTCATTGTAAGACCCCCCTCCGAAAAATTAGTTTAGAATTGGCAGAGAATCACCAAAATTGACTTTCAAATCAATGGAAAATTTCTAAAAAACTATTTCGTGGCAAAGCTGACTGGGTGGGACGGTCCTCCATAATTTTCCATAAACCCTAGGTTAGATGCCATCCAACTCGGGTTATATGGTAGATGATGGTTGACTGTCCAACCTTGGTTGTATGGTCTTCCATTATTTGTCATCTAACCTAGCCATCCAACCTGCATTGGAGGGTTTTCTGGGTCATCCATCATCTTCCATATAACCTAGTTTAGATGGTGTCCAAACTAGGTTATACGAAAGATGATGAATGACCATCCGATCTAGGTTAGACAGCCATCCATTTTTCTATCTTCCAACCTAGCCATCCAACCTAGGTTGGAAAACTATCCATCATCTATCATCCTACCTGGGTTGGATGACCATACATTATCTACTGTCTAACCCATCCATCCAACCTAGGTTGGACAGTCATACATTATCTATTGTCTAACCCATCTTTCCAACCTGGGTCAGACAATTGTCCATCGTCCATCATCTAACCTGAGTTAGATGACCATACATTATCTATCATCCAACCCAGCCATCTAACCTAGGTTAGATAGTCAACCATACATTATCTGTCATCTAACCCAGCCATCCAACCTAGGTTGGATTACTATCCATTGTCATCCCTCCAACCCAACCATCCAACCTAGGTTGGATGACCACAAATTATCAGTTTTCCATTCCAACCATCTAACCTAGGTTGGATAATTGTACATTATCTTTCATTTAACCCAGGTTGGACGACAGAAGATGGATGAATGTCCAACCCATGTTGGATGGCCATCCATCATTTGTCATCCAACCCAGGTTAGACGATAGACAAGGTCTATCTGTCTAACCTAAGTTGGACTGACAGTCACTCTTTATTGGATGTCTTTATTAAATGGGTACCCCCTATAACCCCCTAGGCTATGTATCTCATCTTAGAATATTTGGTTATATAACATGTATTCATGTCCTAGCTAGAAAGAGAAATAAGATTTATCTGAAGACACTGTAGTGTATATTTTTGGGGTACAATACTACCTCAAAATAATATCGTCTTATGGATCCTGAGACAATGGAAATATATGAGACTTGAGATGTGGTTTGTGATGAGTCATCATTCAAATAATTTTCACATAAAGAAGTATCAATATCAACCACCTCTCATATATTACTCTCAAAGTCAGGTGATGAACATGAAGAATCTTCACATAAGGAAGATGAGAAGCAAGGATAATTTTTTGTTGATCTTGGTCATTTGGATAATAACTATTCACATCAGTACTAACAACTTCTAAAATGGTTCAAAATCACTAGAATGGACTCCCACCTAAACTCTATCCAAGATACCTTAGTAGGAGTTAGAACTAGAAGAAAAATAATGAATGAGGTAAATCTCACACTCATGAGTTCATTTTTTGACAGTATTGAACCTAGTATAGTTCAAGAGGAAATAATTAACACATAGTGGAATAAGGTCATGGATTCTGAATATGACTCCCTGATTCAGAATCAAACATAGGAACTTTTTCAATCTATCTACAGGAAATAAATCCATTGGTTGTAAATGTATTTTCTAAAAAATACAAGGCAGATAGAGCTATTGACAAATATAAAACACAAATTGTTACAAAGGGATATTCTTAGAAAGAAGGAAATTATTATGAGGAAATATTTGCACCCACTATAAAGATCAATATTATCAGAATTTTCTATGCAGTGGTAGCATAAAAATGATGGAAGCTTCAATAGATGGATGTAAAAATTGATTTCTTGAATGGTGATCTAAAATAATAAGTGTATATGACCCACCAAGAAGGATTTTTTGACAAGAAACATCCTCAAAAGGTATGTCATATGATTAAACCACTTTATGGTCTTAAGAAAGACTAAGGGCATGGTATATGATCACCTATTATAGCATGGATTCACTCGTAGATTCTCGTATTAAAATTGGTATATTAAGAAGGTAGGCACAAATATTATCATTCTAGTTTTGTATGTGGATAATATTGTGATCATATGAAGTTCATATTATCTTGTCAAATATATAAATAATTATATTAAGAAATCCATCGATATGATAGATTTAGGGCATCTTCACTACTTTACTGGATTGGAGATATATTAGGAAAAGCATCACATTTTTATCTCACTGATAAAAGCTACCAAGACACTCCTAGAAAAGTATGGGATGTCTAATTGTAAACCATTTTCCACTCTAATGGAGAAACGTTTGTAACTCTATAGATTCCAGGATTCACCTCAAGTAGATGATACTCTCTATAGGAAACTTGTTGGGAGTCTCATTTACTTGAATTATCCCAGACCAAACTTATGCTTTGTTGTCATATATCTTTCAATATTTATGCAGGAGATGAAGAAATGTCACTGGGTTGTAGAAAATCATGTTCTTAGATATGTCAGAGGTACAATTTATTATGGTATGAAAAATCATAAGAACTCTCAATTCTTCTTATAAGATATACTGACTCATACCAACTCAAACTAGGTTGGATCTGTTGATGAAAGGAAGTCAATAATAGGATATGTTTTTCATTTTGGATATGGACCTATATCATGGATTACTAATAAGAAAACTATTTGTGGTCTCTCATCCATAGAGGCTGAATATCATGCCACATGAGGACCTATATACAAAGTAATTTAGTTACATCTCATTAAAGATGACATGGAAATTTGTGAAGAAAATCCACCTGTCATTCATTATAATAATCATGGTGTGTTGAGGAATATAATTTGTCCTCCTATAATAACAATATTTTGTTAGAAAAAAATATTGAAATAGCTCTGTAGTGTTATGCTAATGTTAAGGCCTGCTTCGCGATGGATTACCTGGCTTGAAGGGTTATGAATGACAATGAGATCTCTGGTATTGAAGGCAGTGGGCTTGTTAATAATGGAAATCCATTTTGGCTTGAAGGTGTTATGGGGCATATTGACCATTCTTTTATGGGTCCTATGAATAGTGTGATGAGGGTTCTTGGGTTCTTATGGTTGGATCTCCTTTGCAGAATACTCCACATTTTCTAAAAATGTTTCCCAGCCGCTCTTGGGTAATACTAAGTACCTCCAAGTTATTGTCTCTACCCTGACTTGAAATAATTTATGTCTTTAACTCCATTAGCTAGTTTGTGGGATACATCTGAAATGTATTCTTTCCCATAAAATAGGATATAGGTTGGGTTCATATGGCCTCACTTTCTCAGGAAATCTACTTTTGGACAATTCCCCACTCATCTCTTATGGGATAATTCATGATTCTATGATTTTTTGATAGGTTATCTATTGGGTGGAGCCACATAACCATTCTTAGTACCTTTCAAAGAGGCACCTTTGAAAAATTCCACTACCTCAAAGATGACTACAACTCCTCCCCCCGCGTACATCGTAGAGCAAGCTATTAAATCCCCTACTCTAGAGATCAATGATGAAGATTCTCTTGATCTGTTACAAGAACTAAAATATAAGGTCATGATCTGCATATTTAATGGTGTTTGGTCATCATCTTATGATTTTTTTCATTATATTCATTCCTCGTGGATAGAAAATTACAAATACTTCCTCTATGTTAGAGGCTTCTTCATAGTATTCTTTAATTAACTAGAGGAATATCAAAGGGTTATTGAAGAGGGTTCGTGTATCTAGGGATCAGTGGGTATTTTTACTATACCATGGTTTCTAGAGTTTGATCTGAATACCTTCTCCATCACATGTGTTCCAATGTGGGTAAGGTTTTTTGATCTTCCCTTTCACTTTTTCTGTGAAGTGGAAGAAATTGGTAACCTCCTTTAGTGATTCATCAAGGAGGACAATAAGAGGTTGTAGAGTGGTCTGCACACTTTTGTTATGTTTTTTGTGGAAGTATACCTTTGCAATGAATTTATAGATTAGATGACCCTCAAGATGGGAGACACAAGCTATACTCAAATTCTCGACTATGAAAATATAACTTTCAGATGTCGAAATTGCAGGACTCCGGGTCATCTCCAATTTTCCTATCCTTAAAAGAAATCTAACCTCCAAGGAAAAACATATCTTTTCCCAATCATTGGAGCCCACCAGATCTCATAGATGAAGATGATTATGATTCAAAATATCAAGCAACTACAACTACAACTCCATTAGTTGTAGCTACAACTCTAATAGTTTTAGTACATTCATATACAACTCCTTCTAATGAGGCAAGACAATCTTTAGTTATCCCTCCCTCATTAGAGAAGCTTTCTTGGGGACTTAAGAAGACCCATGAATCCAATCACTCTGAATCAGATAAGGATGGTACCCATCCTATTGATAAGGTATTAGATATCTCCACTCATTTTAGAGATGATTTCCCAGGATAAGTGATAGGTTGTGTACTCGAAGAAGGGAAAGAAAGGAAATAATGGATCTTCCACTTTTGGTCCTTGTTCTCCCTCCTAATTAGCTTCTATTACACTTTTTGGTCTTGTAGATTTTTGATCTGCATCTTCCCTTCCTCTTCTATTTCTTCTTTCACCTATATCTTTTGCATTTGTTTTAGGGTTTATTCCTCTTTGACTGCAGTTAGTTATTACATCTGGGTCAACAACAACTCATCTTTTTTCCTTGATTATGTTTCTCCCCTTTTTTCTTTTCTTAGTTCAATTCGGGCCTTCTTAGTCATTTTTTCCTTGGGCCTTTAGGTTTTTCCTATATTCTACTTCATCTTTGTATCTATATTTTAGAGCCTTTTGTAAAAGGATATGGGTCCTTAAAAAAACCCCGTATTTACCCTTTTCCAAAAAAATAATCACGATGTGTTGAATCTTTGAAGAATCTAGTTTTCCATGAAATAAAAAATCATATTGAGGTCAAATTTCATTACATTTGAGAAAAAAATTTGAACCACCGCATCTAGCTCTAGTACTACCCAACAAATTCTCAGGTAGAAGATATACTCACCAATTCTCTTGAAATGGTGAACTTTGAGTTGTTTCGTGGGTATATTTGTAAAAACAGTGTAATAAGGGGGGAAGTTTAGAATTTTTATTTTTATTTCATGGTTGTTAGGTATTGTTAGGATACAATTTTCTATCAACCAATATTTTGTTTCTCTATGTGGTTTCCATAAGTATCCCTTTTTGTTTATATTTATCTACTCCTAATGCTTTGAATAAAACCATACATTATTTCTCCTCCTATTAGTTGTGAACTTGTGTTCATGACACATGGAAGTGATAAACTAATGTGAATAAATACAATTAATAATGTGATATATTTAGGAGATACTTTATGCAAAAGGACTAACGATAAGTAATTCATTTTGGAATGTGTGCACAAGTCATGATTTAAGAGTTAACACAATATTGGCATTGTTAAGTATAAATTACTAAATCTAGGTGTCTGCATTTCCACCCCTTTAAGATAGGAAATTAAATTTACTTACTCAAACGAAAAGCTACTCGATTTTGCAAACACACTTTTTCTTCACTCAAGTTTTTTTATCCACTTGAGTATTGACATGATATCCATAGTGAAACTTACAATATAGAGTGTAGTAAATTTCCATGAATCAAAATTTAACACAATTTTACATATGTAATTGAAACTTTATAAATTTAAATTCTAACTTGTAAATATGAAAAGTAATCAAAGAAGGAAGGAGTACACCTATATGTATTTTTCGTAGGAGAAGCTTCTTGATGAAGTGCTTGGAGAGATGGATCATAACTGATTCATTGGAGGATTGGGGGTGATTAGTCCTCAATATGGTGATGGAGATGTTTGATCCATAAGGAAATTAGTTGGAACTTAAACCAAACCAAATAATGGTGTCACATGACTGAAATGAAAGAAGGGTGTAACAAGGATTTTGAGTTACCATAAATAACCTTCTAAACAGAAGAGAGGTGTCATAGGATTTCTAGCCATCACAAAATATTTCCAAAAGAGAAGAAGAGTGTTAGAGGGAAGCATGGTAACCCAAAAATATTCCACCCATTGACCACAGTTATAAAAATTTATTTAGGACCATATGTGTTAAATAACACAAATATAAAAGGAGATGAAATATACTCATGCTCCAATTATGTGATATTTGATGTATATCAAGCATGCAATGTTAAATATAGAATAAGAAACATGTCCATACAATTTTACTGTGTAGTGTAAAATTTCTTGAGATGTAAACATATGAAAGGGAATGAAGTACTCAAACCCCACATATTTTATTCCAAAATGTAAAACAATCTACCCTAGAATATTCCAAATATCCTTGAACCTACTATAAAAAATTTCTTATTCTGAAAAATTACCCAGGATAAAAGTGTACCTCCTAGATAGTAATGTATAACCGTTACATCCCCTATTGGAATGTTTTGTACCTATGTGAATTCTGATTTTGATATGTATTTGTTCATGATCCCTATGTATTTATACCCTTTTCTATTTTATTCTAATTTTATATTTTTTTATGTGCCTAAATTATATAGATATATGTGTGATAATACAACTAAATTTCCCCTCTTTTGAGGTGAATGAGGTGTGAAATAGATCACTTGGCTCATATAAATGATGTTTTCCACATACACATAGCATAAAACAAACATTAGATCATGTTAAAGGCTATTCTAGATGACCACCATAGAGATCATGTCTCTACAAAGAGTACATGGTAGAAACCATGACATGAAGAGAGAAAATAGATTATACTAAAAAACAATTGTATAAGCATATAAGAAAAAATGTATACAAGTGTAGAAGAAAATAAGTACAACTAACAATGTTACATATGTTAGACATAAAAATTACAAATCTACATAAGAGTATTTCACAAAAAAGGTACGAGAAAAAGAAACACAGGCCACATATAAGGGACAAAAAGTGTTGCACATATACATAGTAAAAGTCGTAGGCTTCATACAAGATAATAAGCATACAAGTAAGAAAGTGAATACAATAGAATATATTAGCTGCAAGGCACATATATTAAAAGATACTAACTCTACACAAGGCACATGTGTTAGCTATGTTGGTATAAATAAACAATGTATAACACAATATATAGAATGAGCATGATGTGAAAGTGAAATAACATTATGTAATGAAACAATAGAACATGATAGCATAAGATATGCCCCATCTGTTGACTATCCACTAAATAAGAGGAAATATATAACATTTAATCAAGAGAAAACCAAGACCTAAGCAACATCCAACAATTTATATTTGTTAAAAAATGCTTATTTCACTAAATCAGGACATATTCCAGTAAATCTAGACTCCATTATTTCAAGTATTGGAAGAAATCCATATTCATTTTTGTTTATATTGGATTCCATTTTTGTCTATACTGGGTTCTATTATTACTATTATTGGATTCCATTATTAACAATATTGGATTCCAATATTGTTATTATTAGATTTACTCTAGTTCCAATTTCACTATTATTGGATTCCAATCTTGCTATTATTGGATTCCAATATTGTTATTATTGGATTCTAATTTGGCTAATATTGGATTCCAATAGTGTTATTATTGGATTCCAATTTCACCACTATTGTAATCCAATTGATAAATCCTGATTTTTGGATTTTATTCTCTCTATTTTAGGACTTCTATTTTTTTATTATTTAAATCCCCCACATAAGCCAAGTGATTATTATCTTACATAATCCTCATAACCGGTATCTTCAATAATCCTAGCAGTTGCTAACTTACATGATGAAAGCACATGCTAGGTGAAATCAGCCAAGTGGGGTCAAAGTTACATAAGCCTTGTGGCCTCTAAGTTACATCAAAGGATGATAAGCCTAGAGACCACTATCTCACATAAGTGTATAGGTTGTTAACTTACATAAGCCTAGCATCCACTATCTTACATAAGCGTATAGGTTGTTAACTTACATAAGCCTAGTGTTCACTAATTTACACAAGAGTAGAATTGTCTAGGTGAAATAATCCTAGCAGCTGAAAAGTTACACCAGCCTACTGCTAGCAAGTTTCATAAGCCTACCCACCACTAAGCTACATAAGTGTAGCGGCTAGTAAGTTACATAAGCCTAGACACCACAAAGTTACATCAGCCCAATGGTTAAATTTGACGGCTATTTATGTCTGTCAAACAATTTTTAGATGACGGTAATTTTACAATATTGCCCTTTAAAAAATACAAAAGAGAGGTTATTGAAATACTTTAAATTTATATTTATTTAATATTTTATGCATATTATATATTGATATAATTTTAATATAAATATATATATAAAAAATCACTGTGATATTGTAAATATGCAAGTTATGTGTGATAAAGTAAACTACTTTTATTATTTTCCATTTTGTAAATCTTAAAGAACAACAAAGAGTTAAGAATTACATTAAACAAGTTGTTTTGAGGAAATGGATTTGAAAATGTTTTTTCATAGGTAATCAATCCTTCAAGAAAATTACATTGAAAATTACATAAGCATTGATCCCTTGCAAGGGTATTAATTATTGTTCTTGAACTTGTGCAAGGTATTGTTGGATAGCTTCATGAACCTGATTCAGTATTTTAATTTGATTTCCTTTCCATATTTTGCTTGGAATCCATACCTAGATGACATTGTCTATATCAATATCTAATGTGTCCCTTGATTTTTAGCAACATTAATTTTTTTTTAAGCATTCTTAGTATCTTTCTTTTTTCTGTATATCCTTTCCACAAGGGTTCCCACTAGTGTATCCTTATCTTTTGAGTGTTTGTGTGAAGATCATGTATTAGTTTTAGTTCTTCCTTTCCCATCCATAAAGGTACATTATGATCAGCTGGTCTTACTAGTATCATCTGCCTAACATTCACGTCCACTACTGGGTTTAATTCCTCTCGAGGTCTATCAAAAATAGGCCAAACGTATATATCCTTATTTGAAAGGACATTTTGACTATATTAGTTATCTATGTCAAGATGTGGTGCACTCACTATCTAATAAGGCATTATGCTATCCGGAAATATTTTTGGCCAAAAAAAAAATCTCCTTGTCATGGTACAATTAATAAATGGATTCTCTAGTGCACGTAGAACATTTTTCCATTTGGAACATAGTATGCTTCTCCACCATATGTTGAACTCTTCTTCCAGTCTGTGATGTATGCCTAAATGCCTCTCTACATGTTTTCCATCTCTCTGGGTTTTTTAAAGGGTGTCAATGGAGGATCCCCTTGAGGAAAGAAAGGCTTCCCATCCACTATTTTCTAGATCTCAATTGAGTGTGAACAGTCAGACTCCATGATTTATGCTTTGAACTCCATGACGGGCTTGTTATATTTGACATAGAATTTAAACATCTTTGGTTTTCTAATAGCCACGATATTTTGGTTACCATCTAGCAGGTGTGGTTCCACAAATGCCTTAAACTTGTAGAATTCCTCGATAAGGTACGGAGTGAATGTGTTGGAATTCTCTTAATATGTCCTGTAAGTTTCCATTATTTGTGGCAAAGAGAATGTATCCAATTTTCACAATATTGTTGATAATTAGTCGAATGTCCCTTATATGTCTTCATGCATGTGACCCACTAGAAAGAAACTCACATACGCTATGTTGAAAACTGTTCTATCTAACAGCATGGATACAAATGTAAACAATGTCTAATTTTTGTTTTCACTTATAGCATTATCTAATTGCAAATAGAGGGTTGGTGGTTGTTTTATAAATGAACTTGAACATATTCTTATAGTATTAGTTATATGAGCACCCTCATTTTCTACTTGTATTCCTTGCACTTTTCATATGCATCATTTTACAAGAGTTTTTCATGTAATGGGTATTTTGACATCCCACTACCATATAAAAAATCACCATGCTGGTTTGTAAAAGGTTCTTCTGGCTTCCAAATACATAGTGCCAATGATTTTATTGTGGATTTTTCTCCTCACTCAGTAAAAGGGATACCAAAGTTCTTAAAACCCCCCATTTTTTGCCCATGTGTCAGCATACCAATCAAGGTGATAGGGAGATTAATAGCATTGCTTATTGATTTTTATTTTTTCTCATCCTTAGTATTGGAGTTTTCATCTTGTCCATTTTTTCATGCACAATGCTTAAATAGCTATTAGGATTTTGTTGTGATTACACTCTATGTGCATAGTAAGTTCCACAGTAACTTTGGACGTAATCATTGTTCCATTTCTGTAGTTATCTATTTATACCAGTGTTTCTGGACATGAGGTCACTACACGTTTGTTCTTAAGCTCTATGCACTCATCACATTTGGAAAAGAAGTTGTTCTTGGTGATTGAAACATGGGAGAAATGTTCTTTCCATATTTTGCTGAGATTTTACTATGACATTGGAGGAAGGTCCAATAATGAAAGGGCCACGTTACACTTTTATAGTATGTAATAAAAAGTATAACATGCATGAAACAATCTCATTGTTACTTTAGTACCATCTTGTCCCACTGAACGAGACATGTGTGGGGATATATCAGAATTCTTCTCCACTATTTTAGATATCAATGCAATAGTTGTGACAGTGTTTGGCATTTGTTTTTTTCCTGTATTTCCATTTACTGCCCTCCTATCGCCATTAATCCAAGATTGTTTGTATCTGTTATAGGTTATTTTCAGGATTCCATGACATTCGTACCATACATTCTAACATACATACCTTCCACATAACTTCAATTTATCTATAGTATGTTCTAAAGTTTGACCTTGATCACAGCTAATAACATTTTAAGTGAATGTATCAAGTACAAATTTTTTGGTGGCAGGTTCATTCATACCTAGAGTTAAATTCCAACTATGATTGAAAGCACTTAGAGATAGATTAGAGAGACATCCTTCCTTGCAGCAAGGTTTTTTCTCAACTTCAGACAAAAAAATTTCTCTTGATTTTTCATCATTTTCCCTTGTCTTTGTTGTACTAAATGGAATATACTTTACCTTTTAACATTTGCAAGTGTTGTAAGCTCTTTTTATAAAGTTTTCATTACTACTACATATGGAGGATTCATATGAATTTGGGTATACCAATTGAGGCAATGGATCTTAAAATGTGCTCCATATTTCTATCGTCAACTATTTTGGAGCTTCTTTTAGCCGTACTTCAATAACATAACCATCTTGATGGGCCAACTAGCTGACAAGCCATTGGATGAGATATCCTTCTGATATGGAGAAATCCTTACAAAAAGGCATAATCAATTTATCAACATGCACCCCAAATGTATTTCCATCTAATTTTTTAAAGTGCACAATGTCTCCTTCATAGAGATTTGTAATTGTTGCTTTTGCAAAAAAATTGTGTTATTTTGAACAAAAATGTATCAACTTGGTAGTAACCCCCTTGAACTTCAAATTGAATTCATTGTTTGATGTGGCAGTTGTTTCTTGGATTTCAAAATTTCCATTCACACCAAGTGCAGTTCTTGTTTCTAGATAAACTAAGTTTTTTATTGGCCAAGAAACTTCACTGTTGCATTGTAGACTTAGATAGCAATCATTGTATGTAGTTATAATATTCTCCACAAAAACACCAAAGTGTGTGGGTCCCAACACCACTCTTGAAATAACATGTTGTTCTTGTACCAGAGATATAAACTCTTCAGCTATGTCCCCTTCTTTTTTAGGACACTTATGTTTTATCACTGTGTAAGATGTAGAAAATCCATTCCTGTCTTTAGGAGTTGTGAAACAATGGCTATCACTGGTAGAATTCAAACCATCATCCTCATTAAATGTATCCTCTGAGTCCTTACTCATGATGTTTCTAATGCCATCACCCCCCACATATGAAACATTTGAAATCGCATGCTTAATCATTTTCGTCCTTTCCCATGGGATAAAGTATCCCTTGTTTTTAATTTTTGTCAGGGTTTCACAATCATCAATTGTGTATGTAAGTCTCACTTTACCATTGAATAGAATACTTATTGTGATAATGAATAAGCTAGACCCCACGTCTCTACAATGGAGTGTATCTTTGGATAGATAAACTAGTCCCTTCGCAACTTTGACACCTTTGGATAGTAAATCCACATGTGATCCATCTTCAAAAACAGAGTTCATTTTCGACTGTATCCACAAATAAAAAGAGAAAATTAGTACTAAGGACACTTAAATCTTTAACATTAGTATCAAGAGTTGAAATCACAATGAGAAAATAAAAATATACATCTTATATGAACATCTTTAAGACCTCATTTAATCCAAATCTTTAAACATATAACAAATTGTATTACACCCTTAGATCCCGATGTTGTGTGTATAATTTTATCCATAAACCACATAGTGTAGGGGAAAGATTAATATTTTTATAATCCACACATTCTATTTTATGCATTTAATTTTTTTTGAAAAAGCATTTCTAAGGGGATTTAAAATAGGTACTTTTTAGCACAAAGAAAAATAATATTGGCCCTTGCTTATAAATGAAATCACCTTTTTGGGATAGATGATGTGTCACCATTTTATTGGTTGATTTATACATGTGAATTGATTTTAATAATGTTATTGGGTACCTTTTTTCTAAATTCTTAGTATAAAATTTATAAATGTTGACTTTGATTTTTAAAACTAGTGGTATTATACTACACATTACGACTCATGGTCATTGGCTTATGCACAGTCATTGACTTCTTGACCCTATGCATTTCAATAGTTTTATAGCCTAGCATCTGCTGTGACGTAATTTTTTTACATGCTAAAATTCAAATATTGATTACAATAGGAGGCCAGAAGTTGGTGATCGCACTTCAATGTGCGAGCGAATGCAATTCTAAGTTTGAAAAATCACAGTTGGATGTGACAGTGATAGCTCATCGAAGATCGAGAGATTCATGGCCTCGTACATTTACAAAGTGTGATTCCTTGCATGATGAAGTTTGATCCCTCGCATGATGAAGTGTGATATCCCTTGTATAATGAAGTGTGATATCCCTCGCATGTCGAAGTGTGATCCCTCATATGTTGAAGTGCAATCCATTGCGCATGACAAAGTACATGCATTTTCAAGATGAAGTGTGAATTCAAACTTATTATAGCGATCACTCGCATATCAAAGGACATATTTTCACCTGCCATTCTAATAAAAAATTGTCTATAGCCTAGTAGCCTCTTGGACTTAAATTTAGGGCCATTAATATTGTGTTGAAGTAAACTGTTCATGTATTTTTTTTCTCTAATTGTATAGCTATGCTTATTTTATGGTATAAAGTTCAATTTTAGTATTTATTTGGTTAACGATGGTGGTATATGATTTGATTCAATTATGTGTATTAATTGTTTCTAATATTTTTATTTATTATGTAATATTATAACAATATAAGTATATTATTAATAATTGTATATAATATTGAGTAGAAGTAACACATGTTAAATAACTAGAAATATTCTAATTACTGGGCATGTGAATATAGGGCGTTGGAAGCATGCGACACTATAATAGTATTAAAGCACCCAATCTCACGACTTAGCTATTTTGTGGATAAGGGCTATTTTTGGAGATAGTGTGCAGAGAAAACATATAGATGAAGACTTTTGCTACACACTGTGGTATTTTGGAACAAGCGGAAGTTAAGAGTCATGCATAGTTTAAGCTCATAATAGGAGTTCAACTTGGAGTTAACTATATGACATCTATTTTTAGAACACTTGCATGTTGTGCATACTATTGTAAAGGCACATGGTTGTTATCAACATGTGACCTATTTTTGACAATTACATGGGTGATGAGGGTAAAGTCTCCACCCCTATAAATATTTAATGACTTGCATATATTTAATTCGGTGGTGAATTATTATAGAGTAGTGTTGCTGGTTTTAACAGGCAAATGACTCGTGGAGATACTTTATAATGTAAGAAGCTGCTATGTTTTAAAATATTAACGTAATGGAGTTTATTGGTTAGATAATGGTGTTATACATGACTGAATCTAGTTCTTATATGGTTAATCTTATCATAGTTATTGTTTATTTCACTTATCATGATTCTCTAAGATATAGATCTAGATTTGGCACTGTGGAATGTTTATGTCTACTTATGAATCTGAACATGTTTAAACATCATCACACTAACATCCTGTACAAGAAACTCTAAAGATGGACATGGTACCTTTGTGTGCTTCGGTTGAGTTCTTAACTCAGGCTGAGTGATGTGTCATTGCGCCTAGGTTATTCACAGTAAATTCTAGGCTGCATCATTAGTTTTGTTATTGGGACCTCTTTTTAAGTTGTTTTCAGGATGGTTCATGATGAAGAGATACTAGTTGACCCTATCAAGTGTTGAGGAGTGGATATTAGATCTGAAAGAATAATACACTTGAAGACTCAGTATTGGATCTGAGTCTGACAT
Organism: Taxus chinensis; assembly: GCA_019776745.2. Taxonomy (NCBI): domain Eukaryota; kingdom Viridiplantae; phylum Streptophyta; class Pinopsida; order Cupressales; family Taxaceae; genus Taxus; species Taxus chinensis. Next base: position 436,209,776 of record CM034156.1, on the reverse strand, counting down.
ATGCACGTGGGTGGAGCAGAACTTGTATGACTATTTATATGAGAGTTTATTTGTTATATTTCTGATAGATCTATATGAGTGGAAAGTTGCTTAAGCATCTAAAAGGAATTGGTGGTTTCACACACTTGTTTGGATGTAGGAAGAATTTCAGGCCCACTATGATCTTGATCTGATTTGGGTGCGTGCTGTGGACACTTGGTTTCATGGCATTCTAGATAGCTATATTTGGGAGTACTCAATTTCCACTTATTCTTTCCCGGAGGTAGTTGAGTGCCAGTTTTTACATTATCCCAGGGGAACCTATCTATAAGGTATTCCAATGATTATTAAGATCTTATTGGTAACCCTTAATTTTGAAGAGAAGTCAATGGCTAGCTAAACCCCACCACGCGTGGGGGTAGGGGCAGGTTTGGTGAAGGATGGTAGACTTAGCGGCAGAAAGGAAAAGAGAAGAAAGGTATCTTAATTAGAATGAGGTGCATGAGAGGGAGATTTCATAATGGATGGAATTGAGGAGAGAGATGGCTCATGAAGGATTTAGAACTCACGTAGAGGGCATGGAGCCAGACCATTTATAACTCACCCATTTGGGAAATCATGATAAGGAACCCTCATCATCCTCTTATGAGTGCATGCCAGAAGAGATGACATGGGCCGTGGGTATGTATCTAAATTACCTAGAAAGCTATCCCTTGCACCTAGTTTTCTAATTTCTAGTATAACCAATAGTCAGCAAGCTAGTTTGGGTAGTAGAATAACAAGATTAAATAAAATAGAAAATACATCTATGGCTGGGAAGATGTGTTCCTTTTTATTTAGAGGTACCTTTTCAAGTATGTCATCGGTGCAGAACTCAGGCACACAAAATTTTGGACTCACCTCTGGGAGTAGTACCATATCGCAGACTGTAGGAGTTCAGTTTAGTACCACAATTGGGACATAGGGCATTACTTCCTTTGGTTCACTTCTGACTATAGGTGGTGGATTAGGGGGCATAGGTGGCTTTGGTTCTAGAGGATCTTATGGTTCCAAAGGTAGAGGTAACATAGGGGGTTCTTGATCTGGTGGGCATGGTCCTCAATAACCCTAGAATATTTAAATGGAGATGTCACTTCATCTTCCAAATTACAGGGGAATAGAAGATGTTTCTGATCATGTATACATGTGCGATATATTGTGGCATGCAAAAGGGATCACGGCTTCTAAGCGTAAGGAAAGTCCATTCACAAATACATTGTAGGGATGCACACATAGTTGGTATAGGAAATTTATCCCTGATCAAACTTGTGTAGATTATACAACATTATAGGATGCTTTCCTTAAGGAATTTTATATCCCTGATTTTGAGCAAAAGAGTATAAGCATGCTTAAGGATATCAATCAGGGAAATACTGATAGTGTTCAGGAATATGATTCCCATTTCAAAACACTTTTGTCTAAAATTTTGTATGATATCCATGTAAGCTAGCATGCACAATGGTTTTTCAGAGGCTTGATCACACCTTTTAGGAGGGAAATATCACATAAGACACATAAAAATCCATGTGAAGCACTTGAAGAAGAGTTGTGACACACTAAGTCAGTCGGAATTATAGAAAATTGAGTGAGCCCATTCCTGGAAGCTCAGATTGCAACTATGGCAAAGTAGTTGGAGAAACTATCGGCTAATTTAGCACACAAGACACATACTAGGATTTGGTGTATAGATTGTGAAGTTCTTGTTAGGAATTAAAGAACAAATATGTGGAAACAATTCCTCAAACCACAGAAGTAGGAAACTATATAGCAGAATTATACTTGCAGAAATATAACAACATAAATGAATAATGCACAAAAGAAGACAAGGTAGGATTTAACGTGGTTCACCCAATGTGGGCTACGTCCACCAAGAACTTTCTCAGATTTTATTATCAACAAGAGTAAAAAAACTCTCACAGTCTTCTCTTAGTTATGAACTCACAACAAAATTCCAAAGATGCTAAACCACATCTAAACCACAATTGACACCCAATTGCATAACCTTGATCACTCTTGATCACCTCTTGATCATTAAGACTCAAGACCTCTTGAACACTCAAGATATCTTCAAGATACCCTAACACCTCTATTTATAGGATTAAAATCCTCTTAAGAAGTCCTAAAGCTAACCCTAGAAGTTTGAAAGTCATGATCTTTCAACTTCCCATGGCTGAAAAAAAAAAATCCCGATGTTAACAACATGTTAATAGTAAATTTGTAGCAACGACATAGCGACTACATAGCAACGTCAGAGAAAATGACTGCAGAATGCTCTTGAAGTCTCCAAACTTAACCGTTCAAGCTCTAGCACTTCAACACTTATTCAATAAGACCAAAAACAAGCTCCACACCTCAACAATTTAGGGGCACACTAAGGATAGTTGTCCCTACAGGCTAGGGCATTCAATGTTGCTAGATTATGAGATATGTCATTTAGATCACAATGCAAGCCGTTACCCATTATTATAATGTGTGATAAAGAAGAACATATATTTCTACTATAATATTTTTTGATCCACAACTCCAAATACTGAGGATTGCAAGTCGGTTAATCAGATCCATGATTCCATTGATATTGGTATATGACAGACAGGAGTATTAGATAACTCTAAAATTAAGAGTGAGCACCATGATCGTGATCACACTCGAGGGTGCTATGATCAGAACAAAGGGTACTTTGAAGTAGGTCATGGTAGAAGTCGAGGATACCGTGGTTGATTCAAGGGATGAGGCCATGGTGGTGGATGAGGTGAGTTTCCTCATGGAACATGTTATACATGTGGATATCCTGACCACTACAGGTGCAAATGTCCTCAGAATATTACTTGTTCTTTTTGTAAAAAGAATCATAACTATGAGGAGTGCATGGGCTTATATGAGCACCTTAGAAAACATCATAAATAGGAGAACAAGGGCATAGGGATGGTTAGAATACAATGCACAATGGAAAATAAATGGATGTCAAAGCTGGCACTAGAACCTGAGGTAGTACCTGTGAAGATTACTACACATGTTGAAGCTATGCATGGCAGAGAAACATTACAACAAAAGCCTACCATTACTAAGGAGGATGTTTTACATGCAAGATACTCAGATCCTACACATTAGAAGGAGGTTTATCAAGAAACCATGGAGGTGCTCAAAAATATTCAAGGTGATATACAATTTTTTAAGGAACAATCATGGAAGTTGGAACAAAAGAAGGAAATAGATATGGTCCAGTCAGATGTTGATGATTTGAAAGAGGTATGCAAGATGTTATGCCAAGAGAATAATATTCCATTACTAGAAAATTGGTTAAAGGGAAACACTCTGTGCACAAGTATTGAGAATGGACGGAAGATCTTGCATGCTAATCTCCCCCCTCATTGCTTGGATTATGACAAGGAGATCAATCTGAATGTTGCTGTGGATGGGTGGATTTTGAGCAATATATTGATTGACATAGGCATGGAAATTAATGTTCTTACTTTAGATGCATGGTGACAGATGGGAAGAACTCCATTATAACCATCCTCTAATGTACTATTCATGCCAAATCAAACAAAGGCCACCCCAATAGGGGTTTTAAGGGATGCATCCATTACTATACAAGGGGCCAAGTTCATTGGGGACTTTGAAGTTTTAACACTTGCAGAAGAAGACAGCTTCCTAGTTCTACTTGGGCACCCTTGGTGTTATGAAAATAATGTTGATATATAGTTCAACAAGGGGTATATAATATTTGAGAATAAGGAAGAACAAGTTATTATCCCTTTGATAGATGGAAAATATACACCTTATGTTGAACATTTGAGTGAGGAAGCTTGAAAAAAATTTATGTGTGCACCATTTGAGATCCAGAAGTACTTGAGCCATCTAGGGAAGGGATCCTCTAGTAGGAAGATGTATAGTCTATTAGTGATAATATAAGTATTGCTTGTGATAATTTGGCACATGTCACCTACAAGATGGTTGGGTATGAAGTAATAAGAGCATCTGCGTTAGGAGGAATAACTCACTATATTAGGAGGATAGGTAATAACTTTGTACTGTGGAACATTGGAGAAGGAGGCCATGCAGTATTCACACACACCATAGAGGAATAATGGAGGGATCAAGTAGAAAAAATAAATATGTTAACATATACCCTACATGGGATAGAAGCACACTAGTAGATGGTTCACAGGGATAATCTTATAGAATGGAATGAAGTAAGAATTGTTCTAATAACCTGGTTTCTCAGGAGCAATGTGCCTACTCAAATTTACACATATCATGGTAATCATCATGTTTAGCACCAAATCTAGTAGTGTGAGAGACTCTGGATAGAGGGGCAGGAATTTTTACCACCTTCGTTATAGGTGCACAAACTTTATTGCACTTTGTGAGGTTATGCACACGCTTGGTACGTTTATGCGGAGCTACATAGGGAGAATGGAAATTGGAAAGACTTGACTATAGGAATGATCCATACTTTTGACTAATTCTCCACTAAACCTTTGGTGAAAGAGGCACTATGGGTTATGGATCATTTGACTATGGGAGATGGTTCAAATGCTGAAGAAATCATTTAGGAGTTATTTGGTTAGGAAAACCTAGGAGCACGTTTTGATGAAGTATATGAGACCGATGCCAAACTACTTAAGCGCGCTTGTCTTGAGAAGGAGAAAGGAAATATGGTCTACATACTGGATGATGAAGAAGTAGAAAATTTGGACATTGATCATTCAGAAGGTACGTGTGAGGTTTTAGATAGTGTGGATAAGAAGGTATGCACCTATCATGAACCTATGAAGACTAAGAAAGTGAACATTGACATTGATGTTGAACCTAAGGAGGCCATAATTTGAGATTATTGGTCAGATTCTGAAGTGGCTAAAATAATTGAGTTACTACATGATTTCAAGGACTTATTTCCTAGAAGTTACCATGAGTTAAAATGAGTGCATGAATCTTTGGGTGAGATGAAGATTAAGCTAAAGGAAGGTGTGCGCCTAGTCAGGAAGAGACCTTACAGGATGAGCCCTAACCTACATGTAAAAGTTAAAGAAGAAATTGACAAGATGTTCACAACTAGAATCATTAAGCCCCTAGAATAATCAGATTGGGTTAGCCCCATGGTAATTAGTATATAGAAATATGATTGGATTAAGATTTGTGTGGAATACAAGGAGCTTAATGTTGCATGTGTGATTGATCCTTTTCCTACACCTTTCACCAAGGAAATATTAGAAGGCATTCCAAGGTGCAAAATTTACTCTTTTATAGATAGATTCTATGGGTATCATCAGGTATGAATTTCTAAACAAGATCAAGAGAAAATAACATTCATGACTGAATGGGGAAGTTTTGCATATATAGTGATGCCCTTTTGTCTAAAGAACACACCTACTATATTTTTGCACATTATGGTTCAAGCATTCCGGGATTTTATTCACAAATTTTTGTAGGTTTACTTGGATGATTAGATAGTATATGGGCTTATCAAGGATCATTGTGACAGCTTGAGATTAATGTTTGAGAGGTGTAGACAATTACGCATCTCTTTAAACATAAAGAAGTGTGTATTTTCTACAATATTTAGAACTATGCTAGAGCATATCATCTGCAATGAGGGTTTTTAGTAGATCTAGTTAAGGTTACAGTTATTATAGCTTGGAGGAGCCTACCAGTCAGAGTAAGGTGAGAAAATTCTTAGGCCACACATGGTATAATAGAAAATTTATTAAGGGATATGCTAAAATTTCATGCCCTTGGAGGAGTTACTAAAAGGAAAAGGGAAATTCTATTGGGGAGAACCAAAAAAAATGCATTTGAAGCATTAAAGGAGAGGCTTACTACAGTGCCTATGTTGTACTTTCCCTCATGAAACCAACCTTTTCACGTACATGTGGATTCCTCTGGCATGTCCATTGGTGCAGTGATAGCTCAAGATGGAGAAGTTATTATAGATCATCCAATTTTTTTTTCTAGTAGAAAGTTGACTTCTCCATAACATAACTATACAACTACAGAGAAAGAGGCCTTTTCAATGATCTATGCATTGCCTAAGTTTAGATAGTACTTGCTAGAAATACCTTTTGTGTTTATTACAGATCACATGGCATTTAAATACTTGATAAATAAGCCCATTTTATAGGGGCGCATATGTCGGTGGGTGTTATTATTCCAAGAATTTGACTTTACAATCATGGTAAAACCCAGTAAAAGTAATTCTAGCCCAGACCACTTATCAAGAATTCAATCAGGAGATGATGAGTAGACAATTGAAGATACAATTCCAGATGCATATTTTTACATGTTAAACCACGTGTCTTTAGAATTGGATGATATTTCTATCTTTTGGCGTTGGAAGGAATGAAATCCTTGGAAAAGAAAAAACTGACAATTCTCTTTGTACCTTTCATGTTGATCAGTGGTGACTTATATAGACTAGGCCGAGATGAGGTATTGTGCCAATGTGTACTGGAACATGAACACACATATATCATGGAATAGACTCATGATGGTATTACAGGTGGGCACTATGCAGGTGACGTCATTGTGTGCAAGATTCTACTCATTGGTTTATGGTGGGATACCCTGTACAAGGATTGTAAAGATTATATTAATGTGTGTGATCAATGTCAACACCTTGGAAAACCTGGGTAAATAGATGAAATTCCTTTTAGGCCTATTACTAGTGCAAAATTTTTTGAAAAATGGGCAATAGACTTTATGGGTCCTATTTCCCCAGCTGCGTGTAGAACTAGATCGGGCTACATCATCACTTGTACATATTATATTACAAGGTGGGTAGAAGCAGCACCTACAAAGGACTGTATAACGGCTATAGCAGCAAGGTTCTTATAGAAAAATATTCTTACTAGGTATGGATGTCCGTTGAGTCTAACAAGTGATAGGGGTACACACTTCTTGAATGAAGAAATGAGGATATTATTGGATGAATTTATGGTCACGAACCACAAGACTACACCTTATCACCCTCAAGTAAATGGGACTATTGAGGCCTTCAACAATATATTGAGCCATACCTTGATAAAAATCTATGATGTTGGAAGGAAAGATTGGGATGATAAATTTTCTATTGTGCTTTAGGCATATAGAAAAAACTACAAAAGGTTGAATAATACCACACCCTTTCAGTTGGTGTTTGGTGCAGAATCTATTTTTCCTATGAAATTCATGTTACCTTCTTTTCATATTACACACACAGGAGGTCTAGTTGATGAGAAATAATTAGAAGAAAGAATTGACAAGTTAATACATTTAGATGAGAGGCGGGCCATAGCACATTGAACTTAGAAGAAAGAAAAGGCCAAACTAAAGGCATGACATAATAGACACATCAAGGATAAGAAGCTTGAGGTCAGGAAAATGGTACTTATTTATGATTCAATTTTTTTATGCCACCTAGGCAAGCTTTAGGTGCATTGGTTGGGACCGTATGTTATCACTCATATACTTGAATTAGGAACTTACCAGTTAGATGCACTTGATGGAACACAGTTACCTGGTTACTTCAAAGGGAGTAGGATGAATCCCTACTATAAATAAGCCTTCTTAGTGTTTGTAATAAGGTAGTATTGTCATTTATATTTTATTTCCTTTACTGTATTTCATTTTATGTGTTTCCTTCTTCATCGTTAAGCTTTATCAATTTAGTTTAGTGTTTTGTGTAATAAGCGTCTTTGCGCACCAGAAGCTGATCACAATCTAAAGTGTTTATATGCATAAAGGACTGCACATAACCTTAGTGTGGGTGGATAAAGAAGGTATGGAAAATAAATAAACTCATAGGTAACCACAAGAGGAATATAAGGAGAAAGGTTTCAAATTCATTAGAATTTCAAAAGAATTGGTAAAAAAAATTAAGACAACGCGTAAAGCATTGAAAGCTTAGTATAATTAAAGGAAGGCTGTGGCATTAGAGAATACATATGTTGGGTCACATTGGAAAAAATACTTCAGCTTAAGGAAGCATGAGTAGAGGATATCTGTGACAGATAAGCAGTGGCACACTAGGAAATTATGACCAAGGCACAAAAGTTTGAGTTGCGAGACATTGAAGCATGGATAATGAGGAATCCAAAGCACTCAAGATAAATTATTGCCATGTATAGTTGTAGGTGGAGTAATTAATTAAGGGAATTTTTGAAACTTTGTTTAAATTTTGTGTTCTCAACATCATTTAATACCTTGTGAACTTGAGAATAAATTGCGAAGTGTGAGAAGAGCTAGAGATAAAAAGTATTCTATGGATGGAGTAAACCTGTCACGTTGTGAAGCACGATGTTGAGTACCAAGGTACAAAAGAAAAATTTAAGGAGTGGTGTGTGTGCGTGATGGAAGGGCGACTATGGTTTTCATTTGAAAGTTAGGTTTTTTATGTGTTTGAACAATCAAAAGGGGCGATGGTACCAAAAAAATATCTAGTAGTAGAGAAGGATGTTGACGATCCAATAGAGGAGTGGTTGGTGGAGATGCTATATCTAGAAATATTCATTAAAGGGAATCCGTGGTAAAAAAATATTACTCAGTTTAGGGTTTTAGAGATTAACCACCACATTGTAAAATGCATAAAGGACATCATGACAAAAGTCTATAGAAAGACTAACCGTTGAATGGAAAATGACACTAGGGTTTTGGATGCCTCAGTGAAGAAACTACTTAAGAGCGTGGGCATAATGTAGATCCTGGAGTTTCCATACTTTGGAAAGACTGAGAAATTATACCAGTGGCTAATGTCGTGGGTCCATGAAGATTATTTCTATTTCATGAGCAGGAGAATAAGGATAACTTCTAAATTGATTGGAAAAGTTACTAGGCTGCATGACATGAGTTTAGAAATTTCTAGAGACTTAACAGATGACGAGGGAATTAATGCCACAACAACCCTATACAAGTATAAGAAAGGGGGGCGAGATTTCATGGTCACCAATATCCCAGACATGGCCACTAGATTAGCATCATGGTTAGCAGGGAGTAAATAAGGGGCCACTGAGTGATGGAACAAGGTAAACATATGTTGGTTTCATATAGCACATAAAATTTCCAACAAAACATACTACAATATCATTGGTTACATTGCAAATATTTTTGAATGAGGCGTGTAACCAAGCAAAAAAAGGTGAGAAGATAACTTGGGGCACAATTTTGTTATTAATTGTGTTCAGTGAATTTGGGGTACTAGATGGTCCTAGGGAAAACATATGGGAGTTTCCGTTGGAGAACAAGTCCCAAGCCAAAAGATATGCCAAGTACACATTACATGGTTCTATTTCCAACACATATAAATCTCACTTGGATAAGTGGTTCTGGAGACTTCCCAGGGAATTTGAGGGATAATGTCGCATTTCACATGAGCTGCCAAAGGTTTTGGATGGAGAAGATTAATTCACATTTTACCAACATTTCAGCTTGGGGCACTTCTACATGAAGTCTGGGGAGAAGATCCCATGGTGTAAGTTTCCCTTTGCATTTACCATAAGATATTTTAAGGACTTTGTAAATAGATTTCATGACATGCTCAACTCTAGTTTGACGCCAAAAAAGTGGATGCAGACATTCACATTCTTCACAAAACATATATATGGCCAGGTAAAGAGGCCTATGTAGAACCCATGGAGTCTTATAATGTTGAAATCATGTTGGAGAGTTTGGTTGTAGGGCAGATTGAGCCAGTTCATGTCTACATTTACCTAAGGCCCAGGTTCAAGGATGACAAAGTGGTGAAGGGCATGGATATGGCTCTTCTAAGACCTCCTAAGAAGAATCAAATAGTGGGGACTTCAAGGAATGTTACATCTATGCCCCCTACTCTAGAAGAACCAATCCATACATGACTAGAAAACATCCTAAAATAATACAAACCTGAAGACATCGTCAGACTTGTGCACACCAAAAGGATTCTGAGGAAGAGGCGCGCTTTAGGAAACATTGTTGTTGGAACTTCATAGCCAGTAAGGGAATCACTGCACATGTCTCATGTAAAGGATGAAGAGAAGGAGAGGAGAAAGGACAGGAAATATATTCCTATACAAGATAGTGAGGGGGAATCTCCACATCCAAACACGAAGAAGAGGAAACTCCAAGAATGAGTAGAGATATAGTTGAGGCTACCCTGAGTGTGGAAATATAGGATGATGAACATATGGGTGAGCATGTAGTCTATGAGAATATAGACCCCAATGTGAGTATTCACAAAGATATCTTCAGTGAAGGAGAAAGCAGTGCTAGTGGGGATACAGAATTCCTCATGCACCCCACATAGGAAGAAGGGAAAGATGAGGAGGAATTCAACTAGGTGGTTGAAGGCATTTTCCCATGGGATACATGCATACCTAAATAGAAAGAAGAGGGCACACTAGGACACGAGGATGTTGGTGAGCATGGAGGCACACATGAAGAAGAATAAGTGGAAGGTACTCAAGACTTGGGTTATCTTAATGACCTTTCAAGAAATATTTGAACTCGTTTCCAGAGTACACTACCAAACAAATAGTTATATGGCTGGGATTGGATGGACCCTGAAATAGCCAATACATGTACTCACAAGTAGTTATCTTGGGGCATGTAGACTCATATGGATAAGCATGATTTTGATGTCTATGAGGAGGCATGCACTTCAAAGAAGATGAGGAAGGCACCTCATACACACCATATGAACATTAAGCCAACCCATTTTTCAAATGAGCAGGTAAGCAACGCTTTGATTAAGGTATCCACAGAAGTAGTGCGCCAAAATATGGATAAGGTGGAAAAAATCTGGGCCCTACTGGAGGATAAAAAGGACAAGGACATAGAAATTGAGTGCCTTACTCAAGAGCACAATAATACAGTCATGGAGGCCCAAAATGTAAAGATGATGGAAAAGCATATTGTAGATGAGATTCTACTGCAGAGGCCTAAGTTTCAGCAGAAGGTGCTTTAGAACTTCAAGTCTGAGTTACACTATCTGTGCACAAGTTTTCTCCTACTTTTGGATGAGGGACTAATGTGCCTCCCCAAGAAAAAGGATGCATGGGAATAAGCAACAAGAGCAAGGGCCACTATCGATAGAAAAGTTTCAATATATGAGGTGTTGCTCCAAACATTGAAGGATGAGCTAAAGAGAGCTGATCAAGCTCTTAATTTATGTGTGGTTCTAGATGCCATAAAAAGTACTAGAACTTTAGTAGAGGATAATGAAGTTCTAAAGGTGATGAAGGATGAAACATTTGGGCACACAGAAAGGTTGGAACTTGTAAAACAAAAGTGCGAGGTCGTCACAGCAACCCAAGATCCATACAAGGAAAGGATTAATGAGATTGGAAAACTCATAACGTAGAAGATGAACCTTATGGAGGGAATGTTGTTAGATATGGCTAATGTTGTATGGGTACTACAGAATGTGAAAGAAAAGATCACTCAGAATGAATTGGATGACATAGCCACTGATATTCCATAGAAAATGAGGAACATGCCAAGTGACTAGTAGACCTTGGAGGATGAGCTAAAAAATGAATATCGAGAATGAATCCTTCTAGTTGAAGAAGAGGGTACTGCAGGATAAATTTCATTATTTTGTATAAAGTTTGGTTCATTATTTTCATTCTTTCATAACCTAATCTTTATTATTGAATACATATGAAGGAATTCACATCGTTGGGATGGAAATGTACTCTAGCATGGGGTAATATTAAACAACTAGAAATATTTTAAGTATTGGATACATGAATATATGGTACTGGAGGCACACGAAGCTGTAATAGTATTAAAGCACCCAAGCTTAGGACTTAGCTATTTTGTGGATAACGACTACTTTTTAGAGATAGCGTGCAGAGCACACACACACAAATGAACACTTACGCTACACGTTATGGTATTTTGGGAACAAGTGGCAGATAAGTGTCATGCATAGTTCAAGCTCATAATAGGAGTTCTAATTGGAGTTAACTATAGGACATCTATTGTTAGAAAACTTGCATGTTGTGCATACTATTGTAAAGTCACATGGCTATTATCAACATTTGACCTATTTTTGAGAAGTACATGGGTGGTGAAAGGAAATTCCCCACCCTTATAAATATGTAATGACTTGCATAGTTAAGGAGGTGGTGAATTATTGTAGAGTTGTGTTGTTGTTTTTGACGCGCACATGACTCATGGAGATACTTTACAGTTTAAGAAGCTTATGTGTTTTATAATATTAATGCAATGGAGTATATTGGTTGGATAATGGTGTTAGACATGAATAAATCTAGTTCTTGTATGGTTAATCTTATCATAGTTATTGTTTAGTTCATTAGTCATGATTATCTAAGATCTAGATATGGATTTTGTACTATGGAATGTTTATGTCTACTTATGAATCTGAACATGTTTAAAAATCATCACACTAACATCCTGTATAAGAAACTCTAAAGTGGTACCTGGTACCTTTGCACGCTTCAGGTGAGCGCTTAGCTCATACTGAGTGATGTGCCAACACGCCTAGGTTAATCACAATAAATTCTAGGTTGCATCAACACATGATACATAGTTTTTTATTAATAATTCTCAATATTAAAGACTTAATTTCAATTAAATATATGTATGTCAAATTTAAGTTTCAAACAATGTCGAATTTTAGCTTTCATACATTAAAAATTATGTTATAAAATTGTTACCTTAATTTTAGATGGCATTGTTGTGTGTATAATTGTATCCATAAACCACATAGTGTAGGGGAAATATTAAGATTTTTATAATACAATAACAATTACACTTTTTTGTAAGGTCAAATGTTACATAATTAATATTGCACTTCCCTAAACATTAAATGGCCATTAAACCATGTAATGTAAAATCTGCCACTTGAGAGTATGTTTTTATTTTTTTGTACTGCATTTAATATTAAGTGGTATAATATTAAATTTTAATCCACACAAACTCTGTTGACATCTGTATTTAATGCAATAAAAGGGAAAAGTTTATACTCATTTCAAAGGTGACAGCACCAAAACAAGGAGCACATACACAAATGGGGGAAGAAAAGAGTTACAAAAAATTAAAAGAGGTAAAGCATTGTTATTTTATTTTGAATAATTTTAGTTTATACACCCATTTCACAGTGATTATAAATATTGCATTTGTTAGTAGGTAATTAACCAATTTTCAATGGTTCTCCACATGTTTTGATTCTGTGATTTTACAGAGTGCAGGACCCCTTGTATATTTATTTTTAGAAAATGGAAAATGAAATTAAGTTTAGATAAAATATGGAGTACGTAAATTGTTTCATGTGTGACTATTTATAGTAACTAATAAATTTTGCAGGACATAGAAATATCACCATTTTCCATTTTTTCAAGTTTTGAATCGTAATTTTTCAAATCAACTCCAAGAAACTATGCAAACAATATGGTTTTTTCAACACAACTAAACAACTTTTGTGTAAAGGACTTATGCATGCAAAACTAAGATGGAAATAGTGTCTCAAACTTTCAATAGAATGCACGTGGCGCACATAATTTGGGTCCTTGCATTCCACATTCACAAATCAATCTAAATTCTCCATATATTGTATATGATTCAAAATTAGAAGAAACATTTTCAATAACCCATGCATATGAAAGAGATAGAAATAATGAGGAGTTGATGAAAGAATACAAAGAAGAGTTGTGGTCAAAATCTGATGTGAAAACATTTATTTCAAAATATGAAGAGGTGTACGAACATTTAAACCATGTGGATATATCAGAAAGAAACATTGGGATAATATAGTAGATTCTTTGAATCAAGTTTTTGGAGAAACATTCAATGGGAAGTAATACAAATACAAGATGAACAGGTTGAAGAAAACCCTCAAGAAGGAGAAACAATTGGAAAACACCACATTGGCAACACAGTCAACATGGACTTTCTATGAAGATATAGATCACATTACATAGAAAACACACAAGGTTATTGGTTTTAATGGAAAAGAGAGGGTTAATACAACCACTTCTACTTCTGAAAAATACATGAGAGGGAAATCAGAAATCCCTTCTATCAACATTGAAAATTTGGAAGGAGCAAAAGACAGAAACCCCTTTGAATAAAAATGGAATTCAGAGAAAAGGTGTGAAGAGAAAAAGAAACTCTTATGGATATTTGAAAGAGGTAATAAAAAATAACATGCATATATTCAATCAGACATTGAAATAAATTGAGCAGGGAAGGCTTCAACTTGAGCATGAAAGAATGGAACAAGAGAGAAAGCTAATGGAGAAAATATTAGATGTATAACTTCAAGTCACAAGTCTTTTTACCTAGGTAAATTATAGTTTTTTTAACCATAGTAATATAGTATTGCATCATTCATTCCATCTTAAAAGATGGTATACATTTTGTAAGAAAAATATCTTGCATTGGAGTTAGGTAATACTTCTCTATTTTCCATTCTTCCTTTTTATTTCAGAACAATGCCAATGATCATCATAATGGGCGACACCTAGATCATTGACACACACATCCAAAGATATTGTTTGTGTAACAAAACAATTTTAAAATGATGATGGTAAACATGATATTTTGTTGAGGAAAATATGATAATTCAATATGTGAGACATCAATTGAACCACATATCACTGGTAGTATAGTCAAAGTATGGAATACTTATATACTCTCTATGCAATTTATAGATGATAATATTGCCAATGAGCATGGTGTTATTTTGTTGATAATGTTGATAATTTTGATATTATTTGTGTGTGGCATATATGGTTAATATTTGTGAGTTCCATTAAACCAAATAATGTAAAGTTCGTGCGAATATTCGAAATATGATAATTCAATATGTGAGACATTAATTGAACCACATATCATTGGTAGCATAGTCAAAGTATGTAATGCTTATATGCTCACTATGTAATTTAAAGATGCTAAAATTGACAATGAGCATGTTGTTCTTTTGATGATATTGTTATTAATATTGATAATTTTTACGTGTGGCATGTATGGTTAATATTGTGGTTCCCCTAAAATTAATTGGCCATTAACTGAACAAAGTAAAGTTCGTGTGATTTTCAAATATATGTGCCATTTGATAGCCATTAATTATTAAATATAAAGTAAATTAATGGCAGCCACATGTCTTTTGTAATTCATGCACTCAAAGAAAGTGGTGGTTGGAAGTGTTGGTTCCATATAATTATAGATTATCATTCATTAGTATATTTCAAGGAAACTTAAATTTGTGAAGCTTCATGTGAGAACATTGGCATAAGGGAAAAAATCCGTAAGTGTAATAATTCATTGGAAAATTCTTATCACAATTTGATTGCCAAAATTCTTAGCATGGTTTGTTTTCGTGAAGTCGTCAAAAATCGGTATGCATTCTCACATTTGCTCCTTCCAAATTTTGTAAATTATATGAATGTAGAATATTCCACATCCTTTTCAAAGAAACCATATTTTCTCTACTTCTAGTAGTCAAATCTATCTATTCTTTAACACTCTTTGACAAACACTTCTCAACTGATAGGGTTTGACATCATTTTGTCATTCTTTTTTTTTATCCCTAAATGATTTGCTAAATATGTGTGTACCCCGCTTGTGAGTAATGTAAAACATGTTATGGGTATTTTTTTCCAAGAGGAATGAGAAATGATTCGTAAAATACCTGAGATGGACATCAATGATTACTAGAAGTGAACATAATGGGTGTTGCTGAAAAGGCCGAGGAAAATATTTTTTTCTTAGTTAGGGTTGTTAATTGTTTAGGGATTTTGGACCATTAGCGGTCAGTTTCTATAGACATTTTGTTTTAAATTAAATTATAGTAATGAAATAATGATAGTAACTTCCAATAGATGAAATAGTAATAGTAACACAAATAATTGTTTTCTTGTTTACAGTAATTATTTGATTACATAAGGAAATTGTTGGAAATAATTTTTTTAAAAACATATATGTGACTGCCAAAGAAAAAATGCAAAGAGTTCCATCTATGTAGGTTCCTCTTTGAAAAAGAGTGAATTGGGAATTATAAAACCTACTATTTGATAAGTTAGGCTAAACAAGATTTTGAATAATATTTCACTTAATTGATAGTTCTGGAAAGACATATACAACATTTAGAGATTAAAATTACAGGATCTGGTTGTTTTAGTTAAATTAGCTAATGATATATCAACACTAAAAATTATAAGATGTCATGGATTTTCTTTCTTAATATGACAATAAGCATATGGAAATAGGGAGATGTGATATCATGAAAAATTATGAGGTTTAATAACAAGGGAGATTATACATAGGGTTTGGAGTCTGTATTTTCATACTAACACTACAAAGAGTGTGTTCATTAAATTTATTAGAATTATACCATGGCCTTTGAGACTTCATTTACTAACTAATTATAGATCACCATCTCTTTTGAGATTTCATTTATAATTAAAATGTGGAATTTTTAACTTCCTTTCAATAACTTATAGTAAATAGTATGAGAACTAGTTAAGGATTGATCCCTCATGAGGGTATCTAGTACAACACTTGGCTCAAAACAATTTGTGGAAAAAACTAATGAGAGCTAACCAATGCATGACCCCTGAATAGAACATGTAATGCAACTATTTTCTCAGTTCAATAATAGATGTCTAGTGAATGATGCCTTGCGAACACTAAGTTCAAAATATTTTGTCGATGATGATCATAATGACCACTAAGATTGTAAATATTTTGTTGTGGATGACCTTAGAGACTGCTAGGAACAAAATTTCATATGTGTTGACTACTCATTATGATATTTAATGACCTGGGAGATTATAAAATTATAATTAATTAAAAAGACGGCCATTGAATGGTGTTTTGCTAACACTAAGTTCAAAATATTTTATCCAGGAAGATGTTATTGACCACTAAGATTTATATAGTCTCTTGTTAATGCATTATTAGTTTTCATGTTAATGATGCTTAGTGACCGCTAAGCTATAGGTATATCCTTATGGCTGATCATAGTAACCTAGAAGGATAAGAAGAACATATTTATTTATTAATGATTCTTATACACTGTTAAGCTCCAAAAATATGTTACGGCTGACCCTAGAAACCGCTAGGATAAGAAATACTTATATTTGTACCCGTCAGTAGTGATCAGATTGGCATTCTTTTGGTCATTGTAATAACGGTTGTGCTTTGAAATAAGCCTAGATATGGAGAAGGTTTTAATAGGTCATTGTGGCTGAACTTAGCGACTGCTAAGATCAACACTATGTATATCTTGACCCCCCACCAGTTCAAAGAATGTAGAAAATTTTCTCATTCTAATAATAGTTTTCTTGTGAATAAAATCCTAGATATGGACAATCTTTAAATATTTTTTTGTTGATCAACTTAGTGACTGCTAGGATCTGAACTACGTAAGACTTAAAGCCTCAAGAGTGCTTGTATTGACAGAATTTTCTCATTGCATTAATATTTTTATTGGAGTGACACCTAACAAATTCCATGGTTAAAAAAATGTATATCTTGACCCCTCATTGGTGCTTGTACAGTAGTGTGTTGGTCATTCCATTAATAGTAAGTCTGTGAATGATATCTAGCAACGAGACATATTCATGATCCTACAATGAACTAATTAGACATAAATAAATGTTGATCGCTTACAAATACATGTATTACAACAATTTTATTAAGTCAATGATAGATGTCCATTGAATGGTGTTTTTCTAACCTAAGTCAAATATTTTGTCAAGTGGATGTTATTGACTGTTAAGCTTTATATATTTTCTTGTTAATGCATTAGTATTTTCCTATTAATGATGCCTAGTGACCATCAAGCTATAGGTATATCGTTGTGGCTGATCATAGTAACAACTATGATAAGAAGTACGTATTTATTTGTTAATGATTCTTATAAACTGTTAAGCTTTAAAAAACATGTTGCAGCTGACCCTAGAGATCCCTAGGATTGGGAATACTTATGTCTGTACCCCTCAGTAGTGCAAGGATTGGCATTCTATTACTCATCACAATAATAGTTGGGCTTTGAAATAATCCTAGATATGGTGAATCTCTAAATAATTCATTGTGGTTGAACATAGTGACCACTAAGATCAACACTATGTATATCTTGACACCCCAATAGTTCAAAGATTGGAGAAATTTTTCTCATTCTAATAATAGTTGTCTGGTGGATAATACATAGATATGGCCAATCTCTAAATATTTTGTTGTGGCTAAATATAGCCATTGCTAGGATCTAAACCACATAAGTTCTAAAGCCTCAAGATTGCTTCTATTGACAAAATTAGATAAGAATTAGATCTATAAAATGTGGATGGTTGTCACAAAATTGATAATCCTTCCAAAATATGTTGCGTGTGAATTGTCAAGAATAATTTTTCATAGTTTCTGAACTTAGCAATCCACAACTGAATAGATAGTGATTACAATGGAAAATGGTAATGATAGGAGCCCAACGGCCGCTAAGCTAGACTATTAATGGATCTTAGTGGTCACTAAATAACTCTTAGTTACAAAGATAAATTTTAATTTCTCTCTGGAAAGTAGTGCAACAATTCCACTAGGTAACATGTGGCTAATCTTGCATACAATTATGTTGTCTTACAATCTTCTAAATTGTACTAAGTCCAGTGCTTGTTATGACAAGAGGTCCTTTTTGTATCCACCACACGCCCTTCTAGACATTGGATGCTTGTCCTATTCAATACCTATTCTGTGAAATTAATGCCTTCTTGTTGCTAGGTTTTTCTTCAATTAAAAGTGAGATGGTTTCCCTCCACTTTCCTTTTGCATGCTTAGAACCTTGCTTCATGCCTTGATTCCTTACTACCATTCTTCTATGCATTCTTGCTCTTTCCTTTAAATTCTCCTTCTAGTTGAGCCTCCGTGCCTTCCTAGTGCGTGCATGCCTTCTGTGCCTTCCTTTCCCATGCTAGTCCTTATTTCTTATCCTCTGAACCCTTTGCTCACCCCTCTTCATATGCCTAAAATTTGCTAGGTGCATGCTCTCAATGCTTACACGCTTTCTTGCACCCTATTTTGTCACGTGCCCTACATTTTCTTCTCTAAAATGCATGTTCTGTTAGATCTAAACTCAAACATTTTGTTTGTGCCTTATACAAGTATGCCTTCTTATGTGAACATGTGACCTTCTCTGTGTTTTTTCTCCTTGCACCTCACTTTTCAACTTCAAAAGGCCTTAAATTTTGATCCAGAGCTCCAATTTTCACAAAATTGGACTTTTCAATTACCAGGCAGGACATCCTCTATGCCACAAAAATTAGAAAATTAATTTTAATTTAAATACATATATAAAAATGGCTCAAAAGAAACATATTAAATGAAGAATGAAATGAAATTTATCATGTTGTAAGTTATGGGACAATATGGGAGGCCTTTTGCAAGAAACATACCATCATTTCAATCCATGATACTCCTTTCATACAAGTGGTTAAAAGACATAGATTTAGGATTTTCATTTCTCCTTCTCTCCCTCCTCTCATAATTCTATAAATTAAAGTGTCAGGCTCATTGAAAGGGGGATATTTTTGAGTATCAAAACTCTATCAAAATTGTTTTTGTGATAGCCAATGTACTACGTCCCTTATATTGGACTCCTTACAGTGGTGATCCAAGCCCTTATTCTGTAATAGATTGAACTATCATATCATGGAGCAATAGATAAAGTTTGTGGATATCTCTTCCCCTATTTCCCTTTGGGTTTGTTTGCATGTCTTCATTTCCCTTTCAAACTCATTAAAAATATATTATGTCTATCTTATGCTATTGTAGGGACTCATTATTATTGTGCATGTATGGAATATTGTTGTGAATGCCCATTTTATAGACCGTGGAGAATTGTTGGATCACTCCTAGTAAGGTAAAATTTTCTCCTATTTTTCACACATTGGAAGGTTATCCTCACACTATCCTTTTCTGGTGTATTAACCACTTTTGATTATAGGATTTGTTTCCATGCACTCTCTCTCCCTAAAATCCCTTCCTTAGATTAGGATTAGACCAGTTTTTCTTGCATTAGAGTAGAATGTAGGAAGGTAGTTTAGGAGCAAGAACTGACTTTCTCTGGAGGTCTATCTCAAGTAGCAAGTCCCACAACTTGGAGATAGTATCTACATTTTCATGCCAATCACACCATTAGCTCAATCACACAGTTCACTTGTGTAAACTATAGGGTGTTGTGAGATGGTGATAACAGTCCTTAAGCATTTTCTTGCTCCATATGGTCATACAAAGAGATAGTTTGATCCCTCTCGATGGAAAGTAGTGCAACAATTGGCTCCATATAGAGTAACATGTGGACTCTAATTTGATACAATTATCTCATTGATAATTACAGTCATTCTAAAGAAGTATAACTAGTGATTTCTACAACAAGTGGTAATGAAAGTATTGTGGAAGATGCTAAAATAGACCATGATTTTTTATTCAATGGTTATTTTCATATTAAGAACCTTTGAGTGTTTACTAGGATTTTTCTTCAATTCAAGCCAAGTGTAGAGATAGTGGTTAAAACCACAATAATAGGCTATAAAATGATATTCTATCTTATCTCTCTTTCTTATTAAGAATTGGAAAATCTAGTGGTCTTTATGTCATTCCTTTCATGATTAGTAATGGAGCTTCCAACTGGATGTGAAGCATTTTATCTGTTACGAACAATGTGAATTACGGAATACTCCAATGCTTGATTTAAAAGAAAACTCATTAGGTATTTGGGGGGCCTATGTTATTCTTTGTAAAATGTGTTATGGGATAGACTAAACATTTTTTTTGTTTAACAAATTTTCTTGGTGATGGTTGGACCCATTATTGTGTTTCGTTTCACACACTCTTTTTTCAAAATTCAAAAAATTAAATATTAATGGCCTTTATGCTAGTCCATTCAATTGGTGTTAATTACCAACAAGTAATGTTGAAACTTTATATTCATATGTCACTTAAATCCTCTCTCTCGATAACATCTATGTTTTCAAAATTTCCTTTCATGTTATCTATGCAATGTGGATGGTTGTCAAAATACAGATAATCCTTCTAAAATATGTTATGTGTTAATTGTCATGAATAATTTTGCATTAGTTTCTAAACTTAGCGATCTCTAGGATCTGAAATACGTAATGCTTGAAGCGTCAAGAGTGCTTGTATTGACAAACTTAGATCATTACATTAATATTTTTACTACTGTGATGCCTAGCAAACACCGCGGCTATAACTACATATATCTTGACCCCTTAGTGGTGCATGTACAAGTGCATTTTTGTCATTACATTAATAATAAGTCTGTGAATGATGCCTAGTGACCACTAAGATATAAATATTTAGTAATTACTGACTTTGACAACCGCTAGGATCAACACTTCTTTCATTTATTTGGAAATTATTTTCTAATCTTACCTAATATTCGTTATAAGGGACATATGAATGTTTTCGTAAAATCAATTACATAATTTATCTCAGTATTTGTTTCTATTGATGATGTATGCAGTGTTGTGGCCCTTTAATTTTTCTAACATGGCTAGAGAGTGGGAAATGTCGATGATAGATACTTATTTATATTCCAATAACGATGACAGAGTAATAAGAGATAGCGAGTTCAATCCAGTAGCCTTAGATGATGAATTTTAGCATTACTCAGCTCTATATTCCGCAATTTAGAATGAAAGTGTTGATGTTGATGTTGTAGACATAACAAGTATACCGAAAGAGAAAACACTACGGTTCTAAGATGTAAGGATAATAAAAAGAGTTTTTCTCCATTTAATTTTTGCTAAACCAAAGGTGCTTCCATTTCCAAAATTGATCACTTCCTATCTACTTCATGCCAAGTCCAAGGATTTGTCATTATTTTCTAAATCATTAGGTTTGTTTGTAGGAATGCATACAAAAGATTATAAACTTCCTGAGCTTGCTTATACAACTCAAACACAGTTGAGTCTTGGATGGTAAAAAGGAGAGTAAGAGATGTTTTATAGAGTTGGGAATTTGACCCATTAGATAATATGGATGATTCTAAGCTATCTAAAATCCTTATTAAAAGGTTTAGACCAGGATTCCACATTGGCATGACACTCATGAATAGACTATATGGAAAATTTTCAATCTCTAAGGTGGATGTTTCCTAGATCTCGTTACTTTCTTTTATTATTGATGACACTAAGATTCCCTCCTTAGGTTAGGTGCTCTATTTCAATTTAGTGACACAAATAAATAATTTCGTTGACCATGGGAAACCATTTTACATAGCTTCATATCTTCTCGATGTTATTACTGGTGTTCTCAAATGTCTATGGATTTATGTCAAATCTAATATCCTTTGAGCCCTTTGAGGGTAAATGAGAAATATTTAGACTTGTATCCCCATCGTTTTAGATAGCATATTCAAGATATATGCACTTATTTATATCCTTCTCTCTACCAAAAATTACATGAAATAGCACCATCAAGAATATATGATATTATCCTCACTTCCATAAGGCACATGAGATCCATATTCTTCTATATATAATATACAGTTATCATGATTAACAGGATCCTTACACCTCCTTTTTAGTTGCCATATTATGTGCCAGAAAAATTGGCAGAACAAGAGATTACATATCATATTTGTAATGGTATTACTTTAAAGTGTAAGGAGAAGAAGATTAAAACACATCCCTCTTTCCCAATATTTGTGGGATGCAGAATGTTTAAAATTTGGCCCAATTTACAGGTTTCCTCGGCCCATAGAAATTCATTTCATCTCCCCAAACACCCTTTAAGGTAATATGACAAAATTAATAGGGTTTCCCAACACCTTAATTACTTTAAAGGAAAGTTAAATATACCATATGCTCATGTGCATGATGATAATGACTGGGTATGGATTACCCAAAGACAAGATATCCTTGTTCAGAAGAATATGAAGGATACAAGGGTGGTTCCACCTCTAAGATAAATTATTTAAAATGAGGCTATGAAGAGAAAGAAAGATTTGTATTCAAAACATTCACAACAACGTTGCGATCCCTTATCTCCACCAAATGAATCTCAATATGAGTTTTGAGAAGTCTTTTCCAAACTAAATAAAGCTCCAGCTAGTGAATATCCATGGCAAATCTCTTAATATTCTCCCTCCACTTGATAACAAGTGATAAATAATTAGGTAGAGAAATTCGTAAATGCCTACAAATAACATCTAGATTGGGACACACAATAATATCCCTTAGATGAACATTTGAATTCAATCTAAGGACGAGAACAATGAAAATGGTAACCATAAATAAGATGTCAATAGAACAAGCCATTGCTTTTGGCATGAAACTTCAAAATAACTCTTCACTCTTACAAATAAAAGAAAATCCAAAGGATCCCAAGTGGTGCAATATGAGGAAGATCCAAAATCCTTGATAAGGGCCATAACAAAAACAACCTGTACAAGTAGTGAGGGGAGTACATGTTAGAAATAAAGATCTTAAAACTTAATTAAATGCCACAGTTCCTCTCAGCATAGTTTCTGATGTAGAAGAGACATTGCATGACTTGTACAATGATATACAAGAATTACATCCATGAAAAGGAGCAGGAAAAAGAATTCTTGGAAAAAATGAAAAAATCATTACAAGAATGACATCATTTCAGAAAAAATTAACACATATGGGAGTGGTCATTGAAAAAGGCATTTGTAAAGAACCTACAATTATGACCATGGATGATATTGGTATATGCTAAACATATACTAATTATACAAAGAAAATACTAAGGGAATGTAATGAATAGGTAATAAAACTTTCTTTTCAGTTTGATGACATTATTTCTAGAGGAAATCATGTTTTCATATAAGCTTCGATCATGGAAATATTTAAAGGAAACCATGCATTGGTTTCTAATGAAGAGTTCATGACATCCCTTTAGCAATTCATGGTTAATTTTCAAAGGAGAATAGCTGAGTGAATGAAGGAGAAACTTCAAATGTTATTGAGATTATTTCCAAAACAAGGGAAAAAAATACAAAAAATATAGAGACTCTAAGGAAATTACCAAAAAAATCAGGTGGTAGTCAAAAGGATTTTCTTGACAAGTCTATTGTGTAGTATAGAAGCACTATTATAGATATGAAAAAGATAAAATGAGATTCCCATATTTGTAAAAAAACTTTTGAGGAGGCAGAAAGAGATGATAAAATAGGTCCTGAACGAGAGCAATAAACATAGGAAGCAACCGTTCTTGTCGTCTCGGATCAACAACACCCCGTAGTTAAGGAAGAACCATAGTGAATCATAAATTGTAGTATGTGAGATAGGCAGTAAAGAACTGTGATATGTATGAAATGTTAATAGATGAATATTTATAATTGATACAATGATCATGTATATATTCACAAATGCTATACTTATCTAAACATGTATTTGTTGTTTTGATACGCTAAGCTCCAAATTTTTTGTTGCGGAATAAACTACAAATAATATGTTGTGGAAATACCTAGTGCATGGTAGACTAGAAATATATTTCTCTATTTTGTTAAATCTTGACGGCCACTATGTTCCAACTATTATGATATGGTGGTGTCTTAACAACCTAAGAGTTCATAATATCCTAACAACAACATATCTTAAAATAATATGTTACAGAATAAGCTTGCGGACGCCAAGCTTAAAATTTCACTCTTTATCTTGTTAAATGTTCGAGACATATAAGAACAAAATATTCTATTGTGGAAGCACCTAAATGCCATGTAGCTCAAAATTCCAACCTTCTAGAATCTTAATGTAATGTGTTTAATCCTTTCGAATGTTATGCTCCAAATTATGTGTTAAATCCTAATAAGTGTTAAGCATAACTTATTACATTGAGGCAGTACATAGAAGCCACTGATTTCATACTACCTTAATTAAATTTGTGAAATCCTAGTGACCACTAAGATCCAAATAATATTTTGTGACAATAATTAGCGGTCTCTAATTTTGAATTATCTTACTATATTTTATTAAATCCTAGCAACCATTATGTTCCAAACATTATGATGAGGTAGTGTCTTAGCGACGTATCACTTCATGATATCCATTATTGAGAACTGAATGTTAAGCTCAGAATTTTTTTTCGATGGATAACCTAGTGGATGCTAACCTCGCAATATCCTAGTTTTTTTAGTTGAATCCTAGTGACAAACATATCTTCAAATAATATGTTGCAACATAAGATAGTGGACACTAAGTTAAAGTGTACCACCAAGCGACATCCGACAACATTATGCAAAAATGTGTAGATCAATTTTTGTTAATTTGATTTTTTAAAGCATACTACAAACAAATTGCAAACATTATGAGTCCGCATATCCTAGTGGACACTAGATTCCTAGAATATTGATTTAATGTGTTAAATCTTAACAAACAATAAGTGTTAAACTATTACTATTATTGTTAAAGGCTAGCGGCCACTCAGATCAAATCAATTACATCCAAAATGTTAAACCATGTAGAATTGTTTTAAAAAATATTATGTTATTGCAGTATGTAGAGGTCGCTAATTTCATACTACCTTAATTTAATTTGTGAAATCCTAGCGACTGCTAAGGTACAAATAAAATGTTACAGAAATACCTAATGGATGCTAGACTCACAATATCTTTCTTTATTTTGTCAAATCCTAACAACCGTTATGTTCCAAATAATATGTCGCAGTAGTGTTTTAGCGGCGTATAACTTCATGATATCCGTTGTTGAGTACCGATCTCTAAGCTCATAAAATGTTTTTGAGGCATAACCTAGTGGCCACTAAGCTTGCAATATTTGAGAATTTTTAGTTGAATCCTAGCAACAACATATATTAAAATAATATATTGCAACATAAGATAGTAGATGCCAAGCTAAAAATTTCATACTTTGTCTTGTTAAATGCTCGAGACATCCAAAGCTCAAAATATTCTATTGTGGAAGGAACTAGATGCCATGTAGCTCAAAATTTGTTAATTTGATTTGTTAAAGCATACCACTGACAACTTGCAAACATTATGAGTACGCATATTCTAGTGGTTACTAGCCTCCTGGAATCTTAATTTAATGTGTTAAATTCTTGTGACTGCTATGCCCCAAATATTATGTGTTAAATCCTAACAAACACTAAGCTTAAATTATTACATCGTTGTAAAGTCTAGCGGGCGCTAAGCTCAAATCGATTTCGTTTAAAAATTTAAATCCTGTAAAAATATTTTTTTAAATATTATGTTGTTGAAGTACGTAGAGGTCGCTAATTTCATACTACCTTAATTAATTTTATGAAATCCTAGTGACCGATAAGGTAAAAATAATATGTTGTGAAATACCTAGCGGATGCTAGACTCAAAATATCTTTCTTTATTTTGTTAAATCCTAATGACCGACTATGTTCCAAATAATATGTTGCAGCCGTGTCTTAGTCAAGTATAACTTCATGATATCCGTTGCTGAGTACTGATCCCTAAGCTTAGAAAATGTTTTTGAGGCATAACCTAGTGGCCAACTTAAGCTTAAATATATGACATGTTTTTAGTTGAATCCTGGTGACAACATATCTTCAAATAATATGTTGCAACATAAGAAAGTGGACCCTAAGCTAAAAATTTCATTCTTCATCTTGTTAAATTCTCAAGACATCCAAGATTGAAATATTCTATTGTGGAAGCAACTAGATGCTATGTAGCTAAAAATTTGTTAATTTGATTTGTTAAAGCATACCATCTGACAACTTGCAAACATTATGATTACGTATATTCTAGCGGATGCTAACCTCTTAGAAAATTAATTTAATGTGTTAAATTCTTGTAATTTCTATGCCTCAAATATTATGTGTTAAATCCAAACGAATGCTAAGTATAAATTATTACATCATTGTAAATGCTAGCGATTGCTAAGCTCAAATCAATTTCATTTTAAATGGTAAATCCAGTAAAAATTATGCTTTTGTTAGTTGTGGCAGTACGAGACTGCTAATTTCATACTACCTTAATTTAATTTTGAAATCCTAGCGACCGCTAAGCTCCAAATATTATGTTATGGAAATACCTAATGGTCACTAGACTCACAATATCTTTCTTTATTTTGTTAAATCCTAGCAACTAATATGTTCCAAATATTATGTTGTGGTAGTGTCTTAATGGCTTATAACTTCATGATATCCATTGTTGAGTACCGATCTCTAAGCTCAAAAAATATTTTTGAGGCATAACCTAGTGGCCTCTAAGCTTGCAATATATTACTTGTTTTTAGTTGAATCCTAGTGACAACATATCTTCAAATAATATGTTGCAACATAATATAGTGGATGCTAAGCTAAAAATTACATTCTTCATCTTGTAAATGCTTCATCTAAGCTTGAAATATTCTATTGTGGAAGCACCTAGATGTCATGTTGCTCAAAATTCATTAATTTAATTTGTTAAAGCATGTCGCCGACAACTTTCAAACATTATGAGTATGCATATTATAATAGACGCTAGCCTCCTAAAATCTTAATTTAATGTGTTAAATTCTTGCTACCGCTATGCCCAAAATATTGAGTTAAATCCTAACGAATGCCTAAGCTTAAATTATTACATTGTTGTAAAGTCTAGCGGCTGCTAAGCTCAAATCGATTTCGTTTAAAACGTTTAATCCCGTTGAAAGCTTTGTTTCAAATATGATGTTGTGGCAGTATAACAGTTGCTAATTTTATACTACCTTAATTTAATTTTTGAAATCCTAGCGATCGCTAAGCTCCAAATAATATGTTTTTGCAATACCTAGCGGATGCTAGGCTCGAAATATCTTTCTTTATTTTTTTAAATCCTAGCGAAAACTATGTTCCAAATATTATGATGTGGTAGTGTCTTAACGACTTATAACATCATGATATTTATTATTGAGTACCGATCGCTAAGCTCAAAAAATTTTTTTGAGGCATAACCTAGTGGTTGCTAATTTCATACTATGCGTGAAATCCTAGCAACCACTAAGGTACAAATAATATGTTGTGGAAATACCTAGCAAACGTGCTAGACTTACAATATCTTTCTTTATTTTGTGAAACCCTAGTGACCGCTAAGATCCAAATAATATGTTGTGGCAATACCTAGCGGACGCTAGACTCACAATATCTTTCTTTATTTTGTTAAATCCTAGTGACCGCTATGTTCCAAATATTATGATGTGGTAGTGTCTTAGTGGCGTATGACTTCATGATATGCGTTATTGAGTACCGATCACTAAGCTATAAATATGGTATTGTGTTATATCCTAGTGGCCACTAAGCTTGCAATAGATTTTCTTATTTTTGTTAAATCCTAGCAACAACTAATATCCAAATAATATTAATTTGTGTCCTTCCAGACATACTAATAATATTGTGGCCCTCCACAACAACCCTAATGAATTAATATATATGCCAACACTTTATCTTCCGCCAATAATATATGGCCTACTGATAATATTGTTTTAAATGAATTATATCGTCGTGACTAACATACATAGATACATAGTGATTGAAATATTTAATATATAAATTTAAATATATAATGATTATAATATTTTATATATATAAAATTTAGGTGTATATATAATATGTTTAACCTTCCATTGCACAAAAAATTATCTCACAATTGAAAACCTAATATGATTTTACAGTTTTAAACCATTTTTTTAGCCTCAAATATCTTCTCACAAATTCAACGTGGTAACCATATAAACAAAGTACAATGAAATATTTACCTTGAGTTTTTTTATCATCATATTAAAAGGAAAAAAAGGCAGACGTAAAGAATACCAAAACAATATTTTGAGTCTCGTTAAACATTACAATTTTAAAAACTAGTGATTTTGTGACTGACCATCATTATCGGGAAAAAAAATCTAGAGGGGGACATAGATCAACAGAAACTTGAAAGTGTTCAAATGAAATAAAAACCAGATCTGAAAAGGGATTAAATTTTCTTTGGTTGGGGCACAACAAATTCCTTTTTTTCTTTAAGAACAAGGCGGTGTGATGAAGTGATCAGAAGGAATCGATAAACAGAGATGGGCCGCATATCACTTTTTCATGGGGCAAAGTAGGGCTGGACTGACGTGAAAAAGACATGAACTAGTAAACACAAGGCAGTTTGAAAAAATGACCAGAAGGAATCGATAAGTAGATTTGGGCCATGAAATGAATTTTTGTAGGGCAAAGTAGGGCTGGACTGATGTTAAAAATATAAGATCTGGTCAAAGATAGAACGACTAAATAAGCTCGCAATAAAAGAGTTACACATTTAGTATAGTATACGTTTTTGATAAATACATTATTTAGATATGAGATTATTTCATGCTTAGCGATTCCATTCAAACCCCCGAATGTTGCATTGAATTAACTATCTGTAATATTTTTCCGTAACCCATTTTGCTTCCTATGTGTGTGAACACCCTTTTTATTACTACTTGATTGTTTCCTTTTTGTTAATCCATGGATGAGAGTATAATTACTGCCTGATTTTTCCCTAGCCAAAATGACTGGGATTCTAACATTTGGCCATGTAATCTTCGACTTGCTTGTATTGTTCTATAATTTCACGAGTTGTTGTTCTGTAAGACCAAAAAAACAAAAACCCTAAAAATTGGTTCTATGGGCTCTTTAATATTTTTTTCCAGCACAATCTGCTTTAGAAATTTTGAAAATATAAAAAGTGCAGGATACAAAAATTAGAAAATTAGAGTGGGGGAAATTGTGTTAATATTGAAATTTCAATTTCTCAAAAATTTTGGGGAATTCGTAATTCAAATTTTGAATTTTTCCACTCATTGAGAAAAGGTGCAGGATATCAAAAAAATAAACAATATTGAAAACAACACCTTTTGTTATTGGCTATAGCTTAAAATAGTTGAAACGTAATAAAACATATAATATTATAATAAAATAGTAGAAATAAATTATATCAATTTATAGGCACATTTATTTTATTATTTTATAAAAAATCACCTAGATAATGTTAGACGTAGTGTGCTAATGAAATATAATTCTCCAATTACTTTGTGCCATGTGGTAAGTTTGAACCTGATAGTTAGAAAACATTATAATTGACACATTTATTATGAAATTAAAATGTAAAGAAACGAGTATAATATGAAACCATGATATTATAATATAAATAACAACCAGTAAAATGACGACACATGGCTATATCTTAAAATAGTTGAAAAGCAATAAAAAATATAATATTATAATAAAACAAATGAAATAAAGTTTACGAATGTATAGGCACATTTTTTTATTTTTATCAAAATTGACCTATACAATGTTAGATGTAGTGCGCAAATGAAAAATAATTATCCAATTATATTGTGCCACATGGCATGTTTTGAACCTAATAGTTAGAAAACATTATAATTGACACATTTATTACAAAATTTAAATGTAAAGAAAATAATAAAAAAATATTTTGAAATTATATGAAACTACAATATTATAATATAAATAGCTACCAGTAAAATGATGACATGTGGCATGGAAATTTTGAAATCCCAAAAGGTGTTTTTTGTATTAAAACAATGAAAAACACTAGCACCTCAAAGTTGTAAAGATAGTGTTTACAATGACAAGAGGTATTGGTATATAGCTAGCGACTGCTAGGCTATATCATGATTTTTTATTCTATCGCTATTTCCAAATTAAGTAATTTTTGTGCACAACTGACCATATGTCATTTCAATCAATAAATAAAGTATCTTAGTAGTCGTTGTGCATTTTATTTGATAAGAATCAATGTCAATTATATGTGGAAATTATTTATCTTATCAAAACTACAAAAACTATCAATTACTTTCAAGGGTATATATGGATTCAAATTTAATAAGATATATCTTGTACAAGATAAATATGTCATGCAACAATTAGGGCTTCCATGTAAAGTCTGCCCAAAATGATATAATTACAATGACATGTGATAATGATAAGAGCCTAGCGGCTGCTAAGCTAGACCATTATTTGTTATAATATAGCTATGCACAAATTAGAAATTGTTGAGCCTAGCGGCCGCTACGTTATTCCTTTCAAATAGTAATCAATTTTAGCAGTTGCTAGACCTTTTCTTTGATACAAACCAAAAGTCATGATCCCTCTCGATGGAATGTAGTGTAGAAATTGGCTCCACCAGGTAATGTGCAGCCGATTTGAAACAATTATAATCATTGAAAATTACAATCGATCTAAAGATAGTGATTACTACGAAAAGATGTAATGAAAGGATCCTAGTGGCCTCTAAGCTATATCATGAGTTGTTAATCAATAGCTACTTGGAAATTGAGAAATTGTTAAGCCTAGTAGCCACTAGGATTTTTCTTTGATACAAATGAATATGGATTATAATTTACAAAGATATATCTTAGGAGAAATAAATAAGTCTTGAATCCTCTCAAAATTAAAATTGTTGAGCCTAGCGGCCGCTACGTTATTCCTTTCAATGAGTAATGAAGGCTAGTTGTCGCTAAGCATTTTATTTGATAAGAATAGAAAGTCTTGATCCTTCTCAATGGAAAGCATTCCAGGAATTGGCTCCATAAGGTAACACACATAATTTGTTAACATTTTAATAATTTACAATTATAAATCGATCTAAAGTTGTACAGATAGTGATTTCTATGACAAGAGGTAATGATATGATCGTAGCTCGGTGACTAAGCTATTCCATGATTTTTTATTCAATGGCTATTTTGAAATTAAGAAATTCTTGAGCATAGCGGTTGATACCCTTTTTCTCTGATACTAACAAATATGGATTACAATTTTCAAAGATATATCTTAGGAGAAATAAATAAGACTAGATGCCTCTCGATGGAATGTAGTGTAGTAATTGGGTCCACCATGTGAATTCTACCTGATATATGACACTTATAATCAATGAAAACCACTAACCATCCAAAGTTGAACATATAGTGATTACAATGGAAAATGGTAATGATAGGAGCCCAGTATCTGCTAAGATAGACCATTGTTTGTTATTATATATCTATTCTCAAATTTAGAAATTGTTGCACCTATCGGCTGCAATGTTATTCCTTTGATACGAAGAAAAAGTCTTGATCCCTATTGATGAAAATTAGTGCAGCAATTGGATCCACCTGGTAACGTGCTGCTAATTTGATATAATTATAGTCATTGATAATAACAATCATTCTTAAGTTTTACTTCTAGTGATTGCTATGACTAGAGGTAATGAAAGTATCATAGCGACCACTAAGCTAGACCATGATTTGTTATTCAATAGTTATTTTGAAATTAAGAAATTGTAGTGGTCACTAGGATTTTTCTTTGATATGAATGAATATGGATTATAATTTACAAAGATATATTTTAGGTGAAATATATAAGTCTTTATCCATCTTGTTGAAATGTAGTGTTGCAATTGGGTTTGACATGCGAAGTCCAGCCAATATGATATAATTACTATCATTGAAAAATAATATTAGTCCACAGTTGAACATATAGTGCTTACAATGACAATCGGTAATCAGAGGAGCTTAGTGGCCACTAAGCTTGACCATTGTTTGTTATTATATAGTTATTTTCAAATAAATACATTCTTGAGCCTAACAGCCACTACGTTATTATTTTCTACTAGTTATGGAGATTAAATCTTAATGTCCTTTAAGTTAGTTCATTCAATTGGTGTAAATTATCAATAAGTAATATTAAAAACTTCCATTCATATGTCGACTTAAATCCTCTCTCTCACTAACATCTATGTTTTTAAATGTTCCTTTCATGTAATCTACGCAATTTGGATGGTTTTCAGATAACGGATAATCCTTCCAAAATATGTTGTGTGTTAATTGTCAAGAATTATTTTCATAGTTTATGGTATTAATAATGTGATCCACAAAATATGATTTATAGTAACCAGTTGAAGGTTAGATATCATGTTTTGTCGAATCCTATTAGTAGCTAATGTTTACGTTGATTTCTCGCTAATGATAAAAAGTAATGTATTACAGAGATTGGTGATCACAAAGGATAATACTTACATTCATTAGTATATGATGGGAACATAAATTTCTCCATATGTGAAGTAATTTTTAATATATTCTACTTCAATTGTAGGTGCAATGTTTTCCATTGTTCGCAATCCATTCTTGGCAATTCCATTCATTGAAGACCTTGAGTGTTGGAAGAAAAGAGATGAGGAATGGTTTGTTGAAATCCATGGCCATGACAACTACTACAATGACCTGTGGTTGTTTTTTGTTATAGATGATGGACATGAGGAAGTCAGAATGGTTATATCCTCTGTAGTCATTGATTCGAGTACACTGTGTGTTCAAGTCAAACACATTGACTATGAAAATAATAAGTGTCTTATTTTGGATATGGAGTTGGATGTTTCTTTATTCAGGAAATGAGAGATGAAATCCTCAGAAGACAAAACAAAATGTTCATGTTCAACATATGGTTGGGATTTGGGGTTGTTAGTAGATAAAGATAAAAACTGGTTGTTCAAATGCAGAAGACATTCACAGTGGCATGCTTGCAGTACTTAGAAAATTGTATAGAGGTGATAGAACCTCTTCCATTTGTCATTTTTTGAATAGAAAAGGTTTGATTTCACCACCTTAAACAAGCCAAGTTGTTTACTATGTTGAGGAGAACATATTTGGCTAAATTTTAGCTTAATCCATCTAGATCAAAGTTGCAGGGGTTGAAAAAGAATACTAAATCAATTGCATTGTTGAAGAAAGTAACCACTATATTCACGAAAACATAACCTTCAACTAAGCAGCAGTTTGATTACTTTTTGTTCAATGGTGAAGTATTTTCAATTGATGTTTCTAGGTGCCATGTAACACCTCCATAGTATTAGTATCATCCTGTAGATGATGAGAATGTTTACCTTCTTATGCACTCCATGTTGATAAATGTTATTCCTACACAGAGGGACGCAATTCTTCTTCCCTTCTTGGATTCTACGAATAAGGTTGTGGTGCTCCAAGATCCAAAATACTTGGAAAGGGATGACGTTAAATTTTATATACTTGATGGCCAACATACAATATGTGCCAAAAAAAATGTTGGGCTCAGATACTTATAAGTCTTAACATAAGAGGTTATTGTTTCGAAGGGCTCACATTATTTCTACAAATACAACTAACGAATCCATTACTAATATTTGCAAACAACAGAATAAAGTGAACAAAAATTGGATAGAAACCAATTTTATTGATTTGTTGTACAAACTAGACCGGTTTGGAAATCGTTTGGAAGTCCTCAACATCCTGAATTGGAAAAAACAAAATAGAGGAATGAAGGGTAATGTATTTTAATTTTATTGCATTTGTTATTAAATTTTTTCTTCCTTATATAAAAATATAAAACATATAATTGTCCTTTGAATGCAGAACTTTGAGAATAAATGCCTTTTGATTTTCAAAATGGACACAACCAACAATCTATACAAAAAATGGACTTTTCTATTATTTTCGGATGATATATGGACTAAATGGACTACAACATTTGATTTTTTTAGATCTGGTGGCCTTGCTTGTTCACCTATTAAAGATAATCAAGATAAATTTCAACCTAATTCATTGGCAAGATTCACATCCAATTCATTCAGGGATGCTAGAGGAATGAACGACGAAGAACTATCAGTACTAGTAGATAAAGTACAATCAAGGAATGTATAGTTAACTGGTCATGTTAAGGAAAGTGTAATAGTAGAGACATTTGATTCTTACTGCCAGAGAATAAAAGGAGAAAATAAATGAGAGAAAAAGTTCTACAATATTTTAAAGACAAACATCTAGAAATTGATCTATTGACATCTTGTAGTGACTCAAATGTAATTGAAAAAGTTAAATTTCATGAATCGCAGTGCTACCACTAGTTGTCTGTACTATTGGGTGAAGAGAGCAAAGGAAAGAGAAAATTTGATTCCCGCATAGGAAAAAAAAGATAAATGTAAAAAGGACTAGTTGGTAGAAGAAGTTCTTCCCGTTGAGGCTCAAATAATATTAGACAACTATGTGGTATTAATGGAAGAAAATATACCGGCAAGGATGGTGGAAACATAAGAATTTTCTTGTCAATGTGCATACCCATTCCAACTTTTGTCAACTCTAGTAGCTATTCCTGCCACCAATCCTTTCAATGCAGAATGTGTTATCACTGATTTTTTTACAATTTGTCTAGCGATATTTCTTCTGAAGAAATAATGGAGCTTGCTAACAGTTATTGGAACCAGTGCATTGGAATGTATTATTATTGTTCTCATACCAATTGAATATTCAAAAATGTTGAGAGAAATAGTAAAAAAATACATGGAAAAGGTTAAAGATAGTGAAGAATCAATTCTGGATGGATGCTACAAACTCTATGATAGCAACGAGCAATTTAAAAGTTTGTGTCTTATGTACACAATAACCAAAATGCACAGTTGTGATAATAACAATGATGAAAGAGAAGAATTCATTAGGTATTGGATGGAAAAACTTCCACAACAATTGATAACTGCAAGTGAAATTGGCCTAAAAGGAAACAAACATCCTTTTCCTTATGAGCGATCATATGAGTTCTGGTATGAGATGTTCACTCGATGTTGTTCCCATGATTTTAAAGTATTAGTGATATATGGAGGCAGTGTCGCACTGCATGCATTAGTTGAATCCAATCAATTTGTTTTTTTATTTTTGAGACACATAGTCAGGAAATGTTTTTGAAACATTACTATTCTCATATGAAGAAAGGTTCATACCGTAATACAACTCAAACATGTGATTATGTTAAAAGTATTTCAACCAAAAAAATCTACTTACACATTTCTTATTTACACAGACAACCAAAGAACAATAGGAATCGATGTACAAACCTCTCAACTTGACACTACACAACCAACTCATCATGGTGATTGACCTTCAATCACTTTATAAATATGTTTAATGAGCTCTGTTTTCAATTGCCATTGTTCTCATTTTTTTGACAATACTCTATGCTCACCAGCTCTAACCATATATGAGAATAACTCAGCCACATCATCCACGAATATGCAAGAAAATCCTATTATGTTAGTCATGTGCATTTATAAATAAGAACCACTACTAAGCCCCACAAAATTACAAAAAAATTAATGGTTTATGCATACGACCAACAACCTAGAGAAAGTAACAGTGGAGTGTGCACGGTGGTAGCCAGCACAAATATGTAGACAAACCAGGTATGTTAGCCATGCGTATTTTTAAACATAACCATTTCTAAGGCTCACAAAGTTATAGAAAATGATATCAACTAATTCTAGAAGTGGAACCATTTTCAAAGAAGGAATTACCAAATAACCTATTTCAAAAGTTCATGGTGGCATCCAACACTACATAGTTTGTAGTTTCTAGGTTGTTGGTTGTCTGCATAAACCATTAGTATCGACATAATGATACAAACATTAGAATCTATGCTTATTCCATCCAATGATGGCATAGCCTAGTAGTCGCTAATCCACATCAATATCTCAAAAGTGTTGTTTGCCAATGGGTGGTTCAATGAATATAAATAAACCCTAATGGGTGTTATAATTCATTTAGAAGACAGAAAATTTTGATTTATATTTACCATATTACCATGAAGACCAGTATGTTTTTCAATTATACTTTCATTTGTGAAAGCATGAAGTCAATTTTGAATTAATTATTGTTTTTTGTAATACATATTGCATCAAAAAATCTAGCAGCTAGTAAGGTCTATACAAGCCAAGCCAGAATCTCAGTCGGTAAGTGGTAGCTACATAAAGTGCTAATATTGAATTTACCATTTAACCATGTAGTTCAGTATGTTTTTTGCAAATACATTTTCATTTTCCATAGAAATATCTATATTAATAATATTAATATTGTTTGAAATAGATCTTGCATCAAAGGATCCAACTATGGGTAAAGAAGATACAATCCTACATGTAAGGCCCACCGGTAAGTGGTATCCATAAGCTAAAATGTTGATTTTTCCATTGGTTAGAATTGATATGAGACTGATTTAAAAAAAAATATTTACTTCCCTATAGTTAGCCACAAGAATTACTTACTTATTTTTAGATTTTGATGGCTTGCTATATGAGAAAATCCAACTTCCCTCTGGGGACATCACATTCAATTTTTGCAAGGAGACTATCAACGTGCGACATGGCCTGAAAGAGTTTATAAAGTCATCTTCAATAAAATTTGAAATGGGATTCTAGTCAGAAAAAATCACTTTAGTTGATGTTAAAAAGTATAAAAACTCCTTCAATAAAAAAGTATCAACTGACTTGAATCCATTAATCACCTGGGGAGAAGAACATTGTAAAAGGGTCGATGGAATTGCAATAAAATATCTAGAAAAGGTTTGGA
Organism: Taxus chinensis; assembly: GCA_019776745.2. NCBI lineage: Eukaryota > Viridiplantae > Streptophyta > Pinopsida > Cupressales > Taxaceae > Taxus > Taxus chinensis. The sequence continues at coordinate 436,172,472 of CM034156.1, read as the reverse complement.
GTAGAAACAATGTCCCCTACAATTCTGAAGACATAATGTGTATTACATTAGGTGCAAAGGGAAACCCTCCAACAAATTTTATGGTTGGGATGACAAGCCTAGGAGAAAATTTCTCAAAAGATATGTGATTGATGATCAATTTGCACAAATACTTATCACTAATAGTGTCAAAGGGATTGAATGTGGTAGAGGGCATAAAATATTTGGAGCGAGTAAATGCTAAATAAAAATTTAGCATTTCAAAATGTTATTTTGATGATACAACTTAACATTGTAAATAAAATGCATTCATATGTTTTAGTGATGGTTCTACATAACTATTTAAATTACTATTATACAATTATAAGTTAGGAGAATTTAAATCTTCCCTAATTATAAGTTTAGAGTGTGAGTGTGTGAGTTGTAAATGTGAAATAACAAAAAATCTTTAATGTAACAAATCTTTGAGAAGTTTTTATTAATGAAATATGTATTCCTAAATTAATTTTGAGCATGCTTAAATAGTATTTTTTATTTCGATATTAGAAAACATATACCACTTTCCAATGCAATGAAATAACTAAAATATAGTATGTAAAGACTCGTCGCACAGAAACATTACATTCTATTCAAATAAATTCTTCACAAATAAATATTCCTAGTGTAATAATAAGAAATGAGGAATGCCCTTAGATTTTACCTTTGTCACCACCTACAACCATTTGATTTTTGATATAAAAAATATCGAAAGAGACTTGATTTTTTTATTTTTTAATTAATTCACCACCCTTAACCATTTGATTTTGTTTTATTTTCATTTGTAGATATGAACACATGAAACATAAAACTAATAATATTTGATATAAACAGTGTTTTGGCACACACCCTCCACAAGGCATCTTCAGAATTTAAACAATTAAAAAAAATTAGTGGTATCGAGCTCAAAAAAAATTATTTTCTCAGACCTAATGTGAAATAGTTCTTACAACAATGCAAAAAACATTTCTACATAGTAATATGGACATCAAAAAGAAATTCAAATATTGATGACATGATGCCTTCATTCCTTCAAAACATCGGCTTCGTGGTTGCAAGCTTCGAGTTCATATTTACATAGGAAGATTACGTTGAGACAAAATTATCTGATTATGAAGGTTTTAGGAATCCCAAATTATATCTCAATAATCTTAACTCTATTTTATTGCAGTTAAATGCATCGTACAATTGTAAAAATAAAGAGATTCTAGATGACTCTTTAGAGAAAAAAAAGTTCAATAATGTTGCGAACTATATAATTGTTGAAACATTTAACATAGATTTTAAGTAAGAAGACACATACTTTTTAGATGTGTTGTTTCCTTTGTTGCAACCATTGAAGGACATCGAAGATGTTTGGGATAGTATTAGATCAAAAACACAATTATAGGGATCTCTTTATTGGAGCTTTACTATGTTTTGTATTCTTGATTTGGAATCCCATCTTTAGAAAGAGTGTTACATTATAAATTCAAATTATTTATCAAATGTTTTACTATAATTCTACCTACCTTTAGTAAAGGAATTTCAATTTATTTCATAACTATATTTAAATACTAAAATATATATGAGATAGTTTTATAGTTAATTTTAAATAAGTTCATATCCATATTTGAATATGAAAAGTTTTATGCCATGTATCTTACAGTTGATTTTATGATCTAAATTTAAATGTGAAAATATATCTAGTATGGTTTTACAATTAATTACATTCTCCTACACTGGATCTTTACCCTCTGCTAATTTCTTCATAACATCTTCAAAAATTCTCTGGTTGCTTTGAGGTTCAATCACACCATAATAAATGAAGTAATTATGAGATCTAACTTTAAATATGAAAATATATATGGATTGGTTTTAGAGTTAATTACATTCTCCTAAATTGAATTTTTACCCTCTTTAAGTTTCTTCATAACATCTTCAGTAATTATCTAGCTGTCCCAAGGTTCAATCGAACCATAGTAATTAAATTTGGAAGTGTCTCACATCTCGTGAACATCATTAGCCTAGCGATCACTTGCTCAATGGCATTTGAAATATTCAAATTTGTATAGTTTAATCTTAAAAACATCTTAAAACTGATAAGAGCATTATTCCAAAGCAATCCTTAAGCCTAGTAGCCGCTAGCCCTTACAGGAATTATTTCTCATATCAATTTTGAATTCCCTAAACTCATTAAACATTTTTTCATGGATTCATAAATTTAAATCGTGACCAGATATATTGGACTTCGGAAGGAGAATTAATGAATTCCAATATTAGGATTTTCAGATTCTAATATAAGTGATTTTGGAGTACAATTTATTCCAATATAGGTGATTTTGGATTCCAATATATTGATTTTGGATTCCAATATATGCGATTTTGGAATCCAATATTTGCAATTTTAGAATCCAATACGTGTGATTTTGGAGTGCAGATAATTCTAATATTTGACATTTTTGAATCCAAAAATAGTAATATTGGATCCCACTATTGGCTATATTGTTTAGCTGCTTGGACTGGAATAGGTCCCGATTTAGTGAAATAAGTGTTAAAAACAAGATCAAAGAAAGAGTTACCCTAAAATACTATCAAGAGGGAAAGGAGAGAAAATTGTAGGCGTAGGAAGCTTCGATCTTTAAATTCCATTATTTGTAACAAGAATAAAAATTATTTCTTCAAGCTAAGGTTATAATACATGCATCTTAGGATATTAATTACCTATAAAATGGGACTAAAGAAGATGCATGTGGGACATAAATCTTGCAAATATAAAATTATTAGGAACACTAGTCATATGTATAGAAACTATAGGATGGATGTAGGATCATGGGAATCACAACCTTTTTATGAAAAATAGTAATTTGTTAACTTGGAGATAATTTTAGAGGCACCTAATCAAATAATTTTGTGACGGTGTAAGAGATAAATTGTGACATTTTGATTCTAGTTTCTATTTTTTTTCAATATATAAATGACATAATAAGTTTTTGTGAAAACATAAGAAAAGTGCATATGTATGGACATACTTTCTAGAAGAAAATAAATAAATTTTTTATAGGGAAAATTTTAGTCATGAATATTCGTTAATTCACGAATATTCCAGTTTTTGAAATTTTAAATTGGAAAATTTTTAGTGTACAAGTTAGGACCATTTCGCCAAAATTTTTGAGGTACAAGTTAATTTTAGGGGTCAATTCGCCATTCCTGTGAAATAGAAATTCACAAAATACACCTAAATATTGTCAGTCAATAACATATTTTTATGCTACCAGCCGACAACATATAGTATGTTGTAGGTTGGTAGCATAAAAATGCTACCGGACGATAACATTTTTTATGTTCTGTCTGAAAGCATAACTATATGCTATCAGCCAGTAGCATTTTTATGGTACCAACCGACAACATATTATATGTTGTCGGTTAGTAGCATATAAAAAAGATACTCTCTGGTAGCATTTAATAGTGATGTTGTGATGTCTAGATATTCACCATTCATGTGAAGATAATTTTCACAAATTCACTAAATATTTTCCAAGGATTTTTTTCAGAGGCACCCTTGATTTTTGAATGAAATTTCATACAACTAGCATTAAGAAAATTTTAAATATTTATGATAATGTTTTTTCATATTTTTAAATTAATTTAGCTATTTTAAAGGATTTTACAAGTTAAGAAAGTATTAAAAAATGAATATGTAAGTGTACAAACATATTTTTTTGAGCTTAAAGTTGTATATTTGATTTTTTTTCTTTTTTAATAAAGAATCCAAGAATGAGTGAATTGTTGAGATATAAGTTTTGAAATATGTTGATTTATATTCAAAAATTTATTAAACTATTGGTTACTCTAATGAATTAATTGTAACGAGATGTATTAGTTATAAATTAAGTAATAATGAATAATAACAATTCATTCTTTAAAAAAATTATATTTTTGAAAACTAGATTCTCCCCTCTACATAACCATATGATTATTTTTAAAAATACATAAAGCTGATGTATATTATGTGCCTGAAAAGTTGAATAGATGTTCAAAATCCTCCAAAATCCTTCTTGGATAATTTAATGCACGTACAAAGCTACTATTTGGACCCCCTAGACAAAATCAAAGGTTGTTTATGAGATAATTTTTTTAAAAAATTAAAATAAACAAAGGGTGGACACCCTTTGAAACAATTGTTTTTATTAATTCATAACCCTTGTAATGAAAATGTCATAAACCCTTTATAGTGTAAAGAGCATACACCCTTTGCAATAAAATTTTGTATTCCCTTTGAATTTCAAAGGGCATACACCCATTGCATTATAAAGGGTGTATTCCCTTTGATAAAAAAGACCAAAATGGCCACAAAATTGACCCCCAACATTTTACATGTACCCTATAGTTCTAGTAGAAATAAGAGTATGTAGATGAGCCTCAAAGGGGATATCCATATTTGTAGCAACTTAATTACAAAGGGTGAAGTTTATGTGCTAAAAAAAGTAGGAAGGGAATCCCTAAGCTCATAAATCCAAGAAAGTCCTAAAAGCATGTCACATGTCCCATGAGTATTACTGATTTTGAAATGGTATCCATGGTATTGGAGTCCATTAAAAGACGAAGAGTGATGCATCCAATAGGATGAGGAAAAGATTGTGAATTACATCAAATATGTTTCTCAATATGGACCAAAAAAGTAAGTAATGTAAGAGTGCATATGTTGTATCTAGAATTTTTATCAATTAAACATCATAAATTTATTGTTAATTATAAAAAATTGAGTGAAAGCACATCAAAATAATAAAAGTAGTAATATTATCATAATCAATTATAACAATAGGACTAGGTGGCATAGTAGATGTAGTTGTACTAAGGATAGAATCATGTAAATGATCATTTGTAGTGGGACAATGATGATTTTTAAGTGGAACCTTGGATATCTTGAGCATTGAACGCTCATTGATAGTAGACCTAGATTTCTCGTAATGGGAGTTAAATTCAAGAGCATTCACATCTATTATATCTTATATAACATGTAGAAGCTTGAATCATTTACTAGTAGAGTGTCCAATACATATATGATGGTCAAAATAATCACTAGAATCACAATATTTACCATAAGTTTTTCTTGTATCAACCTCAACATGAAGAGGGAGAGATACAATATTAGACTCTACAAAATTTGGAAGGATCACTTGGAAAGGGAAAGGAATTTTTGTATGTATTTTTAAGAGCAGCTGGTAATTGAAGAGTAGTAGGTTGATATATGAAATTAAAATTAACTTTAGCATTAGTCTTGTTATCATTATATTCTCCTTGAACTTGAGATGTTTATGCATTAGGAATAAAAGATGTAGATGTATGTACTTATACCTAGGCCCATATTTGTGAAAATGAGGAAACTTCGATGTGGATGGATCCATAGTAATTTATAGGAAGGATACCACATGTAACATGAATATAAATGCATCCTCGTTGTATGGTGAAACATAATACCTAAATGGTCATGATCCATATGGAAAGTATATATAGAACCATGATAAGGTAATTTTAAGAAAACATGAAGGGTTGATGAAACAATGCCCATTATGTGTATCCAAGGCCATCCTAAGTGGATACTATAAGTAGGATCATTAGGAAAAACTTGACACATAGAAACAAGGGTTTTATTCCCTAAGGTAATTGCAATGTAATTTTTCTAAGAACCTTATGGGGTACATTTTTGAAACCTGGGATACACACATTGAATTGGTTTAAATCACATATGGATGTGCCCAACTTATTGAGGAAATTTATGTTATAAATATTAATACTTGAGCCATTATCAATGAGAACATGTTTAACCAAGTATTTTTGTAGCATAATTTGAATATACAAGGGGAGAAAATTGTTGATGATATGCTTGAGTGGGAGATATTATGTAGAAAATGATAATTTATAGGAATCCATAATTTAAAAAATTAGGATAAACCCTAGAGATAGTAGAAGGATCATACACCCATGAATAAATGAAAACCCAAGAGAAACTAGGGCTTGAACAAGGATAATGATTTGTTCAACAAGCCATCTCAAAAGTTATGTAACCCAGACTACACCAGAGGTGTATTACTTATTTATATGTTTTATATTATGGATAGCAAAAGGAGATAGTTTAGTTGGTTTAAGGTATTTCATGTTTTCACTATATGATTTCTTTGGTTTTAGAATAATTCAGTGTGGGTGTTTGTTTTGTGGGGTGCTTTTGTTGTTTGTTTTGAACCGCTTAAGAAATGTTAGATCTCGGGTTGATACTTTTTATCTCTATAAGTTCTAGTTAATTTGGTGGGTATACTATAGATGAGATAAGGAGGACCTTTTTAAGGAATCTATTTATTCTTGATTTCTACTTTTGTATGTTTTTTTCGTGACTTGGGTCATTGTTGGTCTTGGATACAAATCACCTAGTTTTGTCTATGTATGTTGGTTAGGTTTATTGGGATATGATACAATAGTTTTGTTTTTGAGATGGTTGTTTTTGTTGGAATTATTTTTAATTTGAATTTCCTAGTTGATTTTTGGAGTTGGGCTGTGGATGAGCTAATTTCATTGTAGAAGACTTATTTTTTTGTAGAGAGGTAGACTATGTAAATGGATTCTAGTAGCCTCTAGATCATTCCCATTTCTCTCCCTATGATTTTATGTGGATCTATGAGAAAGAATTATTGGAAAATAATAATCCATATCTATAAGGGTATAAATGAGAAAATAATATAACTAAAATGAAAGATAAGAAAAATACATAAGAAAACCTTCCAGTCAGTTATTCCTTGCAAACCTCAATGAAAATATTGTAATAATATTTTAAGCTTGTGTAACCTTGTAAATTTTTTATTATGGGTGCTATTGAAAGTGACCTCCAAATGGGGATTTGACAATTCTACGAGCAGATATTTGGCTTGGATATAGCTTCCAATATGCATATATTGGATAACCAAAATTGACAAACTTTTATTGATTCAATCCAAGAGGATTTTTACAGGGTGACCTTGCTCTTTTATAGAGGGTCAGCTTGTTCTTATATAGAAGATGAGTAGTGGTTAGAGAGTAATTTCAGGTGGTTTAATGCACACACTAAAAATAGCAATTGAGGGAGGTTGAACAGTTTGGGTGAATTTATTCCTATGAGGGGCAGTAAATAAATTCATCTAGAAGAAGTTACATCCAAAAAGGTGGTTGTGCATGTAATTTAATTTCCCCCACATTTATAAGATTCTAGAAGTGCAGTTGACTAGCCTGGTGAAGTGGAGTCCAAATGGAACTTAAATGGTAGTTGATATATATTTTCCTAATTAGGTAACTAATTTAAATAGCTACAATGTGCAAGATAAATAATTAATCATTTATTTAATAAATGACAATTAAGATAGCTAAGGTGTGGTTAGAGACTAATTTAATTAATTCTAACAACGTTAATGTGCGTGATTAATCAATTTAATTAATCAATCATAAAATGGTATGAGCTAGGATGTGAACTAGGATAATACTGAGAATCAAGTGTGTGATTTTGGGGTGTATACAACATATATTATATGGATATTCCTTTTTTTTATTGTTGATGTCTAGGAATAAGGTTATTTAGCTTATTAGGTTTCATTTTTGTATAATCCCCATGTTTTTAGTAGAATTTTGTATGTTCAAGTTTGATGTTAGTAATTTATCATTGTATGGTGTTTATACTAAATAATTTGATATATTTTTTATAAAGGAGTATAATCACTTTAGGTTTTTTTTTCTATGTTAGTTGGTACATACTCTGATTATACTTAATATTTATTTTTGATATCACTATAACCTAGTTTATAGCTTTGGTCAAAATCATTTATCGATAATAAAAAATATATATTCATATTAATTAATGTAATATCCATGCTCACATTAGAATATATCTATTTATAAATATGTAAGATATAATGATTAAAACAAATGATATGAATAAAGCCTTTCACAAGGTTTCTTGGGTTTTTCTTGACAAAGTCTTAACTAAATTTGGTTTTCCGGACAAATTCAGAAAAATTATTAAGGCTTGTATCTCTACGGTCAGATTCTCAGTGGTGGTTAATGGTGAGCTAGTGGGTTTTTTCACTAGCAGTAGAGGACTAAGGCAAGGGGACCCCATCTTCCCCTTGCTCTTCATTCTTATGGTTGACAGTCTTAGTAGAAAAGTTGGTAAAACAGTCAATGAAGGTCTTTTGAAAGGCTCAAAGCCCACTTACATCAGCCAAGATGTTTCCCATCAGCAATTTACGAATGATACAATCCTCCTTCTATTGTCTTCCATCATTGAAGCTAAGGCTACCAAGGCTATTCTGCAGCTCTACGAATCTGCTTCTGGGCAAGAGATCAATTATGATAAAAGCTCCATTTTCTTCTTCAACACTCCTGAAGAAAGAGAACTTAAAATTGCTAAAATTCTAGGCTGTAAAATAAGTTTGCTTCCAGCCACTTACTTAGGTCTACCTCTCGGCACTAAAAAAGTCTCTAACAAGGTGTGGGATGATTTATTGGAGAGATTTTTTTAAAAAATGACTGGATGGAAAGGAGCCATTTTATCTAGTGTTGGTAAGTGCCTTCTCATAAAAATTACTCTTCAAAATCTGCCCATTTATATCATGTCACTTTACAAGATCCCTTCTTCCTTTAGAGAAAAGTTTGAGAGGATTCAGAAAAAATTCTTATGGCAGGGCATGGAGGAGAAGTTTAAATTTCACTTAGTTGCTTGGGATAATGTTTGTACTCTGAAATCTATAGGAGGACTGGGTATAAAAGACATCAAGAAAATGAATGAAGCTCTCATTGTGAAAATGGGCTGGAGAATGCTTTCAGAGAAACAACCATGGATAGATTTAATTAAGGCTAAATACCTAAATCAACAAACTATCTTTTCTTTTCTGCAAGATGAACACCTTCCCTATGGTTCCGTTATTTGGAACAATCTAGTAAAGAGCAGAAATTTCATTAAACAGGGTAGTAAATGGAAAGTGGGAGATGGCTGTGATATAAATTTCTAGGATGATAAATGGTTTAATGGAAGTCTTATGGACATATTTGGGATGGTCAAAGACAGTCTTGTAAACATGTATGGCACTAAAATCAAGGATTATATTGAGAGAAATGGCAACAAAAAGAAATGGAAAAAACTTTATGTGGAGAGAGATGATCTGATCCAAAATATTTCCTCCCTTCAAGATCAATTAGATCTTATCCCCTTAAGTCAGCTAGATATTAAGGATGAATTTTTCTAGAATAATTCTATTAATGGGGACTACTTTGTCAAAATTGGGTATAAGACAATAGTCAAACTGAGTTCAAATGGAGTATGATTTGGATGACTGAGTTAACTCCTAAAATAAATTTCTTCCTTTGGCTGGCTCTCAGAGGAAGGATTCTTACCACTGACAACCTGATGAGAAAAGGTTTCATAATGCCTAATAGATTTCATCTATGTAAAAAAGACTCTGAGGATATCAGTCATTTGTTTATCCATTATGATTATGCTACCGGAATATGGAGTTTTTCCCTCTCAAAATTTGAAGCTTTCTGGGTGGTTCCAAATGATTTCAATTAGCTACGGACTCAATGGAGCCCACCCTATAAACATTGTGTTGTTAGAAGGCTCTAGAAGCTAGTTATTCCTCATATTATTTGGAGGGTATGGAAAGATAGAAATGATATTATCTTTAAAAATAAAAATCAGAATTATAAGCTCACTATTGGTAAAATTTCTAATGATATTAAAGAGAATATTGCTAGATTTAAACCCCCCAAGAACTAGAGTTATCCAGAAAATGAAGAATATGTCTTATCCCTCTGGCAGATAGGAGCTAACAATAGCCATAGTAATTCTGGTAATAGTATTGATATATCTTTGATTCAATGGCATCCTCCTGATTTTAACTGGCATAAGTTGAACTTTAATGGGGCCTCTAAGGGTAACCCTGGGATTTCTATGGGGGGAGGAGTGATATGGGATCATAAAGGTAGTCTGATTGCTGCGTATGCTGGAAAAATGGGAATTCAAACCAATCATTTTGCCGAAGCATTATATGCTTTATGGGGCCTTATAATTTCTCAGACTCATAATATCCAAAACCTCGTTCTTGAAGGGGACTCACTTAATGTCATTAATCATCTTAATCAGTTCTCACCTCCAAGTTGGAACATCGATGATTTCATCTTGGAATCCATAAGCATTTACCAAACCTTCAATAACATTCGGATCATGCATACTTACCGGGAGGGTAACAAGGTGGCAGATGCATTGGCTAATTATGGCATAAATGTTAATCACATTGTTTGGGATAATAAAGATAACATTCCTGAATAGCTTCAAAGTAGCATTCAAGAAGATATTTATGAACATGCAAATTCAAGATATGGGATATGAGCATTGGGAGTGGAATTGTAATAATAAAACTCCCACACGTGCTGACTTTAAAACACCACTCATGTAAATCTTGATGAACAATCAAGGTTGTATGAAGTATAATGGGAACTTCAAGTGGATTTATATGGAGATGAAAGATGCACATGCGTGCAATATAGAGCTCTCAACAGATTTTATACAAGGCTTTACAGATTCCCAAGTCAGTAATAAAGATAATGATGATCTAGAGTGGGCTATTAAAAGGACTATAGTTCACACATGCAGATTTTCACAGGTTCATAATAGCAGTCACTCAGGTATTCATGGGAAAATCAATGGCTATCCTAATCATCACTGTCACTACGTGGAAAATAATAGTGAAAGGCAGACTTATAATTGTGCTCTTAAGGATTCTGAAATTTTTATTGGCAAGCAGTTAAGCACGGTTATAATAGGAGGAGCCCCTTGCCAGATTGATCCCAGTGTGGATCCAGAATGGAAAAATAATGAACTTTGGAATCTTCTCAGCTAGGGAGGCATCTCCAACTTTATTGAGAATATTTAGGGCCACGACCAAAGTATTTCATTTCATTTTGTGAAGGATTGGAAGGATCGCACTGTGGATTATGGAGGGTAGAAGATTTTGATCAATGAGGAGTTAATTTCTTAAGCAACTGGCCTTGGCATGGAGGGTTACCACTTTTTTAATAGAAGGGTTGACAAAGATGCTGAGGAGAGGAAATTTGTTGAGGGTAATGAGAAGATGATCTTTGTCATGGTGGGCCTGCAAGTCAATTCGATCCCTTCACCTTTTGATGAGGTAACCCGTATGATGGTGTGTTTCATTTCTTTGGAGGGGAGGTTCGTCACTATGCCCTCTAAGCATCTTGTGTTCCTGAATCACTTCCACAGGTGTCTCACGGTATGTTTCCCCCACTATATGCTTAACTCTCTTAAGCTCTCCATTTTGGAGTTTCAAAAACATGCACGTGTGGTTCCATTGCACCAGGGTCTCATTTTCTTGTTACATAAGCTGTGTCTTCTTAGGTCTCCAGGCATCCCTTCCTCCCCTGGCTCTGTTCCTCCTCTGCCCAGCACAGCAGCCACTAGCCCCATCTCTCCACCTTCTTTCCCCACCATCGCTACTGTCACCCCTCTGCAAGCCTTCTTGGCTCCATCTTCCATCCCCCCCACCTCTTCTCCCACCCCCTTTGCTTCCACTTCAGCCAAACCTGTTACTAGGTCTTCTAGAAGACTGAACCTTGATACCCCTGCTATGGGGAAGGTCCCTCAGGAGATTGAAATTGCCCATAACCTCCTGCATATTAGTAGTGCTAGTTCTCAGGAAGCACACATTGAGAGCTCCACAAAAAGGCTAGAAGCCTTAGAAGCTGACATGAAGCTGTTGAAGGAAGAGGTTAAAAACTTAGCAAAGAAAAAAGGTAATTGGAAGAAGGAGGAGGAGGTGGTTATTGATAATAATCAGGTTGAAGACATATACAAGAAGCTGAACTCCTTAGACACCCATTTAGGGAAGACCAAGACTTGTCATGATTATAATATGGCCATTTTTAATGTAATTGAAGAGTTTATTGAGTAGCATGTCCGCAACATCTCTAATCTCAGTGGAATTCCAGCAACCCTTTGGGGCACAGAAAAGGAAAGAAAAAGGACCATTGAATGGCTAGATGTTACTGAATCTGCCCACATGATGACATTGGCTATGTTCACCTCTTGGCAGAATATCAAATCCAGCATCGACAAAGCCACCAAGAAGTAATTGTGGGTGCTTTTGTTGCACTTCTTTGTAATTATTGTTGTTTTTTTGCTGCTTTCCTGCAGTGTTCGTACTAATTTTGTTTTTTTGGGGTAGCTTCTCTTGGGCTACTTTGGGTTTCTTTGTCCCATTTGGATCTTGATCCTTTTTGTTCTGGTTTTCATTCCTATTCTGGCTTCTAGGCCCTCTTTTGTTCTCAAGGGTATAGTCCCTTTCAAAAAACAATTTGCCAAAAATAAAAATAAAACAAATGATAAATGTGATGAGGCACAAGAAGGGAGATGTACATAGTTAATTGGATTCTTAAGTAGCTAATCTAGTAGTGATAGGATGGTGATAAGACTAGGATTAATATGTAAGTTCTTCATTTCAAGATATAGGAGAGTAGTTTAAACTAGGAAAAACCATTGGATCCATATTTAACCATTTGGTAGTTCCATAACTTTATAAAGGTTATGTATGGTGATCTACTAGCATTGTGTAACTTTGTGTATCTATACAAACCACTAAAATATGTGTTGTTGTGAAACCCTAGGTGTTCAACATTTTTGAAACCATTTGTATGACTTGAAATAGCTTTAAAATCCTAACCATAGGTAGGATACCATACAAAAGGTTAGTCATTAAGTTCAAGTACAATTCGTAAAACACATACATTGAAAATATTCCAAAGAGGCCTCAAACTACATGTGATTTTGTAGCTGGCATGTGATATCTATATGGATGCAGCTAAATTTGGAATATCATCACTTAATAATGTAGGTAATGGTTTGGCATGTTTTTCTTAACTTGTCTTGGATGTCTCCACCTTAGGAAGATGACTCTAAAAATTAATTGAGTGTGCTTCAAATTTATGTAGGTTTTTCTCCTAAAGTGTGTTTCTAATTTAGGATAATTAAGGAGAGTTTAGAGTGTTTTTAGAATGATAATGATTATAGTGATCTTGTAAGTTCCATGTGTTTCTACCTAAGTAATATTATACATTTGAATTTATTATATAGGGGTTTGTGGGTATTATTTTACATTAATTATGACCCATGATGAAGGTACTAACAAATAGAAAGATATAAAATATGGAAAATGGTTTTTGGGTGGTTTAGGATGAAACCACAAGTTTTGGACCATATAATTTAGTAGTTTGGAACCTATCTAGAAGCACCATATAGGCAAGAAACGACGTGTTAGAAAATTATAGGTATGAAAATTAGAGGTGATAGAATATTGTGGAATAATGTAAGAAATATTGTGATTAATTGAGAAGTGAAAATGAGGAGCTCAATTCATGCACTAGGACCAAGGCTAAAAAATTGAGCTTGAAATGTGCACACAAGTCATGATTTAAGGGTTAAGCCAATATTAACATTATTAATTAATAATAAATAAATAACCAAATGCGGATGTTTATATTATATAGTGACATGAACAAGAACTGGAAAAATTATATTGAAGAGAGAAATTTGAACAATTTTTTGGGGTACTCTTTTTTGAAACTATCAAGTAAGATTGTTGGAAATTGTCACAAATGTACAATATGATTTTATGATCTTGTTCATCTAGTTTAGGAATCTAAAAACATATTTTTTTATGCAAGATCATCCAAGATAAAAATAAATCCATATCAACTAAAAAATAGTTACAATAGTTGTTTGGATGTTTTCATAGTTAATGTGTTTTATGGAATATCATAAGGATTTAAATAGGTTCTCAAAATCTTTCACAGTCCACTAGACACCTAAAATTGGAAATTTATCATATTTTAATGAAATATTTGACATTTCACCTTAAGAATGAATTGGTTACACCCTTTTAAATATTTAATTAAGATTATATGATTATGTAATGCACAACAAACTTAGAAGGAATGTAAGGTTATAATAGTAGGAGCTACTCTAATTAATTAACAATTTAATCATTAATTAAATTTTGGATCAATTTAATTAGATTTAGATTAGATTTTATTTGATTGAAAATCTTATAATGATGTTACAACAAAAATAATAAATCAAATTTGTAAATCAGATTAGATAGAAAGAATAAAACATATTCCAATCAACCTAACATTCAATTGAAATCTCAAAATGGATGTATAGAGGAACTTAGCTGATTACAGATGGATTATGGAGAGATATAACATTATACATTGCTAGAAATGGGTGATATGAACCTAAATGACATTTGGAACTAGAACTGTGACTGTGAATCCACTTGGGGTATAGTTGTACCAAACTACCATGACCATAGTGTACAGTCATAAAAAATGTATGGCCTTGGACCTACTGTGAATTGGTTCCTATAACCTTATGTGTTGTTCACCTTCCTAGATTTCTTTTTCACTATCAAAACCTAGTTGTCACACATGTAATAAGGATCTATAAATAGACTAATTATTATCTCAAGCTATACCCATGGATGAACATTCCTTAAAAAAAAAATTTTAAGGGTTGTCTGCACCCTCGTAGACAAATAACGTTGGAACTACTCTAAAGATGCGTCAAATTACATGTTATTTTCCACCTAGCATGTGATATCTAGATAGATCAATCAAATTTCCATTTTCTTTGACCATTTTTTCTTGAGTTCTCTCTTACTAAAATAATTGGAAATTGGATGTTTGAGTTCTTTTCTATGAGAGATATGTTTTCCTTAATGTAGTTTGTAGCTTCAGACCTAATGTGGGTGTTGCCCTAATGAATTTAGATGTGATAGTGTAATGTTTAGGGGGATTTGGATGTGCTTTACAAGTGTATGACGTGAGTGCTCTATTGCATTTCCTTAGGAGTTCCAAGTTAGAAAATGAGGTAATTTTTACTTTCTTATATAGGGTTTTGTAGATGATTTATCTAAGAAAGGTAGACTCGGGTGAAGTATAAGACATGATGTAAAGAAATTTAAATATTAATCATAGGACTGAGATCAAATGAATATAGAAATAACAACAAGATATAGCATGAAAGTACAATTAATTATGCAATATAGTAAAATGAGAGTGACTTGTCTTATATAGGGAAATCTAAGTTGATTATGTCCTTGAAGATGACTGTAACATGCTAGATTTGGACTATGTGATCCCTATCTAGAAAATTAAGGCTTGAGACTTCTTTGAACAGGAACATCCATAGTAATATAGGACCATCCCAAGCATTAATGTCCAATAGGGAAACTAGTATCCCTGAAACAACTTTGCTTATGGTATTTTCAGGGTTTGAACTTAGCTTCTTCATTTTTTTGTTTATTATATTCACTTTATTATAGGGTTCATGTATCACACTTGTACCTATAAACTAAATCCTATATACTTGCACAAATCTCAACAAAACATTAGATGAAATAAATAATGCATATGATTGAGTTGGACTAACCTCGACGATCACCCCAATGTGATTTTCACCAACAAATACACTATATTTAAGACTCTATGTAGTTCTTGTGTGTTTGTGTAAATGTGTTTGATTGGAATTGTGTCCCTCAAAGCTAGGTTTCCCTTGTGTCATTCACACCAATATAACGGGATACAAATAATTTTCTCTAAGATGAATGTGTGAAATGGAATTTAGAATAATCCCACATATGTAGTGAATAATGTATCCCAAAATGAAATACTTAAGTGTTGCTCTTGTATATGGTAAATAGAGAGTGATATCCCAAAATGTCTTTCCCCTAATAATAGTTAGTATGTTGTATATTGTTATTCATTTTTACCCCTCCATAAAATGGACAACTAGGAAGGCTTAGACTAAGGTAGTTGACAAGGGATCTAATGATGAATCTGAGGTTGTGGGAAAAATTCCATGTTTTGGGAGCATTCACAGTGTTTTCAAAAGGTGTGGAATCATTAAGAACATTTTTTCCACTTCTGGTTTTAAAAAGGCTCATATTTTTCGCATGGTAAGAAATCAGGCCCCGGGGCCCACATTCGGTGAAAAAATGACAAAAATGAATAACAAGCCCTATGGAATTTCGTCAATTTTTCATTGGCCCATTGATTCTCAAAAATCCCCAAAAGATCCAAAAAATAGGGGAAAATGTAAAAGGGGGTCAAAAAAATTACTTTGGAGCTCAAACAAATCACCGAGATATTTGGCAAGTTGTTTCACAACTCACCGAGTTGGCATGAAGTTTGCAGAGTGTGAAATAGCTTGTCCGAGATAGGTTATAGCTCAGAGGGATGAAGGCATGGAGCTCGAGGTCATGTCATCTCAGAGAGATACACATTAGGGATGCTAAGATGGTATGCATGTGAAGGGAGGAAAGCTAGCATATCTCTTTCAGCTATGTAGAAAGGTGGCTTAGTTTACATGGGAACAAATCAGGTGCGAGCTCAATTGGTTATTGCAGGTCCAAGTCAGCATGGTGGGGTGAGTAGCACCAGATAATGCATAGGGGTGCCGAGTCATGGAGTTGGGAGTGAATAACCTGGTCGGTGAGACATGTAGCAGAAAGCATGATCTCAGAGCGTGAAGAGCTAGAGAAACTCATCTAGGGGCTAGAGTGTCAGGCTGGAGAACATCTTGCCACATCGAAGTCTTAATTTTGGACTTCAGTATTTCAGGAAATCAAAGAATATACGTACGAGGAGGATAAAAACATCATCTAATTTCTAAATCCCAATCTCTTAATCAAGATAGTCATTGAGTCAACAAGCGGGCCAGTCAATGCATTGGGGGGAAAGACATTTCTAGAATTTTTCAGACATTTTGTGGTGAGCCAGAGAAAAAGTGAACTTAGGGTCTGAAACTCCAAAGTCTGAATTTTGGACTTCAGGTTTCATTATTATGTAGCGAGTAAAGGTCTTTAAGAGTGACACATAAATTTGTGTCTAAAAAATTGATTCCCAAGCCAAAATTTATACCCACCCCACCAAAACCATTTTGGATCCCACAAACTAAATCCTACGAATCCATTCTACAAATCTTGTCGAGCCAAAGGATGAATTACCATGTTGAATAGACATTAATCTGATGGGTTAATGAAATGGTGCACTGAGCTATATGATTAAGAGTTAATTTTGGGAGAACCAGAAAATAACTTGTCGAGAAAACTTTGGGGCTCTACGAGCTGCTCACCAAAATACAATGCATAGGGCACAGAATGGATAAAGAGCACCCTCCACTAAAATTGACATATCTTGCAGTGTACTTATCATATTCACATAAAATTATAGTTTATGGAATCAAGATTCAGAGGCCTATAAAATGGAATCATAAAAATGTAATTTGGGAGGAATTGGTGCCCCAAAATTTTTATAAACTCTCCCAGTTGTGAACAGTTCCCAAGTAGGTAAAGAAATAATAAAGGAAGTATGTACACACATCCTTCTCCCATAGGGAAGAGTTTAGGAGGCATGGGTATCAGAAAGGGCTCCCATAATATGATGCAAGTATGCATGGTTCCCCTTGTGTGTGGTTTCATTCTTAGAAATCCAAATTTCTTCATATATATTATAAGGAGGGGTATTTTTACAAAGCTAACTGGCCATTTTTGGTGCTTCCCTCCCTTATTCTTCACTATAAGTATGTTTTGGATCTTCCAGCCTCCATTTGTAAGCATTATAATGGTGAATCTTACCTCTTCCTTCTATAATGATACATTTTTCAAACCCTTAGAGAAACAAAAATCAGTGTTTGTGACTATTTCTCTATCATTGCATTGTTTCTATAGTTTTTCTTGCCTTTCTTCATGCTTACATGTGTATTGTGCATTTTCTTATTCCTATTACATGTTTAAATGTAGTTTTGTTTAATTAAAATGGTGCATTGTGTGTATCTTTGTCTATAATGCTTTTTCATCCTCTCCACTCTCACCTTTCTCAATTTTTAGGCATTGAGGATTGTCCAACAACCCCTACTCTTGGTGTTATCACCACTCTTAGTGTAAGATTTCCCCTTTTTCATGCTCTCTCTCTCTCTCTCTCTCTCTCTCTCTCTCTCTCTCTCTCTCTCTCTCTCTCTCTCTCTCTCTCTCTCTCTTCCTTTCTCCTTGGAATTTTTAGGGTATGCTTAGTCAAGTGTTTTCTTGCATTTAGGAGTAGTGTAGTGCTTAGTTTAGGAAGAGGAAGTTGGCCTTCTCCAAAGAGTTATCCCTATTGCAAGGTCCCACACTTTAGGATAACTCCATGTTACATAATCACACTTATTTCCTCACACAAATAAAAAACAAAAAAATCAGAAGGTGTTGTGATTAAAATATGACATTTTTGGCATGCCCAATGGGACTTGAAAAAGTCATCATTTTTAGCAGCTAAATCGGGAGTTCAAGATTGTAAAACACCAAACGGGACCCAGTCCTCACATTTCATATTTTAGAGGTTACAATGCATGCCCCTACTTCCAAAAATGATATTTTGATATTTCATGTGTGTAAAACAAGTCCCGAGATATGAAAAATGTAGATTGGAGTTTGTGGATTGAAAAGGTGATTTTAAGTTCTGATAATTGCATTTCAGATTTCAAAGGTTTCATTGCATGAGTTAATTTCTGACCTATGTATTTTGTGGATTGGCAGAAACAAATCAAGTTTCAACTTCCAAAAATTAGGTTTTGGGCCCTTCAAATTTAATATTTCCATTTTATCAAGACTGGATGTGTGTTTTGACAAAATCCTAGCATTTGGAGGCTCATTCTCAACACATCTGGTGACTCCATTGGTCCAAAACAACCCATTCTATGAGTTTCATATCATTTCTTCAATCCATTTTATTCCCATATCTTCCTTTTTCTTCCATCCATGAAGTTGTGCAATCATGACTTCATTCCCATCAGGTAATTCACACTTGTCGTGGTAGTAATGTTATTAAGAACCATCTCCAGGCTAATATGAAACACCTCCAAACAAGTGTTATGGACAAGTTCAGTAGTATGCATATCCATGTGAGTAGGATTGAATTCAATTTGGTTATTCACTAAATTATGGAGCTATTCAAGAGCAGGATTATGCAAATTTTAGAGGAAAACCTACACCTAAAGAAGTCTATTTGCAGAAAAAGGTCAAAGATTTAGAGTTGAGCATAGTTATGATAAGGAATAAGGAAAAAAAGAGGGAAACCCATATTGGTTTCAACATTCCATACCCTTGGATTGGCTCTATACCAAGTGAGTTTAACACACAGAAAAAGGTCCATTGGATAATCATAACATTGCTTGAAATTAGAGAATAGATTAAGAGGAGGGAGGCTTATGAATCTAATGCTATTCATTCATGTCAATGGGGAACTCTTACATTACCACCTCACAACCCTCTTCCTATGCCTCAATCTATGCCATCTCAACCTGAACCTCATTTTCCAAAATTTCTAGGTGCTACCCCCATTGAGAATTTCATTTCTACATCCCCTACCTTCCCATCTCACCTTGGATTTTCTACCCTTTTCTCTTATAGAAATCCTTCCACTCCACAAAAAAAGAAGTTGCACCTCTTCCACTACCTCAAATAGTGAAAAAATAAGTTAAGACCCAATCCATCCCTCCTCTTTCTTCTCAGAATAATTTTTTGGGAGAAGAATATCCGAAAACTAGTCAAGGTCATCAAAATAAAAAACTCAACAGAGAAGGAGTCACATAAAATTTAAAGAGCTAGGCCGTAAGATTTGGAATTGATAAAATCCCTTTACTAGTCAAGCCTTCAGTAGAGGTTGAGTTGGGTCATGAGAGAAGAGAACAAGTGGTGAAGACTATTTTTTTGGTAGCATTACAACAAAAACAAGAAGATGATGATCACCAATCCTTTTGTTTGGAGTGCAGTATTCACATTAGCACCATATTTTCAAAGGTTTTTGATCTATCTCTAGTTGCATAATCAGTGGAAAAGGAAAATTCAGCTCCAAGTCTATAAGAAGAGAAGCTCCCAAGTGTGCTATATGTTTTAAATGAATACAACGACCCTCATTTCCTTGCATGTCAAGATCTTGCAGCACTTTTGGAAGGTTGTGTTACTCCACTAAGAACATCATCAAACACTACAACTTGTCACAAAGAGCTTCAAGCCATGGAGGATAACAAGACAATTTCAGAGGACTTGAATACAGAGTAGGCTATACAAGAGGTTTCAGAACCTTCTCCCACCCCATCCTCTCAAACTTATGATTTTGAAGATGAGTTTGAGATTTCAAATTTTATTTTTGAGGATGAGGAAACACATGGTGAATCAGTAGAAGAACCAACTACCAATCTGGAAGACACCATAGAGGAAGATGAATCCTTGGCACAGTCAGAAAATGAAGAGGTAGATTGTTTTTCAGATTTGGAGTGCTGTGATGGGGAATAGCCCATGGAACTAGTCAATTTTTTTATCCCATCACCATTCCTTTAACACATAATGCCTCTTTCCATGGGAGAAAACATTCAGGAAGTTCCTGCCACTCAAAATAGTCCTATTGAATCAATATTAGAGGAATTGAATCTTCCATGTTCAACATTGGACAAGGAAGAGAAAGAGAACGAGGATAACACCACTCCCATATCAGCCATCAAGGGGAAAAATTATCTATTTAAAGATGAGAAACAAGGACAAATTCAGCTCACAAACAGTCACCTTTTCTAGGAAGGCTTTCAAAGAGACTTTTTTTATTGAAGTTGAAAATAAGAGAAATGGGAGAATTCAATGGATCAAACCTTTCGCCATCAGGTATTTGTCCTCATTAGAGCCAAAAAGGGAGCCACAACTGGTCATGCTTACTTTTGAGCATGAAGGTGAGTTTTAGAGCACCAAGGATTAGCTCCAACACCTCCAAGAGTCCAATGAAAATCATCCCGAGGATTTATTTCTCTTATTTTTTGATGATACTTTTAATTTCAAGATGGAAAACCAACTCCAGGATAGTTTTCCATTGTTATCAAGAGTCATGTTCAATGTAAAATCATCCACATGGCTGCAAATTTTGAGGAAGGGAAGCTAATTCTCCTTACCAGTGTCATTGTTTGTTTGAGTTTCTCATGACTCCGGTTAGTGTAGGGTAGGAGTAAGTTTGTTTTCAATAAAAAAAGTTCTTGTACACACTTTTCATTTCCCACTTGGGGCATGTATGAATTTCTCTTTATATATATTTTTGTTCCTTGGTTGTCCCTACATAGTTCACCATGTTTCTAGGAGGAATAATGTTTTAGCAAGAAGCTCAAAGTTACAAGAAACAATTGAAATCCTCAATAGGTTTCAAATGTAAAGAAACTAAAATAGGATTAGGGATATATTTTAGTGTTTTTATTCTCTTGTCCCTTTAGGTCATTCACGTCAAGCTTCTCATGCATTTTGTAAGATCAAAAATTCAATTTGAAGGTAGATTCTTGTGTTGTAGATGGTAGGTCTCATGGCACTTCGCAGTTCTTCATCTTTATGATCAGCCTTCCCCTTAGTTTCATTCAATGTTATCTTAAGTTTCAAGTAGAAGATCAACCTCAAATCCTTTTTCCTCACTTGTTGATTTTGTTTTAGTTGAAAATCCTATGATTTGTGAACAGATCCAACCTTCAGTAGTGTCCTGAGAAGCATATGAATTAGATGGATCAATTTTAACAGTAGTCCCAATTTCTGCCCAACTCAACATGTGCTTCCAAACTCTATAGTATTCAATGTTTTCCAAGAAACCATTAGTCATCATGCTTCATACTTGGTAACAACCAGATTTCTCGGGGTAGGTTTCAGGTATTCATTTCCACCCCAATAGATTAGTTGCAGAGATTAAAGTGAAAAAAATAATTTTTTAGAATCAAATTTTTTTTCCACTCGTGTAAATTTTAATATTTTCTTATAAAAAATTGGAAACTTCAAGCGGTGGATCAAATCCATGCCCAATAGATACATTCAGGATACTGGTCAACCCATCTAACAGGTAGATGTCCCTAGGAGTCACCAAAATTGTTATCCATTTTCACCCCTACGTAAAATGGACAACTGAGAAGGCTAGGTCTAAGGAATTTGACAAGGGCTCCAACAATGAATTTGAGGTTGCTAGAAAAATTCCATGTTTTGGGAGCATTCATAGTGTTTTCAGAAGGTGTGGAATCATTCAAAATATTTTTTCCTCTTCTGGGTTTTGAATGGTTCAGAGTTTTCCTAGGGTAAGAAAATGGGACCCGGGGCCCAAATCCAGTCAAAAAATGACAAAGATGAATTGCAATCCCTAGGGTATTTCTTTCAACTTTCATTGGCCCATTAATCCTTAAAAATCCCCAAAAGATCCAAATAATAGGGTAAAAATTAAAAGGGGATCAAAAAATTACTTTGGAGATCAAACCACTCACTGAGTTGTTTGGTGAGTTGTTTCACAACTCACCAAGTTGGCATGAATTTTATAGGGTTGGAAATAGCTCAGTTGAGGTAGGTTAGAGCTTGGCAAGCTGAAGGCATGGATCTTAGGGTCATGTCAGCTTGAAGAGATATGCATGGGGAATGGCAAGCTAGTAGGCATTTGAAGCGAGGTGAGCTACAATAGCTCGTTGAAATATGCAGAAGGTGTATTGATTGACATGGGAATAGATTGGGTGTGAGATCGGATGGTTTTTGGAGGCCCAAGCCAGCATGGTGGGGTGAGTAGTTCCATAAAATAAATAAGGGGTCCAACTCACATAGTTGGGAGTGAATAACCCAGTCAGAGATATATACACCATAAAGTATGAGCTTAGAGCATGAAGAGTTGGAGCGAATCACCGAGGGGATTGGGAGTCGGGCCGGAGAAGACGTCGTCACCTTAAAGTCTGAATTTCTGACTTCGATATTTTGGGGAATTGGAGAGTATATGAGTGATGTGGATAAAAACATCAGCCAATTTCTAAATCCCAGTCTCCAAAGCAAGCTAGTAAGTTATTCAATGAGTGGGATAGTTAATGCATTGGGGGTGAACCATTTTAGGAATTTGGGACTTCAGATATTTTGTGGCAAGCTAGGGAAAAAGCAAACTCTAACTCCAAAACTCCGAAGTCTGAATTTTGTACTTCGAGTATCGAGTTATCTGGAAATTCAAGGTCTTTGGGAGTGGCACATAGCTCAGGGTCTGAAACATTGATCCCCGAGCCAAAATTTAAACCCATCCCACCAAAACCATTTCAGATCCTACAAACTAAATCCCGTCAAGCCATTCTACAAGGCCCACGGAGCGAAAGGATGAATCGTCCCACCGAATAAAAATTAACCCATTGGGCTAATGAAATGGTGTGTCTATTTATGTGATGAAGAGGTTATTTTGGGAGAACCACAAAAAAAAATTACAAGCCATTTCAGGGCTTGGTGAGTTGTTCACCAAAATATAGTGCATAGGGGGTAGAATGGATAAAGAGCACCCTCCACTAAAACTGGCATATCTTGTACTGTACTTATTAGATTATCATAAAATTATAGTTGATGGAATTGGGATTTATATGCCTATAGTATGGAATCATTAAAAATGGATTTTGAGTAGATTTTGTGCCCCAAAATTACATAAAATATCCCAGTTGTGAAAATTGTAGAAAATCAAAATATTAATGAGTTGTCCTCTGACTTTTTGGGAATGATAACTCTCCCACATAAGAATAGTAAAAACATCTATTGTCATATTCTCTCACATGCTTTATGTGTTTTTAAAGGGGTGGTTAAGAAGTGGTTTGGGGATGAAAATATCACCATTCTCAATCAATCCAAATAACTCAATTACAACAGAGATATAATGGGTGGAGCTCCTTGCTAAATTAAACCCACCTGTGACCCTGCTTCAAAGGATAATGTAGCTTTATGGAATTTTTATAGTTGGGAGGGGTTTCTAACCTCATAGAGAGGATTCAAAGACATGATCAGAATATCTCCCTATAATTTTCCACTGGATGGAAATAGAGGAGTGTGAAATATGGAGGGTAGGTCATTTAGATCACAAAGGAACTTGTTGCAGAGGTAACCGGTCTTAGCTTGGAAGGTAGTATATTCTTCAGCAAAAGAATCGATAAGAACATGGAGGCTAGAAAATTTCTTGAAGTGGGTGAATAAATTGAGTTTTTCACAGAAATAATTATATTAAACTCCATCCTAACACCTTTTAAGATTTTGGTTTTTTTGAATCATTTCTGTAGGAACCTACATGTATGTTTTCCTCACTACATCTTCAATTCTATCGAATGTTCCATTTTAGAGTTCCAGAACCATACCTAAGCCACTCCTCTCCATCAGGCCATCATCTTCCTCCTTCATCATCATTGCCTCACTCACCACCCTGTCATTCCTTCAACCCATGTCATCTCGTCCACTCTTGACTCCCTTAATCCTGACCTTTCCATTAACCCCACCACCATTCCTCTTGAACAAATAAAATTTCAGTCCAAAAACCCCTCTTATCCTGGTAACCACCCTTTCCCCTCCAACAAAGTGCTTCGTAGTAGTAAGGACATAGAAAACCCCCATAACCTTCTTCCGATTAGCAGCACAAGTCCTAGCGTTTCTACTTAGGAGAAGAAGGAGGATCTTTAGCAAAGGATTGATAACATGGAAAATAAGGTGGAAATTTTAAAAATATACATTAAACAGTTATCAAAGAAAAAGGGTAAGATGAAATTGGATGAAGACTCTAAACTTGGTGAAGGTCATATCAATGAAATCTACAAAAATATGAATTCTCTTGATAATAGGTTGGGGAATTCAAAGGATAGACATGGTTGGAACATTTCTACTTTCAAAGCTATCAGCAATTTCATGGAGCAGCATGTTAAGAGTGTATGCATGTTTAGTGATATTCTTGCTGCTATTTGGGAGGAGGATTCATAGCGTGACCGTGTTTTTTCTTAGATGGATAAAACTAACCCCTCTCAAATCATTGTCTTCGCTCTGTTCAGTTCTCTACAGTCAGCGAGGTCTAAAATTGACAGAGCATCTAAGAAGTAATTTTTTGTGTGACTACCTTGTTTTTGTTTAGTTTTTGTTTTCTCGCTACTTTTTTACAATTTTGTCCCTATTTTGTCTCCTTTGTGTAGTTTATTTTTTACTAAAATTGGGATTTATTGTAATATCTAGATGTTGATCATACTTTTATGTTTTCACTAGATTATATGGATTTTGAGCCTCTATGTAACAAGGTATAGTCCCTTCAAAACTATTTACCAATAATAAAAAATAATGCCCAGGTAGGTGAAGGAACAATAAATGAAGTATGGGCACACATCCTTCTCCCATAGGGAAGAGTTCAAGAGGCATGAGAATCAGCAAGGGGTGTCATAATTTGATGCAAGCAGGCATGGTGCCCCTTTTGGTTTATTTCATGCTTACAAATCCGAGTTTCTCTCTCTCTTCTCTTCCATTTCTTCCTATATATTGTAAGGAGGGGAATTTTTACAAAGATTGGACATTTTTGGTGCTAATCTCCCTTCTTCTTCCCTATAAGGATGTTTTTTGAGCTTCAAACCTCCATTTGTAAGCATTATAATGGTGAATCTTTCCTCTCCATTCTATAATGATGCATTGTGCAAACCCTTGGAGAAATAAAAATCACCATTTTTTGCTATTTCTCTGTCCTTGCATTGTTTCTATTGTTTTTATTTCCTTTCTTCATGCTTACAAGTTTACTGTACATTTTATTTTTCCCATTTCATGTTTAAATGTGGCTGTGTTTAATGAAAATGGTGCATTGTGTGTATCTTGTTCTGTGATGCCTCTCCACTCTCACCTTTCTTTGTTTTCAAGCATTGAGGATTGTCTAAAAACCTCTTCTCTTGGTGTTATCACCACCCTTAGTGTAGTATTTCCCAATTTTCATGCTCTCTTTCACTCTCCCCTATCTCTTTGGAATTACTTGGGTAGGATTAGTCAGGTTTTTTCTTTCATTTACAATTAGTGTAGTTCTTTGTTTAAGAAGAGGAAGTCGACCTTTTCCAAAGAGTTATCCCCATTGTAAGGTCCGACACTTTGGGATAAATCCATGCTACAAAATCACACCAATTTCCTCACACAAACTAAAAAAAGCAAATTAGGGGGTGTTTTGATTTGGTGATAACATGTATATATATATATATATATATATATATATATATATATATATGACTTCCTTATTTTAAATTAAACACCGAGTCACACCAAAATCCAACCTAGGTCATGAAATAAATATAAGTAAATACCAAAAATAAAGAAGAATTTGACAAGTTGGAAAATAAAGTAAGATGGAAAAAACACCCAAAAGGGACACTAGTGCCTAGGAAGTAGTGTTCTAACTAGGTAGTATTGTCCCAAATTCAAGAAATAGAAAACAACACCAATAACGGGGACATAGATTCTTGTGACATAGACAAAAGATATAATGTAATCAGTAAGAGGGAAAGTCACAATCAAAGTCATTTGAAACCAGTAAAGAGGAATAAGAAAAGGTTTCACTAGTGTCTATTATTTACACTTGGAAATCATACATATGACAACATAATAGAGGTTTGATGTAATGGTAATAAGTGCATATTTTTTGGTCTATAAGACCCAATGACATATATTAATTTAAAGGTGTATATGGAATACATGTCAATCAAGACCGTACAAATTGGTCAGGACTATATATAAAGTATTAACCAAACTATATGGCCTTTAATAGGAAAAAGAAATATTCCAAATGAAGTCTAAACTTGGTAAATTAATGTTTTTATATTGATTTTGTGCATTTTATTGTTATAATATGTCAACGTGTTAGTGTGAAAAGATAAAAAAAGATAAAATATGGACCTTGGAAAGAATTAAGTGGGAATGGAGAAGTTGTACTTATCATAGCAAGAGTGCATAGTTAAAAAAATAGTTTCCAAAGTGAAAATTACCAAATTTGGGTGTGTACATTAACTTCCAATATAAATCATACAATATCAAAATAATGTATTAGTACTTCCAATTAGTGTTTACAAAATACTACAAGATTGAAAACACAAGAGGGGAGATGTACTTATCTATAAAGAATGGTAAATAAGAGATATGGATGCACAAACTTGGAAAACTTTGATAAATAAACATGTAGATACTTTTTTTAGAAATTGAACTAGTAAGAAACCATACAAGGATTTATTTAATATAAATGGAATAAAATCTAACTGCATAGTAACTAATGTAACTAATTATTTACAAATGATAATATACATTAAATGTACAAGAAATAATATGAAACCTTAAGAAAATGAGAGGTGGAAGGTGAATTAGCTTATTGCACACAATTTGAAGATGATCTTGGTAGGTGAATAGCCAAAATAGACTGGAAGTAACGTCATCAGGGCTGACTAGAAATTCTAGAACCTAGAAATGTAATAGAAAGGAGTGCCCACAAGAGGTTATGAGCGCTCATGCAATAGCCTCCCTTCTTAGCGCTATTTTCTATGTAGATACTCAAGTTCTAATCTTTCTGTGTAGGAGGAGCTTCTTTATTAGTTTTTGTTTGTCCTTCTAATCTTGCTTTAATATCGTTTATTGTACTTGGAACCTACAAAAAAATGGCTAGGTGTACATACTCATAAACCACATCAAATCCTAAAAATAAAGATGCAGTATGTGGATTTAGAATGACCCTGGAAGTCACCCAAAGAGTGAACTTAGTACCGAGTACTACATTATATTTCGAACTCCAAGTAGTTTTGTGTGTAAGTGTATGTAATGATGCCATAGGGTTCCCTTGTGCAAGTTACATAGTCATAGAGGGCTAGATCTAGAATATAATATATATATATATATATATATATAATGTGTGGGATGGAATAAATTATAATTCCCCTCCTATGTTGTGTATGCAGAAGTGATGCAACCCTTGTACCTTGAGTGAGTGTGCTAGATGGATGCTCTTGATGCTCTTGTTCCTTTAGATGCAAGCTTAGGTGATAGTATGTAATGCTTAATACTTGACCCATTTATTTGAGATCTATATATATATATATATATATATATGATTCCCTTGTTTGAATTTTGTAATTGACAACTGGAAGGCCAACCCAAAAGTATAAAATATTCCCAAGAATTAAAAGAGACCCAAAAGAAAGAAAAGGGGAGAACGGGTCGAGAGTGCCTAGGAGGGACAAAAATGCCTAGGAGCTAGAGTCTGAGATCATAAAATATAAATCATTCAAATACCAACAGGATTATAGGGTGTGTAAGGTCAATAAAGTTGAAAGAGACAAATCAAAATACCTGAAAGAAATTGTCAAAATTTTACTAGTTTTCTTTCTTTGGAATCATGTATCTATTAGCATGCTCTAGGACCTAAAAATATACCCATGTGCATAGATTTTATGTATAAATTTGGCTCCAATTTATGTTATTAAGTGAATACTTGATATCATAAATTAGATAGAAGATGCATACCTTGTGATCATGTAGAGAGGAGTGAAGTTGATAGTGTGCCAAGTTAACAAGTGAAGCATGGAGACTAGGAAGGGGAGGTAGACCCTAGTCATGAAGCATATGTGCAACTTGTATCTATTGTTATGAGCTTGTAATTTCTGATGTAGTTTGGAGCTTGTAATTTCTGATGTAGTTTGGTTCTTGTTGCATATAAGGATGGACCTCTAAAAAAGAGTGATAAAGTAGTCAAAGTCCTATATATGAGTGTTATCATGCAAATGTGCAACATGAAATTTTCCAATTTTCAAGCATGACAACAGACCCGTGTCAAAATTTTGATTGTAAACCTTCCTAGTCACTCTCCTAGATCAGTTATTCCTCCTATGTCAGGCCTATCCTCATACTTTTAGTGTATATATGTGTAGTCCAAAGCTTTACCATGTGTTGGAGAAATAAAAACAAGCTCGTAAGATTCTTTTGAGACAATGTCTTTCAAGGTGGATCTTTAGGCAAGCTTAAGGATGGCTATTTTTATCTTTTTTAAGATTGGTGCATATTATCCAAAGTGGATTTGAAGCCCTAAATTAATTAAGGAGGTGTATTCATGAGCCAAGATAATTTTTCAAGTGATTTATAAAGATTTTTGAAATATATAGAATTTTAGGAGCAGGTTCAGCAAAAGCGGGTTTTTGAGGCCAAAGGAGCTTATGTTGCGAGAAAATACTTGAGCTTTGGAAGAGGATTCTGGGATATCTAAAATTAGCTTGAGGTCAAACAAAATATCAATTTAAATCTAATTCAATTCTCTACATGGTGCTAATCTCATACTTTTCACAATCCCCCTACATTTCTTTCCCCAACTCTTTCTTCACAAGCACACCTAGTGGTCCCGATCAAAAGGGAAATTTTTTAGAAGGTTTCTAGCTAAATCATAACTTTAGACCCATCTCATCCTTCTCAAAAAAAAATTCCAATCCAAATCATATAAATAAGTGCCCAAAAAATCATCTGGGAGCTCCAGAAATGTCATTTTCAAACTCCTCTCCAAGGTACAAGTTATGTCCTTAGCCAAATTTTTCAGTAACACGTGTCACCATGAGGCTAAGGAAAACGTTTTGTGTCCCTATGTACATTTCCAAGGGGAAAAGGGAGGAAAAATTCATGTCCCTCACCTTAATCTTCATGGAACCCCAACATGACCATGGGGAGCTTTGGTAGGCACCTTTCATCAAATTTCTAGCCCCCGATCCAACTTTCATGTACTTGACACTTTTTGTCACCAATATAATGTGAACTTTTGTTGTCCCTATGTCCCTTTTGAATTGGATAAGGGGGAAATTAAAATTATCCCTCCTCCCTTGTTTTCACGTGGTTTTTCATATGACCCATTCTCTACCCCTTGAGGAGAAGGGAGTCAAAACAGGTACCTGATCTTTAACAGATGATTCTAGGAGCTCTGTAAGGATTTAGGAGGGGAAAATAACTCATTAAAAATCTTATATGATCATCTATAATATGGAATGTTCATAATTTTCACAATCCCTTTGTGATTCTCAGGGGAGCTCATTTTTCAAGGGCACACTCGGTGATTCCTAAGAATAAAGTCCTTTTCAAAGGGGTTACATGAAGAATCAGACCTTGATAACCATCTCATTCTTAACCAAATTATGATTTTAGTCAAAATCATATAAATAAGCATCTAAAAATACCTCCAGGAGCTCTGGAAACTTTGTTTTCAAGATCTCTCTCAATAACACTCTCGCAATTAGAATATTTTTCCAGTGTCACCTGTCACCATTACGCTAAGGCACACTTTTGGTATCCATTTGTCCCTTTTTCAAGGGTACATGGGAGACAATAATTTTAACCCCCATCTTAAACCTCATGGACATACCACATGACCTTGTGATGCTCTGATAAGCATTTTTTGCTAATTTTTAAGCCCCCTCTCCAAGCCACGCATGCCCGTCACTTGTCACAATAGGGCTAAGGTACACTTTTAGTTTCCCATTGTCCTATCCCAAAGGGGATAAGGGGGAAAAATTCACCCCCCTTTCCTCTCTCTCTCTCATACCTATAAAACCAAACACATAGCCATTTTCTTCACTCCCCCCACATTTCTTCATTTTTACCCAGAACTTAGGTGCTTTTTTTTCAAATTCCTCCAGCTCCATTTTCCCACTTGAATTCATTACTCAATGTTCCCATGATCATATAAAGGATAAAATTTCATAAAAAATTGCAGATGTTTAAGAATTCCAAGTCATTTTTTCCAGATTAACTTTGTAGCCTGCGAAGGAACAATCTTCGTATCTTGCAAACCAGTGCATGAATTGAGATGGAGGTTTTTGTGTTCTTCATATTTTATAAGAACCTTAACAACCAGATTGATATCATTGACATACATTTTTTTATTTTTGACAATGAACAAAACTGAAATTCATGCCTTCATTTAGAAAAATTTTATTTCCCATTGTTTTGGAGATCGGATCAAGCTAAAAATTTGTATGTGAGATAAAGATAAAACCCCATATTAAAAAATTTGGTTCCATCAAAATCTAAGGTTGGGAAATCCACTTTCCAAAAATATTAAGTCTCTACATGAGCACTTACTAAATAGTAGATTCCTAGTAGACAGAAAATTCTTCAAAGGAAGTGTTCACAGGGAGCAACTAGGACAATAAGAAGGGTGATCGAAAGTGAAGGAAGTGAAAAATGACATTTTCTAAAAATAGAAAATCCTCATTCTGAGTTTCAGAAGTTTCATATGTTTCTATCTCCATTCACCTCTCTTCTTTACAACATCTTCATAGTGGTGTGTGGCAATTGAATAGTTCAAAAAAGGAAATTCATGCTCCATGGAGCATCCCAAGACATCATTATGGTCACAATAGTGTACATAATAAGAAAAGGACATTGTAGGGTGCAATAGTTTCAAACAAGAATCATCATGCAATCCAAGAGGGTATTAAAAAAAAAATTAAAGTTCATAGATCATCATTTTAAATCTTCAATTAGGTCAAAGGTATCTTCCCTCCCCAGGTGAGTGAGATGAGTGAGCTCAGTAAGATGTTCAAAGTGATCCAAACTAGTTAGACTCGGTGAGCTAGATGATAAAGTTCAGTTGAATCTATCAAAGAAAAGAAAGATCCTTCAAGAGGGAATAATTCATTGTAAAGAATCCAAGTGTTTGAGAATGTCTTCCCAAAGGTCATATTTTCCCCGTGGAAATAAAGAGTTGATTCTAGAATGAGATATTGAGGATTATCCAGTGGGAAACATCATGGTTGCATGGTGCAAGAAAAATCTCCCAAGTATTCATTTATATGCATGATCGGTTACAAAGGAGTTATAGATACTCAAGGTTTGATAAAATATATTGGGGATGTCCTTCATTTTATATAGTAGTCTAGTGATCAAGTGCTTCTCACTTTTTCACTCGATGTACCCAATCGGCTACAGTTGTTGATCATTCAAAGGGATGTTTCTCATGATAAAAAATAGCTCAAGATGCAAGTTTTCACCATTTAAGAGAAGGCCTCCTTCAGTATGTACTTTCATATTTCTCCACTCAGATTTCATGAATGCATTAAGGCATTCAATTGGATCATCGCAAGGAGTGGATTTCCTTCATCTTTTAACTCCTTCCCTCTTTCTTCATCTTCCTTCTCTCTCCTTCCTAATTATTCATTGGGCTTAATCATTTTATTTTTTCATATCCACTTAAGTGACATATTTTAAAATTGTAAAATTATTTTCTAAAAATTATAATAAAAATATTTTATTAGTATTTTCCAATGGAAAATGAAAAGTCACAAGTGTAATATGAACACAAAGAGTCGTGTGAGGGAAGATGATTGGTCAATTCACATTGCTATAAATTGGGATTGATTCTCCATTCCAAAGGTTCCTAAAAGTTAGTATTTTTGGTAGAAATTCTGAATTTTGATGGATTGGTTGAAGCTTTGTACTCATCACTACACAAGAAATGAAAAATAATTTTCTTCCATTTCCCTTCTCATGTTTCCTTCCTTCTCTCTTTTTTCAATTTTTTGAAACCTAGTGATATTGAACAACTAAGAAGGAACTTGGAGTCCTTGCATATGAATATTTGTGTGTCTCAATGTGGTTAGTATTTATATTCACTTACATCATTGCTTTCTTATATATCGAATAATGAACTACTCCAATTATTTGGTGTGAACTCTAAAATTGACCTAATCGCAACAATAACCTTCCTTTCCTAACTTATCTCCTTCACCCTACATTTTTGTAATTTCCTCCCTTTTACCTCATAAAATCAATTTTCCATAGGTTTAGTGGAATGTCCCTATGTGATCCCTAGCCTTTTTGGCCAACCCATGGTAATAGATAGGATTATTTTAGTTTTCATTCATTAATGGGAGCTGCACCATTCAATTCAGAGGGGTGTCGCCCCGTGAAAGTTGGTGGAGACACCTAATTTTCCCAACTAAAATTTTTTCTCACCAATAGTTTTTTCGTGACTCTGCTGAGGATATTTCTACCCAGGTGCACCCAAATATATCTCTGTAAAATATAAAACAATATATATATATATATATATATATATATATACTTGAATGATCAAAATCCCTTTTCCAAGCCTCTTGAGAAAACCTGGCCAAAAAATATATACAAGATTGAATAAGTTGAGAGGAATATTTGATCATGATTTTTAAGCTTTACAAAATTAAGAGTGAGTAAGAGATAAACCATGCTACTTCTCTCAAGCTTCATCCCCTTCTGGTTCATTAAGTGGTACCCATGGTAACCATATTCAAACTCCTATCCATAGTCCTACTAATTATCCTATCTTTCACCCACCTTTGAATTTTTACATTCTAAGAGAAGAAGAAAAAGGAGAAGAACTAGAAGAAGAAAGAGAGGAGGAAGAAATCATGGAACAAGCACCTATACCATGGGGATGAAACAATAGTCTATTGGATTTGACTTCACCACTTCACAAGCTTTCACAAGGATAAAGAAATAATTTTCCAAATTTCTATGGAGACTTAAAGAAACATCCCAATGATCACATTAAATCCTTTATCACAATCTGTGGCATCCTTGAAGTGCAACGTGAATATTTTATTGTGTAGTTGTTTGTGGAAACATTTTAAGATCCGGCAGCGGTAGATTAGTTATACTACTTTCCATCACACTCAATCTCTAATTAGGGTGATATCAAGAAAAAGTTTGAAGAAAGGTTCAAGACCACCAAAGATGTTCATGACCTCCTTACTTAACTTACTCAGGTGAAGAAAGATCCACAATATTTCATGACAAAATTCATGGCCAAATTCAACAAGTTGATCAAAAAAATTCCCACCA
This sequence comes from Taxus chinensis, assembly GCA_019776745.2. Taxonomy (NCBI): domain Eukaryota; kingdom Viridiplantae; phylum Streptophyta; class Pinopsida; order Cupressales; family Taxaceae; genus Taxus; species Taxus chinensis. The sequence continues at coordinate 436,138,723 of CM034156.1, read as the reverse complement.
CTTCTCTTCCCACTCCATGTAACTTGAAGATGTTATTTATGAATGCTCAAATTCTTGAAGTGAATTTCTTTCTATGGAGAATTCAACAAGAGATTTAAATAATTCTCAATAAATGGTTTTCGAGGTAGAATATGACCTCATCTTATTGGGTAAGATCAAGAATCCTTTGGTAAAAGATAAAACCCAAAGTCCCCAAGATAGGGGTACCCATCCAACATTTCAAAATTTGTAAAATGAGTTGATAATGATATAAAAGGAGATTTTTCAATGAACATATCTTTCAAACCAAAATGTGGGAGCTCTCTAAAGGCTTTACTTGGAGGCTCTACTAGTATATGTGATTTTCAAGAGCTACGAAGATGAAAAAGAACATTTTTAATCTGAGGACAAAAGAGAAGGTGAATGTGCTTGGGGTTGGTTTTGTGAATGTGTAGTTAATGATGAGGAATTCACTAACAGTTTCTCATATACAGTGTTCACCCAATCCCAAAAAGATAAAAAATGATCTTCTTCCACTACCTAAGAAAATAAATTGAATCCTCAAATGGAGACTCTGAGAAAAACAAAAATGAAAGGAGGATCAATGAAGTTTTCTTCAACAAGTTCAGTTGAGAAGAAACATGAGACCACTCTAACCAAGAATCTTTTGTCCTCTTCAAGTAAGTCTTCTTTATCTTCTCTTGAAAAATCAGTTTCTACAAATCCTAAAAACATCCATGTAAACGCTTCCATAATCCATGATGTCCCCACTACCTCTTCATCCTTTGACTTCATTGACCATTGCAAAAGAAAAAAAGTCCAAATCTCTGAATTTGAATACTTGAGAACTCATCCTCAGAAACTTGAAAGGTTGATTCAACATATCAAAAGAATTAAACCTACTTCTAAAGATGTAACCACCAAAGAACCACCACATGCATCTCAATACACTCTATCCATGAACTATCTTTCCTTCACACCCTCTACCTCTAGGAATGTAGAACCTTTCTACATAGTCTTTTTGGTTAATGGGTACAAGCTAAACAATTGCATCATTAATTATGGTGCCTCAAACAATTTCTGGTTTGTGAAAGTTGATAAAGCTCTTGGTCTCTCACTTTCCCCTAACTCTGGTCAATTCCTCTCTATGGAAATGAAACTAGTACCTCTCTTTGGACAATCAAACATGTTGAGGTAACTGTAGACACTAAATCACGCACTTTGGCTATCTATCTAGTCTTGATCACATACTACTATTCATATGATTCCTAAATAAGAAAAGTACTAATTGACCGATGTCTTTGGCCTATTTTCTTACTGTTTGTTTACTCTTTCGGTCTTACATTCATACTTTCCCAGTCTATCTTTTTATACTTTGGCATTTTTCATTCTAGACACTAGTTCCCAGCTAAGATGTCAACATCAAACACCCCCATCCCCTCTAGGGGCCACTAACCTCTTTTTACTTTTCTCACATATTTTGGATCCTTTCTAGTTCTTTGGGCATCTTATATTTTTTGTAGTTAACCTTTTTAAGGTTAATTACAAAATTCAAGGAAGGAAATCATATAATTATAAAGGTATTTCACCATAATAAAGGACCAAGTACTAAGTATTATCTATCACCACCTAAGGTTGCATATAAAGGCATTACCAAGAGAATTCAAACATCCACATAAGGGAAAGTTATTGTATTTTTCTGCATGCACTTCATAGAAGGGGATGTTTGTTATTTCATTTACATAATTATTTACATATTTTACATCTAGCTACTTTCTCACTATCAAGTGTGACACGCAAAAGATCCACCTAGGGGATGATTTTTACACACACACACACACACATAGAACTAAATTGGTTCTAAGATGTAGTACATCATTCAATCATAAGCTCACTTATTTGACAATCGAGGTTAATTTGACCCCTCATTTGCATTTTTTTGGGATTTTATGCATTTTTCAGGTTTTGCGGGTCATTTCTTCATTGTACGTTATAGGTCACATCTGCAAACTTGAGGCTACATACTAGAGACATGTAGAAAAGGAAAATGAATACCTCACAACCCTCTAAAGTTGGTTTTTTGAGGTTCTGGGTAGTCACAGACACCCAAAGTAGGTCTACGATGCCTGCAGGTGCCCATGACCCAGTCTAAATGCCCCAATCCAAGTAGATATTATAGTCACACAATTTTCTAAGGCTCGATGTGGCACTTCTCTCCTTATGTTTATCGTTTCATCACCTTGGCACATCCTAGGATTATTTTCAAATCAACTAAGTATTATATCCCTTCATTTACAACTAGGGTTTTATACCTTTTAGCTTAATTTTCTTAGGTAAATTTTCCTACTTTATTACATATATTTAACATTGTTACATAATTAGTATTAGGCATCTGTTTATATAATTTTTTCTTAATCATTTGGTGAACCTGTCACTCAATTTAAACCTTCTTTCTAGGGTTTTTTCTTATGCTCGTCACCCATAGTGGTTTTTTTTCATCTTTTGAGAATATTGAGCTTATTTCATCTTCCCATAGGGTTTCATAATCTATGGTTGAGGTTCCTGCATCAATGATTGAAACTAAAAATCCTTTTTCCAACTCTCTAAATGTTACTCTTCATGAAATCAAAACATCTGATAGTGAACACTCACATGACAAAGACACAAATGTTGATCAAGAGCAATTAGAAAAGCTCAAAAAAAATTGGCAAGATTTGCATGATAATCCTACTCATATTCCACATATTATTCATGCGTTGATTGTTGCTAAAATATCTCGTGATGCTTCTGTAGCACCTCTTGTTGGTTCTTCCTCAGATTTCATGGCCTACACTCAACCTCTTCATATTCCTAATTCCATTCCCACTACCACCTCTTCCATCATTCAGCCTCATACTTCTCATGCATAACTTGGCACTTCTTTAAATACACTTGATCTCAATTCTTTGTATCAGGATTTACAAAATCAATTTTGTCAACTTTTATTGGCTACTTCTCATGCATCTCCATCTTTGGATTCCACTTTGTTATCTCTAAAACTGCCTAAGTGTACATATACAAAATTAACTATCGCTCCTCATTTTCTCTTGCCATAACTTATCAAGAGAAATCATATTACACTCCCTCCTCCACTCAATTTGGACCCATCTTGTCCTAAATTTTTTAATTAAAATGAACATTTCATATGTGACTATCATCAATGTGCCAGACATTCTACAAATTGATGCTTCAAACTTCACAATTTTATCCAAGATCTCATCGATAATAATGCAATTGAGCTTCTAGAGCCTACGAATTCTGCTCCAGTTAAAGAAAATCAAAATCTCAAAATCTTCAACAATCCTCTCCCAAAACATGAGAAGCAAGTTGCTAACTCTTCACCCAACCATACATATCACACAGTTCCTCCTCCTACATTTGGGGGCTCTCAATTTTCTACTTTCTCATGGTGAGACATCTCCTCTGATCATTACTTTCTCTAATCATGACTATCATGCTACATTATTTTCTACTCACTTACACATCACTACTTCTATTAGATCTACTTCTATCAAAACCACTATCATTTATCCATCATTTCATGTTATCACATGTTATATTGCAATGTTTGTAGCTATCATCTTTCCACTCTCACAAATCTCATATCTGATTCCTAAATCATACAATTTCTTGAAGCTTATGGACATTATCTGTCCTCTTACCATGCTTGTGCCTTTTCTTATGGCACCATCAGTTGAAGGGTGTGGCATTCTCTTAGGTCTCCCTTGGCTCTGCGCAACTCAGGCTATCATCTCCATGAACCATTTTTGTCTAAAGTTCATTCACAATAGTTATGTTATCACTATCAATGGTGTTCTTCCATCCACACGATGGCTGTAGCCTTCTTTTGAGGTTGATATTACACTTAATAAAGCATCTAGGTCCTTATACCTATGAAATATAAAAAACAATCTACTCCTAGCTCTCATGTTTGCACACATCCTACACAGTCTCATTAGTCTACTAGTCTACCACATCAATCTTGGTCCACCACTCAGATGGCTCCTTCACATCAATATACCTCACCACCTCATTTTACTTCACATAGGTGTCCATCACCTCCATGTTCTGCTTAACATAGGTTTCTATCACCTCCACATTCTACTTCACATAGGTGTCCATCACCTCTATGATTTACTTTACACATGTTTCCATCACTTCTGCACTCTATTTCATATAGGTGTTTATCACCTTCACGGTATCCTTCACATAGGTCTCTTTCACTGACACATAATTTTTCTCATGCATTGTTGATCTTATAAAATGGTCACATTGCTTAGCATCTGAGGGAGGAACCTCATCTTTCACTTTCATCAAATAGCATACTCATCACTACATAGTTGGGGGTACCGTACTTATTCTCCTACCCCCCTGTAGCATTCTCAGGTTTCTTACACACACTACACTTTGCATTTAGTCTCTCACACACATCATACACTTCTTGATACATGCTCATATCATCACTACTTGAAGACACTCTCTCATTCTTTGGTTCACACTTGAATGTTGAGGGCATACTATACATGAACCTCACACACTTCACACTCCACATATCACACATTCATGACATCTCTTTCTTGCAACCTCTATTACACATCATACACACTGCACATTTCACACCCAATGCATTCATGACATATCTTTATTATATATACTCTTACATGTTGCGCTCATTACCCTTTGATGCACTCTAGTTCCATGGTTCATTCTCTACTACTTATGGCTTCAATCTAAAATGAACATCACCACACTCACTGACTCACTCGCTCACTCATACACTCTCTACACTCTACACTTTCATGATCCCATCTTTCTACTGCACAATTCAAACCATTTCTCTATGACGTACTCTTGTTCTATGTTTCATTATTGAACGTTGATTGGGAATTTATAAATGAACCTCATCAGATGCATACTCATCCACATTCACTCAGGGGGAATGAAGATTCTATCATTCACTATAAATTTCATTATGTCTCATCCACAACATATTATATATCTTGGTCACATTTAGTCTTGTTTCCATTTACTCGTTACATGTACACTCTATTACGCATGCTAGTCAAATATTTTGTATGTCACTATCTTTTTATACATACATGTGTGTTCACTTTTCTTCTAGTTGTGATCATAGCCTTTATGTAGATTATTACACATAATATGAATGTTTGGCATAGTACCTCTTACTAATCCTGCAGCAGGCTCCTAAGGGCATCCAATTTTGTATACAGGTGTTATTGTTTCATATTTCACAGCACATTGCTATATCAGATTATACATGATTTGACATACTTTCTATCTTTCTAACATGCTAACAAGTGCTTCATGTGCAACATTTGTCTTAAAGGAACTCTTTTCTACCATGGTTTTTTGTTACATTTCTTGTTATTGTCTGTCATTGTTTTCCATTCTTTGTGGGATTTTCTTTTTGTCTTGCATGCACATTATATGCTTTTGACCACTTTGTCCTTGATTTTATTGTGACATCATGAGTGATGTCCCATGTTTCTAACCCACTTTTCATGGTCTATACTATTCTATTTCTTGTTAGCTTACACATTGTCTTGTGTGTGTGTGTGTGTGTGTGTGTGTGTGTTTATCATTGTTTGCACTAACACTTATTTTGTATACACTTTACTTATGTGTGCCTTGTTTTATACCAATCACACTCCCTCACCCCTATAAGGAATCAATTTCATCTTAGTGAATGCTCTTCCTTTTGGATGCATACTCCTCAACACTATCGCATGTACCCTAAATGAGGGGGGCATATATCGGGTGAATAAGTAACACCATTTAGTACTCTACATTTAAATTTCCTTTCAATTCAACACACAGTCAACACATTCTTCAGTATCAGTAATGGCACAAATCTTAACTTGGGTCCTCATCACAACATAGTCACCAGCACCTAGACTCAAGTAGTAGTGCCTAGGATCCCCTAACCCTTCCTAAACAACTGTGACCAGGGGAAGTTAAATAACATTATTTAGTTCATGATAGTTTTTGGCAGTTTCCAAAATGGATTTTATAGGACAGGAAGTCCTTCAACACTTGGCTTGTATGCACTACACCTTCTTTTCTACTTCCATGTTAGATCGACCCAAATTATATTTTTACACACCATCTACAGTGGTCTTCTACACTTTAGGAAGCAATTAAAGGTTAGAGGATGACACCAGACTTTTCTTCTACATGAGGCTGACATGAGATCACTAGAAAAATTGTTCTTCTACATCATCTTCATGATCCTTTCTATCTCTTTCACTCATCATGGATAAAGTGCACATATTCCTTTTTCATTTTATTGCATACTTTTACACACTCTTTACATGTTTCAAACATATATGCATATTTGACTACTTCTTCCTTCTTCTCTTTTGCAAGTTTTCCCTTATGGGAGGTGGTAGTCACAACAATCACACAACAATCATGACATCAAGTGACATTATCAACAGGTACAATCAGGACATCTACACATACACTCTCACCCTAGGTTCATCATCATCATCATCACTTTTTTTACTTCTTCTTCTCTAGCTTCCACGCTTCACTTTTTATCACTCCATGCTTTTCCTTGTTTTTTGGCATTTTTTTTCCATCAATCTACATGGTTATCAGCTACACATTTGGTGTAAGAGCATCCATTAGAATACCTTCAATTGTAAAATTCTTGTTTCTTGGAGTTAATATGAGATGTGGTAAAGCTTTATAGATTCCAATTATTCATACAAGTCATTTCAAGCAAGCAGGGGAGATGGGGAATTCGAATCATCCTTCTTGTTTAATTTCCCTTCAAAAAGGGACATTTGAAATTTTAATAGCATGTAATGGATATGTGGATTGTAAAAGGTGTTTCAAGTGTGTTAGAGGTTATTAGATCTTTTTGAAATCTTATAGGTGTTATATTAGGGATAAGTACATGTTTGATGAGTCTTATTTTCTTGTGCATCATTAAAATTCTTGCAATAATGTTGAAATGGTAGTTATGTAGCTAAAGGATGAAGGGAAGTTGAAGATTCACTAGCATGTCAGTTATGTGAAGGATTATGTGCATGCATGTTTGATAATTTGAGTATAGGAGAAGGTTTAGTGAGTTAGAGAAGCATTCCTCATGGAGATGAGGAAGGGAGATATAAAGTGAAGAAGAAAAGAGTGTTTTTGTATGAATTTTGATAGTTAAAATACATAATTATCTCTATTTTATGGCTCTTCAATAGTATTTCTGAGTTAACATTCAAGTATGTTATTCCTTACTTGATGTTGAGAGGGAGCCATTAAAGGATTGTTATGAAAACCTTGCATGTTAATATCTTAACTTATCATGTCATTCCATTTCTTTGTTTTGAGGTGTAAGTGAGATTTGATTGCTATGGACAGTAAGTATAATTTGTCTTCTTACTTATAAGACAGTGAATGCCAGCTGAACTAGGGGATAACTAATCTGAGAAGTAACCATCTTATAATAATAGTAGTGGAAGTTGTGTATGTGTTTTATAAAGAATTGATATAACCTATTTAGACTCATGATGCTTTCCTTAACAAGTGCATGTAAGAGTTGTTCAAAATCTAGGACTAAGTGTGATTATTATCCTATAATAGGCATTTTTATGCCTAGAAGAGTGATTGATAAACAAAAATGTGTCTCCATGATGTTTAAGAAGCTTAAAAAACCAACATTTGCATGATATAACAAGTTAAACCCCTAAGTCTTCATTGCTTGAATGTGACTATGAATCTTAGACAAAAAATCGTGCACTTTAGATATTATTTAGTCCTAGTCTCGAACTAATATTTAAAAGGTTTATGAGTGAAGAAAGTACTAATTAACCTCCATATTTTAACCATATTAATTTGTGTTCTTTAATCATTCCTGACATTTTTCACCAATATGCCCAGTTTGTTTCAGTCATCTTCCATTATTTTAGCCTCGACTGGGGCACCCATGGGCACCCTAGTCCCACTATAGACACCTTAATCCCACCATGGGCACTCTGATCCTTTGCAATCTTTCTTGCCACTTTTTGGTCTCTCTCTAGACATTTTATCTTCTTATCTTTTTAGTGGTCGGCCATCTCAAGGTTATTTATGAAATTAGATCAAGATAACCCTATAAATATAAATTTATGAGACCATAATGAGGGACTAAGCACTATTCACTACTATCATCCATCTAGAGTTACATCCACTTAGAGATCATTTGAATCCATTAGCTCCATCACAAGGACAAGATTAGTTCATCTCCATCACACTTCATAGGGGGAGGGAATTTATTTTATTCGATGCACACATTCTATTACATTTTATGCATCTAATTATTTCTTATTACTTCACAAAGTGTGACTGGAACAAGATCTCCTAGGGCACATTATGCACAAACAAACCAAAACTAAATTTAGGTCCAAACTGTAGTGTAATTCTCAATAAGTAAGCCCACTGTTGTGGTAGTTGAGGTCATTCCAACTCATTCATTTGAATTCTTCTTATTTTAGGGTTTTGATGCCTTTTGTGGATTTCTTGTAGGTCTTTCCATCCTCTTGGATTATCAACTAGTGTAGTGCACAAAATATGATGCAACACATACCGAGGGTTTTAGACCACCTGTTGGACCTCTGAAACTCAATTCAGTATATTTTTCACAGACCAAGGTACCCATTCTATATACCAGAGAACTTGTAGCTACCCTAATCCCTTTCCAGGAGCTCCAGTCTAGCTTGATAGTCTAGATCTATCATTTTCGAGACCTCTACACAATAGTTCCTGCTTTCTTTTTCTCTAGTCACTTATGCAAAAAAGTTCAGATCCTCCTACAAATCAACTAAGTCATTTCCATACTTCTCTTACATATTAGGGTTTTCATTTTAATTAGATTTTTTTTGGTTCATTTCTATATTTGTTTACTCTATTTATGTACTGCATTTACATGACATTCTAGATCAAATTAACTATCCTCGTAACCTTTTTGTAGTTAATTAGAGTCATACATGTAGGGACAATGAATAACTGAAAGGAAGAAGATTTTACATGATCAAGGGATCCCAGTGGTAAGACTAACCTTTAAAATACATCTAAACAAACCTTGTGCAAAAAATTCATGGTTAGATCAAATATTTGAAGAATTTGTGCTAAACATACCTTTCTTAGGTTCACTGTGAGGGTTTCTAAGTGTCTGAGCTAGGATTTTTTGATTGAGACACAAAATCAAGTTTTTTTTCTTCAAAAATTTAAATATATCATGATAAGAGGTACTAGAAAAGAATTGTGAATAAATTTTTCAAATCTCTGGGTTCAAACTTCTTGTTTTTACAACAGTCTAGGAGACGATAGTGAGACACGAATCAAAGGCTAGCTAAAAGGGTTCATTTCCAAAGGAAGTATTCTTCATACTATGATTTTTCCACTAAAACTTTATACACACCTTAAACCCATTAATGGGTACTAAAAAATATCTTCCTTTTTCATTAGAACCTCCTAAAAATAAATATATTCTGGACAATTTCTTAAGGAAGACCTAGTGAGGGTTTCGAAGCAAGATTGCAAAAAGTGAAATAGAGAGAGTTGTGAATGGATTCAAGCTCTAATATTTTACATGCATATCAAGGGTTTAGAAATAAAAATATTTAAGGTGATATTTCTTTTTGGAAATCTATAGAAACATATTTGCATGAGTGAAGCAACAACTTTGTCTTAAGGTCATTTAAGGCAGTCTTGTGTAAATGAGAGTAGTGTGGAGTTTTGAGATATCTGGATCTATATCTTAAATTTTTTTAGCTATGTTATGAAGTGCATAAATGTGGGTAGATGCCTAAAGAGGAAGAAAAGAGAAATAATTCAACACTTGTATCCTTCAACTAGAGTGCTAGTTAAGCCAAAGGAAAGAGTAAGTGAGGGTAGATGAGTGCCCAGTCATTTTGATGAATGAGGAGCTAGTTGATGACTGAGTTAGTAGTGAATGAAGGTGCTAGATAGGGTATGATGAGACTAAGGTCATTCATGGTGTTTTTTTCCATCTTTGCAAGCTTTAAGATTTTCTAAACTTGTGCATGATCCTCTTAGGAAGAGACTATTGGGAATATTATTATAGTGTAAACATTATATTATGAGTTGTTGTGGAACAACAAATAATTACCTGGAATTATATGTGAAGTTTTTGTAAACAACTTCACGTATTTAGCTTATTGTTTGCAACCACTCCTAAATTATAGGATGTTGTTTTGCTATTTGATTGTCTATTTATTAGCCATGCATTGTGTGTATGTTAATGGAACGAAGATCAATATATTATGTTATTCTGATTTGAACCTTTCATATGGTAGCAGAGTGATTTTGATGATCTGAGAATAATTTTGAAGGGGCATTCGATGATCTCTTGCCCCATGTGATGGTTGTGTAGTGTGGAGGTGTCATGTCCTTGGAGAATGTTGGTTGTGCAGTGTGAAGTGCCATGTCCATGCAGTGTGGAGGATGTAAAAATTAAATGCAGGTATCTAAAGTTTTATTTGCTACACAATTTACCACACAGCCACAAGTTTTGAGTCTTACTACACATCATTGGAGCAGTCCATGCAATTGGAGAATGTAGTGAGTGATAGTTGGAGAAAAGAAATATTATGTAAGCTAGCAGTTAGCTAAGACTCGTTTGATATTTTATATTTCAGTCACAGTTATATCTAAGCATGAATAGAATTATTATTGAAGCCTAAGGAGATTTTATGGACACGGCATATGTATTTTTTATATGCTACATAGTTCGCATTCGCACTCACCACTTGGAGCAGTCACATTTGGTAACAACCGAGTCACAGTTGGCATAAGTTAATTAAATCATATTTAAATGTTATATTTTATGATTTATAATCCATTATAGTTTATGGGTTGCAGTTTTTCAATTCTTTTTTTAAAAAAATGTTTAGAGTATTTAAAAAGTAATTTCCTTTTATTACTTTTTAGATAGTGATTTATCAATATTATTACCATCAATTGTAATAATACAATAGTTGTGAAAATGGAGAAATTGAGTCTTGTTGAGAAGTACAAAGGACGTGATTTTCATACATGGAGAATCTAGATGCAGCTGAATTTGATTGAGAAATATTTGTGGGATGTTGTTAAACCAAATGTGACAACACCAACAAATGCAACGGATCTGGAAAAATGGAATATCAAGGATCAAAAGGCCTTGGGAACTATTGGTCTCGGTTTGTCAAAAGCCTACCTACACCATGTAGATTTCACAAAGTCGGCAAAGGAAATTTGGTAGACATTAAATAAACTATTTGGATCTGAAGCAGACAGTGCTAAGACAACTCTTAAGTATAGACTTTATGGATTAAAGATGGATGAAAATGTGAAAATGGTAGAACACATCAGCAAGTTCCACTCTCTTCTCAATCAGCTTGCAGGTATTAATGAGAAGGTAAAAGATGATGATGCCAAAGCAATTCTTTTGAATAGTTTGCCTAAAAAAATGTCTCATATGGTTTTTACTTTGAGCAAGATTAAAATTGGTTTAGAAGGAGTAGTTTCTACTCTTCTTGATCAGAATGAACCTTCAAAACCAGAATAAGAGGTCTTATATGTACACAATAAAGCTAGTACATCATCAAAGAAGGGTAAGTACAATTCAAATCACATTCATACAAAGGGACAAATCAAATGTTACTATTGTAAAGAAGTGGGGCATGTGATTTTAAATTGTAAAAAGTGGGTACAAGATCTACTGGATGATAAGATTGACCAAAAGGCTTATATTGTTGAAGAAGAAACTGACTGGGAAGATTATGCAATTGATGAAGAAATTTCTTGCCCTAGCGATGAAGATTATATCTTCTAAAAATAACCAAACTGGAGGTAGGAGGAAATAGAGGGTGGAGGCTAATTAGCGCCTCTCGTCAGTCACCAATGACGAGGTCGTATTTTGTGGTGGTGACATATTTATTTCTAGTTGTGTGTTTATTTCATCTGCTATGCAGAATAAAGAGCAACAATTTGTGTATTTTTTCTTGGTACATGCGAGTATTCCTATATGCTCTTTTAAAGTATTGTGATGTGGCATAGAAGGTGTCAGTCACTGAAACAATTGTATAGGAGGGCAGCTGGTGTCCAGAGGAGAGGAGCAGTATGCAGACCTAAAAATATGCGTAGGCATATGATTCTATTTTCAACTACACTTCACCCCATGTTCACACTAAGGGGGTGTATGTTGGGAATATTATTATAGTGTAAACATTATATTATGAGTTGTTGTGGAACAACAAATAATTACCTGGAATTATATGTGAAGTTGTTGTAAACAACTTCACGTATTTAGCTTATTGTTTGCAACCACTCCTAAATTATAGGAGGTTGTTTTGCTATTTGCTTGGCTATTTATTAGCCATGTATTATGTGTATGTTAATGGAACAAAGATCAATATATTATGTTATTCTGATTTGAACCTTTCAGAGACCGTGAGAAGTACATGTTTGTAATCCCTTGAAAGTTTTATTATATGCATTTAGTAACATTTTTTTTGCATCATCATATCTTATCTACTTTATTTTATTGAGCATTCATTCAAAAAAATGAAGTTGGGGCAAATGTAGACACTAAATCATGCACTTTGGGTATTTATTTATTCCTCGCCACATATTACTATTCATATGATTCCTAAGTAAGAAAAGTACTAATTGACCCATGTCTTTATCCTATTTTCTTGTTGTCTATTTCCTCTTTTGGTCTACACTTCTACTTGCCCAATCTATCTTTTCATACTTCGGAATTTTTCATTCTAGACACCAGTGAAAGGCATCCCTGTCTCCTCTAGGCGCCCCTAACCTCTTTGTAGTTTTCACACATCTTTTGGGTCCTTTTTATCTTTTTGTCAGTCGCCCTTTTTGGGGTTAATTATGAAATTTAAGCAAGGGAATCACATAAATATAAAGTTATGTGACCATAATAAATGACCAAGCACTAAGCATTATCTATCACCTCATAAGGTTGCATCCAAAGGCATTATCAAGAGCATTCAAGCATCTTTCTAGCATTCAAACAAGGGAAAGTGACTATATTTTTTACATACACTTCATAGAAGGGGAATTTCATTCTTTCATGCACACATCTATTTACATATTTTACATCTAGATACTTGCTCACTATCAAGTGTGACACATAGAAGAACCACCTAGGTAATGATTTTGACACACACACACACACACACACACACACACACATAGAACTACACTAGGTCTGAGATGTAGTGCATCACTCGGTTGTAAGTTCACTTAATTGACAGCCAAGGATAGTTTGACCCCTCATTTGTATTATTTTATTTTTCAAATTTGATACACTTTTGGGTTATTGTAGGTAATTTCTTCATTACAAGTTATAGGTGACATCTGTGAACTTAATGAAACATATTGACGATAAGTAGAGAAGGATAGCTAATACCTCGCAACCCTTGAAAGTTGGTTTTCTAAGGTTCTGGGTAGTCATAGGCACTTGAAGTAGGTCTGCAATTCCCGTAGGTGCCCCTAACCCATTTTAGGTGCTCGAATCTAGGAAGATCTTGTGGTCAAACAATGTTTTGTAGCTCGATACAACACTTCTCTAATTTTTTTTATCATTTCATTACTTCAGCACAACCCAACATTATTTTTAAATCAACTAAGTATGTTATCCCTTCATTTGCAACTAGGGTTTTATACCTTTTAGCTTAATTTTCTTGGGTCAATTTTTTTACTTCATTACATATATTTAGTGTTATTACATAATTAGTATCATGTATCTATTTATACAATATTTTATTAATCAGTGACATTGCTGGATTTTCCTTATAATAAAATCATAATGATAATCCATGTAGCAGACATTCCCGACACATATGACATGTTAGGCTAAAGCTTATGTCAAGATGCTGGAGGAGATATGGAGCTAGATTGGTCATATGCCACCATCCTGGTTGGTGGTAAAACAAAGAAGCTACTTCCCATTTAAAAAATGAAGTATATTGTTCAATGGCAAAATGATCCAATGAAAAACATCCCATGCCCAAATTCCAAATCTTGCAACTTCTTCATAACCTTTAAGGAGGGTCTTGAGCTTCCCTTGTTGGTGGAGAAATTTCCAAGCATCACGGATCCCATACATAATGATGAGTAGATGAAATTTGAGTTTGAAAAGGTGTACTTCTCATAGGATGATGGCATAAATAAATTTTCTCTACTATAAGTTGATGGAACTTATAAGAGCCTTGAATTGAAACAAATAGATCTTAAAGTAATGAGTGATGAAGATCAAGAAAAGGGGATATGTTCAACATTTTCTTGATAGGTAACTTAAGGTTTTCAATCACATTCCTGATGGTCAGTATGAGTTCCCTTGTGATGATTATGCTAGTTAATTTTAAATTTTCTCAATCTCATTGGAAGAAGAGGACAAGGAATGCAAGAACAACATCACGCTTTCACCTCTCGATCTAGAACATGCCCAAGAAGATGATGGATTCATTACGGAAATGGATTTCTTGGTTCTTAGAGATTAAGAATGGGATAAGGATGATGAATAAATTTTGGATCCAATGTTTTTCTCATTCCCATTCCATGAGGATGGAAAAATTCTGAATGAAAAATGGAGGAATGGATTGTTTCTTGGTCCAAAAGATGGTTTTGGTCAAAATGGAAACTTTTTCAATAGACTTCAACCCTTCAATGCTCCTTCCACTCAAGATATAGATGCTCTCAACAAAAAATGAAGGATGAAGCCCAAAATGGACAAGGTAAAGAAGAGGAAAATTTCCATGTTATGTGCCCAATCTTGGGTTCATTATTTTTTGAAGAGGATGATGTAATGTAACACATTGTATAGGGAAGCATATGGAAAAATACCTAAAGCATGAGAAATAAAACTCCATGGAATAATTGAAAAACATAGAACATCAAGAGTTGGGTAATGATGCCAAAATTTCTTAGACATATTCCAAGAATCAACCTATGAAAGTGGTTTCCATAAAGTAGATGCATAAAGAAGAATAAATATCTTGTTTTGGAAATGGTAAGCTAAGAGTAATTACGAACCATATTCATGGTGTAAGTTAAGAATCAGAAAATGGAATGAACCTGAGAAACAAGGAGGAGCCAGGAAGAATGTGTCAAAGAAACAAAGGTAATGCAATGAAAAAATTGATGAGCAACTGCACTAGCAATCATGCTATATTTCTCAAGAAGCTAAGGAGAGGCTCATACTTTAATGAACCTGTTAATGAATTTGTGGAGGAAAGGTATGCAGTGATACCTATTTATGGGTAAGCCCTCAGTAAAAAAAATTGCTTTAATGAAAGTGGGTTGTCCCCCACATGTACATAGCTAATTTAGGTTGTTTCCTTTTTTTATTTCATGTTTCCTTTTATTTTTTCCTTTATGTTGTATGTTCCCTTCCTTTTCTCGTGTTTTCTTCCCTTGTATCGTCTGTGTGTTCAATAAAGCAATTTGTGTAGTATATCTTTCTAGTGACTCTGTGAATCCTGATGGATAAGGCACTAGTCCATTAAATGAGTTGATATTATGGGATTCCTCATGTTATGTTCTTGTTGTGCTCAATCCAAAACATTTCCCCAAGATAGAGATCATTTTTATCATGCAAATGTGCAATATGAAAATTTCCAATTTTCAAGCATGAAAACGGGCCCTAACGTCCAAATTTTGATTGTAAACATTCCTAAACACTCCCCAAAATCAGTTCTACCTCCTATGTTAGGCCTATCCTCATATTTTCAATATCCATTTGCATATTCACAACCTTTACATGTGTTGGAGAAATAAAAATAATCTCATAAGAATTTTTTGAGACAGTGTCTTTAAAGGTGGATCTTTTAGAAGGCTTAGGGATGATTATTTTTAGCCTTTCTAAGGGTGGTGCATATTATTCAGTGTGAATTAAAAGCTCTAAATTCATCAGGGAGGTGTATTCATGAGCCAGGATCATTTTAAAAGTGATTTAGGATGATTTTTGAAATATTTGAAGGTTTAGGAGCAGGTTCAACAAAAGTGGGGTTTTGAGGCCAAAGGAGCTTACACTATAAGAAAAAACATGATATTTGAAAGAGGATTCTGGTAGCTCCAAAATGTGTTTTACATCAAAAAAATATCAATGGAAATTTAATTCAATGTTATACATTTTGGTAATCTTATATTTTTCACAATACCCATGCATTTCTTTCCCCAACTCATTCTTTGCAAGCACAATTGGCAATCCTGATAAAAAAGGACATTTTTTAAAATGTTGAAAGCTAAATCAGATGTTAATACCCTTCCCATCCTTCTCTAAATAATTTTTTAATTCAAAATTGTATAAATAAGTTCCCAAAAACTCATATGGGAGCTCTAACAATGTCATTTTCAATCTCCTCTCCAAGGTACAAGCTTTTTCCTTACCCAAAAATTTTAGTGACACATGTCACTTAGAGGCTAAGGCACACTTTTGGTGTCTATGTATCCCTTTCTAAGGGGACAAGGATGGCAAAAAATTTCCCTCTCCCCCACCTTAAGCCTCATAGACCCCCAACATTACCCTAAGGAGCTCCGGTAAGCACCTTTCATCAAATTTCTAGCCCCCGCTTCAACTTTCTCGTGCTTCAAACTTCTCCTCACTAGGATAATGTGAAAATCTTATGTCCCTCAATCTTGTTCCAAGGGGAAAGGGTGGTTGATAAAATCACCCTCCCCCTTAATTTCCACATGGCTTTTCATATGACCAAGTATCATCCCCTGTGAGGAGAAGGGAGACAAAATAGGTACCTAATCTTTTGTGGATGATTCCGGGAGCTCCATTAGGAGTTAGGAGGAAAAAGAGAAATAATTGGAAATCTATGAGGATCCAAAACAAGATGGAACATTCAGATTTTTCACAAGCACTTATCACTTCTAAGGGGAGCTCATTTTTCAAGGAAAAATCGATGATTCCAAGGAAGAAGGTCATTTTTGAAGAGATTTCAGGAAAAACTATACCTTGAGGCCCATCTCATTCTTCTCCAAACAATTATTTTATTAAAAATCATATTAAAAAGATTCCAAAAATACCTCTAGGAGCACCAGAAACTTTGGTTTCAAGCTCTCTCCCAAGAACATTCTCGCAATTAGAAGATTTTTCCAATGTCACTTGTCACCATGACGCTAAGGTGCACTTTTGGTGTCCATTTCCCAAGGGGACATGGGGAGAAATAAAAATTCCACCCCCCCCACCGTATACCTCATGGACACACCACATAACCCTAGGAGGCTCTGATAAGCACTTTTTGCCAATTTATAAGCCCCCTCTCTAAGCCACGCATGCCTGCCACTTGCCACCATAGAGCTAAGGTGCACTTTTGGTGTCCCCTTGTCCCATTCTAAAGGGGATAAGGGGGGAAGAAAAATTCATCCCCCTTCCTCTTTCTCTCTCTCTCTCATGCCTATAAAACCCAACACTTAGCCATTTTCTTCACTCCCCCACATTGCTTTGTTTCTACTTGGAACTCTGGAGAAATTTTTCCAGATTCCTCCATCTCCATTTTTCCACTTGAATTCATTTCTCCATGTTTCCATGATTGCTGAAAGGAGAAAAATTCATAAAATAGTGTAAATTTTTAAGAATTCCAAGTCATTTTTTTCCACATTAACTCCGTATCCCGTGAAGGAAAAATATTTGTATCTTGCAAACCAGTGCACAGATTGATATGGGGTTTTTTGTGTTTTTCATCATTTCCAGAAACCCTCATAACCCAAGTGATAGCACTGACATGCATTTACCATTTTTTTACGTCAAACCAAACCCAAATTCATGCCCTCATTCTGTAAAATTTAATTTCCCATTGTTATGGAGATCGGATCAAGCTAAAAATTTGTATGTGAGATAAAGAGAAAAACCCATATCAAGCAATTTTGTTCCAAAAAAATATGAGGTCAAGAAAGACACTTTCCAAAAATATTAAGTCTCTACATGAGCACTTACTATAAATAGTAAATTATCAACAGAGGGAAAATTCTTCAAAGGAAGTGTTCACAGGGAGTAACTAGGACAACAAGAAGGGTGATCAAAAGTGAAGAAAGTGAAAAATGGAATTTTAAAAAAATATAAAATCCTCATTATGAGTTCCAGAAGTTGCATTTGTTTCTATCTCCATTCACCTCTCTACTTTGCAACATCTTCACAGGAGTGTGTAAAAGTTACACAGTTTGAACAAGGTAATTCATCCTCTATGGGCATTCTAAGACATCATTATGGTCACAGTAGTGTACATAAGAAAAAAAGGACATTATAGGGTATATGATTTGAAAATAAGAAGCATCATTTAGTCCAAGAGGATATTTAAAAAGGTTCGAGAGCTTTAGAGATCATCATTGAAAATATTCAATCAAGTTGAAGGCATCCACTATCCCCAGGTGAGTGAGATGAGTGAGCTCAATAAGATGTTCAATGTGAGACAAACTAGTGAGCAATTTGAGTTAAATCTCTCAAATACAAGAAATATCCTTTAAGAGGGTATAATTAATTATAAAGCATCAAAGTGTCTGATCATGTATTTTGAAAGGTCAGAGTTTCCCCATGACACTAAAGAATTGATTCCACAACGAGCTCTTTAGGATGCTCTAGTGTGAAACATCATGGTTGCATGATGTGATCAAGTTCTCCCAAGTATTCATTCATATGCATGATCGTTTAAATAGGAGTGGTAACTACTCAAGGTTTGATCAAGTATTTTGTGGAAATCCTTCATTTTCTATAGTAGTCTAGCGATAAAGTTATCCTCACTTCTTCACTTGATGTTCTTGATGGGCTGAATTTTTTTATCATTCAAAGGGAGGTTTCTCATTATGAAAAATATCTCAAGATCAAAATGTTTCACCATTTAGGAGAATACCTCTTTTAGTTTGGAGTTTTAGAGTTCTCCACTCCGAGTTCATGACTGCATCAAGGCATTCAATTGGATCATCGCAAGGAGTGGATTTCCTTCATCTCCTCCCTCCTTCCCCATCTTCCTTATCTCTCATTTCTAATTTTTCATTGGGCTTCATCATTATATTTTTTCCTATCCACTTAAGTGACATATTTTAAAATTGTAAAAGTATTTTCTTAAAATTATAAGAAAAATACTTGATTTGTCTTTTCTAATCGAAAAGTAAAAGTCACAAGTGGAATATGAACATGAAGAGTCATGTGAGGGAAGATGAGAGGTCAATTCACATTGCTATAAATTGGGATGGCTTCTCCATTCCGAAATATCTTGAAATTTAGTATTTTTGGTAGCAAATGTGAATTGTTGTAGATTGTTTGAATATTTGTACTCATTTCTACACAAGAAATGAAATCTTATTTTCTTCCATTTCTCTTTCTCATGTTTCCTCCCTTTTCTATTTTTGTAACTTTGTGAAACTTAGTTATCTTAAACAACCAAGAAGGAACTTGGAGTCCTTGATTAATGCATATGAAGTACTATGTGTCTCAATGTGGTTATTATCTCTATTCACTTACATCATTGCTTTCTTCTATATTAAATGATGAACTACTCCAATTATTGGTTTTGAACTCTGCAATTGGCCTACTCACAATAATAACCTTCCTTCCCTAACTTCTCTCCTTCACCCTACATCACTGTAATTTCCTCCTTTGTACCCCATACAAGCACTTTACCATAGGTTCAGTGGAGTGTCCTTGTGTGATTCCTAACCATTTTGGCCAACCCACAACAATAGATAATATTAGATTAGTTTTCATTCAATAATGGGAGTTTCACCTTTCAATGTAGAGGGGAATTTCCCCGTGAACGTTGGTAGAGACACCTAATTTTCCCAACTGAAAAATTTTCTCACCACGAATGAGAAAAATCAAAGTAATGCATGTATAAGTAAAGAGTGTAAAAATATGTAAAAGGAAAGTATGGACCTAATATGTAATAGAGTATAAGATAGAAATTTGTCCTATTTTCTTGGAGCTTCTGGATTTGAATCTTGATGGTGATTTTTTTTGGTGATCTCACACTGAGAGCGAGTTTTTTGGATGATCTCATGCCAAGAGAAAGTGTCTAAGGTGATCTCATGTTAAAGGCAGGTTTCTGGGAGATTTCATGCCAAGAGCAAGTTTTTTGGGCGATCTCACACCAAGAGAAGAGTTTTGGGAAGAGAGGTCTAACATTTCTATCCTTCGATAATGCTTCCTAAATAAGCACCACTATAAATGGTATGTCTCTGATTTGTTTTGATCGTAAGTGATAGAATGCATTCTGTAACTGGAGGCAAGTGCCTTCTACTAGAGAACTAATCTTAAAACTATTGTCACTATTCTAAAATAATAAAATGACTTCTTTTTCCCTTAAGAAATTAGCACCTAGGGGTGACACAAGCGCGTTTCACTACTATCTAGGGCTGGGTGCTAATGTATTCTCTATATTTTGGGCCCAAGTTGTATTCTTAATCAATTAATAACTATGTTCCTATGATATTTTTGTACTGTACTATATTTCTCTAAATCTCTGAGATACTGTAGGGGTGGTTTGTTCACCTAATAGATGCCCCCCCTCATTTAGCGTGCATGTGCCAAATGTAGGAGAATGTTGTCCAAAGAAGAGGGCTGAATAATGATGTGCACATATTAAGTGGATTCCTATAGGGGGTAGGGGATATGCATGGTAGAAACCAAGGCACTTATAAAATAGATAGGCTAGTAGTAAAAGTAACTAGCATGCAAGAGAAGACAATGTAACAAGTAAATAGGAAGAAGAGATGAACCATGAAAAGTGGGTTTCATACATGGGACATCACTCAGAATGTCACAAGACAATCAAGGCTGAAGCATCTGAAAACATGCAATGATAAAATAAGACATAATGCATAGCCCATAAACAATTGTAAACAATAGGAAGAAAAAGTGACATATATCCATGGTTGTATTGATCCTACAAGGAAAATGTTGCTTATGAAGCACTCGTTATAACGTTAGAGAGATAAATAGTAAGGCAATGAATGTATATATCAGTAAAAGAAAAGTGCTAGTATGAAGAAGTAGTAAATGATAAAATAATAGAACTTGTAATGTGTGATGTAGGAGCATCACTCCGAAGCCTATTTTATTAATGTCATGACCAATTTGGTTTGTTAGAGTCCTTAGGAATCTTAGGATTCATTTGAAGTGGTTTAGTTGGGCTCAATAGGTTGAAAAATTCAAATTTGGAATTTTCACGCCTTTTTGATAATTTGAATTTTTGAACTAGGTTTGAGACAATTTTGGCTTTCTAGGAAGGTGTAGAGGTCTTAAAATTGAGTTAAAGCTTGGTTAATATTGTTTCAATCCATATGAGTCATTGGAAACTTTTCTTAAGGTTTAATCTATTAAAAGCTCTTAAATCCTTGGTTAAGCTCCTTTATTTCAAATGGTAACCTCCATATAGCCTTGTCATGTGACCATAGATGTTAGTTATTGGGAGAATTAGAGAAAAAGAGGTATAAGAATTTGATTTTTCATTTTTTATATTATTATCATTCGAATGAAATAATATTTTGAGCTCCAAGAACATGGAAAAGGAAGAAGATTGAGTTTTCAAACTATTTCATTTGTCTTTCAAGTATGTGTATCACTATTTTAGATGATTCCATGAATATGTTTAAGTAAGGAAAAGATAAATCACGTTTATAAGAGACAATCAAAGCTTTTTTGCATTAAAATTGTATAGCTTCGTTAATTACTAGGATTGTATATGTTTACTTAAACACCAAGAAGTTTGTAGCAGGGGTTTTAGAGTTGAAACTCAGTCAAGATAGTCTAGCATTGAGAAGGATTAGAGAAAGAGGGGTTATTGACAGGTTAAGACAATTGAATAAATTTTGTTACCTTTCATTCAAATATCTTGGTATTCTTGATAAAGGGAAGATTCACTTATTATTTTTTGATAACATTCGACAATGGAAGAAATCTATTATAGGAGAGGAAGAGCAGATAGTTCTTGAGCCAAGAACATTCTTTAAGGAGAAAATGTGGTTTGTAGTAAGCTTAAAGGTTTATAAATGTTATCATGGGTCTTTTGAAAGTGGTTTGAGGTATAGAAAATAAGTATTGTGTGTTTTATTGTAAAATTACTTCTCCTGAGCTCTTTGTTAACCCCTGTTAGGGTTTGATGTGAGGAAGTGCTTTGAAGGATTAAAAATAATTTTCAAAAGTTGAAACTTTAGGGAAATATACTTCATATGATCCTCATCAAGAATTGAATAGATTTTTTCATTGGCATGTCCTCGGTTAAAATAGAACTTTGAACATTTGAGTACAGTCTTGTGGCACCTTATTGGAGACCTAATTGAAAACTTATAACTAAGGATTTGGAGAACATTTTCCAAAGTAAGACTCTATGAAAATTTTCACACTAAATATATGACAAAATGGTTAGTCAAAAAGGTAAATATCATCTTTCATGAGTCATCCTATCAAAATATATGCCAAATTTTAACCTGAGATGGGGCTACTAGAGGATTAACTAGGCCTAAGAGAAAGTGTGAGAGAAAAAGATATCTACATTGGGAGTTGAGCCAAAATTTTCAACCCACACCTGTAGGAGCATAATGGGTGCCAAAAATTAGTTTATATTGTTTTGGCTGTTTTTTTATTACTTCAACCACTAACTCATCGAAAGCTTTGGCTCTTAAGAAGCTAGAAGGGCAGTTTTTGCAAAAAGAGGTCAAATTAACCATTTTTTGTGATTTCAACAAACTTGATGGTTTTTTTGACATGGTAGGAGGTTAGTAAACATTCATAAATCATTTTACAAGTTATTTTGATCATTTAGATCTAAAATCACATGTTTTTGAGGAATACTAGTCTTGAGAAAGTGTCAAATTGCAAGCCTTAATGCCTAGATAAAAGTTGTTTGATCAAAATAACTTGTTTCAGTGAGTGTTTTTGTGATAATATTTACATCAATGTGAGAGAGTAATAAATTTATTCTTAAAGGAGTCGTGGAGGGACTAGTAAGGGATTCAGTGTCGAGCATCATGCATCATGTAAGGAGTTGTAAGAGATCTACACAAACTTCTAGAGACCAAGTGAATGAGCATGTGTATATGATAAAGATATTGACATAATGAGTATTTTTATAGCATAGTAAATAAAGTGAAATATGTAATTAGTATAAACTAGCAAGAATAAATGCAACCAAGATATGTAAATGTTGTATTAGTGTGATGGTGTGGTATGCAAGATGTGAAGATGGGAGGAGTTGTGTTGCCCCATTTTGGATGTATATGAAATGAGGTTCCTTTATAAATTCCCCTTTAAAATTCAAGAATGAACCATAGAACAAGAGTGTGTCACCAAGAAATGAGTGTTTTGTGTGAGAGTAGATGCTAGAAAATATATATGTCATGAAGCACAGAGTGTAAAGTGTGTATGATGTAAGTTTCATGGATGAAGTATGCCCTCAATAGTCAAGTGTGAAACATAGCACAAGGTGCATCATCAGGTAATGATGGTACAATATGTTTACTAGTGAAGTGAGTATTCTTATAAAATGTGGACATGAAGCACAGAGCGTGAAGTGTAGTAGTAGACACTAGAGATGAATGATAGTTGTTAAAAGGGGGGTAGAAAGTGTGATGCCCCCAAGTGTACAAGGGGTAAGGAATATGGTAAACTCATCAAGGATATCGTCAATGTCAAGTTCGTCACCAATATTATTTGGATTGGAGACATAGTAGGTGATAATACAAGGTTGATCATAGAGATAACAAGTGCACTATAGATTATACATGCCCATAGTGTGTTTTTCATCAGTAAAAGGAGGTTGTAGACAAACATGTGTGTACTAGTGAGTGATATTTTATGTATAGCCATGTTGGAAAAATAATTTTTTGAGTGGGAAATTTAGTGGGTTCTCACCAACAGTGTGCGGGACTGATTCCCTTTGCTTGAATGTGTTAGGAATATCTATGTTGTAGTGTGAACATAGAATATTATGTGAGTGATTATATTATCTAGGATAATATAATATGTGTTGTAATAATTAATTACATTATTGTAAATGTAACTATGAGTGGGTGAGTAAATATTGTTATGATTTGTTGAGTAAACAACTCATTAACAGTATTAGTTTTGTGAGAAAACAAAATCTCACATAAAATAACATGGAGTTGTTTCAGGAGTTGTGTGTGGAGATATTTATGAAGATTATCTCTCCTTAAATATAATAACCACCTCTCCTATATATATATGGGTGTAATAATTCCTTTGTAATAGGAAGAATGAAGAGTAAGATTTTGAACTTAATTCATGCAATTCTGATATTATATTTTCATTTGGTACCAGAGTAGGTCTGATGCGGGAAATTTCAGTGTTTTCTTGATCAAATCCGTCTCAAAGAATAACTTATATATTGCGTTTCCAGATTTGGGTTTTTCTATATTCTTTTACGCAGAACCAAGTGTTTGTCATGAAATGAGAGAAGAAATTTCAACAGAACCCAATTTGTATTTTCTAAGAAATATGAATTTCACTATGCAGCTATCAAATTCAGTATATCAATTCTTCTACTAAAAGTTTTCTCTAATTTCCAATAATGTTGAATTGTTAATACAGAGTCTTGGCTTGCTTGGAGGTTCAAAGGTATTCTATATAAATTTTTAAAGTACCTAATTCAATTATGTATTCTATATATTAGAAGGATTAATCTCCACATTACTTGATCAGAGTAATTATGAAGAATATGAAAAAGTAATGTATGTACAAAATAAAGCAAGTACTTCATATAAGAAAGGAAAGTTCAAAACAAAACCTTTCCATTTTAAAGGTAAAATGAAATACTATTACTGTAATGAATCAGGACATGTAGCCTTGAACTATAAAAAGAGGGCAAAAGATCTACATGATGACAAAATAGATCAAAAAGATCTTTTGGTTGAAGAAGAAATTGATTGGGATGAATACTCTAAAGATGAGGAACTTTCTTGTCCTAGTGATGAGGAATTATTATGGTAAATAGTTCACTTTTTGGAGGAAGGAGGAATTTTAGGGCCTCTCGTCAGTCACCAACGATTGGGCTGCATATAGCACTGGTGGAAAATTTTAATAATATTTTTGAGTTGTTTGCTTTGAGTGATGTGTGCAGATATAAAACATGTTCCTTGTCAAAGATTGAAAAGAGGAGGATGTGAATTTTGGATGCTGAGAACATTTTTTTATAGGAGGGAAGCTTCTACGTATGATCCTATGACTATCATATGGTCCTTTGACTACCATACTTCATTAGAAGATGATCAGCCAGTGAGTAGATTCACACAGAGAGGTGATCATGATCAGTTGGTGAGATAGAGAGGTGATCATGTGTAGCAAGATCCAGACAGCAAGATCAAGTAGCAACTGCGGAACTCTCTCATACTCATGTTTTCAAGTGCTCTTGCACCATGTTCACACTAAGGGGGTGAATGTTAGGAATATCTATGTTGTAGTGTGAACATAAAATATTATGTGAGTGATTATATTATCTAGGACAGTATAATATATGTTGTAATAATTAATTACATTATTGTAAATGTAATTATGAGTGGGTGCGTACATATTGTTATGAGTTTTTGAGTAAACAACTCATTAACAATATTAGTTTTGTGAGAAAACAAAATCTCATGTAAAACAACATGGAGTTGTTTCAGGAGTTGTGTGTGGAGATATTTATGGAGATTATCTCTACTTAAATATAAGAACCACCTCTCCTATATATATGGGTGTAATACTTCCTTTGTAACAGGAAGAATGAAGAGTAAGATTTTGAATATAATTCATGCAATTCTAATATTATATTTTCATTATAGCCATGTCGGAAAAATAATTTTTCGAGTGGGAATTTAGTGGGTTCTCACCAACAGTGTCCGAGACTGATTCCCTCTGCTTGAATGGGGAAACTCCATTTATTGAAAGCAAGCAAATAAAAACAATCTAAACTAATTTCTAGGTTGGCTTGAAAGACCAAGGATCACATAAGAATACAAACCTATGGAAAAATTTTGTATTTAATACAAGGGAGGAACATTTCTTAGTGAGGGAGATAGGAAAGAAAAATAAGAAAGGGATTTCAAACAATAAATAGCATAAAAAAAGTTTGTTTCATTAAAATAAAAACATTTCACTTACGTCAATGAGAAGAAACCATTTACAAAGAAAGAAAAAACAATCAACAAGAAACAAAAAGTTATATTTCATTATTTCTCATAGTTTATAATGCTCATGGAGTACAAGTTGAGATGGATATAGAATAGTAACAAACAAAAATTAGAGGAAATGAAGGAACTTGTTTCTAGAAAGATGACGAGAGCTAGTAAACAAACATTAACCAACCCCTTGAAATGAGGGAATTGTTCATATTTATAGTGCTATAACTATCCTTTCATATCCCTTACATGACCTTTCACTTTCCTTTATGATGGTTGAGCTTTCGAATTCCTATAAATACCTTTGATGTTCCTCCATGATTGTTGGGATTTTAACTTCTATTATGACTTTTTATCTTCCTTCGTTACCTATGACTTTCATCTTTCACATTGTTTTCTAGGTCACCCAAAATATCCTTAACATGTGACATCATTTTCTGTGTCACCCATAATATCATCTATACATGACATCATTTTTTAGACATGTGACTACATTATTTGGTCGTGTGACTGTATTTTGTTGTCATACATCTACATCTTAACCTTTGTGTCGCGCGAATACATTCTATAGTCACGTAGCTCTTCGTGTCTTGCCATTACATTATTTGGTCCCCTAGGTCTATATGTCTTATGACTACATTTTTTGGTGACCTAGGTATCCATGTTGCATGCCCACATTATGTGGTCACCTAGGTCTCTGTGTCGTATGACTATACCTTGTTGTCACGTGTCTTAAGCCTTTCAGACACCTAAAAGTCACTGTCGGGTGACCAAAATTGATGTCGGGTGACAAAACCTTGTTTTCACATGAATCAAGGGTTACTATCAGACATCTTAGGATCTAAGACACTTATTAGGAGTTGCTGACGTGTGTCATTGGATTTTCTATCACGCAGCTGGAAGTGCCAAAGTCATTGTGAATTTGTTTTCTTCACCCTGGGAGAAAATTTTAACGAAATTTGGTCATCCAGTATACGAATATTTATGGAAAATGTCTAATGAATCCAATGATAATATCTATAAGTCTTGAAAAATTAAGTATTCATCAAAAATTTTAAATTTTACCTCAAGGTGTGTGCCAGTAGAATGAGTGGTAAGAAGATTTTATGATCACCATGGACTAACACATCATATGCTTTATTAAGAGAACTAAATATAATTTCATTTGAGATTTGGTTAGGCTCTCAAATATTCATGAGGATCCTGAAACCTTTAGATAAATTTACAACTTGTACAAGGATCTTTATGTCACACTATCATAAAATTTTCCACATCTCAATGTTCCCAAAATCTTTCCTTGATGATTTTAACATGAAAAAGGATAGGTTATTTGTTTCACAGAAAAATTAAGTAAGTACATACCATGTGTGAAGACTTAGGGTGTGTGAAATAACATGCATGAAGGGATGCGCATGGGAAAAATGGATAGCACACAAAGGCTCACACCTAAGCAAGGTAACTCTGGGACTTAGCCAATTTTGTGAACCACGAGCTAAAAATAGAAGGATCAAGATAGAGTGTCAACTAATAAATGATTCAGATACAGAGAAAAGAAAGGATACTTGGTGGTCAAATAATGTCTAATTTGGATAAAGCACATGGAGAACAAAGATGAAAGGTCATGCATAGATCGAGATATTAATAGGATTAAAGCAATTCTTACTTATAGGATAGCCTAGTATTAGCTGATGTATAAAATCATGCATATAGTATATTTTGAGCATGTCTATTATTAGGAGAGTGCAAAGGTGGTGAAGGGAAATTTACCACCCCTATATATATATATATATATATATATATATATTGTCATTGTTTTGGGTACCATGACCATGTCATATCATTCATATCTGATTTTTGATAGTATTTGTATGTAAGGTTATGGATTAGGGTTTGATATCGGCGCATGTTCCAGTTCTTTGGTATACATGTGTATTCATATTCTGTTATGTAAGACCTTGTTATGATGAATAATGTAAGATGGATTATAGTTACTGACGTGTCTGAATATGGTGAATTCATGGTGCAATTGGCATTAATTTTTATCTGATATGTTATGTTCCTTATTACGTGTGTTTCCAATTAAATTCATGTGATGGTATAGTGTGATTTAATGAATACTTGGATAATTTATCATCATGGATTTGTATGCTAACATATTGACAAGCATCACAAAGGAGGGACCTGGTAGCTACGCATATTGTGTTTGAGCATTCATCCCTACTTAATGATGTACAAGTGTGCATAACGTTTAGGTGAAATAAAACGTGACATTTTGGGTCCATTTATGGGACCTCTTTTCAAGGTTTTTGTCAAGATGTTGCTTACAGATGGCATATCGGTTGAATCTAGAGAGTATTGAAAGTTGGGTAGAGGATGGTCGAGATCAGTTTTCATAGAGATATAAAACTAGACTTGACTTCAATACACGATGGTGGGTGGAAGATAATATTTATCATGAGATCTATGAGATGTTCTTTGGCTTCTTTCCAGTAGAACTATATGAGTGGTTAGGTGCATACGCATTAGGGAATCATTGGGATCCTTAAGTGAGACTTTAGATGCAAGTGGATTACCAGACTCTTTTTGATGTGAAAGTGGAGTGGAATAGAGCTTTAGATTGTTGGTGGGATTATGTGTTGTTGTTGACCAAATTTTCCCTTTCATGTTCAGATTAGTGAAATAGATACTAAATAAAATCAAACAACTCCAAAGATGCAAGGGTTTAAATTACCTTAGTAGAAGATAGTGATGAAAGGATGGGTGCAAAGTATATTTCCTCATTGTAAATATGATGAAACTATAAAACAGAGGTAACTAAGAGGAAAATGGATTAGATGGTAGATGAGGGGGTTACCCGACGAAGTCAGTTCCAAGAAGTGTTAACTCCCTTATGTGGATGTCAACCCCTGTGTTTGATAAAATATGACAAAATCAATGCTAAAGGACTTATTAACATGCAAAAAATGAAGCTAAACATAATCTGGAAATTGTAGAAATGGATAAAAATTACAGATCTAATCTAAATCAATCACAAAGTAAATTTACCTGGTTGGTTCGATGGCGACATAGGTTGCAGATGACAATTTGACAGTGAAATGAGTGGATGGATCTAGACATGAAGTTGAAATCTAGATTTGGAAGGATCAGAGTGTAGATTAGATGATAACAGAGGTATGAAAATATTAATAAACACCTACATAAAAAGGTTTGAGAAAGGGGAACAAATAATATGCTAGAAAATGAAGATTTGGATGGATTGTATGACTAGCAGGATATGGGTTGGTGATAACTTAGCTGAGTTGGTGGTGATTGGAGATAGGAAGAACATATTTAGAATGATAGATAAGAAGAGTGACAGATCTGAGAACTGGAAATAATAATAGAACATGTAAATACACTGATGAGGACCTAAAGAGTAGAATAGGTGATATAACAGGGTTGGGTCAATGGTAACCTGGACAGTCCTAAACAATGCCCAGGAAATATGGGTTGGATGGACAACCTACAAACAAAACAACTGAAAGGAGAAGCTGGATCTAAAACTTTGATGGTAGTTGGACATGCAAAATGTTAGTGATTGAAAAATAAAGGTAATGATGAAAAATGATAGCATAAACCAATATAAGATCAAGATAAACTTCCCAAAGTCTCCAAAAGTTATGCAAATAAGCTCCAAGGGACTCCAAGAAGCTGTAGTAGCTGTAAGAAAGCTCTGGCTTGAAGATATGATTGAAAAAACAAAAAATAATTCCGATTATGCCTCCCTTTGGGAGGAGAGGTAAATGTGTCCTTCTAGGGTCGACGGCAACCCGAGTGGAGAACCACCAACTGTGGAGAACCACCCATTTAGGCGATGAAAATATTATTTATTCAAGATTTGGGGCTTTTATGGATTGGGATAAGTGTTTTAAATCATTTATGTGGGTTAGGGTTTCCTATGGAAGTGATATGGTAAGTGGGGGATAAAAATGGATTAAATAAAAGCTAGAAAAAACTTAGAGATTAAGAACTAGGGGGTTTTAGGGGTGATAAGCAACCTAGAGAAAGGAAATTAGGAATAATTAATATTAATTAGATAATGAGGTGAGGATTAGAAGATTAATAATACATTAAAATAGATAGGATAATGGATGGGAAAGATCGAAATGTTACCATGAACATGAATCAATTAAGAAGGGGGGGTCTAGATAGGTGACCGTGGTAAAGGAATAAAGCACATATGATAAGGTTAGCGATACCAAATTTTGGTGTCTATAGTTGTGTAATTATACATTACTGTACGCTATTTCTACTTACTTGTGTCCAGAGGAGGCTGAATTGAGATTCTTACATGAGCCTAAAGGATATTACTTGAACATTATACCCTTATCAATTAAGATATTGATTATAAAACTAGATTTAGAAATCCTAGCCATGGTTAGCTAAACCTTGACCACACGTAGGGGCAGGAGCAGGTGTGGAGAAAGATGGTGGACTTGGAAACAGAAAGAAAAAGAAAGGAAAGGCAACTAAAGTTTAACAAAGTGCAAGAGAGGGACATGGTGCATGAACGAGAGATTGAGGAGGAACTAGATTTGAGGAGGATGATGGATCTTGAATGTTTTGAATCTCTAGTCAAATAATAGGATCCGCATCATCAAGATATCCCAAATTTGGGCAAGTGCAGTAGAGAATCCATTTTGGATTCAGATGAGAGCATGTCAGAGGTAGTCATTGAGAAGAGGGCTAGTAGAGATGGGTAGATATGCATTGAATTCAGGAGATCAAGTTAGTAGCATGCCCATGACACCACATTCAACAATATTGTTTAGGAGTACCTATACAAGATTGTTTCTAGGTGCATCATCAGGACCGATTATTGGTGCAAAGACCATTGGAAGTAATTCAGTAACAGTTGTGACTGTTGGTGTTCAGTCTAGTATTATAACTGGGACACAAGGAAGTTTGTCAACTGGATCACAACCCACAGTATTAGGCATACAAGGTTCAGAAGGATCAGGTCATCCACCTAGAGGAAATACTAGTGGGAGTTCTGGTTTAGGATCTGGTGGAAATGGACTTTGTTCAATGAAAATTTGCAAAAGCCATGGTTTTGGGCTAATAATCTCTAAAGAAACCCCAAAGTCTTTTAGAAAATGATCAATGGACCATCTAATAAGAAATGAGCAAGGTTTTCTTCTTTGCATACATTAATTTGAAGTAAACAAGCAAACTAAGCAAATGAAGCTAACCTCTATTCTTTGAAAGCTTGAAATAATGAACCTAAGAGGATCTAAGCATTTAGTTATGTGTTTAAGAGAAAGAGATCTCCCCATTAATGGCTTCAAGGCCAATGGATCTTCCCTTTTACTCCATATTGGTGTTATAAAATACAAAAGTAAATGCTACTAGCTCAATGGAAGAAAATGAAATACAATCTAAAGCCTAAACAAAATACTATAATTTGTGCTAGGAAGAAGAGAGAATTCTTAGAAAATGAGGGAGGGGTCTAGCCCTATTTATAGTTTTCCATTTGGGAAAATGGGAGATTTGGGTGCATGTGGGACAAATGCTAAAGTAAAAAAAAACACTTTTAGCAAGTCAAAGTAGGATTTGACTAGGTTTAGGGTAATTAACCTAGGTTAGACTAATTAATCTCATTTAGAGAGGAATTAGGGTTTTGGAAGGGTTCTGGAAGGTTCAATCAATCCAATAAAGTGGACTGATATTCCAGGGAGCTAAAAGAAGAAAACTAGAAAGGAATAAGAAGTTAATGTAGTCAGAACGAGGCTATGACAGCCTGTTTAAGTGATTTATAAGAGGAAATATGACCAAAAAGATGTCGTGAGAAGGGAGTTAGATAGGTCTAACTGGTGGTGTGCCATTAGTTTACAAAGGGAAGAATAGGAGGTGTGATATTAGGAATAATAGTGCATTGATTAAACTACATGTGTCTACATTTTCCCCTCTTTGGGGTGATGTAAGCTACATCACTTCAAAGAAAGTAGACAAACACAAATGAGTAGAAAAATTTTGAAGGGGTAGAAAAAAAATTAATAGGATGAAGGATGACGGATGCCCCCTCGAGTGTCGATGGGGTGATGAAGAAACTCGATCGGCGATCAAAAAAGAAAACAATCAGAAATAAAGTGTATAGAGAAGATGAGAAACAAGAAGAAAGAGGGATACTGAGCTATCCACAAATCAATTGCTATTAATAAATTATCATCATAATGCTTAGAATCCTCCTCATCGGTCCTTATTAACATGTGAGCATGCGACGGAAACATTAAATGACATGAAAAGTCAAGATATAAACAACTATCTTGTGCTAAAAATGACCAAATCCATGCAACATACATGAATATAATGCAATAAGAGAAATAAACAAAATCACCTAACAGGGAAATAAGTACAATCACACACACTTAAACCAACAATGTTCAAGATAGTTGCACAAATATTTTATTATCAATATGTAGTCACAAATGTTCTGATAAATGATAAGGGTGAAGAATGATGCCCCAAGAAATGGGTATTATGCAAGGGGAAATACGGAGGACACTTGGGTCCCGCAAAAAAGCAATGTGCACGATGAAAATAGTACTAGGCAACTGATAGTGCCCCAGAGTATAGACGAAGTAAGCAACATAGCTTGTGTACGTGATTGAAGACTTAGATGATGCATGAGTCATTGTTTCAAACTATTTGAAAATGTCAGCAAGATCTGGGATGAGTGCCATGCAATAGACATAGATTTCAGCCGTAGATGATCGGTTTTACCAATTTTGGTTGGTCATTTTTGAAGTATTTCAATGTTTTTGGTTTTTTTAAATGGTTTTATTTTTATTTTTTATTTTAATTTTTGAGTTTTGATTTTGATTGGTGAGAAGAATTTCAAAAGATCAAAGATCTTCTAAAAGTGTGTGCAAGGGTGATAGTGGGAAGGCAAGGCTGTCAGAGAGCTAGAATTTATTCCCACAAGAAGAAAGACGGGTCAGGAATAATTTATTTAAAATAAATTAATAAATAATTATCATGATGGGGAAAATAGATGAAAAATAGAGGAAAAGGCAGGAAAAGGTTCCTGAAAGGTTCACAAATTACTTCAGTGCAACGGAGAAGTGATCGCAGGGTGGCACGAAGTGCCCGAGCATGTGAAAATTAGAAAAAATAATTATTTTAATACAAAAATAATTATCACAGTAGATAGAAGAAGGTTAGAATGATTACAGAGGAGAAAACATGCCCCAGAGGCATCACAACGGGTTAATATACTCACTCGGGGTCGGTAAATCAATCACGACCAATTCATTTCTATAAGAGCTCTTTGCAAATTTTTACCACGAGCGAGAGCGACAGCCCTGGAGTGAGATGGCGAGAATACTAAGTAGGACAAGATGCACGGATTGCATTCGAGAGTTCATACAGGACCCAGTGGATGGACCTTACGTGAGTGGCCTATCCCTCCTAGTTAATTTACACATTTATTACACTTTTTAGGGATTTTCTAGGGTAGGTAGGACCAATTTTGATGCATGCACATGGGCATATGCGTCGGTTTGACGAGTACGTGCACATGCATGCATCAAAATGAATAAGGACGCGTACGTGCATCATTCAGGAGGGAAATTTGTGGACGCGCACATGTGTGTGTTGAACTAGGGTCATAGGCATTAGAGAGACGTGTCTGCGTCAAACAAGGGATAGGACACACACGCGCACACGTATGCATTAATGTAGGTGTGTAGGCATCACACTGGGCACGTATGCACTCTGTGTAGTGTGTGATGAATGGAGAAAAGGTGTAGGGGGCGCGTACATGTTGGTAAGGGTGCATATGCGTTGAAAAGGGGGCACATGTGTCAAAGGAGGCACACAGGCACTGGGAAGAAGGGGGAAAAATAACTGGCTAGTAAAATAGCCAAGTATAGAAGAAAATAGGTGAGATTAGATTAGAAGAAAAGAATAACTAGTAAGTTAGATGATTTAAAGAAGCATTTTTCCTTAGAAAAATAGATAGAAAAAAAAGTAAGTGCCTAACACTTGTGTTGATTTTACAGCATATACTACCCATTCTCCAGACTCGTGAGTGCTATGGGCGGTTAGCAACGATAGAGGCTCAGTTTGATGAAAATGATAGAATGACCCTGGAGAGCCTCCTATATGTGATGGGATTGACTCATGTGGCTGAGATGCCACAAATTACATTGGACCATGGCCTCTTGATAGCTATAACAGAGTGATGGCATAGTGAAAGTCAGTGCTTTTAGCTCCCGACCGGGGAGATTACTATTACACTAGAGGATGTATGGCACATTATGTGGGTCCCTATTCAAGGTCATCTTATCTAGACTATGAGCCGCTAGACTGATATTCAGTGATACATCATAGAGTTATTCGGTGTCCCGACGATACTATGGTGTGGGATGTCCATCAAG
Organism: Taxus chinensis; assembly: GCA_019776745.2. Lineage (NCBI taxonomy): Eukaryota > Viridiplantae > Streptophyta > Pinopsida > Cupressales > Taxaceae > Taxus > Taxus chinensis. Next base: position 436,104,152 of record CM034156.1, on the reverse strand, counting down.
TTATCACGATGTATTGATGATCCGGAGCTAGACCGAGTAGTGGTCTACATGATGGCCTTTATTAGTGGATTCTTACTCCTAACAAGACCGGTGCTTCATTTCCACTTAGACTCCTTGGAGTGATTCATGGTTTGGTAGAGGAAAAGAACTACTGCTGGGGTTAGTGTATTTTAGCACATCTATACTAGGACATTCACTTGATTACTTATTATTGTCAGAAGACGGTAGGACCAACGTGCTTGCGGCATATTTAGGCATGGGACCACATTGCCATTGGTCACCCCTTAGGTGTTTTGAGAGTTTGGGCTCCTAAGGAGCCTTCTACGATGGGCTGGGTCCTAGAGGGGGACAATGTGCAACCATACATGGGGGATGCATACCACTATGGGCATGAGTTAGATGAGCTACGAAATATTTCCATAGTTTGGAGACCCTATAGATACTTCTAGTGGCTCGATGATGGTTTACGGCTTGGCACTGCCACTTTATCCTAGGTAGCCGCATCTATATGTGAGAGCTATACAGGGTGGATTAGTGTCAGAGGTATTTTGGCATTACCTAGGATGTTCCTGGGCTAGATAGATGGTATGCTTGCAGGGCCCAAGAGCATTTTGATATGGGTCCACAGATTGCTCGTGATAGAGCACTGGCTAGTTTTTCGACAGGTGGTACCTACTATATGGGTTCCACTGAGACATATTAGAGATCTAGGTACTACGCCTGAGTATGGGCCATGATATCACAGTGTGCTTCCATTTCATTTGACTGTTTCCAGGGTGGCGTATAACACCAACATGAGAACCCCTCCAGTGGGGTCTCCTAGTGGTGATGAGGGTGGAGCTATTGGTGGTGCTGATAGTGATGATGATGGTGGTGGTGGTGGTGGGCCTGACTCACACCAGTATGTCAGGGGCAGGGGTCAGGGTTCAGCATCACAACAGCCATAGGGATAGGGTCCCAGGCCTAGGTTGAGACAGGTTTTCAGGGTAGTTGATATAGAGTTTCCCCAAGTGGGCATTCCATTGGGGATCTACACCCCTCTCCAGCAAGTACTTCAAGAGCAGGGCCTACCACCTAATGTTCTAGAGGGTAGTGGTGATGGAAAGTTGGCTTCCCTTTAGCAACAATTATAGGCAACGATTGCTATGTAGTTACAGGTGGCTGGAGAGAGAGATGTAGCTAGGGCACAAGTACAAGCCCTCACAGCAGAGCGAGATCAGGCACATAATCAGGTGCATATTATGACAGTTGAGAGAGATCAGGCTAGAGCATAGGCCACCAAGGTAAGCGATAGTACTCTATCGCAAAGTCAGATTCATGAGATGGATGCACAGGGGGCTCAGATATTGAGCCTTTTAAACTAGTCTTAGACTCAGGTGTAGATGGTTGTCACCTAGAGGGACCATGCATAGGCACAGTCACAGGGCTACCTTAGTCAGAGAGATCATGCACAAGCCCAAGTGTAGGCTATTAATACAGATAGAGATCGAGAGACTGTTGCCTCTAGGTAGGCTCAAGATGATATTGGTAGGGTGATAGGTGAGTGTGATACTTCCCTACAGGTAGCCATCACTTCCAAGGATGCTGATTTGATACGAGATGCTATGAGATCTAGCGGTGAGGCCCTATATTATAGGACTGCCTACTTCAGGGCAGTTCTGGTAGAGCAACGAGTTGTTCCCTTTGATCAATCAGATGTGAGCACGACAGGTTATAGGTCATGATGATAGGCCATTTAGTCAGATTAGTTTGGTAGCCCATTGCAGAGCAACCAGCTGGACAGCAGGGTGGTACCCCTGGAGCAGGTCCATCACAGCCACCTCTCTTCCATGCACTAGGTCATAGACTTGGGAGCCTTGGCGAGGGAGAGAGCTGTGGTTGAGCTCTTTACTTTTTCTTTTTGTACAAATGTATTGTATACATGCCTCTTATGAAGGATGATTTTGATGTAGAACTATATGTACTATTGTTTTGATGATGCCTCATGATGAAGGCTCAATTATTTTTTATGCATGCCCCCCCTTTAGATGGCATATTTTATCGATGATGTATATTCTGAGCACTAACTTGGATAGTTATACATGTATTATATGGACATTTATATATACTATACTGTGATTATGCTTTGCATGAGCATTTATTTTGATGTATGATTTCTTTTTGCTACTATACTGTGATTATGCTTTACATGATGATGTATGATTTCTTTTTGCATCAATGTATGTGACATACCTTAGATTTAAAAATGTGTATGTTTCATGCTTTCATATTGATGAAGTATCTGTAGATAGCACCATATGTCTTTAGATTTATGAGATGTTTCTAAGTTTTGATTCTAGCACTTGGGATGATACTAGATGATATTGGTGTGGGGGGATATATTTGTGATTATGTGTAACCCCTCTTACCCCATTGATGATATGATATGTGATGATTAGCTTAGCATACATGCATGATGTAATACTTAGCATTTTTGTATATATATGATGTAGTGAATGATGTTAGAAATGTGATGAAATGATAGATGATAGATGTGATAAAAAAATAACTGTGCAAAATACACAAGCAAAAGTTAACAAAACTAAAAAAATATACACACTCAAACAACACAATGAAATATAACTAAACAAACACTTGCAAAAGCTAACAAGAGATTAAAATGGTATCTAATCTAAGCAAACAAAATGAATCTTAATAGATGCACATAACAAACAATGAATCCTACAACAATTTTTCACAAGTATGAGAGCTCCTAAATGAATGTAATGTAATACACAACTAAATTAAACAAGATTCAATATAAGGTAAGAAAATGATTCATTCAAAGAACGAACAACTCAACAAGCTAAGCACATCAAAACTATACAAACCAAAAACTAAAATCAATTAAAGCATTAACTTGTTTTTGCGGTACAACATTGATATATTTTCTAATTTTTTTGGGTTTATCTAAAAAGATAAGTTTTCACAGCTACGGTCTTCATTGTTGTCTAGGTTAACCTAAGATGATGTTGTGAAACGAATGTAGCCTTATCCCTGAAAAGGGAAATTTTCTAGATGTTTAGGTTTTTGCGTATCCTTTTTCTAAATGTTTTTGTATTTTCCAAGGTCATGTTCCGAAAGCAATTCATAAGAACAAAGAAGCGTGGATGCCCCTAGCGTGATGTGGGAATATACAAAAGGCAGAATTCCACGCGTGTATGTATGAGAAGGTGACAATGGTGCAAGTATGTTGAGCGTTAGATGGGAGTATGCAAAGGTAATGTCCTCTATGCAGATATAAGAGAAAATAAACCAGATCGCAGTATGGAAAAGGTATCTCTAGTAGGGTTCCTAGACCTAGCAAAGGAAGTCATATCCAAAAAGTGGTGACGATTACCCATTCTTCCATAAGAGTAAATCACGTCTAGAGAATCTGCCTTGAGTGCCAAAAATTGGTATTCACTCAAAGACCTACCCACTATGCCACAATTGCGTGGTTTTCACATGAGGATGACCTTCTTTTTCTTTACTATTTTCTCATTTTTCCATTCTTTTCTTTTTTTTTTCTTTGTTTTTCTAATTTTTAGTTCATATCTAATATTCTCAGCATGCTTAAGCATAGAACCACTTTAGGTGCATGGCATTTATAGGTTCTGGAAGTTCTTCACCATCTGAATATGCAAGTTTGTAAGGCCCTGATCCATATTTTGCAATCACTACATAAGGACCTAGCCAGTTAGCTTCAAACTTTACTTTCTTTTCTCTATCTTTGATGGTGTTCTTCTGATTTTCTTTGAGAACTAGATCTCCTACATCAAATTCCCAGTGAATGATGTGTTTGTTATACCCCCTGGACACTCTGTTCTGATAGACTTTTAGGTGATTGAGCACTCTAATACGCTTTTCATCTAATAGTTCTAACTCTGCTAGGCAAGCAACTATGTAGTCCTCATCTTTATCAAGATAGTCTCTGAGAGAGATTATCAGGGAGGGAAGCTCCACTTCCAAAGGTATGATGGCTTCAGTGCCATAGACAAGTGAATATTGGTTTACACCAGTAGGAGTGTGAATGGAGGTATCATAGGCCCAGAGGGCAGGATGTATCTGTAGATACCAATTACGGCCATTTTTACTAACCATTTTCTCCATAATCCATACAAGGGTTTTATTAGTGGCTTTTTCCTGTCCATTACCTTAAGGGTAATAGGGGGTAGACCACTTGAGCTAGATATGGAAGTGCTGACATAAGGTTTTAACCGTTTTGTTTTTTAAGAATTTACCATTATCAATGACAATGGCCGAAGGGATCCCGTAATGGCATATGAGATGGTTCATGATGAATTTTGAAATCTACACACCGGTGACATAGGTAAGAGGGACAGCCTCTACCCATTTGGTAAAGTATTCATTAGCAATGATGATGTGAGTATGACCATTTGAAGAAGGATGGAGCTTCCCTATGAGATCCAAGCCCCATTTAGAGAATGGCCAAGGTGTTGCAATAGGCTATAAGACTTGTGCTGGCACATGTATTAAGTTCCCATATTTTTGGCATAGTTCACACTTCTTTATAAAGTTACAACAATCAGATTCCATGGTAGGCCAATAATAGCCTACCCTCAATAACTTCTTAGCTAAGACCATGCTGCTATCATGTGCTCCACAAATACCACCATGTACTTATATAATGGCATGGATATAATCAGCAACATCCAAACAGCGAAGCAGATTCCCATCGTAGCCATGACAAAAAAGGGTGCCTCCTAGGAGGGTATAATGGGATATGCAGCAGATAAGGGCTTTCTTTTCAGAATGGGTGATGTTTGGTGGAAAAGTTCCATCTTGTAAGTATTGAAAGATAGGGTCATACCAAGGGGATAAAGGACCAACAACTTCACATGCTAAACATAACTCTGGCATATCATATGTAGGCACTTGTAAATGCTCTACAAAGAAAGGCATCTTACTTTCTTTAGGTGCTATGCATAAGAGAGACTCAATAGTAGCCATAACATCTGCAGATCTATTATGTGACCTCATTTTTTACTCAAATATGACCTGTGTGAAATATTCTTTCAATGTTTCAACCATCTTTAAATTATATGGAATAAGCTTCTTATCTTTAACCTTGTACTCATCATTAAACTGTTTTATGATAAGTTGAGAGTCATCAATGACTCATAGTTTTCTAATGTTCCATGTAATAGCTAGCTTAAGGCCAATGATGAGTTCCTCATACTCTGCAATGTTATTTGTGTATGGGAATCCCAGTCGGAATGCTCGTGGTATGACATCTCATGTTGGAGTGATGAGGACCACTCCTGCTTTGGATCCATGGAAGGTGAAAGATCCATCAAAATGGACCTGCCATTTTATGTATTCTTTAATATACATCATAGATGCGTCTGGTAAATCTAAGCACAAAGGTTCCATTCCTAGGAGAGGAGCTTCTACCAACTGATCAACCATTACTTTTCCTTTTATAGACTTCTGATTCACAAACTCGATATCAAATTAACTCAGGAGAATGATCCAATTAGCCATTTGGCCTAAGAGGGCAGATTTGGATAAAAGGTACTTGAGAGGGTCAACTTTGGATATGAGTTTTGTTTTATTGTTTAGGAGATAATGGTGAAGCTTCTAGAATTTGAAGAAAACCGCTAAGCAGGCCTTTTTCTATTTGGGGGTAATTCAACTCGTATGTGATCAAAGTGTGTCTGAGATAGTAAACGGATCTCTTTATGGTCTAAGTTGTAATGGGAAAGTAATGCACCAATAGTAAACTGGGTAGCCAAAATGTATAAGAGGAGAGGTTCACCTAGGGTAGGTGGTATGAGTACAGGTGGGCTGGCTAAGTACTATTTGATTAATGCAAAGGCCTTCTGACAGTCAAGTCCCCAATTGAATGTGATATCTTTTTTGAGGAAATGGGTAAAGGGGTGGCACTTATTTGCAAGTTGTGAAATAAAGCGATGGATTTCCTGAATTTTCCCTTGTAGACTCCTTAGTTGCTTGAGAGTGGTAGGTGGTGGAATTTTTGTGATATCTGTAACCTTTACAAGGTCCACTTAAATCCCTCTTTGTGAAACAATGAACCCTAGGATATTTCCTAATAAAACACCAAAGACACATTTCTTAGGGTTCAAGTGAACCTTATAGTCTTGTAGATGTTGGAAAATATGCCTCAGTACTCCAGGGTGTTCTTTTCTACTCTTGGATTTTGCTAGAATATCATCAACATATTCTTCCATGATGTCACTTATCATATCATGGAAGATAACTGTCATGTCCCACTGATAAGTAGTCCCAGCGTTCTTGAGCCTGAAGGGCATGACTTTGTAACAAAATGTTTCCCAAGGGGTGATGAATGTTTTTTTATGTTGATCTCCTTCTGTAATTCGTATCTAGTTATAACATGAAAAGCCATCCATTAAGGACAACATTTCATAACCAACAGTAGAATCAACTATCATGTCAATGTTAGGCAGGGGAAATTCATCTTTAGGACATGCTTTGTTAATGTCATGGAAATTAATGCAAATTCTTATGCCAAAAGGATTTTTCTGTACTAGGACTATGTTAGATATCCATTTTGAATGGTCAATAGGTTTAATAAAATCAGCAGCTAACATCTTTTCCAATTCTTCTTTGACAAGGAGCACCGCCTTAGGATGCATCTTTCTCAAATTTTGCTTGATAGGTTTGGCATCTGGGTGCACAATAAGGTTGTGCATGACTAGCTATGGGTCCAAACCAGGAATATCTACATATATCCATGTGAATATGTCCGCATATTATTTTAAGATCTCTATAAAGATCTTTTGTTCTTGAGCTGAGAGTGAAGCTCCCAACTTTATTATTCTAGGCTGCTCCTCTGAGCCAAAGTTGACATTGATTTTTTCCTTAACAAGAATTTTAGAAGCATATTCCATCCATCTAGGATCAGGGGGAAGAGAAAGATTGACCTCCTGTGGTAGTTCATGATCATATTTAGACTCTTCGTTATGTTTGTCTATGAGTTTATCAAAGAGTTTGTCACTGCGATATTTTTGTTTATCCTTTTTGTCAGGTTTCTCAAAAGTGGTTGTACCTTTATTTATAGCCTTCCTATTCAACCATCCACACATATTTGTTTCTTCCCCGAAGTAGGCACAGGTGTCTAGTTGAATCTTAAATCATTTCTTGTGGTCTCCAGCCGGAATAAAATCCTTGAGTCCCATGAACTCTACAAATGCCTCATCATTTTCAAAGAAATCTAGGGGCATGTGAAGTTGTTGATCCAAATCTATAAGTTCAGGATATATAAGGGCTATGTGACATTTATCTAAGGGGATGGATTCAGATAAGGCAAGGACCGATGAATTTTTGAATAGGTTCATGGAGATAAGATCCTCGTAGAGGTTACATTGGGAATCTGCGTCACTATCAGAATGAGATGAAACATCCTCACGTTCAGAAGAGGTGGTGTCACTCTCAGAGGGTAGAGCATTATGAGGCCTTATTCCAAGGCCATGTTTATCTGACTTAAAATGAGGGATGTGAATAGGCTCTAACTAGCCTTGTGCATTAATGCCACATCCAAACCCACTACAGCTCATGATAAACATCATGCAGGGACCTTTGATGTACTGAGGTGCTTGATTGCATGAAGCCATGGTGCCTTCTAGCACTCTACTGGTAGGATCTTCTAACATTTTCTCCTTAGATAGGATACCACTATGGAAAAAAAATTCCAACGGTTTAGGACATTGCTCGCGAGTGCTCTTGAACTGAAAATAAGGCTTACCCCTTTTCCTAGGAGATACTGATAAGTCTGATATCAACAGAGCTTATTCAATAGTGAACGGTTTATCTAGGCCATATTTTGTTAATGTTTCCTCCCATGAAGAGAATGGGTTAACCAATGAAGGAAATTCTTGATTTTAAGGTGTGAGGGATTCTGAATCTACCTATTTTTTCATAGCTTTTATCTATAGGGGGATGACTACATCCACATAAGGACACTCATAAGCTACACAAGAAAAATTATGTAATGCCCTACAATGTGTGAATAGTTCTGGGTCACCTATAATGGTAACCACCTAACCTTCATGACATAACTTGATGCACTGATGGAAAGTTGATGGAATAGCTTGCATGGCACGGATCCATGGGCACCCCATGAGCATGTTGTATGGAAGGTCCAATTCAAGGACATGGAATGTTGTGTAATGACACATTGGGCCTACCTCCATCGGAACCACTATAGTCCCCACTGATTCTCTTTCTTCATTCTCATAAGTCGTGCTTGTGATAGTCTTAGCTCCTAGTTCTGTTTCTGAACGGCCTAGCTACTTAACCAAATTCAAAGTGTAAATATTTAGACCATATCCACTGTCTATAAGTACTCTCTTGATTTTGCGACGGGTAACCACCACTTCGAGATACAAGGGTAAGTTATGTTCTAGGTTGTTATGCGGGATTGTAGTATGATCAAAAGTAATATGATCCTTCGATTCTAGGCATGTAATCATGGCTTGAAGGTTTGTGGGGTCTATATCTGTGGAAACCCTTGAATATTACAAAGTCTTGTACTGTATGTTATTATGGGCATTATATATATTGAGGAGATTGAGAATAGATATTCTAGTAGGTGTTTTCTCTAACTGCTCTATTAAATTATACTAACCTTCCTGAGGGATAGGCTCATGATCTGGTATGACTAAGTGGGCACGTCTAGGCCATACTGCGCAACTCTTTTCTAAAATATGGATTGTGTTGATCTGTTCATTAGATGACCTAATACATCCAATGAGGGAATCATAAGGACTATCATTTGTAGGGTAAACATAAGCAGTAGTTCTATAGTCGTTGGAGGTTTTCCCTTGATCTGGTTTCCTTTTCTTTTTATCTGCATGGTTAGGAAAAGGTTCCTTGTAAATACCCATTTTTTCATTTGGGCCTTTCTTGGACTCAGGGGGAGAATCCACAGTGATCTTTTCTTCCTCGATGAGGTCTTGTATATAATGTCGCAGTCTCAAACACCTATCCATTTTGTGTCCTTTAACACTGTGGAAGTCACAATATTTTTGATCTTTGAACCAAACTGGTTTTGGAGCATCCTCTAGATATGGTACCATTGTAGTTGGATATTCCACCATTTTTTCATCATCCAATTGTTTTATGATGGTAGATAAGGACTCCGTTAAGGATGTAAACATACGTTTTGTAGGTTCTTTGGGACAAGGTCCTTGCGAAAGATTTAAAAGTGGGCCTATTTGTACAACTTGGACTCTCTTAGAGTCTGTAATGTCGTCACCAACAACATGTTTATTTTTATTAAAGAATTTAGGTTTGTCTATGGATTTGGCTTCATGTTTCTTTTTAACTACAGACTTAAGCATTCCTTTTGCAATGAGGGATTTCTCAATTTGACTACCTTTCTTTATGACTTCTTCAAAGTTAGAGCCACAATGCATTTGTAAGTGAAAGGCTATTTTAGGGTTTAAGTTAGGAACAAATATGCTCACTAACTATTTTTCCGGTAATGCACATGGGAAACGATTGGCTAACCCATGCCATTGTTGTAAAAAACCTACAAACATCTCATTGGGTTTTTGTTTTGTATTGCATAGAGCGTTCATTGTGATGTCACTTTCCATATTATAGGAGTAATGCCTTACAAATTTCTCCACTAATGTGGGCCACGTGGTAATGGAGCCTTTGGGTATGCTATAGAACCATTCCAATCCTATGGCTCCTAGGTTGTGAGGAAAAGGTCGTATTAAGAAATTATCGGCAAGCCATGTAAAAGTCTTTTATATGATCACGAGGATCACTTTTACACTTATACTTATCAAACTTGGGAATGGTAAAGTGTTTTGGGAAAGGATGTTGTAACATGTCCTTGTCAAAGGGGTAAGGGCATAGTTCTTCATACAAATATTTCTTATTTTGGCCTACATTTCCCTATTGTAATGTAGTAAGCGTATATTTTATAGATTGTAACTCTTTCTGAATGATTTTCTCCTTAGTAGGAAACATTGGTCTTTGTACCTAAGTCTCCTTAAAGGTATAGTGTGTGCGTGGTTCAAATTGAAACTCACTAAAAAAATTATCTTTGTCTTTGTATATGTTTCTTTTGAAGAGCCTAGGTTTGCTAGTTTCTGGCTCAACTTCAAGATCTATTTTTGGAGGATCTCCTCCTCATCTAGGGGGTACTCTTCTTCATCAAATTTCAGAGGAGGGGAAGATTTACGCTTAATTTTCACTTTACGTGAAGCTTTATAGTGAGGTTTCCATGATGGTTCTCCTTCGATAGCGGCCTTATGCTGCCGTGAAGTGGAAGCGTATCCCACATCGAAAGGTTTATCTATGTCTAAGATGAATCTTCATTCTCCTAATTTAGGGTTGATGACCTTTTTTTCTTCTTCGCACTCGTGCGTAAATTTAGCTCCTAATGCTAAAAATCTTGCAAGTACTTGATCTTTATTATAATATAGGATTTCATCAAATCTATTTAAGTCTAACCTCTTTTTTTCTCCAGAAGAGTCTAAATCTTCTCCACTATGATCAATTAATGCCTCTGTATCTTTGACTTGAGAAAAGAGAGGCGACAAAACCCTAATTCCTCTCTAAACAAGATTAATTAGTCTAACCTAGGTTAATTACCCTAAAGCTAGTCAAATCCTACTTTGACTTGCCAATTAACTTGTTGACTCCCTTTTTAGTCCCACATGCACCCAAAAGCCTCCCATTTTCTAAATGGAAAACTATAAATAGGGCTAGACCCCCTCCCTCATTTTCTAAGAATTCTCTCTTCTTCCTAGCACAGATTATAGTATTTTGTTTAGGCTTTAGATTGTATTTCATTTTCTTCCATTGAGCTAGTAGCATTTTCTTTTGTATTTTATAGTACCAATATGGAGTAAAATAGAAGATCCGTTGGCCTTAAAGCCATTAATAGGGAGATCTCTTTCTCTTAAACACATAACTGAATCCTTAGATCCTATTAGGTTCATTATTTCAAGCTTTCAAAGAATAGAGGTTAGCTTCATTTGCTTAGTGTGCTTGTTTACTTCAAATTAATGTATACAAAGAAGAAAACCTTGCTCATTTCTTATCAGATGGTCCATTGATCAGTTTGCTAAAATCCTTTGGGGTTTCTTTAGAGATTCTTACCCTAAATCCATGGTTTTTGATACTTTTCATTGAACACATTTGGCACGCCCGGTGGGACAAATTCTAAAGTCCAAAAAACACTATTTGCAAGTCAAAGTGAGGTTTGACTATGTTTAGGGTAATTAACCTAGGTTAGACTAATTAATCTCATTTAGAGAGGAATTAGGGTTTTGGAAGGGTTCTGGAAGGTTCAATCAATCCAATGAAGTGGATTGATATTACAAGGAGCTAAAAGAAGCAAACTAGAAAGGAATAAGAAGCTAATGTAGTCAGAACGAGGCTATGACAGCCTTTTTAAGTGATTTATAAGAGGAAATACAACCAAAAATATTTCGTGAGAAGGAAGTTAGATAGGTCTAACTAGCGGTGTGCCATTAATTTGTAAACAAAAGAATAAGGGGTGTGATATTAGGAATAATAGTGCATTAATCAAACTACAGGTTTCTACATGGACCATAACCACCACTAAATCAACCACCACCTCAGCAACCAGTGTAGCCGACAACTCAAGTTTATTATGAGATGTCTCTTTATTTACCAGAGTATAGAGCTATTGAAGATGAAACTGAGCATGTGCATAAGTGTGAACTGTTATGGCATGCTAAGGGGATTACAGCCTCAGATAGCAAGGAAAGTCAGTTTATTACTAAACTATAAGGACCCACACATAGTTGGTAAAGGAATTAGTATCCACATCATACTGTGGTAGATTATAATGCTTTGTGCACTACATTTCTTATAGAGTTTCACATCCCAAAATTTGAACGACAGAGCATCAACAAGCTTAAAGATATCAAGAAACATCTGAAATCATGAGGGATTATGATGCAAATTTTAAGACTATGTTTTCTAAGTTATCTTATGATATTCATCCTAGTCAACATGTACAATGGTTCATTGGAGGATTGCTGACTCCATTCCAAAGAGAAATTTCTCATTAGATATATGTGGATCTGCGTAAATCCTTAGAAGATGTTATATGTGCTGAGGTGGTTAGAAGTGTTGACACTAGAGTGAGCCAATTCTTTGAGGCATAGATTGCAGATATGGCAAATCATTTGGAGAATCTTTCTACAAACTCAGCATATGAGACATGCAGTGATATATGGTGCACAAATTGTGAAGTTGAGGGATATACTAAGGACAATTTTCCACGTAAGTCAGTGCACACATTATTACTTGATTTTGAATTCTGTCACCTGAACCATGATGTCTAGGATTGCCCTCTTTTGTATCACATGATTTAGAAGAAGGTGTCCATGTACTGTAATATTTTCAAGTCCCATATTCAAAACACATCTAAATGCAAATTGATTGATCATATCCATGAACCCATTCTGACAAGAGTGTTCCAGACTAGTGTGATGAGTGGATCCAAGGAATACGAAGGATAACATAATGAAGGGAATTAAAATGGAGATAATGGAAATGGAGTATATCGTGGATGAGATTGTGGTGGTGGTAGAGGTAGGTTTTCTCGAGTAACATTTTACACTTGTGGATCACCTGATCATTACCAATGAGATTTCAATCATAATACAACCTACTCACGGTGTGGGAAGAAACATAAGTTGGAGGATTGCATGGACTTATACAATTAAAAATAAGAATAAGGAAAATGGATGCCTAATAAGATAATTTATCTCTAATTATAACCATGTTGGATATAATGTGCAGAAAAGCAGCACACGTGGGCAAACATTTGAAGTCTAAGACTCTCATTACAAGGGAGGAAGTGATACACGCTAAGTACCTAGATGCGGTGCATTAGAAGGAAGTCTACCAAGAGACTATGGGAGTCATAGATCTATAGGGTGAAATACAATGCTTAAAATAAAAGGCGCACATGAGAGAATGGGAAAAGAATTTTGATCTCCCACATAAGGATGTGGATTACCTAAAAGAGGTATGTAATATGTTACACCAAGAAAATATTATTTTATTGCTAGGGGAATGGATTTTTAAGAAAGTACGACACCCCAAAGTTGAGCCCGAGAGGCAAATAATTCATGTGAATCTACCACCTCAGCACCATGAATTTGATAATGACATCACACTTGATACAGTTATTGATGGTTGGTTAGTTAGTAATATCTTGATATATAAAGGCATTGAGGAAAATGGGATGACTCTGAAAGAATGGAATCAGATGGGAAGACCTATATTGCATCTATATTTGAATGTGTTGTATATGGGAAATAAACCACAGCCAATTCCTTTTGGGGTACTAAAGGATGCATCCATTATTATTTAGGGAGCCAAGTTTACTGGGGACTTTGAGGTATTGGATCTTACTGAAGCAGACAACTTTCCAACATTACTTGGATGGCCCTAGTGTTACACGAATAATGTTGATTTTCACTTCAACATGAGATGCATCAATTTTAAGAAGAAAGATAAGCATGTGATGATACCTCTATTTGAAAATAAGGTGGATCCTTATGTTGATCCTTTGAGTGAAGAATATCTCAATAAAATTTATGCACATATAGTGCACAATCCATAGAATCTAGAACCATCAAAAGAAGGCATTCTTTAGTGGGAAGATGTGAAGTCAGTGAGTAACACTACTAGTATTGCTTGTCATAACTAGGTACATTGCACATATGAAATGGGCAGGTATGAGGTTAAAGGGTGAGCCAAAAGGATGATCAGGCCCTGTATGGTGAGTCGCTTAGGCTCATCTCATGTACCAAGATATACTGGTGAAGGGAAGCCTGATACATTCTTGTGCACCATGGAGACTTAGTGATTGAATGAAGGAGAAAGAAGAAGCATGATGTTTTATACCTTGCGTCATGTTGGCTAGAAAATTTTTTGGGGAAAAATTTGTGGTTATCTTACCAATGTTGTGGGAATATAAGTCCCTCTACTTAACCGTTGTAGCTTATGTATGTGCATGCATGTGAAAAGGTGGATTTCTGTGGTGGCATTGTGACCGAGGATCCAACAGGGGCACTCCACAGACCCTGCAGCTAATGCTTACATATACCTGCAAGAGATGAATTTTCTTGGAATGTGGGAAAGGGAATGAGAAATTTAGAAAACATAAAACTAATGTTGCAAGTAGAAAATCAGAGACTTGCATACACCAGCCAGAAGTTTCATTATATGCACTTTAATATAGAAGAAAACAAATCTACATAATAGCTACAAGACCAAATGAAGCTTAATGGGAACAAAGTACCAATAAACTCCTCAATCAAAGAGGCTAAAATTCCTTCTTCCTTTATTAAAGCTCAAGTAGAATTTACACATAGTGTGAGACGTAGAAGACATTTTGTAATAGGAGAAATGGAAGAAACTTGCTATCTCTTGCTCTTTTCACAAGGATAACTCTCTCATGAATTCACAAAAAATATCTCACACATCTAAGAAGAAAAATTTCAAAAGAAGTTCAAATGAGGAGCTTGTTACAATTTATAGAAGAGGATGAAAACTTTTCATCTTCCTAGTGACTTTTTGAATACCTTAATGTGACTTAAGACTGTTCATATTCCTTTTTAAATACTTAAGTCCCTTTTATAATAGCAAGGTGACTTAAATTTACATTACATTTCTGAAGTCACTTAAGTCATATCAAAAAGTGCAACTCTCAATGTAAAAATATAACATTGAGGAGAGAGGGTGTTGATGAGAAGAGAAAAGAAAGAGAAAGAAGAGGAAGAAGAAGAAGGATTATGCTGAAGGATGAGTTACTACGGTGGACTTAGCTCCATTCTCTGACTACTCTCCACTTTGTGATTCTGAGAAGGCTTCTGTCTTTCCAAACTCCTGGTTGAAATGAGTCACTACTGGTTCTACTTTATTGGCATAAGGGATACGAATGCAGCTCAAGGTTTCAGTCCATCCATCAGTCACACTGTTGACGTCCTTGCACTTCCCAAACCATGATGAATGCTTTTCTATGATAAGTGCAAAGGAGGCTCAGATTTCTAAGAAGAATTAAAGGGTATCCTTAGTGAAGCATAATGGGTTTCCCACCCCTTTCTTGATGTATTCTTTGAAACGGCCGATCAACTCATCAGCAATTGAGTGTTCACTCATTACAGGTGCTCCAAGTTTTTGAAATTTTTGATTTATGCTTTCTTGCAGCTTGTATGTTTGTTCTTCTTTCATCTCTAGCTCTATAAAGGCCCGATTGATTGCTTCAAATCTGATCACCAGGGCCCTCGCCCATACATGTGTCAAGTCTTCTGCAGGAGTTTTAAAAACCTTCTTATCGATGAATTCCTAATGATGGGTGTTTCTCATCTCACTCACTACTAATCGCATAGGTTCCTAGTAATCTCTTTCTTTACCCACATCTTTTTTGAGTGCTCGTGCTCTGTTGGTGGTGGCACACATGTATGCAAAGAGCTTGACTGCCTCTTGAAGTGCTGACTTCCCTTTTTCAGAGATTCAATTGATCCAATATTTATTTTCTCAGCCCTGCATCGTGAACTCGTGTGTTCTTATGATGGATTCTAGATCAAAGTTGCTGAGGGGAACCACTTTCTCAATAGGAAGTGTTATAGTGCTTGGTTCCACCAAGTGTTGCACATAATATGAAAGAGTTCGCACTTGCTCCTCTAGTCCCTTGATCTTCTCTTTGTATTCTTTATTCCTTGCCATCATAAGAGAAAAAGATTGTTGGAATATGTGAAAATCTCCCTCGTGAGTAGCTCATCCCAATTGGATCATGCTCATCTCATAGTCAGCTGGTGTCATCTCATCCAGTGGCTTGATTACTTTTGGCCAAGCTACTTCAATATACTGATTACCTATCTCCTCACTGTAGAATCGTGATGTTATCTGCATGATCTTTCTTGATCTTTTTTCTTTAGCCAATGTGACAATTACTGATATATCAGAAGCTACTACTTTTTGCACCGTGAGAGTGTCGAGGATGATCGTTTCCCGCATCCACAGAAACATCTCATCGATTTCAGGCTCAATGATGGGTGCATCAACCATTATTTGTTCTGATGGAGGAGGTAAATCCTAAATGAGAGGAGTGTTGGAGTCAACAACATGTGGGACCTCTTGAAGTGGCTCAAATATTAGATCATGATTCATATACTCCTTGTTCACTTACGAATTCTACTATTGCTCTTTCGTCTGCTTCGGCTTGAAGTCTTTCGATTTCTTCAATTTGAGCTCTTACTTCCTCTTCCACTCTTTCTTCTCTTTCTCTAACTTCTTCTTCAGTTTCTACGTGAATGAAAATCTTTGAGGTTATCGTTGATGTATGGAAACTCACCATCCAAAGGATTGGCAACACTCAGGCTCCCAACATGACCGGTTGTTTGACAAAGGGGAGGTCCCTGAATTCTGAGTAGATCTTATATTCTTTGAATTTCTTTGAAAATGGGGTTGGTTTTTCCTCCTTTCCTCTGTTGTCGGGTGTACCTTCTATCCGCCAGCTTGGAAATATATGCTCACCTTTGTGATGCTGGAATTTGTCTTTGCCTCTCCAATTCAACAGTGTGTTCTTCCTCAAGGTCAAGAATTCTTGTGGCAATGAAGTAGTGGTTGACACTTTGTCTGTTATGCCAAATAGCTTCTCTCAAATCAGAAGTGATATCTTCTTGGATGTGGAAGAGAAATTCAGGTCTTTCAATAGGAGGATTTCCCAGAATAGCCATGGTTTGTAGACATGTGGCTCATGTAGCTATTCAAATTCCATATATTTTCTCTTTTGAATTTTGAATTTTAAGGTCATTCAGGTCCATGTACAAGACACCACTGTCTTCCACATCATACTCACAGGAAAAGGGTTATGTTGGCTTCCGACCCATCCATTTTGTCTTCATATCTCCCTTTGAAAAAACAACTTACTATTTTTAGTAAGTGTGGAAAAGCAATTCCTCGATCTTCAACTGGATGTTGCGGCTTAGTTTTCCTCTTTCTACCCGTGTTCCTCGTTTCTTCTAGATCAAATTTATATTTTTAGCAGGTGCTCAAGGGCCCACTTACTATTTTTAGTAAGTGCTAAAAATTTCTGTTCTGGTGAATTTTTAGTTGTAGTTTACCTCCAATGTCTTCTTCTCCTCGGCAGGTTCTTATGTTGCTTACTTTCCCAAAATACCAGTTTCTATGTAGTAGACCTGCTATTTTTAGAAAATTTGCCTCTGGGAGTTGGATTGACATGGAATGAATTTTTTTGATATGTTTTTTTTCCCAATATCCCTCCTCTGCAATTTCAGATCTGCCCGCTTAATAGTCCAAGAGATTTTAAAGTTTTAGTTTTCAGACCTAACAGTGCCTCTAGGTACGGCATCCATTAATGGACCTGAAAATTGCAGGTCTGGTTTTATCCTCCGTTTATAAATAAATTTATATTTTTTAGGTGGGTTTTTTCTTCCGATGCTTCACGTGCGATCTTACTTCAATCCGGCAACTAGTTTGATGGGAAATCCCACTTCTTTCTTCGTTGAGCCAGAAATGAGATTTCTTCACTGTGGCTTCTCTGTCACACCAGGGGGGAGTTTGAAGGTGTCTTTCTGATGGTCTTTGATAGAGGAATGAACAGCAGCAAATGGTTCTTTGATTCATGGACCGGCTTACAATATTTCTTCAGATCTTTGTTTTTAGGTTATGGAGATTTTCACCATTTTCTTCTTCTTGCTCTTCGTTTCTCCTTCTTATTTTGATGAAATATCCTTCTGAGACCTACAAATCACTGTGGGGATCTTGTTTCAGTGTTTTTGTTGAGCTGGTAAGAGAATTTGCAATGGTTGGGTGATGGTAGAATGTTGCAGAGGAAGAATGGAGGAATGGAGTGCACAAAAACTATTAGAAGTTAGAAGTGAAGAAAGTGGCACTTGGAAACTTTTTAAAAAGATATAAAATACTAGGGTTAGGGCGAATTTTTCCATGTTTGATGTCCCTAACCTTAGGGATGTGAGGGACATCAAATTCTACGTTGGTCAAGAGCATGACACATGGCATTCTATCCAACGACAAGGAATGAAGAGGGAGAAAGTTACATTGAAGCACTGGGAGCTAAAAGGAGGTCACATGGGTGTCCAGAAGACTCCCTATCGGGGATGGGTACATTTTCCAAGGTTTTATGTCCCCCACCTTAGTTGCACAAGGGACATCAAATTTGTAAGTGGTCCTGGAGCTGACACGCGGCACCCGATCTGACTGCAGGGAAGGCATGCTCCAAATAAGCACCTAGGGGCTGATCTGTCGAGTCTGGAGGTCATATGATGGTCCCAAGGGACACATGAGAGATGGGTGCATTTTCCAAAGGTTGATGTACCTAACCTTAGGGACATCAAGGACATGAAATCTCACCAGGCTCTTGGTGTTGACACGTGTCCTCTCAAAAAAATGACTAAGTCCTGAACTGTCTTTGAGAGGGTAACTTGGAATGCAGATAGCTTGAGCTCGCAGTGGAATTTCTTGGTGAAATATTATATTATCCTGATTGGAAATGGAATTTTGAATCCAATGATGTGTGTTTCATGTCTTAATTTGACCATATGATCCATGAAAAATCATATTTTTTATCTGGGACGCCACTTGTGCCTGAGAAAAATTACCTTCCAAACATATGCACCAAGGTTCTTTAAAAAATATTATTTCACCATCATGTAGGTCTTGGAATCCTCTTTCCGAAGATGTTTTTTTTTACTTCGAACTCCAGTTGGAGCTCTCGAAATCTTCTTTGAAGCCCAGTAGTTATTTTAGGCCTATGTACTGTCTAGGCTTGTGAACCTTGTTTTTCACTCAGACTGCTCCAAGTCTTGAAAAACATCTCTAAACCTTCCAAAATAATTTATTTGATTTCATAAGGTATTCCATTCACCTCCATGTTGAATTTTTCCCCTCCGTTCTACTCCAAGGGGTCAATCCAGTCCTGGGAAGGCCAACAACAGCCCTTCCCGTGACTCCCCAAAATTTACATTTTCAAAGAAGTCCTAAATTCACCTAGGGGAATGAATGTAATTTCCTAAATCACCTAGGGGGATGATATAACATTGGTTGGGAGGTAATTTTTACTGAATAGATAGAGCTGGGGTTGCCTAGGAATGATAAAGCATGAAAATTTTGGCATAGGGGTATAGTTGTCGTGCTTGGAAATTTCCAATTTCCCTGCTGCACATTTACACGACAACAACTGGCTCTAGCTTGGGGACATAACATGGACTAAGAGAAGAAAATAAATGGCATGGGAATCCAGAATCTCAATTTTAGACCATCTAATTTGTTGACCAGTGCCTTATCCATTGGGCCATGCGGAGTCATGTACAACTTCTAGAAAGGAAGATTACACACACACACACACAAAACGAATGAAAGGAAACACACGACACACAACAGGAAGGGGAAACACATGCAATAGAAAGGGAAACAAACCTATTAATCACCAATGGTACAAGGTGGGGGAAAACCCGGTTTCACTAAAGTAATTTTCATTTCTTAAAAGTTACCCTTGAAGAGGTAACACCGAATGATGATGTTCTGCGAAGCCATTGACAGGTTTCAGAAAGTAGCCTCCTTTCCTTAATTTCTTATGAAAGCCGGATGATTTTACATTTATCTGTTTACTTGGTAGGAGTGATTCCATGTGAGATTCTTGATGTTTAGGTCCTTGCTTGGAAATTCCACTGCCTTCGTGTTCTTTGAAGTCGATCTCATAGCGCCAGTTACCTTCCATGTTTATCCATATAGTTGATTCTCCATCGAGCATCTCATCACTGCCCCAATGCTGATTTTTTTTCCAATTCCTTGAAATTTTTGAGTTACTTTATTTCCTAGGTCTATTCTCATTAACATCTCTTCCATGAGAAACCTCAGACTTATCTATTTCCTTTCCTCCACTGCAAGGTGCTTGAGTACTGACAGAGGGATTGGGCGCGGCCTCATACTTTTCTTGTATGCTGATGGCATGATTGAAGAGATCAAGAATCATCTCAGGTTATTTTGCAACTTCTACTATGTCTAATAGTTCTTGCAAAGATATCTCATCATCTTGGGAATCACTCAACTCTAAGGATCCTTCATCAAAAATATATTCATCTTCAAATGGGAATGAAAATATCTCCATTTCGTTATTGCATCCATCAATCATTAGCTATGGAGTGGCATCACATTTTTCATATTGCTTTATCTCAATGTGGCTAACCTTCACACCAGTTAAGGCTTCCAAACCAGCTTCACGCTTGTCTTGTAGATTTGTGGCTTGTATCAAGATCTTGAGACTAAGCTCAGGATCTTCAGTTTCTTCTGCAGCTTCAAACATTTCTTGTATATACATTTCTTTCAAAGCTTTCACGGGCTTATGACAAGCTAAGTTTTTCTCTCCATAGATGGCTTGAATGAGATCATATTCATCCCTAAATGGGAATGAGAATAACTCCTCATCTTGTAAAATCATATAAACTGATTTTTCTTCTTAAAGATCATCAAGAACCATCTCCTCTTCCTCATGGTCTGCATCATCTGGTGATTTGGGGCTGTCCTCTTATAACTTGAATATCTTCAATGCTTCTTAAAAATCCAAGTCTCTTTAGGACGGCATGTCTAGGCCTATCAAGATGGGGATATCCTCTTCTTCCTCGATTGTCACAAATTGATTCATCTACTTGCTACCTTGATACAAGATGTTAGCTTTAAGGCTTCCAAAATTTTGTACTATGTACCTCATCTTCTTCTCGGGAAGTAATTTATCCATGTCTCCCTTTACTAGTATGCTTGCAAAAGACCAATTCATCTGAATTTTCCCTCCCAACTCTCGGCAGAAATTTCTTCTCAACAACATTCCAAACGAGGCTGGGACGTCTACTACCAAAATCATCTCTGAAACTTTCTTGTCTAGAAATCTGGCGAGAGCCACCTGTGCATCTTTAACCTTCCCTACAAGTGGGACCTTTTTTTATTCCAAAGAGTAACAAGAGCCACTAGGTGGATTCATTGTAAGTTTAAGAGCCTTGGCGACCTTCAAAGGCATCATGTTGTCTGAGGCACTAGAATCTATTATGAAATTGTTCAGTACATATTCTCCAACAAGAAGGGAGACATAGAAAGGTTCAACTTTATCAGTCTTTGATGCAATCAGAGAAAGCATGTTTTGTGAGGGAGGTGTAGGTGAGTTTAGCACCATGCCTTTGGAATGATGAGTTACATCATTGGGTGTTATACTACCACTCTTGATGTATCAGACGAACCTCTTGAATTGTTCAGGATGAGTCCGCAAATATTCAGTTTCAGTAATATGCAATTTGGATTTTTTTGCATATTCTATGAAGTCAAAGGGAGTATATGCAGACAAGGGGAGTGAAGGGACTGATTTTGGGATCTGGATAGGCTTAGGAGCAGGATTTGATGTTTGAGGAATGGACAGTATTTTGAAAGGCACACTAGGAGCTTTCAAGGAGTTAGATTTTTTAGGAGCAGATTTGGGTTTAGAAATAGAAGAGACATTGGAAGACTTACTTGGGATTTCGGGAGTCTTCTTACTTGCTGCGAGATCAAGATCCTACAATGCAGAATTTATGGAAGATGGAAGTGGGGATCCTCGACTTTTTTTTTTTTTTGCGGAGTCACCATAGGAGGATCATCAACATTATTTTCTTTTGTAGTAGTGGAGGGATATGCTCTTTTCTCAGACTAAGAATGAGTGAATACCGCACATGAGAAACTAGGTGTATCTTCTTCATCTTCTTCATAACCTCCAGAATACTCACAAAATCTGATTTATGTATCATTCTCAAACTCATCACTTTCTTGGAAATCACCAACTTCACTTTCTTGTTCAAAATCTTCTTCACTTTCTTGAAATTTGTAATTTACATTCACGGGTGGGGTCTCCAAGGAAAGTCTCTGGGGTGCTCCTACAATATGATTTCTATTGCTTCTCTAAGAAGAAACTCGTTCAAATAATTCCCTCTTCAAAGAGGCCATCTCATTTGCCAACTTTTACAGTGATGGATTAGGTCTCTCATCTTCAGGATGTTGGGCCTTTCCCTTTGATGGATTCTTGATCTTTCCAGAGAGGATGAGATCGTCATCCAATTCAATGGCCCTCCTTTGTGCTTCTACAATGTTCCTTGGTTGAAATCTTCGTAGGTGAAATCCTACCTCTGGTGATTAATCGTTTATGAAGAATAATTTGATATTATTCTGAGAGGGTGAATCTTCTTCCAATAACCTACAAAGCAACCGTTCGAAATGAGCCATGAATTCTCTCATTGTTTCACTTTCTCCTTTCCTCATTTGATCCAACTGCACCAAGAGATCTTGACAATATTCAGTTGATCTAAATCTTTCCTCGAAGGCATCCTTGATGTCATCCCAACCAGTGATGGATTGGGAAGGTAGGAGGTAGAACCATTCTACTGCTTTTTCTTGGAGGGACTCCACGAACAATATAACAGCAACATCTTCATGATGGACACCAAGAATTCCACATGATGTCGTGAAAGTAGCAACGTGTTCTTCGGGATGTTGTGAGTTGTCACCTTTGAACTTTGGAAAGTTCTTACGGGAACCCATTGGAAGATCATGAAGAGGGGATTTAAGAGCAAGCGGGCCTATATTCCTTCCCCATGGAACAATGGGTTGAGGCCTTTCTTCTTCGTCCACCATCATTTCTTCTGCTTCTATTTGATCTCTTGCTTCTTCAATTTCTTCTTCTTCCGTGAACTTGATGTTCAATGATGGTTAAAAAATTGTAGAATTTGGAGTTTGGATAGGATTTCCAGGAGAACTACTCAAAGTGCTAGATGGAGAGGAGGCTTGAGAGAAGAAGTATGGATTATCTTTAATTTGTTCTTGCTGATTTTTCAAATCTTCAATATTGGAATCAGCAACACCTCTCAACCTGCTCAACCTGGTGTATCTTCTTTTAGCTAGCTTATGAAAAATTTGCAGTCAGAACACGAAAGGGCACTATGGAATGTGAAAAGTAATGTGTAGAAATCAGCAGTGTATCTTTCGGAAATGGACTTTCATGAAATCCTTTTTTATTTTTCCAATATTTTTTTTTTTTTGAATTTTTGGCATCTTGCGGTCGTATATTGGGTGCAGATGCTGCTAAATCTGCCCCACGGTGGGTGCCAAAAACTGGTGGTGAGAAAAATTTTTGAGGAAAAATTGGTGGTTAGCTTGCCAATGCTCTAGGAAACCAAGTCCCTCTACTTAACTGGAGCAGCTTTCGTATGTGCATGCACGTGAAAAAGTGGATTTCTGTGGTGGCCTTTCGACCGAGGATCCAACAGGAGCACTCCACTGACACAACGGAAAATGCTTGCATATACTTGCAAGAGATGACTTTTCTTGGGATGTGGGAAAAGGAATGAGAAATTTAGAAAAGATAAAACTAATGCTGCAAGTAGAAAATTAGAGACTTGCATACACGAACCAGAAGTTTCGTTACATGCACTTGAATATAGAAGAAAACAAATCTACATAATAGCTACAAGACCAAATGAAGCTTAATGGGAACAAAGTACCAACAAACTCCTCAATCAAAGAGGCTAAAATTCCTTCTTCCTTTATTGAAGCTCAAGTAGAATTTGCACATAGTGTGAGAAGTAGAAGACATTTTGTAATAGAAGAAATGGAAGAAATTTGCTATCTCTTGCTCTTTTCACAAGGATAAATCTCTCATGAATTCACAAAAACAGCTCCAACATCTAGGAAGCAAAATTTCAGAAGAAGTTCAAATGAGGATCTTGTTACAATTTATAGAAGACGAGGAAAACTTTTCATCTTCCTGGTGACTTTACGAATACCTTAATGTGACTTAAGACTGTTCATATTCCTTTTTAAATACTTAAGTCCCTTTTATAATAGCAAGGTGACTTAAATTTACATTACATTTCTGAAGTCACTTAAGTCATATCAAAAAGTGCAACTCTCAACATAAGAATATAACATTGAGGAGAGAGGGTGTTATATGAGAAGAGAAAAGAAAGATAAAGAAGAGGAAGAAGAAGAAGGATTATGCTGAAGGATGAGCTGTTGCGGTGGACTTAGCTCTATTCTCTGACTACTCTCCACTTTGTGATCCTAAGAAGGCTTTTGTCTTTCCAAACTCCTAGTTGAAATGAGTCACTACTAGTTCTACTTTGTCAGCATGAGGGATACGAATGCAGCTCAAGGTTTTAGTCCATCCATCGGCCACACTGTTGACATCCTTGCACTTCCTGAACCATGATGAATGCTTTTCTGTGATAAGTGCAATGGAGGCACAGATTTCTAAGAAGAAGTTGAGGGTATCCTTAGTGAAGGACAATGGATTGCCCACCCCTTTCTTGATGTATTCTTCAAAAGGGTTGATCAACTCATCAGCAATTGAGTGTTCGCTCATTGTGGGTACTCTAAGTTTTTGAACTTTTTGATTTATGCTATCCTACAGCTTGTATGTTTGTTCTTCTTTCCCCTCTAGCTCTGTGAAGGCCCAATTGATTGCTTCAAATCTGATTGCCAGGGCCATCACCCATACATGTGTTAAGTCTTCTATAGGAGTTCCAAAAACCTTCTTATCGATCAATTTCTGATGATGGGTGTTTCTCATCTCACTCACTACTGGTCCCAGAGGTTCCCATTAATCTCTTTCTTTCCCCACATCTTTTTTGAGTGCTCGTGCTCTGTTGGTGGTTGCACACATGTATGCAAAGAGCTTGACTGCCTCTTGAAGTGCTGACTTCCCTTTTTCGGAGATTGAATTGATCCAATATTTATTTTCTCAGCCCTGCATCGTGAACTCGTGTGTTCTTTTGATGGATTCTAGATCAAAGTTGTTGAGGGGAACCACTTTCTAAATAGCAAGTGTTATAGTGCTTGGTTCCACCAAGTGTTGCACATAAGATGAAAGAGTTCACACTTTCCCCTCTAGTCCCTCGATCTTCTCTTTGTATGTTTTACTCCTTGCCATCATGTGAGCATAAGATTGTTGGAATATGTGCAAATCTCCCTCATGAGTAGCCAGTCCCAATTGGATCGTGCTCATCTCATAGTCAGCTGGTGTCATCTCGTCCACTCGCTTGATTACTTTTGGCCAAGCTAATTCAATATACTGATTACCTGTCTCCTCACTGTAGAGTTGTGATGTTGTTTACGCGATCTTTCTTGATATTTTTTCTTTAGCCAATGCTAAAAATTTTGATATATCGGGAGTTACTAGTTGTTGCACCGTGCGAGTGTCGAGGATAATCATTTCCTACATCCATGAAAACATCTCGTCGGTTTCAGGCTCAATGACTAGTGCATCAACCATTCTTTGTTCTGATGGAGGAGGAAAATCATGAATGAGAGGAGTTTTGGAGTCAATAACATGCAGGACCTCTTGAAGTGGCTTAAATATTAGATCATGAGTCATATACTCCTTGTTCACTTGCATTTTCTGCTGCTGCTCTTTCATCTACTTCGGCTTGAAGTCTTTCGATTTATTTGATTTGAGCTCTTACTTCCTCTTCCACTCTTTCTTCTCTTTCTCTAACTTCTTCTTCAGTTTCTACGTCAGTGAAAATCCTCGAGGTTCTTGTTGATGTATGGAAACTCACCGTCCAAAGGATTGGCAACACTCAAGCTCCCAAAATGACTAGTTGTTTGACAAAGGGGAGGTCCTTGAATTTTGAGAAACTCTTTTCTTCTTTGAAGTTCTTCGAAAATGGGGTCAGTTTGTCCTCCTTGCCTCTATTTCCAGGTGTACCTTCTATCCGCCAGCTTCGAAATCTATACTCACATTTGTGGTGCTAGAATTTGTCTTTGCCTCTCCAATTCAGCAGCACATTCTTCTTCAAGGTCGAGGATACTGGTGGCAATGAAGCAGTTGTTGAAACTTTGTCTGTTATGCCAAATAGCTTCTCTCAAATTAGAAGTGATATCTTCTTGGATGTGGAAGAGCAATTCGGGTCTTTTAATGAGGATTTCCCAGAATAGCCATGGTTTGTAGACATGTGGCTCATGTAGCTATTCAAATTCCATATATTTTCTCTTTTGAATTTTAAATTTTAAGGTTGTTCAGGTCCATGTACAAGACACCACTGTCTTCCACATCATACTCACAGGAAAAGGGTTGTGTCAACTTCTGACCCGTCCATTTCGTCTTCATATCTCCCTTCGAAAAAAAAACTTACTATTTTTAGTTAGTGTGGAAAAGCAATTCCTCAATCTTCAACTGGATGTTACGGCTTAGTTTTACTCTTTCTCCCCGTGTTCCTCATTTCTTCTGGATCAAATTTTTATTTTTAGCAGGTGCTCGAGGGCCCACTTACTATTTTTAGTAAGTGCCAAAAATGTCTGTTTTGGTGAATTTTCAATTGTAGTTTACCTCCAATGTCTTTGTCTCCTTGACAGGTTCTTTTATTGCTAACTTTCCCAAAATAGCATTTCTTATGTAGTAGACCTATTATTTTTAGAAAGTTGGCCTCTGGGAATTGCATTGACATGGAATGAATTTTTTTGATATGGGTTTTTTCCCAATATCCCTCCTCTGTAATTTTAGATTTGCCCGCTTAATAGTCCAGGAGATTTTAAAGTTTTAGTTTTCAGACCTGGTAGTGCCTCTGGGTATGGCAGCTATTAATGGACTTGAAAATTGCAAGTCTGGTTTTCTCATCCATTTACAAAGAAATTTATATTTTTTATGTGGGTTTTTTCTTCTGATGCTTCACGTGCGATCTTACTTCAATCCGGCAACTAGTTTGATGGGAAATCCCACTTCTTTCTTCGTTGAGCCAGAAATGAGATTTCTTCACTGTGGCTTCTCTGTCACACAAGGGGGGAGTTTGAAGGTGTCTTTCTGATGGTCTTTGATAGGGGAATGAACAGCAGCAAATGGTTCTTTGATTCATGCACCGGCTTGCAATATTTCTTCATATCTTTGTTTTTAGGTTATGGAGAGTTTCACCATTTTCTTCTTCTTGCTCTTTGTTTCTCCTTCTTATTTTGATGAAAGATCCTTCTAAAACATGAAAATCACCATGGGGAGATTTTTTTAGTGTTTGGGTCAAGCTGGTATGAGAATTTGCAATGGCAGGGTGATGGTAGAATGTTGCAGAGGAAGAATGGAGGAATGGAGTGCACAAAAACTATTAAAAGTTAGAAGTGAAGAAAGCGACACTTGGAAACTTTTTAAAAAAGATATGCAATATTAGGGTTAGGGTGAATTTTTCCATGTTTTATTTCCATGACCTTAGGGACGTGAGGGACATAAAATTACATGGTGGTCAAGAGCATGACACGTGACTTTTGATCTAACAGCATGGAATGAAGAGGGAGAAAGTTACATTGAAGCACTGGGAGCTGAAATGAGGTCACATGAGTGTCCAGAAGACTCCATATGCAGGATGGGAAAATTTTCTAAGGTCTGATGTCCCCCACCTCAGGTGCATAAGGGACATAAAATTCCATGGTGATCCTGGAGCTGACACGTGGTGCCCGATCCGATGGTAGGGAAAGCATGCTCCAAATAAGCACCTAGGGGCTGATCTGTCGAGTCTGGAGGTCATATGAGGGTCCGAAGGGTCACATAAGGGCTGGGAAAATTTTCCAATGGTTTATCTACCTGACCTCAAGGACTTTAGGGACATTAAATCCCGCAAGACTCCTGGTACTGACACGTGTCCTCTCGAAAAAATGACCAAGTCCTTAACAGCCTTTGAGAGGGTAACTTGGAATGTAAATAACTTGAGCTCCCGGTGGAATTTATTGGTGAAATTTTATATGATCCTGACTGGAAATGGAATTTTGAATATAATTATGTGGGTACAATCTCTTAATTCGACCATATGATCCCTGAAAAATAGGATTTTTGATCTGGGATGCCATGTGTGCCTGAGAAAAACTACCTTCCAATCATATGCGCCAAGGTGTTGTAAAAATTTTTATTTCACCATCATGTAGGTCTTGGAATCCTCTTTATGAATATGTTTTATTTTTACTTCCAACTCCATTTGGAGCTCTCATAATATTCTTCTGAAGCCCAGCTGTTGTTTTAGGCCTGTGTATTGTCTAAGCTTGTGAACCCTGTTTTTCACTCAAACTGCTCCAAGTCTTGAAAAAATTATCTAAACCTTCCAAAATCATTTCTTTGATTTCATAAGGTATTCCATTCACCTTCATGTTGAATTTTTCCCCTTCATTCTACTCCAGGGGGTCAATCTAGTCCTGGGAAGGCCAGTGACAGCCCTTCCCGTGACTCCCCAAAATTTGCATTTTCAAAGAAGTCCTAAAATCACCTAGGGGAATGAATGGAATTTCCTAAATAGCCTAGGGGGATGATATAACATTGGTTGTGAGGTAATTTGGACTAACTGGATAGAGCTGGGGTTGCCCAGGAATGATAAAGCATGAAAATGTTGGCATAGGGGTATAGTTGTCGTGCTTGGAAATTTCAAATTTACCTGTTGCACATTTACATGACAACACATGGGAAAATAGCTAGCTGGTGGAAAACACATAGAGATAAACTTTTGGAATGGTGAGAAGTGATAATATCCTTTTCTAATAGGTTTACTTAGTTTAATGTATCTATGCACATCTATGAATTTCATAGTAAGAATTTGGCTTCACATCATGTCCATACTTTTGAGAGACTATAGGCACAAGGAAAGTAGGATTTACTGCCATCCTTATGGGTACATAATTTCTACTCCACACTACATGGATGTGTGCATGCTTGGTATGTCCATGCTAAACTAAAAAAGGAGACTACAAACTAGAAATAGAATACTACATGTATGCTTCAAACTTTTTATTACTTTTCTACTAAGCCTTTAGTACATGAAGCATTGTAGATCATGAAATACATCACATTTAGGGATAGCACAAAAGTGGAAGAGATCATCCTATATTTTTTTGGTGAACTTGGTTCTAAGGCACACCTTAATCTTGAAGAGACAGAAGAAGTACAGATGGGTCACATCTAGAAAGAAAAAGAGAAAGGAAAGCTATTATACATGATTGATGATGAGGAAGTAGACCACCTGGATGTTAGCCACACTAAAGGTTCACACAAGGTGATGGATTCTATAGAATATATTTCCCGTACGTACCATGCCCCCATAAAAACAAATAAGGTGAACATTGGCACATAGGATGACCCTAACAAAGTAATAATTGGTGATTACTAGTCGAAGAAGGAAGTAACGAAGATCATTGAGCTCTTGCATGACTTTTAGGATCTATTTTCCAAGGGGTTACCATGAATTAAAAGGTGTGTATCCTTATCTAGGTGAGATGAAGATAAATTTTAAAGAAATCACATGTCTGGTTAGGAGAGGCCGTATAGGATGAACCTCAATTTGCACGTCAAGGTGAAGGAAGAAGTTGATAAGATGATCAAGTCTAGAATTATTAAGCCTATTAAGGAATCTACATGGGTTAGTCCCATGGTTATAAGTATCAAGAAGAATCGATCAAGTGTGGACTATAGAGAGTTGAACACTTCATGTGTTATAGATCCCTTTCCCATGCCTTTTATTGAGGAAATATTGGAGGGATTATTTGAGTGTGAGATATATTATTTTATTGATGGGTTTTTAGGCTATCAATAGGTACACATCATGAAATAAGATAAGGAGAAGACAACCTTCACAACTAAGTGAGGATTTTTTTCATATAAAGTTATGCCCTTTGAATTGAAAAATGCGTCGATAGTATTCTTGTGTACTGTAGTGCAAGAATTTCAGGATTTCATTCACAAGTTCTTGCACGTATATTTTGATGATTAAATGGTGTATGGATAAGTCAAGGATCATTGTGATAATCTCACACTTTTGTTTGAGAAGTTTAGGCAGTTTAGAATCTATTTGAACATTAAGAAGTGTATCTTTGCTACACCCTTTGGAATACTACTTGGGAACATTATTTACGAGGAAGGATTGTTGGTAGACCCAGATAAGATAGTTGTCATTTTGGGATTAGAGGAGCCTACCAATCAGAGTGAAGTGCATGGATTCCTAGGACATACAGGTTAGAATAGGAAATTTATCAAGGGATATGCAAATATTTTCATGCCCTTCAAAGAGTTACTCAAATATAAGGGAAAATTTTATCGGGGTGATGTGTAATAGCAAGCGTTTGAGACTTTGAAGGAGATACTAACTACTACACCTATTTTGTACTTTCCTTCATGTGATAAGCCCTTTCACATACATGTTGATGCTTCTTGCATGGAAATTGGTGCAGTTTTGGCACAACCAAGAGAAGGGGTTATAGATCATCCTATTTTATTTGCAAGTAGGAAATTGAAACCCGTGAAGAAAAATTATACAAT
This sequence comes from Taxus chinensis, assembly GCA_019776745.2. Classification (NCBI taxonomy): domain Eukaryota; kingdom Viridiplantae; phylum Streptophyta; class Pinopsida; order Cupressales; family Taxaceae; genus Taxus; species Taxus chinensis. The sequence goes on along the minus strand of CM034156.1, from coordinate 436,073,791 downwards.
AATGAAGTGCGAGGCTTTGTCCATAATTTTCGTGCTTCAAAATTTTAGGAAGTACTTTTTGGTTACACAGTTTATCTTTTATACAGATCATATGGCACTTAAGTACTTATTCAAAAATATTATTCTATAAGGGTACATCTTCAGATGGATACTCCTCTTTCAGGAGTTTGACTTTATAGTTATTTTCAAGCCAAGGAAAAGTAATTCAGGGCCTGACCATTTATCACGAATCAATTATGGAAAGTACATATAGAGAATTGAAGATACTATGTTGAATGCGTAGTTATTTAGGTTGAGCCATGTGCCCATATATTTAGAAGACATAGTTATCTTTTTGTGCACTAGACAAGCACCTGGAGGAATTAAGGTGTTGGAGAAAAATTAGCTTATCATTTGAGTAGCACCCTATCAATTGATTGGTGTATATTTGTACAAGTTGGGTCATGATGAGGTCATGTCGGTGTGTTCTCAAACATGAGCATGAATCCATTATGGAAGAGGGTCGTGGTGGGGTAATAGGAGGACATTATGTAAGTGATGCTACAACAATTAAGATCCTTATGGATGGACTTTGGTGGGAGACATTGTACAAAAATGCCAAGGAATATGTGAAGGCATGTGATCATTGTCAATTCCTTTGGAAACCTAGACATAGAAATGAGATGCCACTTAGACCGCTTGTAAGCATGACACCTTTTGAGAAGTGGTTTATTAAATTTTTGGGACATATTACACCACTTGCACATAGGACTAGTGTGCGCTACAATATAATATGTATAGACTATCTGACCCAGTGGGTAGAGGTTACACCTACAAAGGATTGTACAACCTTTACAATGGAAAGGTTTTTATGGGAAAACATTATTAGCATATATGGTTGTCCATTAAGCTTGAAAAGTGATAGACGAACTCATTTCTTGAATGAGACAATCAGAATTTGGTTAGGATAATTTATGGTGGCACACCATAAAACTACTCCTTATCACCCAAAAGATAATGGTACTGTAGAAGCTTTCAAAAATATTTTGGGATAAACTTTTATAAAGACATATGATGTTGGAAGAAAATATTGGGATGATAAAGTGTCATATTTACTTTGGGCTTACATTACCACTTATAAAATATTTAAAAAGGCCACACCCTTTCAGTTGGTTTTTTATGTAGAAGCAGTACCACAAGTTGAATTCATATGACCATCCATGCATATTCCATGCATAGGTGGTTTACATAATGAGAAAGATATAGAGGCGTGTATTGAAAAACTAATGCAGTTAGATGAGAGGTGTGTCATTACATTTTGGAGCCAAAAGAATAAGAAGGTGAGACAGAAAGCATGGCATAATAGGTATATTAAGAACAAGACATTTGTAGTTGGAAAAATGGTCCTTCACTATGACTCCAAGTTTGTGTGCCACCCAGGGAAATTGAAGGTGCATTGGTTGGGACCTTTTTTAGTAACCAAGATACTCGAATCATGCGCATGTCATTTGAAAGTGTTGGATGGCACCATATTGTCCATTTACTTCAATGGCAGTAGGTTGAAGCCCTACTATAAATAAATCTTATTGTTTTTTGTAATAAGGTAATATTTCCATTTAGATTAGGTTTCCCTTTCATGTGCTTATTTATGTTTATCGTTATGCTTTGTTTTTTTATAATAAGTGCATTTGCACGTAGGAATCTGATTACTATCTTTTGAGCTTATACACAAAGGACCACTCATATGTTTATTATGGGGTGAACTAGGTGCAAGTGCGTGAAAAAAAAATCCATTTGTTGTGAGAGTTATATATAGGTTGGAACATTCAGAAAAGGATGACACATGTATAGGTGTAAAGTGGGGATGCTCTTTGGAAGAGAAAAGTGTTATAAGTGTTAAGGATGATGGTACTTCTAAGGAAATTTCTCAGAATGAAGACCATGTGAGAACAAGGATCACACAGTGTAATGTGAGGTAGGCGAAGGCATGATGAACTACTTATTATATGGCATAGAGGATTATGTACTATGGAATAGGGAGGTGCACGTACGGAGGTATGTAGCTTTAAAATTAGTAAGGTGTGCCAGAAGGATATGACTGTAGCACGCAAAAGGAAGTCGAGAGATAAAGAAAAAAGTGGAAAAGATATGTTTATTGGGAAACTAACTTAAAAGCTTTAAAGAAAGAAAAATCATGTTGAAAGTGAAAAATTAAGTCAATGGAGCATGAAATGGTTATAAAAGGGGGGAAATCGATTCATCTTCTACCTTGCTTATCACTCTTCTTTCTTTATCACATTGAATAACTCAATAGCTCAATTTCTTAAGTATTCTAACCATAGTAGCGTGCATGAGCTATTTGTGTGTAGCTCCTCTATGGGAAGAAGTTTGAGCTAAAGGTTGATTCCAAAACAAGGGCACATGGAAAAAGGGTTTACAAAGTCAAAGTGTAAGTAGCTAGGGTTCACAAAACTAAGATATTTAGGTGAGACTAATTTTTGTCAAGTAAGTTATCTAGGGCACAAGATTGTGGGAAAATGTTAGGAAAACTAATGTTCACATGATAGTGGGATATTTACCAAAAGGTAAATAGTAATGGGTTAGTTAATATTTGATAGTAATATTGTTATAAACAATATTATGATTTGGTTAGAATATATAGTTGTTGAGATATAATGTTATAACAATATATTGTATTTAGTTGTTTGTTAGATTGTGGGAGATTCATTTGTGATATTGGTGGAGATTGTATCTCCCTAAATATTAGAAAGTCTCTTCCTATATATTTGTAATCATCATGAACGAATTTGTATGAAGAAATATCATAGAGTAAAATACATTATTGTGTGAGTAATTAGTGTGTTATTTCCATGATAGTCTTGAAAGAGGGTTTAAAACCTGTAAGCAAGGATCATGAGGGATGACGTGCACATCAACAGATGTCCAAATGGTAGTGTGAAGAGATCTCGAGAGGAGCGAGCATCAACTGAATGTGCATGCAAAGATTTGAAAAATAGGCAGAACCTGGTTAAGCCATAAAACTCTCCTCTATCTCATAGATCAAATGGGGTGTACATATAGGAGGTGTTGAGTAACCCCCAGTGCTACAATCATGAAAACTCAAGTAGAGAGGGGGAGTTACATTCCTAGAATAGAAGTGTAACTCCCAATGATGCATATGATGCACTGACGCAATGATGCACTGACACACTGACGCATAAGGGAATCTCATAATGACCCATAAATGACACATGGACCTACGATCTCACCTAAGTGACTCACCTAATGATGTGGAAAATACACACACCAGCACCCCCCTTCATCATAACTTAGGATGAGGTGGTAAGTCAGAAACAAGAAATGGGTCCCAACACAAAGCCTGATGAGGTACCCATGTACAAGAAAGAAGTCACAAGCAGTGAAGGAAAACCCAATGGGAAAAACATCCACCACAAGAGAACAACACACTCTCTAATCTAAAAAATATGCCAAATATGGGTCCAAAGAGGAAATCTTTCGAAAATAAGAAGAAGAGAGAAGAAGATGGAGATGAGAGGAATGCAGAAGATGCCATGGATGGATCTGAACTCTGCAGCTCTAGGAGGTCTCTCAAAAGAATGTCAATGATGAGATCCTCTACCTCTTGACTGAAGAAGAGCCACTAACACTGAACTATGTGCCTACCCTTAGGAAGGACAGAAATGGCATGCTGGAAGTCCGCCCCCTCCAGAAAGGAAACTGAAGGCAGCAACACGAAGAACTCTAAGTTTGGTGCACGGAAGTGTGACATAGGTCTAGCGAGTGAGTGCCAAGGAACCGAAGGTAATGCCATGTGTGTAGAACTATCAGAGTGAAGAGGAACACCCACAGAAAGGATTTCCAAGTGATGTGAAGGGAACAAAACATCCTCCACAACAGAAAAGGGATCCACAGCTGAGGGTGGATCAATGAAGGTCTACAGAAAAGTGGAAGTGGTAAGAGTCCCAGAATGGGAACTCCCAACAATGGAGATGATGAACTCCTCTAAAACACCTATAGATGGATGAGGGACCTGTAGTGCATCCCAAGTAGTCTCTGTGAAAATATGACTAAGGTCCGGTAGATACTCATCCCAATGAGGGGGGCTCAATAAACAGAAGAGCGATGTATGATAGGTATGAGTCATCCAATGAAGGTAGAGGAGTGGAAGGGGCCTCACACACTGAAGGTGGAAAAGAGGTGGGTGTAATGATGGTACAAGACTGATTATGAGACTACTTGATATTTGATGAGATGGGAGGGGTGACAACACTCTCTGGAATAGTGAGAGAAAGAGGAGAAGAGTCCTCTGTAGTACTCTCGACATCAAAAATGGATGCACAATCCTCGTCATCAGAAGTAGAACCAAATGAGTCTATGTCAGTGGAACTCCCATCACACGAAGAAATAGAGGAGACAACTGAATCAGCAGCAGTAACAACGGTGACAGTATGTGAAGGGTCTCCATAGAGGGACTGAAGAATGCTCCAGACATGATGAGGTGGATCTGAGTCTACCATGTGAAACCAGAGAGAATGAGAGACATGCATCATCATGTGACCAAAGACATGGTTGTAAGTGTCAAGGAAGTCCTCTAGATGGCGATGATCAGTGGGTACAGGAATGGGCCCAAGGAAGAAGGGTAAAAGACCCTCATGGGCAAAGTAACGTTCCATGGAAGCACGCTAAGCTGAGTAGTTCCCTCTCCCAGTGAGAAGTGGCGGAGGCTATAAAGCGATCCTAAAATGATCAAGTCTAGAAAGAGAACTCTCCATGATGCAGAATCAAAAGTGCAAGGTGCACAAAAGCAAGATGTCAGACTCATCCAATAATGCGTCTGTGTGTGTAGGCCCAAGAGTACAAGCAAGCCCCCTAAAATGCGGAACTTTATAAAATTAGTGCATTTACAAAATTGACAATGCCATCATGTAAAGTGAAAAAAATCATGCAACTTTGACTAAAGAAGCACTCAAAAATGAGCAACGAGTCAAAAGTTATAGCATTAAAACGATTCCCGCAACTAATGGAAAAATGCACTAGATGTTGCAAACGCATTAAAAAAGTACACGAGATGGGTGCAAAGGGTATCATGTGGGTACTTATTGGAAATGGCATGGAATTTTAGCAGGGGTTTGTTTTGACTGTGGTGTTAGGTTGTGGAGCCTGTTTTCATGTGTGAAAGTGTTGAAGATTGTACACTAAGAGTATTGTACACTTTTCATGTATCCTTACCGGGGTTTAGGGCTGGGCCGGGCCTCGAGTGGGGGTCCGGGGGTGGTAGCCCCTGGTAGCAGGGGTTCGGAGGCGCAACCCCCGAAAAAAAAAAAATTAGGCGTAAAATTTTTTGGCCTCGAAAAATGCACAGTCCGACATATCAGAAAACATGATTTTCTCATATGGGCGAGTTTTTTGACCCATAGGTTTATGGGATGGGTTTTTCCCATGGTTTTGATACCCACGGTTTTGTAAATCTGCTTAAGCAGTTGTCTTTTTATATGGTCTTATGCATATGATAGATGTAGAAGAAAATGTATTGCAGATGTGTTTTGAATTTGGGTGTGAATTCTGTAGATTTTGTTGAGCATAGCTCCAAACGGATCTGGGTATTGTATTGAGAGAGCGGTGGCTTGTAATAAAATCTAAGCAAGTGATTCTTGGTGGACGTAGCCCAAATTGGGTGAACCACGTTAAATACTGTCTCTTTGTGCTGTGTTATTTTATTCTGTAATTTTATTTGAGATCTGTAATAATTTATGCATATTAGTTTCTACTGTTGTGATTCTGTGAGGGATTATTCCACATATTTTATCTATTATTCCCTAACATGTGGGGGGGGGGGGGGGGGTTAGCCTCCTGCCAACCCTGGACCTCGCCCTCCGTCTTCGACGCTCGTAGGAGGGTATTAAATACAAGCAAAAACAACAGTCTAAAACTTATTACATGCCATGAATGTTTTTTTTTATGATCTTAAAACATTAAAAAAATATAATGAGGGGTCCCACATTGGAGAAGCTGTTTGAATGCCAAGTTGGAGGGTCCACGTGTTGGGTTGTTTGGAGGGAAAACCACCAAAAAGAGTTGTACATGCTATTGAGGGTACTACAGACCCGTGGGAGGTCACTGGAGGTGCTGGGAGCAGGTGTGGCAGGTCTACACAAGTGGGAGGAGCCGTTTGAAGAACCAAAATGCCTAAAAAGGCCAAAAAAGTCCCAAAAAATGTTTCAAGCAAATACTGAGCTGTTGAATATGATGTTGCAAGTTGCAGGTGTGTGGGAGTGGTTGGTTGATGAGCAGTGAGCCAAAAGAATGTTTTTCCAATGCAAAACAAGAAGAGACCATGTGCCAGCAAAGGAGAAAATAGTGGAAGGGTGAGCCCCCTATAGGACACTGATTGAATGCATATAGAACATGAGCATTTTTTAATGCAGAAAAAATGGATTCGCAGAGGGAACACGGTTGGAACTATTGAGCCACATGCTGGAACTATTGAGGACACGGCTAGAACGAGAAGCTGGATGTTTGAACCGGTAGATGTTCCAGTGAATTCAATGGCTAAGAACATGGGGAGGTAGCAGAGGTCAGTGCAAACACAAGCAGCCAAGAGCAAGGAAGGTGGGCATACAAGCAGACCAGAAATGCAAGATGCAAGGTGCACGAGCCCAATGTTCCACCACTCATTCACAACATGAACTTAATCTAGACGGTCGAGTCACCATAGAAGGTCATGGAGGCAAGCATGCAATGCTCAAATAATGATGGATCTACAACTTATTCAAGCTTGTAATACGGAAAACAACACTAACCCAGATCTGAAACCTTGTATTCACATACAAAGCTCTAAAAAACACACATGCAACCCAGAAGGCCACAAATACCAAAAAACATGAACAAGCAACCCCAACAAGGGATTTGAAAGCCCTGAAATCAATGCAATAAATGCACAGTAGGAATAACCATTACGACGCATGCACGAGAATCTGAATATCACATCGGAAGCTGGAAAACACACAAAGAAATATCGTAGGGTGCATGGATCCATAAGATCCACTCTGATACCGTGAAAGAGGGTTTAAAACCCGCAAGAGAGGATCACGAGGGATGACGTGCACATCTACATACATGTGAATGACAGCATGAAGAGATCTCAAGAGGAGTGAGCATCAACCGAATGTGCATGCAAAGATTCAAAAAATGGGAAGAACCTGGTTAAGCCATAAAAATCTCCTCTATCTCATAGATCAAATGGGGTGTACATATAGGAGGTGTTGAGTAACCCCCAGTGCTACAATCATGACAACTCAAGTAGAGAGGGGGAGTTACATTCCCAGAATAGAATTTTAACTCCTAATGATGCATATGACGCACTGACGCAATGACGCACTGATGCGCTGATGCACTGATGCGTAAGGGAATCTCATAATGACCCCTAAATGACACATGGACCTTCGATCTCACCTAAGTGAGATGACTCACTTAATGATGTGGAAAATACACACACTAACAAGTTTGATTCAAGCTCTGCATTTGGTATCAGAGAAATCTCATCTCCCAGAGAAATTATTGTCTAAGAAAAACAATAGTGAGCATAGTTATAGAGTCCTGAATTTTCTATAGGGGCAGAATATTTATTGTTCGTGGTTCCCAGTAACATGGAAAAGGAAATATTTTAGATAAGAGAAACTTATACTCAGATCTACAAATATTTCATCTGATAGTGTTGGGATTTAAGTTCTATATTCGATTTGATTGAATTCTATATTCTTATTCTTCATGAAGCAACCTTCATAAATAGTTTCAATGGTTTAATCATTAGTTGAGCATTGTGGTTACCATTGATAATTATGCATCATAGTGGAAATTTTATATGAATTGGTTCAATATTTACCTATATCTTCAACCATCTCCTTAGTCTTCGTCCAGGCCTACACCAGTATCAGACAAGTTTTTGGCTATATCAATTCACTATGAAAAAAACATTGGAATCTTTGATACACCCTATTTATTCCAATATCTACTTTCCACATTTTGACTCATACTTTCACATGTATACAAAATAATGGTTAGATAGATCATTGGAGATCTTGTTCATTTTTTATTGGTGTTTGATTGGTCTAACTACACCTACTACTAGTTAACTTTTGTATACCAAGGAGACGTGAATGCATGGTTTTGAGATAAATATTTTTGAGTTCTCTGCTAGATCAAATCATCTTCACCTCAGAGCACGAATCAGATTTGAATCCCAAAATTCCATTCCAACTACCTCGATATTTGGCTTTGACCACTCCAATCAATTTGTTAACACTTGTCTCTCTAAATCTAAGCTTTCCCCTACATAGTTGTTTGATCACTCCCCTCCTACCATTCACCATCCAATTCTAATCATCTTGCTAGCTCAAGCTCCTGAATATACATTGTATTCTAATAAAAAGGTGTGGTCTCTTTTGAATTAAAAAATCCATGGGTCTTATACTTTAAATAATATTATTTGCAATTTATAATTCAAGGGATTGTCCCCATAAAGTGGTGATATAAATGTTATAGTCATACCTTTTCTCATAAGAGTGTTTAGCATAATCTCTTTATCATGGGTCATCAAGAGTCATTGTCAAAAGTTAGAAAATTAAATAGTTATTTAAAAAAAATATTGGACACATTTTAGGTGTTACCCAATGTCCAAAAAAAAAGTGTTTCATATTGTGGGAGGGAAGAAAAAAAATAAACCCAATGTGGAAACTATTAAGTGTCCAACTCAAATCCAGTTAAGCTAGCAGCATGTTATTGGAGGATGGATGCATTGGAGGTTGAAGGACAACTAGTGACCTCTCATCAATTACCAATGAAGGGGCCGCTTCATTGATTTTGTGGCACATGTGTGAAGTTTGTTTGTTTTCATTTTTTAGTTTTCAGTTCTTCTTTTCATATTTCCAGTACGAAGTGAGAAATAAGAATAGAGTTTCTTTCCTGTTCACTATTAGATGTGGCTATCCCTACATAATTTTCCAATGTAATAACATAGTGAAGAATAGACAACATAGAGAAACGTAGTATCATGAGTCTTGAAGAGTTTTAACAGTCATATGTGTTCCTGTTCATACCTAGGTTTGTGGTTAGCCTTTGGAAAACCATTGAAGTTTGTTCAAATGTATTCCTACTTGAGTTGCCACATTTCTAGGTTACATGTGTTCCCTAGAGTGACCAGTTGATAAGAAGCTGATTCCAAAGTGTGTTCCCATCCTCGTTAGTCATATGTGTTCCCGGAAGCATATGGTTGATAGTAAGTTGATGTGTTCCTTCTTTGACCTTCAATTCGAGTGTTGTACAAAAATCATGAGCAAGCATGGGCGGAAAGTGGAAAAAGATGTGTGATAGTTGCTTACTACCATGTAAACATTAAGGGGGGAATGTTAGGAAAACTAATGTTCACATGATAGTGGGATATTTACCAAAAGGTAAATAGTAATTGGTTAGTTAATATTTGATAGTAATATTGTAATAAATAATATTATGATATAGGTTATAATATATAGTTGTTGAGATATATTGTTATTATAGTATATTGTATTTAGTGGTTTATTAGATTGAGGGAGATTCATGTGTGATATTGGTGGAAATTGTATCTCCCTAATTATTGGAAATTCTCTTTCTATATATTTGTAATCATCATGAATTAATTTTTATGAAGAAATATCAGAGAGAAAAATATATTATTGTGTGAGTAATTAGTGTGTTATTTCCATGACAGTATGATTTAAGCTCTAGAAAAAATGGCACTGAAAAGAGTAAATACTCCATCACCAAGAGGAAGAAACAAGGCTCAAAAAAAAAGGGTTGAGGTTGAAGTTGAAGAACCTATAAAGGAAATCTACTCAGAAATAGAGTACCCCTAGGAGTGTTTAGGGTATAGACATGGAATTCGTAACTTACAAAGTGAAAAATCAGTGAATTTAACCATAGGGATCCAAGAAATGAAGAAACTTTGAAGGAAGACATGTTGCGGGAGCTACCAGAAAAGAATGAGGAGGGGAAGGTACTTGTGGATGATTTAGTGAGGAGACTTTTGGAGAAGGTAGAGGTCCTCTACTTGTTCAAGATACCTTTCTTCGTGAAACCTACACATTTATTCCAGTGGCTCGTGTCTAGTGTACAAGAGGATTATTTTTACTTCACGGGCTGGAGGATGAGAATCACAAACTAGCTTATTGAATAGGTTACATGGTTGCAAGGTACATGGGAATATCTAGACCTGTATCTACATAAAAACATGAAGATTGACGAGCTATCTATATAACTACATTACGAAAAGGAAGGAATGGAAATGAGAATTGAGAAACTCACATAACCTACAACCAGGGTTTCATCTAGGCTCATAAGTTGTAAATTAGGTGCCTCGGAGAAATGGATGGACATGAACAAGAATTTTTATATACATTACACACATAATAGCCCATAAAATACAGTACAACATAGCACAATACATCGCTAATGGCATCACATAATTAATAAGAAGAAAATATTACTTGGGGCTTGGTCCTCTTATTAATTTTTTTCTAGGAAATTGGAGTCCTAGATGGATCAGAAGAGGACATATGGGTATACACACTAGTGAATAAGACTCATGCAAATCAGTTCGTAGGTTATGCTTGTGATGGCACAATCACCAGTGCATATAAGGCTAGAATATATAAGTGGTACAAAAGGTTTCATGCAACATTTGAAAATGAATGGCACATCCTGCATGGTTACTAGTAGAGGTTGTAGAATAGGCCAAGTTTGTAGTAATGTGACACTACAATCTTGCATGCTTCAGAATGCATAATGGGTAGATGATCCCATGGTGTAAGTTGTTGTTTGCATTCACTCCCCGATATTTCAAGTGTGCAATAAATAGGATTAAGGACACATAGAATTTGACTTTTGATGCTGATAAGGTGGATTATGACTTGCATATCCTATGCGTGACCTATAGGTATAAATCTAGGTTTGCCTATTTGGAGACTTTAGATCCAAATAATTTAGACCTACACCCCTAGTTCAATGTCACGATAAAGGGTATGATATGAATACTTTTTGTCATCTTGAGACCAAAATCCACAGGTTGGAATAGAAATGGAGATTACATATACTTGTCTTTCATAGCCTAGGAGTATTGTTGTACCATCACTAAAGAGAACATGCGAATAATCTCTAGAAAAATGAGGAGGATAAGGTGGGCTTGACCACTCACATAGGAATAAAATGTACTATATAATAAGGAAGAGTTGTGATGACACAAAGACATCTCATCAACCTAAGGATAATACAGAGGAGACAAAGGTCAAGCATGGTGGGGCACATGTGGTTTCTAGTGAAGAGGAGGATCCTAGTGACAAGGAGAAGGATGAAACCTTATTGGAAGAGTTTGAGCGTAAATGGGATGAACAATAGGTAAGGAAGGTGGTGTAGATATAGGAAGGTATTGACCCAATAAATGAAGTTCCTAGCCAAAAATATAAGGACCCATCCAAGACCCCATGAAAGGAGAAGTCTCCCGTGCGTGAGGAGGTGTGAGAGGAGGAAAAAAGGGTGGATGATGCCTATGTTATTAAGGAAGATAAGGGCATGAAAGGTGGAACTAGCACATGCCCCATCACTTCAAGGAAGTAAAGGAAAAATGTAAAGGTAGTTAGAAAGAGGTGGACTCCCAAGTCACCACATATGGATTTTATAGATGATCCTATGAAGGACTTGAGCGTACGATTCTAAAGCACAGTAACTACAAACAAACTATATGACTGGGATCTAATGGATAAACATGGAGGTTTCTTTCTCATAATTAATATGTTGTCTTGGAATTTCCATACGCATGTAGAGGAGCCTAATTTTGAATTAAGTAATAATTCCCTCATCGTTATAGAGTTGAAGAGTGGTCCCGGGAAGAAATACAAGTAGGTAGATCTTATGTTTTTGACACATAAGCATGTATGTAATTCCTTGAACAAGTTGGCCATGGATTTTATGCGTAATAATTTGGATTACATAGCTACAATGAGGGTGATGGTAGCAGATAAGAAGGATAAGGAGCATGAAATTTGAAATCTTAAGAAGAATATCTAAGGAGAATAGAAGTACACAAAGGAAGTATATGATAGAGTAGGCACATTGGTAAAACAAATATTAGGTTAATTCCCAATGTTGGTGAGCCAAGAAATATTTGACTATAATGATGAGATGGAGTACCTTGAAGACCTGGTAGGGATGTTTCTAGTGAATATCAAAAGCAGCGTGGGACTGATAGCTGAGGAATTGGCAAAAGAAAAGGAAGAAAATAAGATAGTCGTTGAAACCAGAATATCTGAACTTGAGCATCTATTCATGAAAATTAATGAGGAAATTAGTAAAGATAATTTTTCTTTTAATAGGTGTCATAAGTGCAACCCTATCCTTGGTGCAAGGGTAAGTAATGAAGAGGTAGAGCTCAGGGTCATACAAGAAAAGACGTTGACTAATAAGATAGAGGAAACTAAGGTAATAACAAAGGTAACAAAAGAAAAAGAATTAATTAAGGCTAAGAAGGATAAATTAGAAATCCAGATAAGCCAATTTCATAATATGGTTTTTAGAACACATGGATATGATCAAAGGAGTGTCTGCAAAGTTAATTGTGGTTATCCAATAACTTAGGATCAGAGCCAAAAAGTTAGCACCTGACCAAGTGCTAGGGATTGTAGAAGTGTTGCCTGGGAAAGAATTGGAAGAACTCAATTAGTGGAAGAAAATGCAGAATGAGATAAATGGTGAGTTCCCAAAAATTCTGCAACCTAAGGCCTGATTTGAATTTTGTATAGGTGGGATAAGGGATAATCCTTTTTAAACATTGAACTTTATTCTTTTATTGATTATTTATACATTCCTTGGAAGAAAAAGATGGATGAACCATTTCTGAGGATGGAAATCCATATTAGTGTGGGGTAATGTTGGACAAAAAAATTGACTAAGTACATGCCACGCATGAGGACCTAGGGAATGTGTAATAATGGGTGTGAAGGGGTGTGAAGGCACGTAATGGATAATGTGTGAAGGCTTATGCCTGAGCAGGGTAACTCTAGTACTTATTTGATTTTGTGAACCATGGGGTAAAAATAGAATGACCGAGATAGAGTGTCGACTAGGCAATGATTAGATCTAGAGAAAAGAAAGGTGACTTGGTGGTCAAAGAAGGTCTAATTTTTGATAAAGCACATGCAGAATGAAGATCAAATTTCATGTATAGACTGGGCTATTAAATATTAAAGCAAGTCTTATTTATAGGATAGCCTAATACTAGCTGATGTATAAAAGCATGCATATAGTCTATTTTGAGCACGCATATTATGAGGAGAGTGTATAGGTGGTGAAGGGAAATTCCCCACCCCTCTCTCTATATATATTTTTTGTATGTTATTGTTTTGGGTACCATGACCACGTCCCATCGTTCATTTATGAGTGTTGAGAGTATGTGTATACGAGGTTATGGATTATGGCTATTAACGTGTCTGAATATGGTGAATTCATGGTGTAATTGGTATTAATTGTTATTTGATCTATTATGTTCCTTATTACATGTGTTTCCAATTGAATGCATGTAATGGTTTAGTGTGATTTAATGAATACTTGTTTAATTTATTATCATGTATCTATATGCTAACATCTTGACAAACATCACAAAGGAGGGACCTGGTAGATGTGTGCACTTCGGGTGAGCATTCAGCCCTATTGAATGAGGTGCTAGCACGTATAACATTTAGGTGAAATAAAAGACTATATTATCTCTCCAATTCCTAAGGTATGAGATTTTAACTCTTCATGAGGCTCATGAAACTCTTCAATCAAGGTGACTAGATTTTTTAGAACATGCATTTCCCAATACCTTACTCATAAAAAACCTCTTTTACATAACTTATCCCTTAACCTTAATTTTCTTCATGAAATTTCATAAACTTCCTCAGATGATTACATTGATCTTTCACACATTTCTTGGAGGAATTAACTCTTCTTGGTACATCCCCGGGAGGTGTTCATTAGGTGCTAGAGTCCTAAGAATATGCCTTTTTAGGCCTTTGGGAGAAACTCCTTCCAGGTGGATCATAATGAACTCATGAATTGTTTCCCACCAAATTACCTACACATGAAACACACTTTAAAACTATAGTTATCACATCCCTCTCAGCCATGATGGGGTTTGCATACTCAGAGATTGGCCAGAGGGTAGGTTTACATTACTCGGTTCAGGGATTTTTTGAGTGTGGGCTTAGTTGTCATGGAAAAAGTATCAATTTTTCATGCTAGAGATTTAGCATGAAAATAGATGAATCTAGCTTGGGGACTTATCTCGCATTGAATAAAGTGAAGATAGGGAAAGTAGGAATCCCATTATCTCAAGACACTAAGAGGACCAGTGCCTTATCAATTGGGATATATGAGTCATTGTAAGACAAGGATGGACAAAACAAAACCTCATTTATTGAACACAACATACAACAACAACAAAAAAACATGACAGAAAAATAAACACAAAAAAAAATGGAAACACACAAACCTATATTCACCTATAGTACATGTGGGGGAAAACCCACTTTCATTGTTTATATTATTTTAGATATTTCCCACTACGAGGCAATTCCAAGTGAGTGTCATCCATATAAGATAGTTAGAAATTATTCTCTCAACATATGTCATGTATCTTAAATGGGTCAAGCCACAGCAAATCAAATTTTGCATGGATTTCGTTTGGTTCTCTCCTCTTATTCCATAATAGGACAAGATCATCAATATGAAAATATTTTTTCTTTTCCATTTTATTAATAATTTTATTTACTTTCAATTGATGGTCCTTTATTACATTGACCACCACTACCTTATCTTGACATATCTTCTCCAAGTACAAAATCCTTTTATCAAGTGAGTCTTGGATCTCACCATCTTCTACTGCTTTGATCAGTTACAATGTTGGTAATTCTACAATGATTGGAAAATTTTCATTTATCCCATATAGGATTTGGAATAGAGTCATACCAATAGATCTTTTTGGAGTGATCTGATCAGCACATAGTACATCATATAGCTTCTTGTGCCAGTTTCTCTAATTCTAATCTACGATTTTTGCACAATTTTCACCACATTCTTATTACTAGACTCTACTTGACCATTCCCCTAAGGCTAATAGTCAGATGTATGGACTACAGATATTTTTTATCCATAATAGAACTCAATTAATTCCATAGAAGAGAAATATGTGGCATTTTCAACAACTATCTTCTGTGGAATGCCAAAACAGAAAATAATATTTTCTTTAATGAAGTTACATACCATTTCCAAATTGAATTTGTTGACTTGTATGACCTCCAAACACTTAATGAAGTAACCCGTTGTTGTGATCATGATGATATGACCTATACTAGAATGAGGGTTAAGAGCACCGATGAAGTCTAGACCCCATTTTTGGAAAGGCTCTTAAATCACCAATTTTTTGAGTGGAAGTGCAATGAATTATGGTCTTCCTACAAACTATTGACAAGGATCACACTTGGATAACCATTTCTGAGAATCTTGGAAGATATTAGGCTAGTATTACCTCCCTTGAAGGATACTTTGTCCAATGACCATAGAAGAAAAATTTGCACCACAAGCTTGGTGATGATATTCTCTCAGTAACTACTTCTGTTGCTCTTTGTCAACACACCTTAAGAAATGCCCATCAAGGGCTCTCTTATGTACTACATGGTTCCAAATCACATACTTCACAAATTTCAATTTTAGGGTCATTCTTTTATTGTAATCCATATGCTTCGTAAAAACACCATAAGTGAGTAAGTAAGAAATATAATTATACCACTCATTGATAGTATTTAAAAAGAGTACCTAGGGAAAATATTTACTTATGCATTCATAGAAATGGCATTCTTTATCTTCATAATGAGACATGAGAGACTTTTCTTTGGATATCAACCTACATAATCCATTTCCCATAGAAAAATTAGATGGCCTTACCTCTAGGTCATACTCTTAAATCTTCAATACCTAGTTTTCTCTTTATTCTCTGAGGTCTTGCTGAGTCAAGATAGAATTTATATATGATCCAGGAACTATCAAAATGGTGTGAGAGTGTAGGATGTAGAATCTAAAATTCTTAACCACCTTAACCAAAAAAAAGTGTTCTTTTCCATGGCAGAGTATTTAAGCTCGTGATTCTAGAATAGGAAGCTCATAAAGGCAATAGGAGACTCAAGCCCTTCCCAATTATTCTGAACTAAACTAGTTGAAATAGTTTTCTCAAATGCATAGCAATACACAATGAAATATTTATTGAAAATAGGACATACTAGGGTAAGAGATTTGGCTATGGCCTTCTTGATGTTCTCAAAATATTCTTTTCCCTCTTTACTCCACTTGAAACTCTCTTGGGGCTTCATCATTTTTGTAATATACTTTGTCAATGCATCGAAATCTGGAATAAAACGGTGGAGGAAGTTGACCTTACCAAAGAAGGAATGAAATCCCTTCTTGCTTGTGGGAAAAGAGAGTTTCCAAATATCTTGTACTCTTTTTGGATCAATATTTTTTCATTCTTTGTTCATAATATGTCCTAAGATCTTTCCTTTGTTCACTCTAAAGATTGACTTCTTCGGATTCAATTATATGCCATGTTCTAGACACCTTAGCAAAACTTGTTTGAGGTGTATCAAATGTTCTTTCCTCTTTTTAGATAAGAATATGAGTTCATCTAGATAAATAAAAATACATTTGTTCTTCAAATCCTTAAAATCCAAGTTCATTTCTCTTTGAAAAGTTACCCCAACATTGATGAGACAAAATGGAATTCATCTATAGGAAAAGGTTCCCCATGGAGTTATAAAAGCAGTCTTATATTGATCTTCTTTAGTAAATTCAATTTGATTATAGCTATAGAATCCATCGAACATAGAAATCATTTCTAAACCTGTGAATTCTTGTAAAATATGATCCATGATTAGAAGTGGATAATTTTCCTTTAGATAATATTAGTTCAGATTCCTAAAGTCTACACAAATCCTTATTTCCCCACTTTTCTTCTGGACATGGAAAATATTTTCCACCCATGTAGAGTGATGGATTGGAAAAATTATCCTTGTATTTAGCATTTTCAAAACCTCCTCTCGGATTTCTATGGAAATCTTTGGATTATATTTTATTTGCTTTTTCCAAAATAGATTTTCTTTAGGCTTGAGAGGTATTGAGTGCTACATCTCTTTTGGTTTAAAATATTTCAGTTCAGCATAATAATATGCCAATATATATGAATACTTTTTCAACAATGAAACAAAATTTCTCTTTTCCTCTGGTGAGAAAATTTTTCTTATATTCACAAACCAAGGTTGTTTCTCTATCCCAATGTTTACTTTCTCAAAATCAGTAGCATTCTTAGGAGACTCCTTAGCTTTATATTTCATATATCTGTTATTCCTATCAAAAAATTCTTGAAGTGAGACTAGGCCCTTAGGAATCTTATTACCTTTCAGCATGAGCACTTCATTAGAATCATCCTCTTCAGCTTCACCTTTTTCTTCTTCTAGAGTTGACTCTCATAGGGAAGAAGTAATTCCTTCAAATAATAGGTTGTTAAAATTATCTTTCTAGTTAACGAAAGAAAGGATATGTTTGTGATCATTGAATATCTGCCAATGGTTGTAATTATCAAGCACATTTGGCCTACATATCATCTAGATAGAATATTTATCTTGATAGAATATTTATCTTTATCAAAAAAAGGTTATGGTATCAGTAGAGAGGTTGACACAACAATAAAATTTGATTTTTCATTTTTTTCGTGGGGAACATATTGTATAGAAAAATCATCCAATGATTCAATGCAATCCCATACTCGATTCCTATAGTTTTTGAGTTGTAAATTATTCACTTGGTATTGATTCCTAACTTGTTTCACAATTACCTCTGCATATCCTAGGCATCTCAATTTTTTAATTCTCATGGACTCTATTGTGTCCATTTCTAAGAGAAGGGATTTATACTCTATAGTATTATTGGTATTTTCAAATTGGATCTTGAAAGAAAAAGGAAACAACTCACCTAGTGGGGAAATTAGAACCACACTGGCTCTGAAGCCTTACTGCAATGGCTTTTTTTAAACTCCATATTCCATAGTTTTTCTTCATCTTCTTCTGAGATAAGATGCATATCATCCCCTCTTCTATAATTCATGAAGTAATTCCCATGTATGTTGTCTTGACAAAGAATATCAGCCCTAGGATATTTTTATTTTTACATTGTATAGTTCATTTTATTCATTGGCAACAAAATTTTCAATTGGCCCTTGATTAGAATATTTATTGAAGACAAGTCCATCTTACTTTCTCCTCCCAAATCCCTACAAAATATTCTACTCAACAACCTCTTGTATGAGGCTGTAATGTCTTCCACCAAGATAGTCACTAATACTTTCTTCTCAGGGAAATCATCTAGAGCAACTTAGGCATCCTTTATTCTTCCCACAAGTGGGAATTATTTGGTTTCCATAGAATAACCGGCATTTATTCCATGTTAGAGTGAGACCAAGGGCATTAGCTACTTTTATTGGCATCACATTTTTTAGAAGGACCTATGTCTATGATATAAATTTTCAATTGGTATCCTCAAACAAGAAGAGAAAGGTAGAATGGTTCAATTTTGTTAGTCTTGAATGTAATTAAGGCTAGTATGTTTTGAGATGAAGGGGAAGGAGGATTTAGTAATAACCCTTTGGAAGAGGGTGCGATAGAATTAGGATTTGTGTTATTACCTTTGATAAACCATACTAGTTTATCAAACTATTCTAGATGGGTTTACAAATATTCAAACTCAGAGATTTGGACCTTAAACCTTTTAACATGATCTATGATATAACAAGAGGAGGAAGCAGATGTCTCTGATGTGGTGGAATCTTTAGGGATTGAACAATACACTACTTTAGAAATAGGGTCTACTTTGGCAACAGAGGTAGGATTGGAAGCTATTGCGGGTTTATTAGGTACCTCATAAGTTTTGCAAGAAACATTTACTGTTTTGGAATTAGAATTAGAAGAAGATTTTTTAACAGATGTAGACTTAAGAGACTTACTTTCTTCAACTATGGTCTTCTTGGATTCCACAAGGTATGGTTTTTCTTTAGCATTGTCCATAGAAGGTGGAAGTGTAGATCCTCTATTGATTATCTTGTTAAATGGAGTCGCCACTAGAGGATATGCATCCTTCTTCTTCTTGGGAGAAAAATCAAAAGAAATTTTATTTTTATATTGAGAATGAGTGAACACTTCATAAGATAAACTTGGTGTATCATATTCTTAACTTTCATCTCCAGACGAGTACTTGAAGTACCCAATCTTAGCATCTTCAACTTCTTCAATTTCAATCCCATTTTCTTCTTCTTCTTCATCGTATTGTTCAAAAAACTCATCTTCATCATCACCCTATCTATCACAGGATGCATTAATAGGGGGAGCCTCTAGAGAAAGTATTTGAGGTGGTGGGCCAATCCTTTGTCTATTTGGAATTTTTTTCTTAGGTGCCTCTCTTCTCACGGAAACTTGATCAAACTACTTATTAAGAGATAAGACATCACTAGCCAATTGTTGGACTAATGAATCTATGTTAACTACGCTTAAGCCTTGGCCATTCTCCTTAGAAATTTTTTGATCTTTCCTGACATGATCAAATGATCTTCCACTTCAATTTCAATATTTTTTGCTTCATCCAAATCCATTGGTTGGTTTCTTCTTATCATATAACTCACCTTAGGAATTTGGGTATTTGTGAATAATCAAGTAGCTTGTTGTCTTTAGTAGGTTGGGCTACTTCAGGTACCTTGTAAAGAATTATGTTAAACTTCACCACAAACTCTCTCATTAGTTCAAAGGGTTCTTTCTTTAGTTGATACCATTGGGACAAAATTGCATGAACATCTTCTATGGGTTTGAATATGGTTTCAAACTTGGTATTCATGTCATTCCAGTTAGTTATAGATCTAGCTAGCAAGGTATTCATGTCATTCCAGTTAGTTATAGATCTAGCTAGCAAGTGGTAGAACTAGTTATTTTCTGCATCTTGTAAAGATTCTACAAAAATGCATACTAATACATCTTCATATCCAAATCCTATCACTTTGTAAGAAGTGATGAAGGTTACGATTTGTTCATATATATTTTGTTTCCCATCACCATGGAACTTGTGAAAATTCTTTCTTGACCCTTTAAGTAGATCATGTAGATGTGAGGTTTAAGGGACATGTATTTTTATCCCGTTGTAGTGGTGTTTGTTGAGCCATTGGTGGTTCTTATTCTTCGGCTTCAACTCCTTAGAGAATGAATTTGATTTTTACAAGATCTTATTCACTAAATTGCTCTTGTGTAGGAACGTAGTTTAAAGGTTCAAATGTAAATATGTAAGCAGGGGACTCAAAATACAAAGTATGATTAGATTTTGGGGAGTATTGGTGACATGTTCTTCTTGCAATTTGACTGATAGGAAGTCTAAAATCAACTTGCAACTGTTCTTCAAAGTTAGGATCAGACACAACACTAGCTTTTGAAAATCTTGTATACCTTTTATCAGCCAGATTGAATATGAAATTCAAACAAATATTCTTCTAGGCTCTCCTCTACTGGTTCTGAACTTGTCTCACTTTTTCCAAGTCTTTTGCACATTATTCTTTAGAATTAAGGACTCTTGTAGTAGTTTGGTAATGGAAGAAGTTTAATTTTTTGTTCCAAATAGCATCCCTCAAGTCCAATGCAATATCATATTGGATATGTAATAGAATTTCAGGCCTTAGGAATAGGGGATTACAATCAATAGCCAACATTGGAGGACATAGGGCTCAATGACTTTTTGAATTTTATGGAATCAATATTGGGTGAAAATATGCTAAATATGTCCCACGATAAGTGGAAAAAAATAATTGAAAAATAATTTTTCAGAGTGGGAAAATTATTGGGTTCTCACCAACACTTTGCGGGACTAAGTCACTTTGCTTGAATGGGGTAGCTCCATTTATTGAAAATAAGGAAATGAAAACAATCTAAAATAATTTCCGAGTTAGCCCAAAGACTAGGAATCACACAATAATACCTCCCTTAAATTATGGCAATTACTTGTATTTAATACAAGGGAGGAAATTTTCTTAGTGAGGGAGATATGAGAGAAAAATAAGAAAGGGATTTCAAACAAAAAATAGCATAGCAGATATTTTTACATTAAAATAAAAACATTTCACTTGTATCAATGAAAATAAACCACTTACAAAGAAAGAGGAACAATCCACAAGAAACTCAATGTTTTATTGTATCATGTTACACAGTTTACAATACTCATGGAGAACAAGCTGATATGGAGATAGAATAGTAACAAGCAAGAAATAGAGGTAATGAAGTCACTTGCTTCTAGAAAAACAATGAGAGCTAGTAAACAAGGATTAACTGTCCCCTTCAAATGAGGGACCTATTCATATTTATAGTGTTATGATTTTCCTTTCATCTGCCCCACATTACCTTTCAATTTCCTTCACGATTTTTGACCTTTCTAATTCCTATCATGACCTTTGATGTTACTCCATGACTAATGGCCTTTCAACTTCTATTATGACCTTTGATGTTCCTTTGTCACTTGTGACCTTTCACATTTCACATTATTTTTTGGGTCACCCAAAATATATGTGATGTATGACATCATTTTCTATGTCACCCAAAATCTCCTCTATGCATGACATCATCTTTCATACGCACGACTTCATTCTTTGGTCGCGTGACTGCATTCTATTGTTGCACATCTACATCTTGACCTTTGTGTCATGTGACTGCATTCTGTGGTTTCCTAGGTCTCCATGTTACATGAATAAGTTATGTGGTTTCCTATGTATCGATGTTGCATGACTAAAATATGTGGTTTCCTATGTCTCCATGTCACATGACTAAATTTTGCAGTCACCTAGGTTTCCCTGTCGCATGACTACACGTTGTTGTCATGTGTCTCCAGTCTTTCGAACACCTTAAAGTCATTATTCGGAGATAAAAATTGATGTTGGATGAAAAAAAATGTATTTTATGTGATTCAAGGCTTCGTTTCAGGTGTTTTAGGACCTGGGATGCACGTCAGGAGTTGTTGACGTGCGTCATGGGATTTGTTGTCGTGCGACTGGAGTTGCCAAGGTCACTACGAATTTGTTTTCTTCACCTCAGGTACAAATCTTAATGAAATTTGGTCCTAAATATATGCATCTTTATGGAAAAGGGCCATTGAATCCAATTATAATATCTATAATTCATGAAAACAAATGATTCATCAAATTTTATCCATATTTTCACTTTTACCTCAAGGTGTGCACCAATAGATTGAGTGGTAAGAAGAGTTTATGATCACCACGTACTAACACGTCATATGGGTTATGAATAGCACTAAATATAATTTCATTTAAGATTTTTTTAGGCTCTCAAAAAATCATGAGGATCTTAAAACCTTTTAGGCAAGTTACATCTTGTACAAGGATCTTTTTGTCGTAGTGTCAAATAATTTTTCTACATCTCAATGTTCCAAAAATATTTCCTTGATGATTCTAATAGGAAGAATACTTATTTGTCTCTCCAATTCCTATGGTATGAGCTTATAAATATTCATGAGGCTCTTGAAACTCTTCAATTAAGGTGACTATTTTTTTCAAAACATGCATTTCCCAACACCTTGTTCATAAAGACCCATTTTTGAATAGCTTGTCCCTAAACCGTATTTTCCTTCCATAAATTTCCTAAAATACCTTAAATGATTACATATATCTATCAAACACTACTTTGAGGCATTACCTCTTCTTCCTACATCCTCGGGAGGTGTTCATTAGGTGCAAGACTCCTGAAAATAGGCCTTCAGGAGAATTTCCTTCCAGGTGGATCATAATGAACTCATGAATTATTTCCCACCAACTTACTTTCACATGAAATACACTTTAAAAATAAATTTATCACATCCCTCTTAGCCATTATGGGGTTTACATAGTCATATATTTGTCAGAGTGTAGGTTTACATTACCCGGTTCAAAGAGTTTTTTAGTGTGGACTTAGTTGTCATAGCAAAATTTTCAATTTTTCATGCTAAACATTTAGCATGTAAAAAAGCCAAGGAATGAATCATTGCATCTATAGACATGGATAAAGAGCATAGGAAACATGATATTAGTATGATGGGATCAAGAGTACCACCAATATAGTCAATCCAAGACTATCCAAGGGTGAGTGGAGAAGAATGGCATGTACGTGTAAGAAAAACTAACAAATGGAAGACATGAAGGCCATAATCAGTAGTAATGAGAAAAGATCCATTATATAGGTGAGGTGATTGAGACGGGGGAAGACATCATCGAGTGTGAATCCTAACTGTGTAAACCCTTCATGTGTGTAAATAGTGTCAGAACAAGTGAGATCAAATGGAATATGAGGCCAATAAGAGTCATGTGTGAATAAGGTACATATAAATGGATCAAGTGGAGGAGTAGATGCAAACGGGGGACAAGGTATGAGATCTATTGCATGTATAGAAGCTTGGAAAGGGATCATAGTTGTAGTAGAAGGAGGAGGTTGTTTGAATTGATATTAAATAGGACCAATAAAAAAATTTGTCTTGGAAATAAGATTCATCTACCTCAAGAGCATTAAAGTTAATATTGTGCAATTTTTTATTGGTAATCTCGACGACATTGATATCATCATCAAAATCATTAGTTCTAACATCATCTTGTTAGATAGCATTATCAAGGATATTAGGAGGAGTAGAAATAGATGTATGGCTGGGAGGAGTAGAAATAGGTGGGGTAGTGGTATTTCTAGAGGGATATGAAGTAGGTGATATAAAATCAGTTATATGCATAGGTATGGAACTGAGGGATATGGAGGTAGAAAAACTAGTGGGAGAACTAGATTGACCAATATCATATATTACAATATTGTGATATGAAATTGGGTTAGATGAGGGTATAGGAAGGATAGTGACTGGGTCAAGGAATAAATACTTGAATGGTTTGAGGTCAGTGAGAATAGTGTGTTCATATCCATCATGTAATAATTTGATGCACCGATGAATCGTACAAGGAACAATGTGTATAACATGGATCTATGGTTGACCAAGTAAGTAGTTTAACTGGAATCATTTATCCATTATATAAAATACAGTGGGCATATTTTTGGGCCCAAATTTTAAGGGAAAGGTGATGGTACTGATGCATGGACGTGTAGTATGATCGTATCTAGGGATGGAAACAAATGAGGGAGTGAAAGAGGCTATAGAAAATCCTAGTTATTGAAGAAATGTGACATTACAAATATTAAACTCAGATCCATTATCAACTAAAGCTTTTTTGAACCCAATTTTATTATTACAAACTTGAATATAAAGGGGAGCATCATTATCTAAAACAAATTGAGAGGTGATTTCATTAGATGTAAAAGTAATATGTTTTTTATGAAAAGAGAATATTGTTGTAAGTATATGATACACATATTTAGGAGAAGTATTGGGTTGAATGTAAGTGCTACCCAAAAATTGTTTTATTTTATTTACTCATTAAAGATTGGCCTGCAAGAAGGTTGAGAGGGAGACACGGTGATGCAAATAGAAGTATCCTCGGGTATCAAATGATGGTAAGGTGAAGATTGGATGTTCTAATGAGGTTACAAGTTCACCAAATTATATAATATAAATGGAATTAAATCTAATTATAGAGTAACTACTATAAATAATGATTTAGAAATGATAATATACAGTTAATGGACAAGAAATAAGAAAGAAAAAATGAAACCTTAAGAAAATGAGAGGGGGAAGGTGACTTAGCTAATTGTATGCAACCTAGAGATGATCCGGGTAGGTGAATGGTTGAAACATATTGGAAGCACCATCATCAAGGCTCTCTGGAAATTCTAGAACCTGTAAATGTTCCTTACAGTAACACCCACATGAGGTTAGGAGTGTTCAGGTGTTAGTGTACATTCTAGGGGATAGTTTCTGTGTAGATACTTTGGTTCTGATCTCTTCTGTGTAGGAGGAGTTTCGTTGTTAGTCTCTATTTGTGGCTCTGATCTTGCTTCAATGTCACCAATTATACCTGTAACATGCAAAACAAATGGCTAGCTACATATTCCCATAAACCACATAAAATCCTAAAATAAAGATGTAGTACGCGGAGTCAGAATAACCCAGATGGTCACCCAAAGTGTGAACTTAGTACCAAGCACTTCATTATATTTCAATCTCCACATAGTTCTTTGTGTAAGTGTGTGTAATGATGCCCTAGGATGTCCTTGTGCAAGTTACATAGTGATAGCAGGCTAGATATAGAACATGGAAAATGTATATAATGTGTGTGATGGAATAAAATAGACTTCCCTTACTATGTTATGTATGGAGAATTCATGCAACCCTTGTCCCTTGAGTGAGTGTGTTAGATGGATTTTTTTATGTTCATGTACCTTTGGATGCAAGCTTAGGTGATAGTATGTAATTATTAGTTCTTGGACCCTTTATTTGAGAGATATAATTATGTATATATATGATTCCCTTGTTTGAATTTCATAATTGACAACTGGAAGGCCAACTCAAAAGTATAAGAGATGCCGAAGAATTAAAAGAGACCCAAAAGAGTGAGAAAAGGGGAGAAAGGGACAGGAGCGCCTGGGCGCTAGTTCATAACTAGGTGCTAGTGTCTAAGGTCATAAAATATAAATCATTTGAATACCAATAGGGTTGTAGGGTGTGTAAGGTCAATAGAAGTATAAGAGACAAAGAAAAATACTCGAAAGACATTGTCAATTACTATTTTTCTTGCTTAGGAATCATGTATATATAAGTATGCACTATGACCTAAATGCGTACCCATGTGCATAGATTTTTTGTCTACAAGTTTTATAGGAACAATTGTATAGTCTTTGACCTGTTGGGTGTAAGGTCTTACAACTTGTTTCCTTTGGTGGTCTATAAATATACCTCATTATCAAACCCTAAGTGTTGCATAATCCTGAAACCCTCTGAAATCATATGAATGAAACTAAAACTCTAATCATAGATGGAAGAACTGATAATATGTAACATCCTCATTTTATACATTAGAACAAGTCAATTTTTTTTATTTTTTTTATAAATGCTTCCAGGTTCTAAATACATAATTTAGAACTCACAAATCAAATAACCATTCTTATAACAGATAACCATATGCAGCTGTAATGACTCGGAGTACCTCCGATCTATTCATTCCATGACTCGGTAATCTACCGATCTATTCATGAGTAATAAGAGTTGGAGTTTTCATTTAACACTTCACTCTCGCAGTTCTCTTCCCTATTCTGGGATTCAGAATGCTCTGTCTAAGGAACCTAACTGAATAATTATTACCATTATTCATCGGCATCTCATCCCTTAGACCAGGTGACTCAGGACAACGCAATCAGCAGCTTGCGATACTTTGGCCAAAGATTTGAAACATACTGCTTATGTCTCGTATTCCTTAACGGCATACTCGTCAATCTGGAATACATCCTTCACCCCATTCTTATGTTATATGGAATGTCTTATACCGACTTCTGTCAGTCCCCCTTATCCCAAGTTATTCACTCGGAAACGGATTAGTAAGGTGACAACGTTATATGGATGCTCCCGAGGACTAGGGATAAGATGACATACTGGGTCAACCCTAGTTAAACCAGTGTGTCAAGATACCCCGAGTCTCCTAGGCAGCCTTATAATGTGACCACATTCCTAATCGGTCCCAGAGTAACTTGTTCGAGTTAAAGGTGTAAATCTTAACGATCAATGCAAAGGGTGTCGTCATAAGTCACCTGCATTGTTGTATCTTTGAGAAGATCCTAATCTTCTCGAAGGTACAACCCTGCAGTTGACTTGTGCCGTCAACCTTTAAATCCGCCTCGAAAAGATCTACTTATTAATAAGCGTTACGCACATTGAGTTTAAATTATATTAAAAGACGTTCCCCTAAGGTTAGCCTTTCCCGATCCCTGGGTTCCTCACCTTAGAATGACCTTTCTTAATAAAACCCTTTACACAGAGAAGTTATTAAGGCTAAGGTTCCATCAAGGAGTTCATAGAATATACATAATTCTAAATCACGAAATTGGGCAATAACCCATAATCTTCACATGTGATTGCCAACAGAACCCCTTTTTGGTTTATTTCAGTTCTCATTACTGAATTTATATCGTACTTATAAGTATCAAGATATAATGATTAAGAATCCAATTAAATGTTGTCCTGGCTTAATCAAGACTAGGGATTAATAATTTAATTCAGCTTGTTTAGCGTTCTGCTTAGGTTTATTTTAACCCTATCTTTCAGAAAGACAGTGATCTAAATTTCAATTTAGCTTCAGATAGAACATACTGGAACTGCTAAACAATCATAAGAATTCAGTCTCATATTCTTGCAAGCTTACATTGACAATCACAAAAGTCTCCAAATTATACAATGATAACAATGCCCTCCAGGTATTTGAACCGAAGAAAGTCAAACTATCAAATAAGAATACAAACACATAAGTAACAAATATTTATTTCCATTCCTTTCAGAGCTAAACAAATACATTTTATGCATTCAGCATACTTGATACAATACTCAACGGAAGAAGAACATCTTTCCTCATATAGTACATTTAGAAAATCAAGTTGTAATTCAACATAAAATCAAATTTAAATAATCTGATCATCCTATCAGATCTGCGTGCTTTTACCACTTACGGCAACCATCTGCAAAAATTGTCAACATGGGTCAGTTCGATGAACTGAGAATGATAAGCACTAACTCTTAAAACAATTGCAATCCATCAATTGTTTTCATTAAACACCCTGTTTAAATGAGATCAAAACACCAAACAAGTAAACACATTTCAGACTATGCTTTCGTAAAACAACATGACTATAAACACGTAGCTCATATTATAGTCACTAAATAGTCTCAGATACCTTTCAAATATTTCATCAAAACGTTAGAGACCAAGAAGACAAATGCATCTAACCAACTATCCATCTGAATCCCAAGGACAGCAACATCAGACGGACTAATATATTCAACATAATAAATGAATAACCTTTCATGATTCCATCAGCATGATAGAACAATTCCAAAAGTTAGATCAACAATTATATCAACCTATACTTTATAACAGAAGAGAAATAAACGAATCATACATATTTCCCCCAGAACTAGCTCATGACTGTACCATCTTTCCAAGAGCAAAGCATTCACCTTAAACACATGTGAATAAATCAGACGAGACCACCAAAAGCACCACTGTTTTGTTAAAGTTTAAAATATAACAAACTACAGTACAGTAGCTCTCACGCCAAACAGTGATGACTATCTAACAAACAGACTCTGCATGACCTCCCACACGAAGCGACAAACAAGAAGGTATTCACTGCCATTGCCTGTTGAGGTGCAGTCAACAACTCCTAAGTTCAATTAAGCTTAAGAATAGATATCCATGCAACAGAAGACGTAAACACGCCAACAATCCCTTACATCAACCTACAGCCCATTCTAGTCCCTACTAAACACTGTAAGGCTTTTAGACCCAAGGTCGAAATCAAAGAACTTCTATTTTATCGCAGTCAACAATAGACTCCATGGCATTAAGCAATTGATGTTTCCCTAAGACTATGCAGAGATAATCATACAAAATTCCCGCAACATGCACAGCCTCATCTAACTGGAATAATCAGAAAGGAAACATAACATACCGTATTCACATCTGGACGCATTCAGAGTTTGAAGTATGGTATTCACGACCCACTTTTACAGAGCCAAGATACATGATATCTATCTATACTCAAGGAACCCAATAGTGTCAAAAACAACAGTGTACCAAATCAGGCTTAATTAGAGGTAGATACACTGGTTACCTATCAAGGATTCAACTGAATCCGAACAACAGTAACAAGATAAATAATAGTTAATGATTCCAACTGTGCCAACAATGGTAACATTCCAAATCAGGCTTATACAAAAGCTAAATACTGATTTCGTAACAAGGAATCCAACTGAGCCTCTTCAATATTTTTCGCTCAAGCTTACACAGAAAGGAAACATAAAAATACACCCAAAGAGTCTGTACCAAAATTTCATTACAAAATAACAGAGGTCGTATTACCTGTTACTCCTTCAAGACTCTGACAAAATCAAATTACCAATATTCAAAGATATATAGCTTCAACAGTGGTCCATAATATACGAATCATTCAATGTACTCCACAGATTCGTTTTGAATACAATAAATATAATGCAACTATCATCGAGTTAAATCCCGTAATTGCAACACAAGGGATGGAGAAACAACTTCTACAGGGTCGCAATAAATACTGAAACACAGTCAGTTCTCCATTCAACATAACCTAAATATCATAGCGAACCCCTACAAGATTCAGTAACCACCACCTATAATAACCTCGACAGAACTTACAAAGAAGTCCAATTAAACTGAACAAAAAGTCCATCAGTATCCTTTCCAACAAGTATCAACAACAAGCATCAATAGTAAGCATTAACAACAAGTATCAACAGTAACCTGTACCCATCAAGAGAACAATTCATGGGCTCTCACAGAGTAGGTCTAGTATACTTTCTTGCATATATTTCACAAATTAAAGCTGGAATGCAAAACACAATGAAATATTGCAACAGTTCGAAACATAAAATACACCCATCAAGGTTTAAATTGAAAAATCGAACCAGCAAGAAGATACAGTAACAAGATCACACCAAGCTACCATAAAAACCATCTAATTCCAAAAATCATCTGAACAGAGTTGTTCTAATGAAATCATTTGAAAGAGAGCAAGATTTTTAAGGGTTAGGGCCTAACATGCCTGGTTATTTGCTTAAAATTTCGAAGCAGACCACTGAAAGAGCTCGAACCTTCTCCTCCTTTTCCAAGTTAGATCCACCAACAAAAAATTTGCTATTTCCATGACTTATAAATTTTCCTTGCCAGAGGAAAGAGCGAGTTACACTCATATTTGCCATGCAACTCCCAGAAGACTGGTGCGAAGAACCAGTGATCAGACAGAGGGAAAACCAGAGCGCATGAAAAACCAAACAAACTACTAACTTTCCATTTTGCATGCCTTCCCGTGAAACCCGAGCTCGAAGACCGAGTTCATAAATGGAATTTACTCCAAATTTCCCGCTAAATTTCCATTGCCACCGACCGCCATAGTTGGCGATGGATAAAACCAGTTCGAAGACCATTTCCAACTTTGGCGACCTGCCACGTCGGCTCTAGCTAGCCGTTTTAAAAACTTCTACCAAATTACCTGTCCTTCATGCTTATCCATGTATTTAATGCCATTGAAACTACCGCCCATGGCTCGTACCCTTCCATATGTCCCCTTTCTTCCTTGTTCAATAGTTAGGTTAGTAACTTAGGTTAGGACTTAGGATAACACTTAGTCTAACCTCTTAACACATAGATACTAACTTAGAACATTAGTTTATAGCCTAGGCCTAGGTTAGATTAACACTAATCTAACCCCTAGGTTATAGTTTAGTTTTAGGTTACTAACCTTAATAAATCTAGTTAGGTCTAACATTTCAAATGCTCAGAAAAAGAATCTACAACATACATTCACAAACAGGGTTCACTCCTGTACTGCCAATAGGCTAGTGAATTAAATGTAACTGAATTATTACCTGGTCCACGATCAAGACCTTCCTGATATTACGATATCGGGAACCAATTCATTTAACACGATCAGCCTGAGTTATACTCCGTACTAGCTTATTCAATGCATCCAGACCTTGCAACCCGCGTAAGGTCTATAATTTTAATTCATCACGAATAAACTTAAAGCATCACTTGGATCAATACCACTGATCCCAGGCTAGGTCTTAAAGATGGATAACTCCATAATTCATTCCGAGATCAGATTAAACTCAGGTGTAAAATGAAAGAAATAAAAGAGTCCAATCATATTCTGACTCAGTCAAAGATCTGCAATCTCAAAGAAGATACAGTCCATATCAAGCATGACTTCTCAAAGGAACACATCCTTTTTACAAAAGAAATCACGTATCAACACTTGTATGCTCAGGAAGAAGTAACAACAGTTCAGGGTGTTACATAATAAGGTTATTGTATAGATTTAATTATAATACATGCACAATCAGTGTTGTCACTACTCTAAAGATTCCTTAAACCACACGTAATTCTCCACCTAGGATGTGATATCTAGATGAATGCACCTATTTGAAAACTTGAATTACTTTGAACATGCTCGAGATAATTTTTCTCTTGTTAATACATTGAGTAGGGATATTTGAGTGATTTGAGATGAGGTACATTGGAATATTTTATGTGGTTGAGTGTTGTATAACTATATTAGTGGCTTCCTTAACGTATTTACATTAGCTTTAGGAAGATTTAGATATCATTGGGTGCTTTTTGTATGTATTTACAATGAGTGTGTAAGGTGATTGTTATGTTATTGCTAGGTGAGTTAATGAGGTGATGTTAACTTATTTATATAGGGATCCAAAGGTAATTTTTATGTAAAGGTCAGCCCAAGAAGATGAAAAGACCCAACAAATATAATGTAATTGAGAGTAAAGTTAGAATATGTGTCATTTTATTACTATACAGATCATCCAAGACTAGATTCGATATTCTGACCTTAATGTGCTATTTTGGATATGGAGATGGTGGAGGAAATTTGGAAGTTACATCATGATGGATATAATTACAATTTTATTTTATGGATTTATATTTCAAAAGTATTGACACATCAATGTGTAATAGTAAGCAATTTAGGAGAGACATAGAAAGATATATTGAGTGGGGGATCAGATGTAGGAGTTTTTCTTAGCTAAGAAGAACAGTCACAAAAAATAGTGTCAAAATGATCAATTTTTAAATTTGAGTGTCTGCATTCCCTCCTTTAAGTATGAAATTAATATTACATTCTTAAATGAAAACAATACATGAGTGTGTAGACACACTTTTTCTTTACTCGTATTATTTATCATCCATCTTTTTTGGTCCTGGCATGATCCATGATGAAACTTGCAACACAAAGTGTAGTCAATGTCCATAATAGAAATTGAGTTGTAACTCAAATGTAAATATAGAATCTAAACTTTGTATAAGGTGAAATGAAGAGATGTAAAAACATGGTAGGAATACACCTATTGTTTAATAGAGTGAAGAGCTCCCATTCCTTTCTTGAAGTGGGAGAGTTGGATTTTTTTTTTAATTTTGTGAGGGATGAGGGGTGATTAGCCCCTAATTATTCTAAAAGATAAAATTAAATATTTGGTGCATGCAACCCAACACCGAATATGAGGTAGAGAGATATGAATATATATGCACAAATGTACCTCATGAAGAAAAAATACAATGTATCAATTTTTTTAGTAACCTTGACATCTTCCCCTTTGAAATGTATATATGAAAGACTACATAAAAAGAACTTATCTTCTTCGATACATTCCAAAACCCCAAAAATCACACCTCTACAGATAAATCTAGGACCTAATTTATATATATAGACACAAGGTACAAAAGAGAAATGTTTTGCCCATGACCTTCCCATGTGTCTTACTATTGAGTAGTATTATGTAGGATGTTAAACTGATGATGGAGAAGGATACTTATGCCCCCAAAACTCTATATTTTGAAAATTAAACTAAGTATTAAAATGTAAGGATCAAAATATCTCATGACCCCTATCAAATACTATGAAATGTGTTAAATGAATATAAAAACATGTCAAAAACCTATATCCATAAGTGCAAATCTAAAATTTTAGAAACATTTAGTGTAAATACTCCTAGGGAAGAAATGTATGGTAGGTTCAGGGAAATCCATACCATTCGAACCTTTGAATATGGTATTGTACTTTGTTTTCATGTAAATTTGCAACATGAAATTTCAAATTTTGAAGCATGACAACTAGACCCAAACTGAAAATTTTTCTTCCAAGTCTTTCCGAGACCCTCTCCTAATTATTTTTTTTTGTTTCATGTCCGTTTTGACTTTTCAAGTGCTTCCAAGGTGATAAAAAAGTGATTGGAGGTGTTTAGAATGGTGTGACAACATCAACAATTTCATTTTGTGAATTATTTCCAACGGATAGTTTATCAGCAGTGATTGAATAAAAATAAACTTTTATAAAACCCTAATTGTAGAGTAACTGATAGAAAAAATGAAGTACAATTGCTAGATACAATCTTGACACTAGAAATAAGCTAATAAATATGAAACCTTAAGTGCAAGAAATGGAAAGAATGACTTAGCTGATATTCACTTAATCCCAAAGTATTTCTTGAATTTGGTTCAAATGCACATCAGAATATACAAAAATATTTCATTAATTAATTTTGTAAACAACATATAATTATATAGGGATGTAACTCCTATATTTAAGTAGGATGGTATAACAAATTACCCCTCTAAATATTCCCATGAACTATCTACGTAATATTGTTATAACCACAACAATATTACTAACAACATTACAAGCAACCCAAATATCAATATAACCAACCATATTGACAAACTACTAATTTACTAATCACCGTAATAATAATATAATCACCACATGTGAACACTATATTTCTAACATTCCTCCCTTAGTGTTTACATGGTAGCAAAATAACTTTCACACTTCCATTGCAACTTGTCGCTTATGCTTGCTTATGATCTTCGTACAACACTTGAACTGAAGGTAGAAGAAGGAACACATCAACTTCTTATCAACCATGCACTGTCAGGAACACATCTGACTAACAAGGATGGGAACATGCTAAGGAATAATCTACTTATCAAATAATCACTCTAGGGAACACATTTGACCTAGCAGTGTGGGAACTCAAGCAGGAACACATATGAACAACCTTCAATGGTTTTCCAGAGGATAACCACAAACCTAGGTATGAACAGGAACACATCTGACTGTTCAACCTCTTCAAGACTCATGATGTTGCATTTCACTATGTTATCTATTATTCACTATGTTATTACATTAGGGAATTATTTAGGAATAGCCACATCTACTAGTGGAGAGGAAATAACCTCTGTTCTTATTTCTCACACCATACTAGAAATATGAAAAGCACAACTGAAAACAGACACACTTCACACATGTGCCACCAAATTAGTGAAGTGGCCCCATCATTGGAAACTGATGAGAGGTCGTTGATTGACCTCCATCCTCCATCGTACATGTTGCTAACTCAGCAGGATGTGAACATGAAGCACATTTGTTTGCACATTGACCTTATTCTTTTTTTTCACCTGCAATGTGAAACACTTTATTTTCCAGACATTGGGTAACACCAAAAAATGTGTCCTTAAGACAAATGTATATATATTTTCTATAATGACATGACATTTGACAACAACTCGCAAAATTAACAAAAACACTTAATGACTACTCAACTTATAAAATTTGACTTGATATTAATAAAAACAATAATTGACTCGACAAAACTACATTTTTACTTTTGAAGACTCTCATTTAAAACTATGACTACAAACGTAAACTAGACTAAAAGACACAATTATAAATAATTGAACACATACTAATATTGACACACCAAGAGGACAATAAAACGACAATGAAAAATTCGACCAAAAAAATATTCGCTCGAGGACATCCTCACCGATTTGTCACCTAATATGATAAAAACATGATAGGATACTAAATAGACCCTTATGTTTATAAATCCTAGATTAAAGACTTTAAACATTTCAAAATGGATTTTCAAAACTAACTAAAGCTAATAAAAATTGACTCTCTATCTTTTGTCATCATTTCTCTCGAAAATATTATCACCTGTTTAATATTTGAAGAAAATCCTGATGTCACCTCACTTTCTCCAAAAATAAGCTCTTCAGCAACTCTTCCACCCATACAAATATCTTGACATGTTAGCATCTGCTTACGAGAAACATTAATTTCATTCCTATCGGGAAGTTTTGAAACCATTCCAAGCGAATTTCCACTCAACAGAATTATAACTGTGTATTGGAAGTGCATCGTCCGTGTGTATGCCCTCCTTCGTGATAGGTTGTTAACTTATTGAATTGAGACAACACTTGGTAGTCGAGAATTTTCCGTGCACAAACTAAATCCCTGTTCGCTCCTTGTACACATGGGAACTCTTTCCAGACATTATCCTTTCTTTGAATGACTCTCTCCTCATAGCCAATGTTCTGGAATTCTTCAATACAACTCCTCAATGCTTACGGGCGAATAAAAAAGAGATGATTGGATCACTTTCTTATGAATTATGAATAGAAGAATGGATTATATATCCGGCCCGTTGTCTGAGCATCCAACCTTGATCCACCACGCTTCTGCTACATACACAATTGATGCAAACACTCCAACCAATATTCTTGTCTCTTTCGGTTTTTTGTAAATAATTTACATAGTGGTGAAATGTTTGCTGACTGGGGCTTAATCCATATGTGTGTTAGCAGTTATAGAATGCAAACTGATTGCATGCGACCAAGATTAACGCATATATGAATCTCAATATTTACAAGTTGTAAGAGTGAATTCTTATAAAACTGAAATGCAACAAGCATAGCTGACTCAGAGGGAAGCGAATCTTAACGCACAGTCATTGGAGTTTGATGATTCATCATTTTCGTTGACCATAACCGAGCTTCTCCATATTAAAAGGTTTATGCACTTTCCAGCTAGAAAATGTGACACAAAATCCTCCAACAATAATGTCGTGACATGTAATTTAACAGTCACGTTGACACCCACCATAATCTACACGTTCAGAAAGTTAAAAAAACTAGGTAACAAGAAGATCTTTGCTACACGCAATAACAGATTGGTCATGGATTTTTTAGGATTAAATACGGATGAGAGAAGATCTAATTAGTAGCCTACACATATAACACAGAAATATTTTATTCTACAAAAAAATTTAGAAGCATCATTTCTCATCAGTCGTGGCAGCCAAGAAGTGGATTGAATTTTCTCCCGTACAGTATCTCAAGTCTCCATTCTCACTCTGATACTAAATCTTGACTTTTTTTTAGAATGCACAACACAATATACAAAAATATTTTATTAATTAATTCTGTAAACAACGTATAATTATATAGGGATGCAACTCTTATATTTAAGGAGGTCGGTATAACAAATTACCCCTCTGAATATTCTCGTGAACTATCTACGTAATATTGTTATAACCACAACAATATTACTAACAACATTACAAGCGACCCAAATATCAATATAACCAACCATATTAACAAACTACTAATTTACTAATCACCGTAGTAATAATATAATTACCACATGTGAACACTATATTCCTAACAATATTCTCGGCTAGAAGGCTGATGAACATAGATGGCATACTATCGCAACTACACGAAGAAAATTATGGAGCTGTCAAATTAGGATGGACCAGGGCACCTAGATGCTAGAGACCTGTGTTGAGCACATGTGACTATGCAGGGGCTTATATGGATTTTCTAGTGTCGGAAGATGGTTGTTAACCTTCGTTATTGGTCACTTGTATGTCATTGGATGATCACCAAATTCACATGTAACCTGCAATATGGGGAGTTATACTGACCCCGACAGTCATCGAGTGAGTGAACTTATGACTGAGACACTACATCTCAGACTCCATGTAGTTCTTGTGAGTGTGTGAAATAATCATGCCCTATGATGCCCTTGTGCAAGTGCACTTGATAGCAAACGATAATTGGATATATCAATGTAAATAAATGTGTGGATGGAATAATGAACTTCCCCTTCCTATGTAACGTATGCAGAAAATGTACTCCCTTGTCCCTTGAATGGGTGTTAGATTGATGCCTTTATTACTATTATATGCCTTTGGATGTAATTTTCTTAGAGATTGGTCATTTATTTTAGTCACATAGCATTGTATTTATATGATTCGCTTGGTTGAATTTTGTAATTGACAACTAGATGGTTGGCCCATAAGAAAAAAAGGTTCTCAAAATATTAAAATGAGGCCAAAAAGAGGCGAGTAACATACAAAGAGGTCGAGGGCGCCAAAAGGGAGTGAGGGCACCTAAGCGTTGATGTCCTAGCTAGGCACCGGTGTCTAGAGTCATGAATGATAAAGCAATAAAGTATCGACTAGGGTATAGGGTGTAAAAGACTAGAAAGAATGTCAGAGACAAAATAAAAAGGCCAAAGATAGTTTTTAATTATTAGTTTTCTTTCTTAGGAATCATATGAATGCAAGTATGTGTTTTAGACCTAGAAATGTACCCAAGTGCGTGATTTTGTGTCTATATTTTCCCCCACTTTATGTTTTTGAGTGAATACTTGATAACATAAACTAGATAGAAGATTTGTACCTATTTTTCCTTATATATTGATGGTGGAGGTGTTCCGATGAGACAAGAAAAAGCATGAAGTGATAAAAATGAAGCATGGAAGCTAAGAAAGAGGAAGTGACTCTAGGGGTGAAGCGTATGTGTTGTACCATGTTGTACCTATTTTTGTTCTTGTTGAAGGCTACTTCTTGTTGCTTATTAAGGAAATGCTTACAAAATAAGAGTAAAAGAGTAGTCAAAGTCATGTACTATGAAAACTGTGAATAAACATGTAAAAGTATGCAAATGTGAAAAAGTAGTAAAAGTAAAGTTTGCACCTGATCCATGATGAGTGAAAGGGATAGAAAATGTCCTTAAATTATGTAGAAGAACATGTTTTTTGGGCGATCTCACGTAAAGGATGATTTTTTGGGTGATCTCATGTCATGGAAGAAGATTTTTGGGGAGAGAGGCCTAGTTCTACTCTCCTTCCATGATTTCTTCCAAAATTTATACACCATTGTAGATGGTGTGATCCTAATTTGTTTCGTGTTGTTCCAAGTTCGATCCAAGGAGAAAAAGGAGATAGAATGCATTCTGATTGATGGAGGATTTTTCCTGTACTGTGATAACTACTCTATGAATTGTTGTGAACCATCTTGAACTAACAAAATAACTATAACTTCCCCCTAGTCGTAGGTTACCAAGAAAGGTTAGGAGCACTTGAGAGCTAGTGCTTGTATCTAGGTGCTGTGTTTGTGTTGAATTGAGGACCCAAGTTAGGTTTTGGGTTTTTCCTGAAACTATAACATGTGTTGATTAAGTATTATGCATATCTAAACTATTGCTCCGACCTACTATATGGAGTGATTGATTCACCCAATGTATTCCCCCCTCATTTGGGGTGGATACGACATTGCTAGGAGAATACAACCTAAAAAGAGGACCCGATGCTAATCTAAACTTTTTCCCTATAGGGGGAAGGGAATGTGTATGGTAGAAACCATGACACATGCAAACAAAGTGGTTGGATATATGTGTTAGTATCAAATGTATAAAGCATGAAATAAAAGACAATGTAAAAAGAAAGTGTGCATACATGATAGACTTTGAAAAGTGGGTTTTAAATATGGGAAATGTCACAAGAGAATCAGAGCTAAAGTGGCAAAAAGCATACAAGAAATGATCAAACAAGACATAGGGCATACCCTGCAAACAATAGCATACACTTATAAAGTAATGAAAAACATTGTCAAGCAAGATGTAATAAATAACCATGGTGGAAAATGATCCTACAAAGAAAATTTTGCACATGAAGCAACCGTTAGCATGTTATAAATATAAAAAGTATGTCAAAGCGTGTATAGCTCGATGGAAAGAAGTGGGCTAGTAAAAATAGGAAGTAGTAAATAATGAAACAATAACACCTGTAATTTGTGAGAAATTAGATGCCCCCAAGAGCTTTAGTGGGACTTGTAAGAGGTACAGTGTCAAGCATCATTGCTACATGTAAAGAGTTGTTAAAGATCTACATTCATTTCCAAAATACCAAGTGAATGTGCATGTGTATATAGAAAAAATAAGTGACATACTAAGTGTATTCATATTTCATACCCTTAGACCAATAGTCTAATCCCATGCACACTGGCCTATTAGATAGTGGGCATTGGGCGCTCACCCAAGGCATGTGCGGGTGCAAAGTCTCTCCCTTATGTGATTCTTATGAGAATGCATCATTTTATAATAGAGATTCAAATGGAAATGAGTAGAAAGAACCATGCCACATTCTAGAATGAGTTGTTATCTTATTACATCCAGAAAAGAGAAATAACAAGCAGCATAAGGAAATGGATCATACATAAAGGAAATACATAATTATTATATTCCTGAACACATATATAATTTATAGCAAAGCCTTATATTCATCTTAACATGTTCAATAATCCACATTACATCCCTTGAGGTCATAACAGATCCTCTTATAACTGTGCAGAGCCAAGTCATGCATCAGAGCTATATTATGCTCATCATATTACATAAAAAAAGAATGAAAACCCATCCCCCTAAAATTTTCATTGCTTACAGAGTTCTCCTAATCCCTAACCCATAACATCCTCTATTATGTTTCTATAGGGCTTCCCCTCTCTTTTCTCTCCTCCGCACTCTCCACACTCTATCTGCTCTAATAATCTATATCTTTCTTCTATCAAGCGCTTGTACTTATAACCTTAGCACCCATCGCTATGCCTTTCAGAAGTTACAAATCGGTTGCCAAATATCGAGGTGGTCCTTGATTAAAGCATGCCTTCTCAGATCCGAGCTCTCCACTCCTTGCAATGATGTCTTCTAGAACCTTCCATCACATTCCTAGAATATTCCCTTTTTGATCCCATGGTCGTCAGGATGGCACCTTATCCACAAGGGTCATGTTTTTCTCATGTGCTTCCTGGGATGCCGAATGCGACTAATTAAAAAACATGTTTTGCCTTGCACGCAAATTCCAAGTGTTTTGAAAAACGCTGCTAGAATCTTTCCCTGTGTGCCTTTAACTTGTGTTCCCTTCTTCTACAAGGTCCCATGCTCCCATGCACCTTATTATACTCAACTTATATTTTGGGACCCAACATCACCCCACACTGCGTCTGTTCATCATCCTAGGAAACACTCTTCAATAAAGTAATCAAGAATGGCAGATCCTTACAAATGGTAACAATGGAAGAATAAAGGAATAAAGAAATGGGGGAAAAGAATGAAAGAATGGGGAAATTTTTACTTCTGGAGGAGGAGAGGGAAGTCCTTCCCTAATTCTCCTTCTAACTTTCCCCAAGTGTCAACCTCATTATGAGCTTACTGACAAAATTCACCCACCAGGGCACTTAATTCTTCAAAACTCATCTCCTATCCCTTAGTTTTCATTGTCTCTATGATATCCTTTAGTTGTTTTCCCAAATCCTTGAGCACGTCCATCCTCCGAGTGGTTTAGGGGTATAATTCCTTCATTCGGTTCTTGATTGATCCCTGCAAGGTCTCAATGGCCTATGATTTATTTTTCACTTTGGATAGGATTTTGTCTCACTCAGCCTTGTTCTACTTGTTCTTTTCTTGGAACTCCTTGAGTTCCACTTCATGGGTGACAACCAAGATACTTTCCACTCTATCCTTATCCACACAATTATCATAGACAACCTCAGCAATTTGCGTTGCAGCTTTTACATTGGTGAGGTTTTTTTTGTAATGAGAAACAATTTCCACAACCTTCTTCTTATTCTCTTTTTCTTGGCATGCCAACACCTCTTCTGCAGATTCTAAGGCAAGTGTTCACCTCTCTATAGTGATTATGCGGGTCAATTTTTCTAGGAATTGTAAGGCTGATCCATATTTTTGCGCAGGTGGTGTTAAGTCTGGATGCTTCAAGACAATGGCATCTGTGATCATATCTATCTTCTTGTAGGCCTCGTGCACTCTTTCCTTCTCTTCCTTTAACTCACACCTCAATTGAGCACTAATTAGTTCCTCTTGTTTCAATTCCTTACTTTTCTCAAGGATCTCTTCCTCCTTTTTCTCCAGCTCTGGCTCTAGGAACTTCACCCTGTCATTTCTTCTGAAGAGCCTGGCATCAACCTCAACTGAAACTTTGTTGAGCACGTTGCATATTTTCTCATCTAATAATTATTGAGCATTCACCAAGGGTTTTATTCCTTTTGTTTCTGGCACCTTCAACAATGATCCTTCATTTATTTCAAATTCGGGCTCATCAATGTAGGACTCAAATGCCCATGATAACATTTTCCTTGTTCGAGGGTATGCACCTTCCTCATTAAATGAAGTCATGGCTAAGAGCTACTCCGTTGGCATGGTGCTCTAGAAGCACATGCGCAACACCTTGTTTAGATCATTGATGTATCCCATTCTTTACCCTTGTGCTGCTTCTTCACTCTTCTTTTGTGTGTGTGTGGCTTTTGGAAAGCTTACAGCCAAATTAGGATCTCCTCCCATGCTGCCATATTCTTTTCCTATGCTTTCCTCCTCAACTTCCTTCATTACCTCATCTGTGTTGTGTTCTACCTCTTGTTCCCCTAGGTCCTTGATGATTTTCACCACTTCTCTCTCTATGTCCTCATCTACCTATTCCATTGTGAGGCTTGCGGTCCTTTGATATTTTGTATATTCTTCCCCGCTTACCCCCTTGCCTTGGGCCTCAATTTCTTCTTCATCCTCCTCATCTTCGTCTTTATACTCCTCATCTCCTTCTTCCTCAAAATTGTATATCTCATAGAATGGATGGCCTTAACCTCCTTCTAACTCACCATCATCATCCTTGTCACCAATGTAGGCATCTAGACCTTTTGTCTCTTCTGATTCTACCCCATCATTCACTTTCTACTTCTTCCTTACTAGGGATTCCAGTACAGGAGATTATTATTTTTCTTTTTCTTTGATAGGTGATGTCTTCATTAGCAATTTCTCATGGGTGAGGGGCTCTTCGTGCTTTGATGCCTCTTCTTTTAGGGTCTTCACCTTGATAGGATATTTCTTTCACTACGTGTAAGTACTAGGCTTAGCGCTTACTTCCGACACACTCACCATTTGTGTGGTTTGAACACTTGATGCCTTTTGCACCTCTTCTCTTTCTCTCTTTCTAGGGTCAGCCTTCTTCCTTCTTGTAGGGTATTCAGGGATGGAGACATCGTTCTCTAAGTAAGAACCTTTTTCAAAAAAATTCCTTATGCGTAGATACACCCTTGTTGTTCTCCTTCCTGCAATTAGCAAGGTTAAAGGCTTCATCATCTGTATCTCGTGGGAGACATATCTCTCCACATACGTGTGCTTATTTTGGTAAATGAGCTTCCAATGCAGCCCGTGGTGATCTATATATACCTCACTAAAGTTGAACCTTAGTCTCTTGGCCTTCTTGAACTGATTAACTCCGGCTTAGAAGTATTATGCAGTGAAGGAGAAGGGTAGTTTGCACCATAGACTTATATTCCCATCTATCAATGTAAATCTACTAATGCATAAGTGTTGGTATACTAAAAACTCTGCCTCTCCATCCACGAGTGCGAGAAATTACTCTGAGATCCTCCACTCAACATTGAATGCATTATGCATTCACTTATACCACTTTTCTAAGCGTGCTTTGTGAGTGGCCGTCATGGTTTCACAAGTGTACTTCACAAACCTTTTTGTGGGTGAGGGATCCTCTTCTGGATACTCCCAAACAAACTTTTCTAGCCCATTAGGCACTCCTATCTCTAAAAATACAATGGTGAGGAGGACGTTACTGAAGAGTAACATCTCTCCCTCCTACGTGCTACTTATAATCTCATCTGTGATGAAAGTGGACAAGTTGTATATGGTTCCTTCAGATATCTTCTGGCATACAATTAGTCATGCATTGTTCACTTGTATCCATCATTCCTGGTCATTGATCTTGGTCACCAAGTGCGCAGCCATCCTCATAACTGGGTCTAGAATATTTGGGATGTCAAATTATCGTGACCCCTTCTTATAGTCATACGCTACTACAGTTTCCTTGATAGCCTCCTTGTAGCTCAAATCATCATCTCTGTTATCGCCTTCACAATTGAGGCATGTGAACTTGGATATCAATTGTGGTGTGGTGTGCATATTTTGCCCCACAAAGAAAAAGTGATCCTCATGCACGCTCGACTTCAACCATTGGTAATGGTGCTCAAGCTTACCAAAGTATGGCAACTCATATAGTTACAATAATCCAGCCTTCTCCAATTTGACTTTTATCTCATCGTTATAAATGGGCATCCCATCTGGTGTCCTCTTGTTAGTTGTTTAGACCAAATTTAGTGCCATTTCCTTCTCGGTTGTGCTCATGCAATGGTTATAATCACTCATGGCCATCTTTCATAAGTGTACTCCCACTCTTTTCCTAGCAATACCCCATTTGGGTACTACATCTCTGCATACCATTCTTCCTTTGATCTTGTGATGGTAGTGGTTTGCTTTCCTTTTCCCTTGCCCTTCATTTTCTTTAGTGAAATGGTTGGTTTCCTGGGTGCCATGTTTTCTATTCGGGATGAACTTAAATACTCCTTCCTCTTGTTCTACTCTACTACTCTTCTCAATCCTAAATCTCACTCCAAAGCTTCAACTCCTAAAATGAATCCTTCTTTCTCTGTGCCCTTAGCTTTCAAACCCTAACCAGGAAATCCTTCCATAAGACGGTGTTATTCTCACAACCTTCCTCACACCGATGTACTCTTTCGTTCTGGTTTGTAGATCTACTCTAGATGCACACTCAAATTTATTGGATTCTCTTTACTTCGCACAAATTTATCTTTGGATTCTCTAGTTTGCAAGGGCTTCTTTCACTTCATAATCCAATATCCACCATTTCCTCATGTGCTTTCTCCACCTTACGCGCTTCCTTCTACTAGGCCACTCAACTTGTATTACAATCCTATACTTCTTATCACTCCACCCTACACTAAAACAGATGTACGGTCCTCTACACATATACAACCCTAGAAAAATAATGTGGTTACTGGCACACAAGGCACAAAAATGACACAAAAAGAAAGGAATAAGAAACAAGAAAGGGAAACACAAGAAAATAAAAAGTATAAAGGGAAATTCTAAGCTAACTGGAAATGCTCCCTTATTATAAACACCAAAAAGACTTATTTATAGTAGGTCTTCAGCCTACTCCCATTAAAGTGACCTGGTAACCTCATCCCATCTGGTGCTTGTAACTAGAAATCACTTGAATCAAGAATGTACGAGATGATGTAAGGTCCCAAAAAAAATTAGTATTTTAGAAACTAGATTCCAGATGCTACAATTCATATTAATATGATTTTTTCTAATTTTGAGTTTATGTATTGCTAATAATCCCTACAAGTTGATA
The DNA here is from genome assembly GCA_019776745.2 of Taxus chinensis. Classification (NCBI taxonomy): domain Eukaryota; kingdom Viridiplantae; phylum Streptophyta; class Pinopsida; order Cupressales; family Taxaceae; genus Taxus; species Taxus chinensis. Next base: position 436,029,563 of record CM034156.1, on the reverse strand, counting down.
TTATGTTGTTATTTGCAATATGACGTCCACTTGTGACCCCCTTTTTGTCCCCCAACTTGCTGCACTTACCCGTAAGGTCCCAAAAAATGGACTTTCAACTTCCCAAGATGGTGCAGATACTTGGAATCATACAACAACACTATCTTCCCAACCTCAAACTTCTTGTTTTTGATATGATAATGATGTCCTGACTTTTGTCTTGCTTTTCCTATCTTCTGACTCCATCTAGCAAGTGATCGCATTTTGTTTAACTACATTAACTTATCAATTCTTTCTTCTAGCACTTTCTCATCAACTAATCCTCTTGTGCATGTTATACGTAGTGATGGTAACATGAATTCAACTGCAAAAATAGCCTCCACACCAAACACCAATTGAAATGGTGTTTCCTTTTTTAACCTTTTGTAGGTTATCATGTATGCCCATAGAATATCTAATACTTAGTCATCCCAATCTTGTCTTTCAATGTCACAAATCTTAGTCAACGTGTGACTTAGTATCTTATTAAATGCCTCAACAGTTCCATTTGTTTGAGGGTGATATGGGATAGTCTTATGATGGGTCACCATACATTCTGCTAACATAATCCTAATTGTTTCATTGAGAAACTTTGTACCCCTATCACTTGTTAAAATTAAAGGGAAACCATACATGTTGATTATATTCTCCCATAAAAATCTAGTAGGTTTCGTTGTGGTGTAATCCTTCATAGGCACTGCCTCTACCCACCATGTCAAGTAATCAGTACAAGTGATGATATATTGTGAACCAGTCCTTCGTGAAACTGGTGTAATTGGCACTACAAATTCAATTGCCCATTTTTCAAATGGTTCAGCACTAGTTATTGGTTGGGAGGGAATTTATCTCTCTTTCTAGTTTTCTAAGGCACTGGAAATGGTCACAGACCTTGTAAAACTCAATACAATCCTTGTAGATGGTTTCCCACCAAATCTGTGCTAACAAAATCTTCCGCACGGTAGCATTTCTACATATTATTCTCTTGTAATCCCACCATATGTTTCCTCCATAATTTCCATGCACTCATGCTCCAATCTGCATCGACACAGAACATCATCATGACCTAACTTATATGGGTCTCCACTAATCAACATGTAAGGTGTGACACATATTGCTAACTACTTTCTTTCCAAAGCCTTCATCCCTTCTGGCACCACACCTGTTTTTAAGAACACTGTGATATCTTCCAAGTCTGAGGGCACGTGCCGAAACCTAAATAGTTGTGCGTCCAGCATGGTATCCTCAATGCTTTGTGTGTCCTCCCCCGAGTTAATCCTTGATAAGTGGTCAGGTCCTGAATTTCTTTTTCTGGGTTTTATGACCATTGTGAACTCAAATTCTTGAAATAATAGGACCCAACGACATATGTGCCCTTGCAATACGAGCTTGTTGACTTAGCATTTCAATTCCATGTGGTTTTTTTAGAATATGAATGGTGTTCCCAATAGATACTTCCTAAAATTTTGGAGTGTGTAGATCATGGACAATGCTTTGTGCTTAATAGTTGTGTAATTTTGTTATGCTTGTGTCAATTTTCTACTTGCAAAGCACAAGGGATGATCAACAATTCCCTCATCAGGTTGTGCTAGCATTGCTCTCATATTTGTTCCTGAGGCATCAACATGCAAATGGAAAGGCTTATCCCAATAATGAAAGCGTAATATGGGTGCGACAAGCCTATCCTTCAAAGTGTCAAATTCCTTCTGTTGTGCCTCTCCCCAATGAAAGGCACTCTTGTGTTTTAATAATTCCTCCAAGGGCATGGCAATCTTGGCATATCCCTTAATGGATTTCTTGTAGTACCCCATGTGCCTAAGGAATCCATGCACTGTGCTTTGACTAGTAGGCTCCCCTAATCCTATAATAACTACAACTTTGGCAGGATCCACAAGTAAGCCTTCTTTACACATAATGTGTCCTAACAAGGTTGAAAATGGAGTAGAAAAGACACATTTATTAATGTTGAGGGATTTCCTCAATTATTGACATCTCTCAAACATCAGCCTTAAATGTCACAATGGTCTTTCACCAATCCATACACAGTCCAGTCATCTAGGTAAACTTGGAGAAATTTATGGATGAAGTCCTGAAATGCTTGTACCACGATGCGCGAGAACACAGTAGGCACATTCTTTAATCAAAAAGGCATAACCATGTAGGTAAAAATTCTCCACTCAGTGGAAATTTTTTTCTTTCTCTAGTCTTCTTTTGCAATCCTAACTTGGTGATAGCCTAAGAACCCATCCGTGAAGGAGTAGACTTTGTGCCCAGCTACTCCCTCCAAAATTTATTTAGTAAAGGGGGTTGGGAAAGGATCAATGACACATACTACATTCAAATCCATGTAGTCAACATGGATTCTTATCCTTCTATCCTTCTTGATACTGATAACCATCTAGCTTATGCATTCTGATTCTTCCACTACCTCAATGATACCATATGCTATCATCGTGTTTATTTCCTCATTGACCCGTATGTACAAATTTGGATTCTTCCAATAAGGCCTCTTCTGAATCAGGAGCACACCTTATTTCAACTTGATCTTCATCTCTCCCAAGGAATGGTAAATGCTTTTGAGTTCATGGTACCCATGAGGAAACAAATCTTGGAACTCGTACAACAGATCAATGACCTTTGAAACTTATTTTTTCGACCAATAGTCCCCAATGATGGCTTCCTTATGTTTTGTTTATGTCCCAATGTCAACCTTCATTGTTTTAAAGGGATCATAGTAGGCGTGTGCTCACTCATCAGCATTGTCTATGACTTCACGCGTACCCTCTGAATGGTTAACATCAAAAGTCTCCATCTCTTCACCATCTACTACATGACCATTTTTCCTTTTTCTTTTTTCATCCACCTGCATTCAAGTTGTACTTCCTTTGATTCTTCTTCATTGAGGTGTGTCTCTAAGTAAGGCTCACCTAGTAACTCCAGCAGCCTATCCTCTACCATAGCACTATCTCCCATCGTAAGGCGCTTGATTACTTATAATGCCTTATCCACCGATGGCTTGGTAATCCTATACTCAAAATCTTGAATGAGATTAGCCGCCAACTCCTGTCAATTACTTGTTTAAAGACACATCTCCGAATGAACATACCAAGCACACGCACAACCTTATAAGGTGGAATAATATTATGCACCCATAAAAAAGGTAGTAATGCTTCTCTACTTCCCATCTAGGCCTTCTCATGAGGTGGTATCTTTACCATGGTAGTCTTGTATGACAGTGGGCATGTTGTTCCTAGATAACCTTACATAAAATTTGATCCTCACCTCATGCCACTCCAAGAGGTTTTCTCGATGTGTAGCCCACCAACATGCTATAGTTCTAAGTAGGTTATAGTTGAGCATTCCCCTCCTCTCATCTTCATTCTTCCACTGAGCCTCCATTTCTCACAGGAAAATTTCAATATGCTCCTCCAGAGTAACTTGGCAACTTCTTTCCTCCTAGGCATTTGACTGAGCACACATTGTTTACCCTTGTTATAAATCCTCTCAATTTTCACCCAATTAACTCATAATTCCCATGCACCCAATTATCTCATGCCACACTAGTGGTATCACTCAAGGATTAAGCATCTTTAAAATGGATAACTCTTTCCGTGGGGTGAATTATCTTAGGATATCTGATGGAGTGCACATAGATTTTATCAAGGAATTCTTCTCCTAAGGGCTTAGTATAAAGTGTTGAATGGTGATAATTGCATCCTTTAGGAATCCAATGGGCATTGCCTTAGTTTTTTTTTCATGTACAACAAATTTGAAGATGTTTGTAATGTGGGCCTTCCCATTTGATTCCAAGCATCTATGGTAAGAACATTTTCCTCTACTCGTGTGTCGATGAGAATATTTCTTAAAAGTCATCCATCAACAACCACATTCTAAGTAATCTCCTTGTCATAGTTGAGGATGTGAGGAGGAAGTTTTGCATGCAAAACTTTCCTTTCACACTCTACTTTGGCGTGTGGTACCTTCTCTCTCAACCATTCTCCTAGCAAGGGAATAATATTCTCTTGCCTTAAAATTTTAGATACTTCCTTGACCTCATCCAGGTCATCCTTTATAATCTCGACATCCTTCCTTTTCTCCAACTACCTTGATTACTCCTTTAGACATTGGATCTCCCCTTGTAAACTTTGAATCACGTCCATAGTCTCTTGATACACCTCCTTCTGATGAGCAGGGTTCAGATATTTTCCATGTACCACTTCCTCTCTTGAAACTAATGTCCTTTATCTAGGCATCTCCTTAGCACTCGTGTCATCACCATCATAGGTTTTAGCTCTTACTCACACACCACTCTTGGCATCCACTATGAATTGGCATTTTTGATGCTCACCATCCCAACACATTTGTCTTTCCAGTGCTGCTGGTTCATATGCTCATAAACTTTTGGACACTCTTCGTAATTTTGTTTCTTTCCACACCATGAGCATTGTAACAGATTAGGATACTCATGTTTGTAATGCTCTGTAGATCCAAAATTATAACATGTTCCTCATGGGAACTCACTTTGTCCTCTTCCATGGTTACTGTGACCATGAAAACCTCTTCCATGTGCTCCTCCATCTGCGCATCCTTCATAACAATGGTCATCATCCTCAGAACTATTTGCAAGGCTAGTCTGGTGCACACTGGGATCAATAGCATCATGGATCTAATCAATTAGCCTGTAATCCTTGGTATCATGGGTCGTAGAGGTATAGATCTTGCAATAACAAGAAACATTATTGTGGATTACGTGCTGGAGTAGAGGCATCTAATTACATCATGATCCCTATGAAAAATCTCATAGTCTATCGACATAGGATGCACCAACTTCCAAGGAAACTATCCTTTACATGTACCTCCACTTCATAGTCTATACACCAAAGCCCATTACAAACCTCAAGTGCTAAGTTTTCAGATAGCTTCTCCAACTTCTTATCCATTGTAGTAATTTGAGCCTCCAGAAAAGGATGAACACCAATATCAATGTTCCCAATAGATTTTACATGCATGGTAGCTTCTAATACCTCATGCGGGTCTATGAAAGTATTGTGCGACAAAGCCCTTCTAAATGGTGTTATCAATCCTCTAACAAACCATTGAGCATGTTGAGAAGGATGAATTTCATAGGATAGTTTCGACAAGAGAGTTTTGAAATGTGCATCATACTCCCACACACTCTCTGTCATTCCCTAATGGATCTCTTTCAGAGTGTTGATGCTTTTCCGCTCAAACTCAAGGATATGGAGCTCTGTTAGGAAGGTGTTCTTCAATGTGGTATAGTTGACCACCATTTGATGGGGGTCATATTTCCTATACCAATTATGCACGCGCCCTTACAACATTGTTGTAAATTGGCTTTCCTTTCGCTCCATGGTAGTGATCCCTTTCACGCACCATAGTAATTCACACTTGTGCACATGCTCTGCAGTATCTTCAATACCATTATAGTCTTGTAAGTGTAAAGACATCTTAAAAAACACTTGGGGAGGTGGCTAGGGTACTTGTCCTCCTGATCTAGATCCTTGGTTTCCTCGAGTGTTTCTTCCTCCACTAGATCTAGTAGGTCTTGTTCCCTGACCCACCAAATCGACCTCCTGCAGTCAGCAAAGGACCAGAAGTGGTTGCGCATAGTGTTTCCAACATCCCACTGAACTCTGTGCCGATGGTTTGTGATATTCTCCCACTTCGACTTGTATGTCCCGCGCCACTCCCATATGTGATACCAAAACCTTGCATACTTATACCTTATCCAAATATTCCTCTAAATACATGAATGGCTTGTGCAGCCATGGATGTTCCAAATGAGAAATTATAGCTTCTGGGTACAGATCAGTTACTCCCACCGATACCAATTGGGTTAATAATACTTCTCCCTTGATATGAAAAAACTAATCACCAAGGGTTGGTCGTCATGTTGGTTTAGATGCGCATCAATGGATATTATTTCTCCATGTGATGAACTCTCATCAAAATCTGAAGGGGACTCTCTCCCGCACTTTCCAAGATGGGGTAGCAAAGATTGCTCAGGGTCTATGTCCTTTTTGTGAACCTCAACTCCTTCCTACAACATCTACCTCCATAGATCCATCACACTTGCAACCTCACGTTTTCTAGTCATCTCCCTTTCATGAGATTCACTATACTTGAGTCATCTCTCCTCCCTTTCCTTCTCAACCACAATTTCCACAATCTTCCTCCACCCTAGATTCCTCTCCCAACATTCAGAGAATCTTAGATGGCCATGGGAAATGCTTTTAAACTTTAAGTAATGACCAAGAGATTTATAGCAAAAGGAATAGCATACAAAAATGATCCTCTAAGATCCATTAGAAACTCAAACTCAGCAAATTTTGGGAAATAATACATATAAATGGCATATTAAAGAGTATAACTGGTCAGAAATCTCTTCGAGCAGTGATCAACAACATGTGTCCAAGTCAAATCTACATCCTACAGCCTCTGATAGTCATCTTGGGTCCTTACACATGATCTATAGTACCAGCTTGATATGGATGAGTATGATGAAATCCATTCATATAGTTCTACTGGGAAGCAATAAAATAATATCTCATACAGCTCATGGTATATGTTCTCTTTTACCCATCTACATGCATCGAACTCAAGTCTAGTGTTGAATCTCTGAGAAAACTCATCCTTTGTACTCTTGAACCATCCTTCAAAAATTTCCAAGGTCAAACGTTCTATCATCACGCATTTTAGGGATAAAGATGCATGTCATTTCTCACAACAACTTCGAAAAGAGGTCCCAACAAGTAGTCATATTTCATACTCTTAGACCAATAGTATAATCCCATGCGCGTCGGCCTATCACCCAGCGGGCATTGGGTGCTCACCTGAGGCATGCGAGGGTATTGAGTCTCTCTCTTATGTGAGTCTTATGAGAATGCATCATCTTATAATAGATATTTAAATGGAAATGAGCATAAAGAACCATGCCACATTCTAAAACGAGTGGTTATCTTATTACATCCAGAAAAGAGAAATAACAAGCAACATAAGGAAAAGGCTCATACAAAAAGGAAATACATAAGTATTATGTTCCTAAACACATATATGATTTATAACATATCCTTATATTCATCTTAACAGGTTCAATAATCCACATTACATCCCTTGAGGTCATAACAGATCCTCTTATAACTGTGCAGAGCCAAGTCATGCATCAGAGCTATATTATGCTCATCATATTATAGAGAAAAAAATAATGAAAACCCATCTCCTTGAAAGTGCCATTGCTTACAGAGTTCTCCTAATCCCTAACCCATAACATCCTTCATTATGTTTATGCAGGGCTTCACCTCTCTTTTCTCTCCTCCTCACTCTCCAAACTCTATCTGCTCTACTAATCTATATCTTTCTTATATTGGGAACTTGTATTTATAACCTTAGCACCCACCACCATGCCTTTAAAAAGTTACAGATCAGTTTCCAAGTGTCGAGGTGGTCCTCCATGGAAGCATGCCTTCTCATATCTGAGCTCTCCACTCCTTACAATGATGTCTTCTAGAACCTTCCATTACATTCCTGGAATATTCCCTTTTTGATCCCACATTCGCTAGGATGGCACCCTATCCACAAGGGTCATGATTTTCTCATTTGCTACCTAGGATGCTGAATGTGGCTAAGTACAGAACTTGTTTTTCCTTACGTGCACGCGCCAAGTGTTTTGCAAAAATCTGCTAGAATTTTTCCCTATTCACATTCAACCCACGCGCCCTTCTTAAACAAGGTCCCGCACTCCCATACACCTTCTTATAATTAGCTGATATTTTGGGGCCCAACACTAAGTATTTGTATAGTATGGGAAACAAAGTTAAAATGTAAGTATAAACAAGTAAGAACAAGTGCAACCAATATATGTAGCGTGTTGTGGATGAGTGAGATAGAATGGTATCCAATATGAATGTGATATGAATAGCGTGCTCACCAACAGATGTGTATGAGAATGAGATGAGGCTTATTTATAAAATACCCATCAAAAATCAAGAATGAACCTGGTTTCGTGCTAAATTTTTTTCAAAAAAATTGAAATTTTTTTCCATGACAACTAAGCCCACATTAAAAAAAACCCTGAACCAGGTAAAGTAAACCTTCCCTCTAGCTAATCTTTGACTATGTAAACCCCCATCATTGCTGAGAGGGACCTGATAAATAGATTTTTAAAGTGTTTTTATTGTGTAGATAAGTTGGGGGTAGAAAACTCATGAGTTCATTGATCCACCTAGAAGAATTTTCTCCCGAAGGCCTATTTTCAGGACTCTTACAACTAATGAACACCTCCCAAAGATGTACCAAAACAAGATAATTCCTCTAATAAGTGCATGATATATATATGTAATCATCTAAGGTATTTTTGGAAAGTTATGAAATAAAATCAAGGTTTAGGAACAAGTTATGTGAAACCGGGTCTTTGTGAGCAAGGTAATGGGAAATGCATGTTCTGAAAAATCTAGTCACCTCATTTAAAGAATTTCATGAGCCTAGTGAAGTATTATAATCTCATATCAAAATCATTGGATAGATAATAGATCCTAATTCATGTTGGAATCATCAAAGAAAGATTTTGGGAATATTGAGATGTGGAAAAATGTTTGATAGTGTGATGCAAAAATCCTTTTACAATTTGTAACTTGCTCAAAATATTTTGGGAGCCTCATGAAAAATTTTAAGCCTAAAAAAATAAATTATATTTATTGATATTCTTGACTCATATGATGTGTTAGTCCATGGTGATCATAAACGCTTCCTGTCACTCAGTCTACTTGTGCACAACTTGAGGAAAAAGTGAAAATATGGGTACAATTTGATGAAGAATTAATTTTATGAGTTTTAGGTATGCTCATTGGATTCATTGGACCTTTTACATAAATATTCATATATTTTATGACTAAATTTCATTAACATTTTCTGTCGTGGTGAAGAAAACAAATTTGCAACAACCTTGGCAACTCAAGTCGCGTGACAACAAATCCCATGACACGCGTTAGAAACTCCAGACATGCATCCCATGTCCTAAGACACCCAATAGCAAGCCTTGAGTCATGCGATAGAAATTTTTTATCACCCGACATCAATTTTTGTCTCCTAATAGTGAATTTTAGGCTTTCGGAAGGCTTGAGACGCGTGACAACAAGGTGTAGTCGTGCTACACAGAGACCTAGGTGACCATAGAATGTAGTCACGTGACATAGAGACCTAAGCAACCATATAATGCAACTTCATGAAATGGGGACCTAGGTGACCAAATAATGTATTCACATGAAATGAAGGTCAAGATGTAGATGCATGACAACAAAATCCAGTCGTGTGACCAAAGAATGGAGTCGTATGACCAAAGAATGCAGTCGCGCATCCAAACGATGATGTCATGCATAGAGGACATTTTGGGTGACACAGAAAATGATGTTGCACGTCAAGGAGATTTCGGGAGACATGGAAAATGATGTGAAAGGTGTCACAGGTGATGAAGGAATATCAAAGGTCGTAATAGAATTCGAAAGGCCAACAGTCATGGAGGAACATCAAAGGTCGTGACAGGAACTCGAAAGGTCACTAGCCACAAAGGAAGGTGAAATGTCATGTGGGATAGATGAAAGGATAGTCATAGCACTATAAATATGAATGGTTCCCTCATTGCAAGGGGTTGGTTGATGCTTGTTTATTATATATCACTATCTTTCTATAAGCAAGTGCCTGCATTTCCTTTATTTCTTGTTTGTTACTATTCTATCTCCATTTCAACTTGTACTCCATGAGAACTGTAAATTGTGCAACATGATGCAATAAAAAAATTTCTTCCTTGTGGATTATTACTCTTTCTCTGTAAGTGGTTTCTTCTCATTGATGCAAGTGAAATGTTATGACATTAATGCAACAAACTCTTCTATGTTATTTATTGTTTGAAATGCCTTTCTTATTTTTCTCTCATATCTCCCTCACTAAGAAATTTTCCTCCCTTGTATTAAATACAAGAAATTTCCATAGGTTTAGGGAAATATCCCGGTGTGATCTTTGGTCTTCAGGGTGACCCAAAAATTAGTTTATATTGTTTTATTTCCTTGTTTTCAATAAATGAAGCTTCCCCATTTAAACATAGGTACTCGATCCTACACACTGTTGACAAGAACCCACTAATTTTCCCATTCGATAAATTATTTCACCAACAATTTTTAGAGCCCACTGTAGGGAAGATTTAGCATATTTTCACCCAATATTGATTGCACAAAATCCAAAACTTATATATAGTGGAGGACATAATATATATAAATATACACACACTAAAAAAATAACAAATTATAGAATTTAAAAATTCATTGATCCTTATGTCCTCCACTATATATATATATATATATAGTGGAGGACATAAGGATCAATGAATTTTTAAATTCTATAATTTGTTATTTTTTTAGTGTGTGTATATATATATATATATACACACACTAAAAAAATAACAAATTATAGAATTTAAAAATTCATTGATCCTTATGTCCTCCACTAATGGCTATTCCTAGTAATCCCCCAGTCCTAAGGCCTAAACTTCTATTCCATACCCAAGAGGATATTGCATCGAACTTGAGGGATTTTTCACCCACCCATATTGACTATGGGTGATCCCTCTTGAGGATTGGATATTAGTAATGTTTACATTAGTACATATTGATATTAAGACATATATCAGATCTAGAAGATGATTATTGTATTGAATGATAGATAAAATTGCATTGCAATCATTCTATGGAATCAAGGAGCAAGTGAAAGTGCTTGGTTAAATTCTTGTGAATTCTTAATATAGATAGTGATTTTTAGTGGGGTTTTTTCCTTTGGGCTTCTCCACTTAAATTTGGTTTCTTTTATCTCCTTTAATTTCTTCTCATTTTCTTTGAGCTCATGTTATTTAAGCTTTGCATCTATAATTTGTAATATATAATAAGCCAATTCTATGTTTAAGTTTATTACACAACATAGTCTATAATCTTCAACATTTATTTTGTGGATTTATAATCAGTTGATTATGAATTCATTATAAATCCTAACATAATATCAGAGCTTGTGGTTATGCATGTGAAGGATTGATTTGGAAGGTTTTAATTTTGCTAAAGAAAAGAATCATGAAGTTTATTTACGAATCTGCGAAGCCCGAGTTGTTCTACAGTTGTCTTCAAGCTAACCAGGTTTAAAATTTCTGATTCCCGCCCTAATATTTATTGAAAATATTGGCTAAATGACTATTTAGATCATGTGTGACAAATTGTGTTCTTAGATATTTGATTTATATCTAGTTTCAGTCATTTTTTGGTTGAAATCTGTTGTTTGTGCGCATTGTTTTAAGTTTTCATGATGTTTATATCCATTAGGGATGGTTATGGTTGTGGATCTGAAAGGATATCCTTAGATTTGGTAGATTAGAAGTGTGTAAATCTACCCAAATTTATTATTCTTATTTTTTGCTAGATCTTATTTTGTTGAAACCCAATCCAATCATTGATTGCCAAGTGGCTTTGCTATGCCAAATTTTATTAGTTTTTTTTTTGTTTTTACATTGTAAGCCCAAGCCAATCAAAAGGCTCCACCTTGCTTTACATTTTTATTTTTATTGTTTATCTAATTGTCAGTCGCGAAATGCAAGCCAATAAGGGATTTACACCTTTCTCTGTGTTGTCAGACTTAGGTTAAGCTCTCCTCTGTCATTTACGAAACTAAGATTGCCATATTTCACATTACCAGAATTTCTTCTGAAGTATCTTCACAATATAATTGAATTCTTTTTTCGTAATTTTTCAATCCTTTATTTATGGCTGTGGTTATCCAATAGAAATTATCCTCATTTTCACATTTGTCAGTCTTTGTTAGTTTTGTGAAAAGTGAGCCATTAAGAAGGCTCCATGCATGTTCTAAGTTTTGCCGTAGTATTTTTGGTAGGATTGCGAAGTGAGAACCAATTGAATTTTGACAAGTATTTTAATTTTCTTCTGTGTCAGTCTTCGTGAGTATCATACTCTATCTTTCAGGGTGTCAGCCTTTACTTTGGCATTAGCCACTAATAATTGTGAAATCTATCTTTAGATTTCAAACTCAAAATTTATTTTAAAGTTTAGGTTTATTTTGGGGACTTTAAATCCACCTGAAGGTCACTCTATTCAAAGTTTGGCAGAAACCTGCAAAGTGTCCTTCTGTTAGTCGCATTAGATTGTTGATAAGTGGCTTTGTTTGACTAATTTTTTTTAGTCCCTATCAGTTATGAACCAATAGAATGTGTCCACATTCCTTCAGCATTGTGTTGTCCTTTTTTTAATAGTGTCAGAGTGCAAAAAGTGACCTAATAGAATTAGTGACACGTATATACAGTTCTGCTATCTATTTTTCTAATTGAATCTAACTTGACTGACTAAAACATGTGAGATAATAGAAAAACAACATGTGTATTTAAATTTTTGCGTTGTCAAATTTATATCTATTACTGTATGTTTTACTATTTTTTGTCACAACTTTATAACCTCGTCACGGACCCGAAAAGGTATAAAATTTGATTTTTAGGACTTTATGTCTACCAGAGGATCTAATGTATTCCTTAAAGCTCTTTATATAATGGGTTTTTAACTTTATTGTGTTGCGGTTTTCAAAGTTTTTGTGCCTTGTTTTTTTAAAATAAAGTTTCTTATACTGTGGGTTTCAAATCTCCTTTTTACTACATGTTTTTAAATTTTCTTCATCCATGGATATTTCAAAGTCTTTGTTTTGAAGGTTTTCTAATTTTCTTTGTCTCACGAATTCCAAATTTTATTAGCTTATATTTTTTTCTCTGCGGCCTGTTTTTCTATTTCTTGCTAATCTATTTACAAGAATATAACTAACAAGAAGATTTGTAGCTTATTCTTTTTGTATCTGTTTGGCTTATTTAATTCATTTTTACTATATTTGTTCTTCATTACCATCTGAGCATTACAAATGACTAGTTTTGTTAGTTTTTCATTGGATAAGTCTCAGCTATTGAATGAAATAAATTATAGCATTTGGAGAGTTCGATTAAAAGCTTGTTTTATGGCTAGGAAGCTATGGGATCTTGTAACTAGTGTTGAAAAATGACCCACTGGTAGACAAAAAACTCCTAAAAACCTTAGTTCCTTCTCTCAGAGATCTCATGAAGCTTTTTGCATCCTATTGCAAAGTATAAAAGATGAATTTTTAATGCATACAAGTCATATGGACTCGTGCTTGCTCATGTCTAGAAGCAATTAGAGACTATACATGAAGGAAGTTGTTTGTCTGAGATAATTAAGCTAGTTTTAGAAATGTTTACAACTCCCATGAAGGGGGATGGGAAAATAGTCACTTACTTAGCTAAAATTAAGAACATTAAAGCTCAATTAGATGGTTGTAACTGTGAATTGTTTCAATATAAGATTCATAATTTTATAATTCAGATAAATATCTGTGAAAAATTTAGAAATTACATCTCAATTCTTAACTCTTAGTATTAGAATGAGAATGATCTTCCTAATTTAGAAACTCTATCTTCTTTGTTAATTCAAGAAGAACGTGTAATGAATAATTTTGATTCAAAAGAGACTACTTCTCAAACATTGTTATCTCAGAATCAGAAGTCAACTCATAATAGGAAATAATAATCAGAAGTCTAATAACATATCAATATTCAAATCAAATCATAAGCCTAATTCTGATAAAAATAGTCAAAACTATAAAGTCAAATTTAATGAAACTTGTAAAAAGTGTGGAAAATTTGGGCATAAAGAGTCTGATTAGTAGAGTAAAAACTATTAAACCAGTTAAGAATGCTAGAAACGAACAAGCCTAATTGTCAAGAAAGATAAGAAGAAATATCAAGAAAAGAATGCTAATAAGTCTATTTCACTATATAATGCCCTTTCAGCTTCAAATGATAATGAATGGATTCTTTATAGTGGTGCCTCTAGGCACATAAATTGCACTCCTGGAATCCTCTCAGATATAGTTAAATGTGAGGAGAATATCTATCTAAGAGATAACTCCATCATTAGATCTGAACATTATGGTAATGTTAAATTGTCAAAAAGTATAATTACGAATGTCTTGTATGTTCCTTAACTGAAAATTAATATTTTGTCTTGCTCACAGCTAACTAAAGAAAATTATGAAGTTGTTTTATTGCAAGATAAGTGGTATGTAAAAGATAAACTCGGTAATGATATTGCTTATAGTATTCATAAAAATGGCTTATATAGATTTGATGGATTTACGTCTGAATCTTGTTATTCTCCCTCTCCTATGAATGATATTCAGCTTTGGCATGAAATACTAGCTCATGTAAATTTCAAAATTTTATATGAAATGTCTAGATTGAATCTTGTTGTTGGAATTCCAAAGATGAAGTTAGATCATGAAACATTTTAAAGTTGTCTTCGTGGTAAGCAACATGTTGAACCATTTCAAAAATATCATGATTATAATTCTTTTTAGTTATTATAATTGATTCATAGTGATGTAATAGGTCCACTTGAGGTTCCTTCTCTTAGTGGTGCTTTGTATTTTGTTTTCTTCATTGATGATTTCTATAGAATGACTCTGTCATATTTCCTTAAGAAGAAGTTTGATGTCTTGTCTAAGTTTCATGAATTTAAATATTTAGTTGAGAATGCTTCTAATATGAAAATTAAAATAATTTAGAATGATAATGGAGGATAATATGTCACAATTTTTTTGATGAGTTCTATGTGTCATGTGGGATTCAAAGAGAATTGAAAATTCCCTATTTTCCACAACAAAATGGAATTACAGACAGGAAGAATAGGATTGTCTTAGAAATGGATAGGACTATTATTCATGCATCCCATGTGCCTAAATTTCTGTGGGAAGAAGTCATGAATAATACAATCTATATCCTTAATAGGGTTCCTAAAAATATCTTCATCAAAATACAAGCCTAGAAGTATGGACAAAATAAAAACTAGATATCTCTCACTTAAGAATATTTGGTAATCTCACTTCTATCTTCATTCCAAAAGTTAAAAGGAAGAATCTTGATCTAACCTCCTATTCACGTATTTTTGTTAGCTATGGTTGTTAAACAAAATTTTAAGAGTCTATGACCCTTTCAAGCATGACATTGTTAAAAACCGAAATGTTCAAGTCTTAGAAAAGACATTATGTGATACTTCTCATGAACCCTCATTTTTCTCTTAAGATAGAGTTTCATAATACTTCTCCTAACATTATGGAAATAAACGTTCAAGAGGTGATTATCCTGATCTAGATATGATGGAGATTGAGGGGGAGTCATCTCAAAATGTCTTGCATCACAAGGTTCATAAATGAGCTCAAAATATGGTTAAGGATTCTAATCCTGTTAGTATTAGAAAGGTAACTTGTAGTCAACACGCTTATCATGCCTTGATGACCCTCTATGAGGTTAAACCACAATCTTTTGAAGAATCCTGTCAAGATGATAGATGGATTCTAGGCTATGAAAGATGAATACAATGATTTGATTAAAAATAAAACTTGGAAGCTAGTCCCCTCCTTCTAAGTGAAGCATTGTAGGATCTAGGTGGTTTTACAAGTTCAAGTATAACTCTGTAGGAGAAATTGAAAAATTTAAGGAAAGACTGGTAGCTCGTGGTTTCACTCAGAAACATGGTCTTGACTATGTTGAGACTTTTATCATGTAGCTAAAATGAGCACTATTAGAATTCTTCTTGCATTGGCTGCCCAATATGGTTGGGAAAGTCACCAAATGGATGTTTAAAAATGATTTTCTTAATGGTGACTTCAAATAATAAATCTAGATGTTTCGGCCTAAAGGTTTTGAAGAACCTAGTAAAGAACTTCATGTTTGTAAGCTCAAAAAAAATTTGTATGCTCTTAACCAAGCTCCTAGAGCTTAGTATGCTAAAATTAATAGTCTCTTTCAAGATCTTGGCTTCTCTAACTTATTTTATGATAATGATTTATTTGTTAATATTGAAAACAAACATATTATCATTACCATTTTTTATGTTGATGATCTTTTGATTAGTAGCAGTGATAGAAATTTAATTGTTAAGATAAAATAAAGGTTAAAACAACATTTTGAAATTATTTATTCAGGTTTTCTAAATCATTTTCTTGGCATGATTATATTTCAAGAACACAAGTATATTATTGCATCTCAATCTCAATATGTTGTGAATTTTATTAGAAGATTTAACATGATTGACTGTAAGCTTGTTTCCATTCCTATTGAAGTTGGTGTCAAATTAGATCCCAAACGAGTGTGTGCTAAATTTAATCCTACTCTGTATAGGCATCTAGTTATTAGTCTAATTTATTTGACTATTACTAGACCTAATATTTCATATGCAGTAGGAGTTGTTTTAATATTTATGCAGGATCCTTATGAGGATCACTGGAAAAGGGGAAAAATAATTCTGAAATATGTTAAAGGAACAGTTAATTATGGTCTATCTTATTCTTCTTGTAATGATGCACAAATATTTGGCTATTGTGATTCTGATCATGTTGGTGATGTTGTAGATAGAAATTCTACTTCTGGATATGTTTTCAAGTTAGGTGAAAGTTCCATCATTTGGAGTAGCAAGAAACAACCAACAATGTCTATCTCTTCTACTGAAACAAAGTATATAAGTGTTATGGAAGCTACCAAAGAAGCTATGTGGCTAAAAATATTGTTGGATGAAATGCACATGGGTGTCAAAGGGAGCACTATTTTTCTATGTGACATCCAGAGTTACATTTCTCTTGCATAGAATCTATTTCGGCATCAAAGGACCAAGAATATTAAAATTCATATGCACTTTACTAGAGAGAAATTCCTGAATGGTGATATTGATCTCAAGTTTTGTTCGCTTGAAGATCAAGTTGAAAATATCTTCACAAAGTCATGTTTTTTCAAGTTCTACAAATTTTGTATCTTATTGGGCCTATCAAAGTTTCCATTGAGGGGTAGTGTGCATGATAATGCCACCTCTTAACGTCTGTTATAAAATTCCAATACTTTCTCCATTTTGTAATAAGTGAACAGTCACAGTTTGTATGTGATTTTACTTGTAAATCCCAGTGAATCTTTATTTATTGGTATGCCTCAGCTTATAAAGGCTCCATAATCTGATGTAAGTAAAGCACTTGTCTTAAGAATTTCTATATGGTAAGATCTATATGATTTCCCTCATTTACATGTTATCCTAAATCATTACTTTCGATTCATGGATCTGTAAATCCTTTTATAGAAAAAGGTAAATCTGGCACGTCTTATTTTTCTTCCCACTTAACATTAAGGGGGAGTGTTGGGGTAGTAATGTCAATTGGGATATCTACCATTGTAGTATTCCCCACATTATTTTATAATTTTGTTCATAAAACTTTATTATGATGGTCTTCCACATTTAAGAGTGAAGTGGTTTGCCTGATTCACCCACCCATATTGATTTCGGTGATCCCTCTCGGGACTGGCTATTAAAAATATTTACATTTGTACAGACTGATATCAAGACATAGATCATACTGGAATATCATTCCATGATTATTCTATTGAATGATAGAGAAAATGGCTCTCCAATCATTCTTTGGAACCAAGGAGTGAAGTGGAAGTGTTGGGTTAAAGTCTTGTGAATTCTTATTAAAGACATTGCTTTTTCGATGGAGTTTTTTCTTTCGGGTTTCTCCACTTAAATACAGTGCATTTTATCTCCTTTAATTTCCTATTAGTTTCTTTCAGCTCATGTTTTTTTTTATTATTGGCAAATAGTTTTTTGAAAGGGACTATACCCTTAAGAACAAAAGAGGGCCTATAAGCCAGAATAGGAAAGAGAACTAGAACAAAAAGAAACAAAATCTAGATGGGTCAATGAAGCCCAAAGTAGCCAAAGAGCAGCTACCAAAAAAAAATCAAAACAGAGTGAAAAATGCAGAAAAGTAGCAAAACGACAGCAAAAAACAGCAAAAATTACACAGAAGTGTAGCAAAAGCACCCCCAATTACTTCTTGGCGGCTTTTTCGATGGTGGATTTGATATTTTTCCAAGATTTGAACATCCCTAAGGTCGTCATGTGGGCAGCATCTGTAACATCCAACTGAGAAATGTTCCTTTTGCTTTCCTTATCAGCCCCCCAAAGGGTAGCTGGAACCCCGCTGAGATTGGAGACACTTCAGACATGTTTCTCAATGAACTCTTGAATAGCAGTAAAAATGGCCATGTTATAGTCATGGAAAGTCTTGGCCTTCCCTAAACGGGAGTCTAAGGAGTTCAACTTCTTGTAAATATCTTCAATCTGGCTATTATCCATAGCCACCTCCTCCTCCTTCTTCCTCTTATCTTTTTGTTTTGCCATGTTTTTAACCTCTTCCCTCAACAGCTTCATGTCAGCTTCTAAGGCCTCCAGCTTCTTTCAGCTCATGTTATTTAAGCTTTGTCTCTATAATTTGTAATCTATAATAAATTAAATCTTTGTATAAGTTTATTGTACACAAGATAGTCTATAGTCTTTAGAATTTATTTTATGGATCTATAATTAGTTGATTATGAATTTGTTATAAATCCTAACAACTTCTTCCACTACCACACTTCTACAAGAGTCCTTGATTCTGAAGAAGAACATGTATAAGCCTTGGAAATATTGAGACAAGTTCATAAATAACAGAGGAGAGCCTACAAGAATATTTGTTTGAATTGCATATTCAAGATGGCTAATAAATGGTATACAAGATATTCAAGATCGAGTGGTGTGTTTGATCCTAAATTTTAAGAATAGTTACAAACTGATTTCATACTTCCTATCAGTCAAATTGTAAGATAAATAGGTTGACAATACTCCCTATAATTTGATCCCACTTTGTTTTTTGATTCCCTTGCTGATGGAATTGCAGTTGAACATTAAAATGTGTTCCTCCACAAGGTGGAGAACCTAAAGAATATCTTAAAAGAATTAAATTCATTCTCAAAATATTTTAATAAAAATAAGAAGAATATAGGGAAAAATAACCATTAGTGGCTCAAGAAACACCACTTCCCTGGGGTGATAAATGCAATTCTTTTATCTCTCACCCTACCTCTACATGATCTACCTAGAGGGTCGCGAAATATATTCTTCGAGTTCCATGGTGATGGGAAGAATCATCCAAATGACCACATCGCATCCTTCATCATATTTTATGGAGTGTTAGGATCTGGATATGAAGATTTATTATTCCACATTTTTATAGAATCTTTACAAGATGCAGCAACAGACTAGTTCTACCACTTTCCCAGATAGATCTATTACTAACTAGAACAATATGAAGACCAATTGTAAAACCAGATTCAAACCTGCAGAAGATGCTCATGCACTTTTGGCCTAGTGGTATCAACTGAAGAAAGAACCCATCAAACTAATGAGATAGTTCATTGAAAATTTAAACAGAATGCTTTATAAGATACCTGAAGTGTCCCAACCTGCTGAAGACAACAAGCTAAGATTATTCACAAATTTCCAACTTCCTAAGGTGAGTTATATGCTAATAATAACTCAACAAATGAATTTGGATGAAGCATAAAATCTTATAAATGAAGTAGAAGATGATATGATCATTTCAGGAAAGATTAAAAAAGGTCCAAGAAGAAACACCAAGGCTCAAGTGTGAGTACCACATATTCATTAGTCCATAAATTGGCTTATGATGTCTTATCTCTCAAGATGCAGTTTTCTCAAGTTTATATTAGTAGAGAGGAATCCAAGAACTTTCCACATAAACAAAGGATCGGCCCATTGCCTCGAATACTTTCACTAGAGGCTACCCCTATCAATGAAGCCTATGATACATGGGGTTATGATGAAGATGAGTTTTTTGAACAAGATGATGATGATGAAGAAGAAAATGGGCTTGAAATTGAAGAAGTTGATGATGTTAAGATTGGGTACTTCGAGTACTCATCTAGAGATGAAAGTGAAGAAGATGATACACCAAGTTTCTCTGATGTATTATTCACTCATTCTCAATCCTAAAAGAAAAAATATTCTATTGTTTCTCCCAATAAGAAGAAGGATGCAGATTATCCCATGGTGACTCCATCTAAAAATATAATCAATAGACGAGTTGTGCTTCCACCTTCTATGAAATTTACTAAATAAAAACCAGACCTTGTGACATCTAAGAAGAACACAGCTGAAACAAGTCTCTTAAGTATACATCTATTAAAGAATCTTCTAATGTTACTTCCAAAATAGTAAATGTGTCTAGCAAAACTTCTGAGGCACCTCATAAGCCTGTAAAAGCTTCCAAGCGTACCTCTATTACCAAAGTAGCCCCTATTTCTAAATTATTTTCTTGTTCACTCCCTAAATATTCCACCACCTTGGAGACATATTCTTCCTCCTCTTTTTTATATAATAGATCATGTACAAATGTCTAAGGTCCAAATCTCAAAGTTTGGATATTTATAAACCCATCCAAGAATAGTTTGATAAACTAGTCTGGTTTATCAAAGGTAGTACCCCAAAGCACAATGTTGTCACATCATCTTCTAAAGGTTTACTACAGACTCCTCCTTCTCCTTCATCTCAAAACATTTTAACCTTAATTGTATCCAAGACTAAAAAATTGAACCATTCTACCTTTCTCTTCTGGCTCAAGGCTACCAATTAAACAATTATATCATACACTTGGATGCTTCTAAAAATGTGATGCCAATAAAGGTAGATAATGCCCTTGGTCTCACTATAACACATGATAAATGTTGATGTTATTCTATGGAAACAAAAATAAGTCCCAATTGTGGGAAGAATAAAGGATTTCCAAGTCACCCTAACTGATTTCCCTTAGAAGAAAGTCTTATTGACTATCTTGGTTACAAAAATTACGGCCTCATACATGATGTTGTTGAGTAGAATCTTCTATAGGGATTTGGGAGGAAAAATTTAGATGGAATGGTCTTCAAAAAATATTCCAATCAAGGGATAAATGAAACATTTGTTGCCAATGAGAGAAATGAAGTATACAGTACAAAAATCAAAAGATCTTAGGGTAGATATTCTTTATAAAGAAATCATACATGGGAATTACTTCACGACTTCCAAAAAAGGGGATGATATTCCTCTTATCTCATAAGAATATTAAGAAAAATTATGGACTATGGTGTTCAATGGAAGTGATTGCAGTACAGGCTTTGGAGCTGGTGTGGTTATGATTTCCCCATTAGGTGAGTTGTTTCATTTTTATTTCAAGTTCCAATTTGAAAATACCAATAATATTGTAGAGTATGAATCCCTTAGCTTAGCCATGGATAGAAATGATTCCATGAGAATTAAACAATTGAGATTCTTAGGAGATGTAGAGGTAATTGTGAAACAAGTTAGGAATCAATACGAAGTGAATAATTAACATCTCAAAAACTATATGAATAGAGTGTGTGATTTCATTGAATCCTTAGATGATTTCTCTATACAAGTTATTTCCCATGAACAAAATTAAAAATTTGGTTCTCTTGTTGTGTCAACATCTCTACTGATACCACACCCTTATTTTAATAAAGAGAAATATTCTATTTAGATGATATGTTGGCCAAGTGTGCCCAATAATACAAACCATTAGCAAGCATTCAATGATGATAAACATATCCTTTCTTTCCTTGAGCAGAAAGTTAATTTTAACAACATGTTATTTGAAGGAAGTATTTATTCACGTCAAGAGTCAACTCTAGAAGAAGACAAGGTTTAAGTTGAATAGGTTGATTCTAATGGATTTCTCATGTTAAAAGGTAATAATAGTATTAAGGGCCTAGTTCCATTTGACTAATTATTTGATAATAATGATATATATGTGAAATATAAAGCTAAGGATTCTCCTAAGAGTATTGAAAATTTCTTATTTTGAGAAACTAAACATTGGGACAGAGAAGAAACTTCGTTTTTGAATATATGAAAATGTTTCTCACCAGAGGAAAAGAGAAAATGTGTTTCATTGTTGAAAAATTATTCAAATGTATTGGAATATTTTTATGATGAATTGAAATATTTTAAACAAAAAGAGATGTAGCATTCAATACCTCTCAATCCTGAAGCAAATCCATTCTATAAAAATCAAAGACAATATAATCAAAAGATTACAGAAGAAATACGAGAGGAGGTTTTGAAAATGATAAATGCAAGGATAATTTTTCCATTTTATCTCTCTACATGGGTAGCAAATATTGTCTGTGTCTAGGAGAAAAGTTGGGAAATAAGGATTTTTGTAGACTTTTGGAATCTAAACCAAGATTCTCTAAAGGACAAATATCCACTTCCAATCATTGATCATATTTTACAAGAAGTCATAGGTTTAGAAATGCTTTCTATATTGGATGGATTCTCCAGTTATAATCAAATTGAAGTTACTAAAGAAGATCAATACAAGACTTGTTTTACAACTCCGTGGGGAACCTTTGCCTACATGAAGATTCCATTTGGTCTCTTCAATGTTGGGGACACTTTTTAAGGAGAAATGGACTTGGCTTTCAAGAATTTGAAGAACAAATGTATTTTCATTTATCTATATGACCTCATATTCTTCTCTAAAAAGAGGAAGGAACATTTGATGCACCTCGAACAAGTTTCGATAAGGTTTTGAGAGCATGGCATATCATTGAATCTGAAGAAGTCAATATTTGGAGTAACTGAAGGAAATCTCTTAGGACATATTTTTAATAAAGAAGGAATAAATATTGATTTGGAAAGAGTAAAATCTATTTAGAAACTCTCCTTGCCCATAAGCAAGAAGGGAGTTCATTCCTTATTTGGTAAGGTAAACTTCCTCCGTTGCTTTGTTCCAAATTTTTCTAATTTGAAAAATCATATTACAAAAATGATGAAGCCCTAAGATATTTTCAAGTGGAGTAAAGAGGGAAAATAATATTTTGAGATCGACAAGAATTCCATAGCCAAAGCTCTAACGCTAGTGTGTTCTAATTTCAATAAATATTTCATTTTGCAGTACTATGCATATAAGCACAATATTTTAACTATTTTAGTTTAGAAGAATGAGGAAGGGCTTGAGTCTCCCATTTCCTTCATGAAATTCCCATTAAAGATTCATAAGCTCAAATACTCTATCATATAAGAGAATGTGTATGATGTTGTTAATGCAATTAAGAATTTAATATTCTAAATCCTACACTCTCACACCATTTTGATTGATCTTGGATCATCTATAAAGTCTATCTTGACTTAACAATACCTCAGAGAAAAAAGAGGAAATTAGGTGTTGAAGATTCAAGAGTATGACCTAGAGAAAAGGCCATCTAATCTGGTTACGGGAAATGGATTATGTAGCTTGATAATCAAAGATGAGTATCTCATGGCTCAGTATGAAGACAAAGAATGACAGTGCTATAAATGGGTAAGTAAAGAGTTTCCCCAAGTACTCTTTGAAAATACTACCAACTAGTGGTATGTGTTATTTCTTACTTCTTCGCTTATGGTAATTGTCTCAAGCATATGGATTACAAGAAATGAAGGACCCTCGAGCTCAAAGATGCAAGGTATGTGATTTGGAACTATGTATTATTCAAGATATCCCTTGATGGATGTTTCTTAAGATGCGTTGACAAAGAGAAACAAGAGCAGTTGTTGAAAGAATATCATGACCAAGCTTGTGGTGGACATATCTCTACCATGGTCAATACACACAAGATTCTTAAATGGAGATACTACTAGCCTACTCTTTTTCAAGATTCCCAATAATGGGTATCTAAGTGCGAGCCTCACCAACATTTGTGGGAAGACCACAACTCATTGTATTTCCACTCAGACCAGTGGTGATTAAAGAACCTTTCCAACAATGGGGTCTAGAATTCATCGGTGCTCTTAATCATCATTCTAGTGTAGATCATATATTCATGATCACAACAATGGATTGCTCCATTAAGTGCATGGAGGCCATACCACTCAAGTAAGCCCATTCGGAAATGGTATGTAACTTCATCAAGGAAAATATTATTATCCATTTTGGCATTCCAAAGAAAATAGTTGTTGACAATGCCACTTATTTCTCTTTTATGGATTTAACTAAGTTCTATTATGTATAAAAAATATCCTTAGCCCATGAATATGACTATTACCCTAAGGAAAATGGTCAAATAGAATCTAGTAACAAGAATTTGGTGAAAATTATGTGAAATATCATAGATCAAAATTAACATAAGGCACAAGAAGCTATATGATGCACTATAGCCTAATCAGATCACTCCGAAAAGAGTTATTGGTATGTCAGATTTCCAACTCCTATATGGGATAAATGTAAAATTTCTAATCACTGTAGAGTTACCATCATTGTAAATGATCAAAGTAGTAGAAGATGGTGAGTTACAAGACTCACTTGTTAAAATGATTTCGTACTTGGAAAAACTATTTAAAATAGGGTGTTGGTGGTTGATTGGATAAAGGACCATCAGTTGAAAGTAAATAAAAATTTTGATAAGAAGGAAAAGAAAAGAGATTTTCAGATTGGCATTCTTTTCCTACTATGGGATAAGAGCATAGAACCAAAAGGAAGGCATGAAAAGTTTTATTCATTGTGGCTTGACCCATTTCAAATACAGGACACATGTGGATAGAATACTTTCCAACTATATTATCTAGATGACACTCACTTGAAATTTCCTCGCAGTGGGCAATATCTGAAATTGTATAAATAGTGAAAGTGGGTTGTACCCCTCATGTACCATAGGTGAATATAGGTTTGTGTGTTTTCCTTTCTTTCATGTGTTTGTTTTTGTCATGTGTTGTGTTCAATAAATGATGTTTTGTTATATCCATCCTTGTTTTGCAATGACTCGTATGCCCCAATAGATAGGGGATTGGTCCACTTAGTGTCTTGAGATTCTGGGATTCCCACTTGCCCTTTATTTACTTTGTTAAATTTGAGATATGTTCCCAAGTTGGAGCCAACTATTTTTGTGCTAAATTTTTAGCATAAAAATTGAAAAAAAATTCCATGAAAACTAAGCCCACATTTAAAAAATCCCTAAACTAGGTAATGTAAACCTGCCCTCCGGCCAATCTCTGACTATGTAAATCCCCATCATAGTTGAGAGGGATGTGTTAACTATATTTTTTAAGTGTGTTTCATATGCAAGTAATTTTTTTGGGAAATAGTTCATGAGTTCATTATGATCCACCTAGAAGGAGTTACTCTTGAAGGCCTAAAAAGGACTATTTTTAGGACTCTTGCACCTAATGAACACCTCCCAGGGATGTAAAAAGAAGAGATAATTCCTCCAAGAAATGTTTAACAAATATTTGTAATCATTTGAAGTATTTTAGGAAATTTTTTGAAGAAAATCAATGTTTATGAACAAGTTATGTGAAACCGGATCTTTGTGAGCAAGGTATTGGGAAATACATGTTCTAAAAAATCTAGTCACCTTATTTGAAGAGTTTTAAGAGACTTGTGAATAGTTAGAGAATAATACCCTAGGAATTTGAGAGATAACAGAGACTAATTCTTATTGGAATCATCAGGGATAGATTTTGGGAATACTGAGATGTGGAAAATTGATTGATAATGTAATGCAAAGATCTTTTTACAAGATGTAACTTGCTTGAAAGTTTTTGGGAGCCTCGTAAAGAATTGTAAGCCTAAAAAAAGATCAAATGAAATTATATTTAGTGATATTCATTACATATATATTGTGTTAGTCTGTGGTGACCATAAACTCTTCCTTTCACTCAGTCTACTGGTGCACAACTTGAGGAAAAAGTTAATATATGGGTAAAGTTTTATGAACTATTAAATTTTCATGAATTCTAGATATTATCATTGGATTCATTATCCCTTTTCATAAATTGGCATATATTGGATGACCAAATTTTGTTAAAATTTTCTCTTGGGGTGAAGAACACAAATTCGCATCGACCTTGATAACTCCAATTATGCGAAATCAAATCCCATGACATGTGTTAGCAACTCTTGACACACATCCTAGGACCTAATATGCCCAAAAACAAGCCTTGAGTCATGAGACATAACTATTTTATTACCCTACATCAATTTGGGTTGTACGAAAGTGACTTTTAGGTGTCTAGAAGTCTTAAGATGTGTGACAACAAGGTGTAGTTCTGCAACACAGAGACCTAGGCAACCACAAAATGCAGTCTTATGACACAAAGACCTAGGTGACCACAGAATGAAATAACATGACACAGAGACCTCAGAAACCACAAAATGCATTCACATGACATGAAGGTCAAGATGTTGATGTGCACATATAGAATGTAGTCGTGTGACAAAATAATGTAGTCATGTATTGGAAAGATGATGTCATACATAAAGGATATTTTGGGAAACACAGAAAATAATGTCATATGTAAGGATATTATGGGAAACACAGAAAATAATGTCATATGTAAGGATATTTTGGGTGACCCAGAAAATGATGTGAAAGGTGAAAGGTCATAGGTCACAAAGGAACATCAAAGGTCATAATAGAATTCGAAAGGCCAATAGTCATGGAGGAACATCAAAGGTCGTGACAGGAACTCAAAAGGTCAAGAGTCATGAAGGTAGGTGAAAGGTCGTGTGGGGAGATGAAAGGAAATTTGTAGAACTATAAATATGAATGGTGTCATCATTTCAAGGGGTTATTTAATGCTTGTTTAATAGCTCTCACTATTTTCCTAGAAGCAAGTCCCTTCATTTCTTCTATTTCTTGTCTATTATTATTCTATCTCCATCTCAACTTATACTCCACAAAAATTATAAATTATGCAACATGATGCAATTAAACTTTGTGTTTCTTGTGGATTGATCCTCTTTCTTTGTAAGTGGTTTCTTCTCATTGATGTAAGTGCAATGTTTTGATGTTACTGCAACAAACTCTGTTATTTTATTTATTCTTTGAAATCCCTTTCTTATTTTTCTCTCCTATCTCCCTTAGTAAGCAATTTTCTTCCCATGTATTAAATACAAATGATTTCCACAGGTTTAGGGAAGAAATCATGTGTGATCCTTGTTCTTTAGGTCAACCCAAAAATTATTTTAGATTGTTTTCAATAAATGAAGTTACCCCATTCAAGTAGAGGTACTCAGTCCCACACAATTTTTGTGAGAACCCACTAATTTTCCCACTCAAAAAGTTATTTTTCCAACAGAAACATAGAACAAGAGTGTGTAATCAAGAAATGGCTTGAAAAATATATGGTAGAAAAATGTATTAAGAAGCACAAAGCATAAAGTGTATAAGAGGTGAGGTTCATTTCAGATTTAGACCCTCAGTAGTTGAGTATGAACCGTGGAATGAGATTGCATCATAGGGTAGTATTATGTATGAGAATAGAATGCTAGAAAGATGTATCACAAAGTTTAGATCATGAAATGTGGATTGTGTGAGGTTCATGGATGTAGTGTGCCCTCAACAGTCAAATGTGAACCTTAGCACAAGATTTCCTCATAGGGTAATGATGATACAAGATGTGTATCACTTTGTGTAAGAGTTCTTAGAAATATTTATATATGAAGCACAAAGTGTAATAGTATAAATTATGGAAAATTAAATATAATAGGAGGGGGGAGGAATCATGATGCCTCCAAGTGTGTGGTGAATATATATCTAGTGATGGAAGAGAAACCATGCCATTGTGGTGGATGTGGTAATGTGTCAAGAGTATTGGTAATTGTGTTAGGAGGATTAGATTTTTCAAAATAAGTTGTAGCATTGAGAACATATGGACATTATTTTTTATGATGGTGAGTATGTGAAATAGTGTAAACCTCAAGAGGAGATGTGGTAGGAATAAAAGGAGCAAGCGGAGGGAGATATCTGATGTTGAGTCAGGTTGATTATGTAGGATTGGAGAGAGCCTCTTTGACTCCTTTTACATGTTTTCCTAATTTGGTACTGGTGAAACCATAACAAAGCATATAACGATACTCAGGGCCATACTTTTTGAAGTTAGTAGGAGTGTTGGCCAAAGTAGGGGCTTTAGGTGAATGATCAATAGTGTTGAAATAGGAAAATAGAGAGGTATCTCCTAAGTATCCATATACCACACCCTAGTATAATAACTTAATATGCACATAAAGTGTTGAAGGGACCACATGCATGACATGGATCCAAGGCCATTTGAGAAGAATATTATAGTTAATATTCTTAGGCATTACATGGAATGGGACGGACAAATTGTAAAGCCCAATAGTAATGGGAAGTATGATTGTACCAAAGAACCTATTGGGAATATTATGAAATTTGTGATTAGAGACAGATGAAGGAACCAAGAAGTCTTCAAAGACGTCAATTTAGTGAATAAATGCTAGATTACAAATATTAATCCCCGGTTCATTATCAACTAAGGAAAATTTAACCCCAACATTATTGATACAAACATGAATATAAAGGGGGGAATAATTATCTAACATATCTTAAGAAGTAATTTCTTCTTATGTAAAAGTAATATGTTCCTCATTAAAAGATAAAGTTGTAGTAAATTTATGATTTACATATTCTGGAGAAATATGAGGATTAATGTATGTATTAGCCAAAAAATATCTCATTTTATTAACACAATCAGGATTATCCTACAAAAATCATGGATGGAGACATCCATGGTGAGAGGATCCTAGGATAGTGAAGTTAGGAAGAATTGAGGATCCAAGAGTGTTCAAATGCGGGTTCGCCAAATGATTTAAAAATAAATAAAAATTTAAAACCCTAATTGCATAGTAACTGGTAGAAAAAATGAAGTGCGGTTACTAGATACAATTTTAACACAAGTAATAAGCTAATAAACATGAAACCCCAAGTGCAAGTGAGGGAAATATTGACTTAACAAATATTTTCTTAATCTGGAAGTATTCTAGGCTAGAAGACTAATGAACAAAGATGGAATACTATCACAACTGCACTCATAAAATTTTGGAGCTATCAGATTAGGTTGGACCAGGGAGCCTGAAATTGGGCTAGGATGCCTATGCACCAAAGACCTTTTTTGGGCACATGTGACTTTTGAGGGGCTCAAAATCTATATTTTATGGTGTCATAAGATAGTTTCTAACCTTTACTGTTGGTCACTGATATGTCGTTATATGATCACCAAATTCATATGTAACCTGCAAAGAGAATATGACCTATAAAACCCTCAAACTACATCAAATATGAAAAATAAAAGATGCAATAAGGGGAGTTGGACTAACCCCAATGGTCACAAAGCCAAGTGAACTTATGATTGAGCATTTCACTACATCTCATACTCCATGTAGTTATTGTGAGTGTGTGAAATAATCGTGCCCTAAGATGCCCTTGTGAAAGTGCACTTGAGAGCGGGTGATAGCTAGATGTATCAATGTAAATAGATGTGTGGATGGAATAATGAACTTTCCCTTCCTATATAGTGTAATTAGAAAATTTAGTCCTGTGTCCCTTGAATGGATGGTACATAGATGCCTTTAGTGTTATTAGATTCCTTTGGATGAAATCTTGGGTGATGATAATAGATGCTTAGAGTTTGGTCCTTTATTTTAGTCACATAGAATTGTATTTATATGATTCCCTTGGTTCACTTTCGTAATTGACAATTGGAAGGCTAACCCATAAGAAAACAAGATGCCCAAAAGCTAAAACAGGTGAGTAAGATACAAATAGGTTGGGGGTATTTGGTAAGAGCCTTTTCACAGGATGCACAACAAAATGTGACACAATAAAATTCTTCTCTATTCTCTATTAATCAATTATGTTATTTCAATTGATTAAAATAATACATGGGTATTACAATAATATAAGGAGATTAATCCCTATAAAATAGGAAACTAATTTTCCTACAAACCAAGACTACGTGAGTTGTTAAAAATCATTTCCCTGTATTTGTTATAAGTTGTTTTATATAACAACTATATAACAAATTACTAACATATTTACAAACACAAAATTACATGATAATAATTACTAACATAATTATTATTTACTAATGGAGCACTAATAGATTAATTTCCTAACAGGGGGCACCCAGAGGGGACAAGGGTGCCTGGGTGTTGGCGTCTTGGTTGCGAACTGGTGTTTAGAGTCATGAAATATAAAGAAATAAAGTATCTACTAGGATGTATGATGTAAAATACCTGAAAGTACACTAGAGAGAAAAAAGGCCAAATATAGCTGTCGATTACAAGTTTTCTCACTTAGGAATCATATGAATGTAAGTATGTGTTTATGGACCTAGAAATGTACCCAAGTGCATGATTTTGTGTCTATAAATAGGCCTAGAAAGGCTGATTCTAGACCTTCCAGGGTTGGTAGGAATCCTTTGAGATAGAACAAAAGGTTCAAACTCATCCCGAGATGGTATGGAATAGACATGAACATGTTGGAACTGATTTAGTAAATTTTAGGAAATATTTGGAGGTTTAGGGACAAACTGAGCAACATCGGATTGCTAAGGTGTAACAAGCGGTCAATCAAAAATAGTACTTGATATTTAAAAAACTATTCTAGGATCTCTATGATGATTCAATAGGAAAACAAGTAACCATTCAAAATCCTGAAGAGCCCTCTTCATTATGGAATCATAAAATTCATTGCATGAAATGGTTTCTTCTTAGGAAATATCAGTTTATATAGACTCATCTTGTTGTATTGAATTAAAAATGGAATTTTTTTAGAATTAATAATAATCATGTCTTGAAACCTATTCCATTGATCTTGGAATGATCTTGGGAGTCAAAATGATATAAAACTTTGCATTAAAACACTTCCTGGAGCTCCGGGAAATGTGTTGTCAACTTAGCCATTTTATCAATTAGATAGATGGCGGGTTTTGTTGTCCCAACTTTCCCAACTATCCCTGGGATAGAGGGAATAGTGGGGAAAATAAAATACACCCCTCCCCCTCCTTATCTTATGTTTTTTGAAGTATTTATCCATGGCCAGTTTTACTGTCCCAACTGTCTCAATTGTCCCTCTTATCCTTGGGAAAGAGGGGATACTAAAGAAAATAATATGCACCCCACCCTTCATCCCCTTTCATGGTTCTTTATATGACCTCAAAATATCTCCTCCCCTGTGCATCCAAAACCCTTCTCCATGTCATATCCACTGTCGTTTCAAATTTGACTGTTGGATGACCGTTAAAGCCTGAGAGTGCATAACTATCAAGTATTTTACATATAAGAATGCATGCCATGTTGTTTAAAGCTTCAAGCCATTATTAATGGATGCCACAATGCAACATAAAAAGGAGATAGAGGAACCTCTTCATTTCTCGAGGATCTGATAGATGGAATCATCTGAAAATTACAGGAAACAATCCTTTAAAAATATAGTTTCGTGTGAACTAGTTCTCATGCCATGGAGACCCTATTTTCTATGGATATGAAGGATTGTGTTTTTCATCATCATTCTGACCTCCATGAAAAAAATTTAAATTTCCAAAGATCCAAGAGGAAAAATCATCTGAAAATCGGATTGAAGGGTATTCAAAAAATCTTTAAACTAGTTTTTACATGATGAATTTGTTGATTTTTCAAGATATAGAGGACTGATTTTTTCTTAGTATTATGCCCCCTCTAATGAAAAAATAATTTTCCCACTTCTTTGGATGAAGGAATCATCCAAATTTTAGAGCGCGGAATCCTAGAAAAAAACTCATAACTTCAAGACCTTTTTTTGTCATTCCAACACCTGTAGTGCATTTACTAAAAATATCATGTGTCCATGATGGGGAATGTCTAAAAATAGTAAGTGGTAAAATAAGGATAATTCTAGACATTTTTGATCACCTAGATAGGTAACAAGCATCAGGGAATGAAAACAAGGCCAAATTGCTAAAAATAGCAATCCCGGTCCTATCTATTAAAAATAGAAAGTCTTCGTTTTGTATGCAGAAAGTTACAATTAGCTCCATTTTCCCTCATCTTTCCACTTTTTGAAATCCTCACAAGGTTTTAAGGTTGTTGCATATCTAAAAAAATGGAATTTACTCTTCATAGGTGTTGGTGCCCATAGTCATCATACTTTATTTCAGCGCCATATCATTGGATGCGCTCTTGATTTTCAGTTCAGTTATGCACTTGGTATCAGCATTTCCAATTTTTCTTCGTAGATCCTTCTATTTCGATGGAGAAACCAAGTACTCATTTTATTATGTGCATGTTCGAGGTTTTAAGATTTTTAGGGGTTGTGAAGTTAAAGAGGTAGTAGGTACTTTGATGTGTTATGAAGACAATCAGTTTTTTTTTTTGGAGTATGATTATTAGGTACAAAGTGTTAATTCTCCTCGATACCCAAGGAAAGGAAGTATTTTGGAAACTGTGAAAGCATCATAAAGTATATTTTTCTTTCCTTTGACATTTGTGTGAAACATGGGTTGGGTTATCAACCCTGTGATTTGAAATAAAACATAAAGTAAATGCCTGGAGGAAGAAATAGCAATGTCAAAGTATGCCTTATTCCTGAGAATGTGTAAATTCATGGTTTGACCCTAAGGCCCGAAGAGGTATGTTTGACTAACTTGTAACGTGGTAAATCTTCAGAACCCAGAATTACATTTACATCTCACCTTACTTAGAAATGTTTTAATTATGGATTGAAGTTTCCATTGCGACCTTGGGGGTGTGGTTATGTAATTGGTTGGTGTTTGGTGCATATTTATGGTTGCTTTGGCATATAATAAAATAATGGATAAGTATTTAATCTTTTCCATATAAAACCTTGAGAGTGATTAGGTGGTGAGTGGCCAGATTTCTCCTACATTCAATAGCTTGTGGTTGTGTGAAATATATGCGTATACTAATGGACATTATGTGAGAAGATTAATTATGAAAGTTTGTTTATAGTGAAATATAATTATGTATGAAATGAATGATGCATCTCAGTGGTGATAAATTAGAAAAGGAAAATACATATCATACAATAAGGAAGGAAATGGAAAAATTTAAATGATATGTGCTATAAAGAAAAAGGGGGTTTTATTACAAGGGCCCCTACCCTTAAAAAGATATACATCTGAACAAAAAGGGAAGATATAAAAGGCTATGATATAAACTAAGAAATTAATTATCAGATGTCCATTACCTCTCCCAAGAAGGTCGCCACGCATTTTGGGAGATGATCACTATGATGTATGAAGTCTTCATGGGCCATAGCATTAAAAACAAACTAGACACCCCCAGGGAGGCCTCGCAACATTCCCTTTTCCAGAAATAATGGGACCCCTTCTCATTTCCCATTCAAAATTTAAGTAAATTATCTTTTTCTTTTGAGTAATCTGACCTACTCATAGGGAGAGAGTCCCCCCTTACGTATGCTTTAGTCCTCCTACTTTTGGAAGGTTGAGTTGCAAGGAACTGCAATTCCCCAGGGCGGATCATAAGGGATAGATTTCCACTTCTTTGGGAGAGAGGTCTAGGTACCCACTATGGCCTGGGTTTCAAAGAGGGCAGCATTGAGTGCCAAAAGCCACTTCTCTATCTCATCTACATACAAGTATGGAATTACTTTTTATTTCTTTGGTACACACATTGGGGTAAAAATAGGAATCTCTGTCTCTAATAAGGGGGGATCATAGAAAGTCTTGTACATGTGCTGGTGATCATTTTTGATGCAACGGTAGTGATGGGACCAATTATTTTTCAAAAGTTCCATACTCAGATGATACTCATGGCGAATGAGATGAAAGTGAATAATTTGGAAAATAGGAAATGAAACACACATTTTGGCCAATTGGTTCAGAAAAGATAAAATTAGGGTGTCTTGGGAGGATCTATCTAGGGTATTATCTCGAAAGTTAGGTATAATAAATACATGCTTGATAAAATATTCATTGGGTCATGTGAGCTAGAATAATTCACCTAGGTTAGTGATTTCTTCTCCTATGGGATTCACTCTTAAGGTCAAAAAATCCATGGTAGAAGGATTATTTGTGGAAGTAAAGTGTTGAAGGCTCTATGAAATTTGGATAATAAATTTTATGCCCATTAAGCCATGCTTAAATAGGCAGGTTTCTCTGGGGTGACATGTTTTATGAATCATGTCACCATAAATTTCATATCTTTCCCAGATCAGTAGGCATGAGTGGAATTTAAGTCAAATTTAAACATTCATTTTAGGAAATGTCACCAAAGGGTAAATAAATGTCTGTGTCTTCAAATAAAAGTCTTGTCAATTTAATCTTATTTTCCATGTCACATTAAGTCTCATATGGAAAATCAATTTGTAAATCAATATGACATGGAAAATATTTTGCCACATTACGCTTGCATGATGGTGACACACTGGCAGTGGGAAAAGTTGAATGTTGACTTTGAAGAATAATCCTTTATATTCCTTGGAGTCTCCAAGAGATAGCCTGGGCATGAATAAATTATAATTTGGATGGAATATTCCCTAAAACCCTTAAGTTGATTAGGTTGTATAAGAAGAAAGGGATGGTTTTAGAGAGG
The DNA here is from genome assembly GCA_019776745.2 of Taxus chinensis. NCBI lineage: Eukaryota > Viridiplantae > Streptophyta > Pinopsida > Cupressales > Taxaceae > Taxus > Taxus chinensis. Next base: position 435,995,165 of record CM034156.1, on the reverse strand, counting down.
AGATGGTTCCTTTGAAGGTCCATCCCTTTGGAGGAGAGGAAGAATTCACTTGAAGGGATCCACAAGGAGTTAGAAATGTGTCTCTTCTAGAGAAACTCACACCTCTTTTGTGTAAGCATTGTTGGGATTTTAGTTTATTTCAAGTTCATGTCAAGGTGGTTGCATATGTACAGTCATTGGAAAGCCTTAAGAGCATGTTTATATGTCTCCCTTGTTTCTTTTCTAAAATAAATGGATTCATTTCAAACAATATACAGAAATTATTATCATGCTCTATTATCAAATGACCTTGAGGTATAATAATGTGTGTTTTCTTCAAGAATCTCATGTGGATGATAACTGGAAATTATATGTTAACAATTTATAATGGTTGGTTGGTTTGGATGGAAAAAGAGTGAATTCCTAAAGGGGTACTTTGGGGGTATTATTCTAAAGCCTATAAAATTCCTCGTTTATCTACCAAAACAGGGGATTTGTTTATATGTCTTGGGGGTCCCTTGCTTTTAGAACAATCGGTGTAATCCACATATAGGTGTTTTAGTATTAGGGGTCCTAAGTTGGATCATCAAAGATTGGGGTCATTTGTCTTCTTAGAGGTTCCTTGTGATAAACCCCCCTAGAAAACTCTCATTATCCTACCACTATGTCACGTAATAATGGAAATGTCGTGGTTTAATGGCCGGTATATTTCTTAAATTCCTTTTCCCTTTTGATGTTTGATTATTTCCTCCTTGTGCATCCATCCCCACCTTATAATTTCCCAAAAAAAATTGTCAATGTACCATTCAAAAAACCCACATATTTTGTATTAAAGCAATATTTCACAAGAAATGTGTGGGTGAGATACACAATCATCTTATATATATTATAAATGTGTTGTCCTTACCAATTCATTGTTACCAAATCCTTTATATCAGTACATGGTGATAGATTCAAATTCTTTATATTTGGTTCTAAATCCACTTATGATTTATCTTCAACAACCCATGTTGGAGCTCACAAGTGCTTGCAGTGCTTCATGACCACTCTTTTGAGTGAGAACTACATCTGGTGGTTGCACCTAGCATTTGATTTTCCTTCCTTTCTATACTTGAGACTTGTCCCTGATACCCCACCCTTTTCTCACCCCTTGGGCTGCACATCAAGTTCTCTCACCCTTGCTTAGACAGATCCAGAATCAGTAGGTAAATCAGCCACACCCTTTGTCAACGTGCCTCCCTGTCACTCCCAATGAGAGAATGGCTAGGTGAGTAGAGGAAGACCTTATCCCTAGCTACACCCCCATTCCTGCCTCCCCCCTCCTACCTCACCCCCATTCCTACCCATCCCACCACCATGCATCCATTCCCCCTCTCTCCTCCTTGGTGGGTGTACATCTAGAAGCCAACACCTTATTTTCACCGTTGTCAGGGATAATGCAGTATTATTCAAGATTCCCAATTTTGGTTCTTATTTTTCATACTTTAATAGTCTTAGTGTTAAGGTGTTAATATAGTTTTCCTTTGATGTTTGAAAGATGGTTCATTTTTATAGAGTTAGGACTCTAGTGGTGACTCCATTTTCATATGATTGGAACATACGAGTGTTATTCTTGAATATATTTTTCTGATGGTTCACATGTGTGGTTGTATAATAGTCTCAAATCATTGATTTCATTTTTATCATGTGGAACATTAGCTTGATTAATTCCAGTTCAATTTCAGAAAATATTTCCTTAGGAACTTACAAGGATAATATGGCATGCCCTGTCCCTAAACTTCCTTTCATATCAAGTGTATTTAGGTCTACAGACTTCAAGGGGATTCTATTATATCCAAATAAGATCCCTAACGAAGTAAGTCTTAAGATACCTACTTTTTAGGGGTATGGCAGTGTTCATGTAGAGAAGCACCTTGGTCTATTTCAAGAAGCTATATATGAATATACGATAACATTAGAAGATGTCCTGACGAAATTATCCATACATACATTAAAATAATATGTTAGATACTAGTTCAATTCCTTACCTCAAGGTTTATTATATTCTTGGGATGAATTGATGGTAGTATTTGTAAATAAGTTTGGTGATGACCCCTATCTATTTTCTCCTAAGTGTAATAGTAACACATGAAACTTGGTTAGTGAAGGAGAAACTCTAATCCTTAGGGATGAGGTAATTTATCAAGAGGCAATCATTTATTATGAATGACTTATTTGAGAGTGTTGTTGAGACACTTTATAAAATTGAAGACTCGTGTGATACAACTTTGGTATGTGATAGCAATAAGTGTGGTCAAGAATTAGAAAACTTAGAGAAAGTTGACATGGATTGTAGTTTTATAGGTGATACTATATTGAAAGATAAACAAGATGTTCATGAAAATACCTGGTGTGATAGAAAATTATGCTACATACTACTTGTGGCTAGGATGGATCTGTTACTATTAAAAAAACTAGACTCAACACTAAAAGTAACCATATATTGGTTGATCAAAAATTTTGTGGGGAGCGTATATATTGTTATGTTTGTGGAGCCTATTTTTCATGTTAGAGTGTGGTACACCTTCTATGTGTTACACTTGGGTATTTTTACGGCGGTCCTACTCGCCGATGAGTGGGTTAGGGGGGTTCGGGGGTGAAGCCCCCGAAGAAAATTTTCATGGATGGTTTATTAACCCATGGGTAATGGGTAACCATTATGGGCTATTTTTGGGCCCATGGTTTTTCGGTACCCATTGTTTTGATACCCATGGTTTTTTGCCCATGGTTTTGATACCCACGGTTTTGTATCAAATTGCTTAAGCAATTGTCTATTTATATGGTCTTATGCATATGATACATAGACAAGAAAATGCATTGCAGATGTGCTTTGAATTCGGGTGTGAATTCTGTAGAGTTTGTTGAGCATAGCTCCAAATGAATCTCAGTATTGTATTGAGAGAGTGGAGGTTTGTAGTAAAATATGAGCAAGTGATTCTTGGTGGACGTAGCCCAAATTGGGTGAACTACGTTAAATATTGCCTTTCTGTGTTGTGTTATTTATTCTGCACTTTTATTTGAGATTTGTAATATTTTCTACATATTAGTTTCTACTATTGCGATTCTGTAAGGGATTATTCCGCATATTTTATCTCGTATTCCCTAACAATTGGTATCAGAGCCTGGTTTTGGTTTGCTGAAGTGTTGAATCACAGGGAAAGTTTTATCTTGAGTGGGAGCTATGGAAGATGATGGAAGATCTAGGGTTGATAAATTCAACGGGAAGAATTTCAGTCTTTGGAAGATGCAGATGGAATATTACCTTTATCAAAAGATCTTTATACTCTGTTATCTAAGAAGGTGAACAAACCCTCAAGTATGACAGATGTAGAATGGGATTTGTTGGATTGGAAGGCACTTGGAACGATCCGGCTGTGTCTTACATCTTCGGTATTATTTAATGTTTCAAAGGAAAAGACTACAAAAGATCTAATGGATGCATAGGGAAGTTGTTTGAAAAACCCTCTGCCTCTAACAAGATATTTTTAATGAAAAAGTTGTTTAATATGAAGATGTTTGAGAATAGTTCAGTAGCAAATCATTTAAATGATTTCAATACAGTTGTGAATATGATAGCTTTGGTTACAATAGAATTTTATGAAGAAGTTAGGGCTTTATTAATTCTGTGCTCTTTACCTGAAAGTTGGAATAGCCTGGTAATGGCGGTAAGAAACTCGGTTCCAGCTAACTCAAAGTTGAAGTTTGAGGATGTTGTAGGGGTGATTCTAAGTGAGGAAATGTGAAGAAAAAGCTCTGGGGAATATTCTACTTAGGGAATTCTTTGACATTGGAAACTAGAGGGAGACAAAAGAATAGAGGAAACCGTGGAAAATCGAAAGATCAGATAAGGTCAAAATCCAAGAGCAAGATTGTATGTTGGAACTGTGGAAAGTCTAGGCATGAAAAGAAGGACTGTTGGGAGCTTCGGGACAAGAAGAAACAACAAGAAGAAAACAAGGAGGCAAATGTGGCATCAGGTAATGTATGTCAGGATGCTTTGATTCTTTCTTTGCATAATATTACTGAATCTTGGGTTTTAGATCCAGGGGCTTCTTTTCATGCTACTCCACATAGGCATTATTTTGTTGATTATGTTCAAGGGGATTTTGGGCATGTTTTTCTTGGTGGTGATGAGCCTTGAAATATAGTTGGAAAAGGTTCTGTTTAGGTTAAGATACAGAATGTGAATACATGGCTATTGAAGGATGTCAGACATGTGCCTACATTAAGGAGAAATTTGATATCGGTGGGGCAATTGGGAAGTCATGGTTGTCCTATGATATTTACAGCTGACTCTTGGAAGGTTACCAAGGGTGCTCTTGTGGTGGCAAGAGGTAAGAAGGATGGAACCTTGTATTTATCCACTGATAGTACTAATGATTGTAATCTTGTGGCTTCAGATGCATATACAACATTATGGCACTATAGGCTTGGTCATATGATCCATAAGGGCATGGAAATTATAAAGAATAATTTTCCTGGATATACAGAAACAGGTTTAGATTTCTGTGAGAACTGCATATATGGAAAACATAAGTGAGTAACGTTTCTCAAGGTTGGACCTAAGAAGAAAGAGAGTAAGTTAGAGCTAGTACATTCTGATGTGTGGGGGCTAGCTCAGGTATCATCTCTTGGGGGTTCAAGTTATTATGTTACTTTTATTGATGATGCAACAAGGAAATTTTGGGTTTATTGTATTAGAAACAAATCTGATGTATTTGATAATTTTGTTAAATGGAAAGCCTTGGTAGAGAATGAAACATGTCTTAATTTAAAATGTCTCAGGTTAGATAATGGAGGGGAGTATTGCAGCAATGAATTTTATGATTATTGTTCTAAGAATGGAATCTGCAAGAAAAATATGGTTCCAGGAACCCTGTAGTAGAATGGGGTGTCAGAAAGGATGAACAGAACAATAATGGAACATGCTAGGAGCATGAGGATACATGCAGGGCTACCTCTTTATTTTTGGGCAGAAGCAATGAGCATAGCTATGTACTTAATAAATAGAGGACCCTCAAGTGCCTTGGATGGAGGCATACTTGAGGAGGCTTGGTACGGTAAGAAATTCAATTACTCATTTCTTAGAGTCTTTGGATGTGAGGTGTTTTTTCATATTGACAAGGATGATAGGACCAAGCTAGAGGCTAAATTAGAAAAATGCACTTTTATTGGTTATGGTGGTGATTACTTTGGATTTAAATGTTGGAGTATTAAGGACAAGAAATTAATTTGGTCTAGGGATGTGGTCTTTAATGAGAAAGTCATGTATAAGCAACAGTTGCAGGAAAACAGGGAAGAATCCCAGAAAGAATATGTAGTGATAGAGGATCTTCCGAATGGGACAGTGACCCATGAATCAGTTCAGGAACCTACCCAATAGGATTCCCAAACTCCTTCAGTGAGGAGATCTTCTAGTGCAAGAAAATAACCTGAACATTTTTCTCCTTCTCTTTATTATTTATTACTCACTGATAGTGGAGAGCCAGAGAGCTTTGATGAAGCAATGCAGGTAGATGCCAGTAAGAAGTGGGAGTAAGCCATGGATGAGGAGCATAAGTCTCTCATGGAGAACCAGACTTGGGATTTGGTGAAGCTACCAAAAGGCAAAAGAGCATCGTAGAACAAGTGGGTGTACAGAGTTAAAGACGAAGGAGGAAAGAAAAGATATAAGGCCCGGTTGGTGGTCAAGGGGTTTACACAGAAACAAGGTATAGATTTTGATGAGATCTTTTCTCCTATAGTAAAAATGACTTCTATTAGAACTGTTCTTGGAATAGTGGTAGCAGAAGACTTGCACTTAGAACAGTTAGATGTAAAGACTACATTTCTCCATGGTGATTTTGAGGAGGAGTTATATATGCAGCAGCCAGAAGGATATGAAGTCAAAGGTAAAGAGGAGATGGTGTGCAAACTAAAGAAGAGCTTGTATGGCCTGAAACAAGCTCCACATCAATGGTATAAGAAGTTTGATAGCTTCATGATGGAGCAAGGTTATATCAGATGTCATTCTGACCATTGCGTGTACAAAAAGAAATTTGAGGATAGAAGTTATATTATCATGTGTTTATATGTTGATGACATGCTGGTTGTAGGTAAAAACATGCGGGAAATAAAATTACTCAAGAAACATCTAAGTGAATCCTTTGATATGAAGGATTTGGGGGCTGCCAGAAAAATCCTTGGTATGAGGATAACTCGGGATAGGAAGGAATGGAAGCTGACTTTATCTCAGGAAGAGTACATTAAGAAGGTATTGGATAGGTTTAACATGCAAGATGCTAAACCGGTTGGGACTCCTTTAAAAATCCATTTTAAGTTATCAAAGGGGAAGTGTCCCAAGATAGAGCAGGAAAAAAACCATATGTCCAAGGTACCTTACTCATCAGCAGTTGGCAGTTTGATGTATGTTATGGTATGAACTAGGACTGAAATTTCCCATGTAGTAGGAGCTGTGAGTAGATTTATGAGTGATCCAGGTAAAGAGCATTGGCAAGTAATAAAGTGGATCCTTCAGTATTTGAGAGGGACCATGGGGACAGTTTTATACTACAGTGGATCAGACACCACTTTACGTGGTTTTGTAGATTCAGACATGGCTGGAGATGTAGAAAGCAGGAGGAGCATGACAGGTTATACTTACACTGTAGGTGGGACAACAGTAAGCTGGATTTCATGACTACAGAAGCTTATGGATTTTTCAACCACGGAGGCTGAGTATGTTGCTGCCACAAAGGCAAGCAAAGAGATGATTTTGTTACAACAATTGCTTGAGGATTTGGGGCATAAGCAGGAGGAATGTAAGTTGCATAGTGATAGTCAAAGTGCTATACACCTAGCTAAGAACTTTTCTTTCCACTCGAGGACAAAGAATATACAATTGAGATATCACTTCATCAGGACAGCTTTCAAGGAAGATAAGTTGAAGTTGGAGAAGATTCATACCAGTCAGAATCCTACAGACATGATGACCAATGTGGTCACAAGGGATAAACTAAAGCTATGTTTAGCTTTAGTTGGCCTTCGTGGATGACATTGAATGGTTGAGAAGCTTGCTCAGTGAAAATCAGTCTCCAAGTGGGAGATTGTTATGTTTGTGGAGCCTATTTTTCATGTTAGAGTGTGGTACACCTTCTATGTGTTACACTCGGGTATTTTTACGGCAGTCCCGCTTGCCGGTGAGTGGGTCAGGGGGGTTTGGGGGGGTGAAGCCCCTGAAGAAAATTTTCATGGGTGGTTTATCAACCCATGGGTAATGGGTAATTATTATGGGCTATTTTTGGGGCCCATGGTTTTTTGGTACCCATTGTTTTGATACCCATGGTTTTTTGCTCATGGTTTTGATACCCGTAGTTTTGTATCAAACTACTTAAGCAATTGTCTATTTATATGGTCTTATGCATATGATACATAGACAAGAAAATGCATTACAGATGTGCTTTGAATTTGGGTGTGAATTCTGTAGAGTTTGTTGAGCATAGCTCCAAATGGATCTGGGTATTGTATTGAGAGAGTGGAGGCTTGTAATAAAATCTGAGCAAGTGATTCTTGGTGGACGTAGCCCAAATTGGGTGAACCACGTTAAATATTGTCTTTCTATGTTGTGTTATTTATTCTATAATTTTATTTGAGATCTGTAATATTTTCTACATATTAGTTTCTACTGTTGCGATTCTGTAAGGGATTATTCCACATATTTTATCTCTTATTCCCTAACATATCTTTGACTAATATTTTATGCGCCAAAACTGTAAGTGAGTTTTGGGAGAATCTTTGGAAATTATGTTGTTGTCCCATAGGGGGCAACATGGATTTGGATCAAGATCATGAAAATCTTAGTCATAGCTTTGTTTAGATGAGATATGGGATGATTGTTAGGTATAAAGGATGGGTTCCTTTATTAGAAGATAGATTTATGTTGTTTAATGCACTAATTGATCAAGAAAAGAAGTGAAATTTATGGCATAGATCATTAAGTGAGTTTACATTGAGTTGAACAAAGCAAGATAGTGGTATTGAATTGGGAGTGAATGACTCATCTCTCCTATCTAATCCTAGTTCCAGCAAGCTAGTTCCATGTATTGAAGGTATCATTTTGTGTCTTATCATAGATTATGATAGTGTTGAGAGATTTGCATCAATTTCTGGAGGATGAAATTTTAGCAATATGTCTTTTTCTTTTGATGAGGTATGTGTCTGTTAGCCCAAAGAACCAGGTCTAAATGTTTTTACTCCCTTGATTATTAATGAATTAATTGAGCATGAGTCTTTACAAGAGTTTCTAAGGTTATGACAAGGGAATTTGTGTTTAGATGGATATATTTTGTGGTGAATAAACCTTATCCCTTTAGTTCAGGATGAGGAGTTGTGCTTGGAGGAAGATGCTTGCCTGTTTTCTGTTAAGAAATTTTCATATAAGAAGAGAATCTCCCCTTGAAGGAATGTGGCAAGTATCGTTGTGATAGATTTGAAATGTGGTGAATGTGTTGAATATTGTCTAAATGCTTGTTTTAACATTAAGAGAATTTGGTTGAATGGAAACTTACATGAACATGAATAATGGGAGTATTGTTTCACCGTTTCTAGATCATTTCTTTGAAGTATTGATAAAACAAATAGGGTAATGGGCATAGGTGGAATACCTGTTTAAATGATGGTTGATGGGTTATTGTGCACATATGACTTCTGAATCCATAGCTGATTGTGAGAGCTTCCTTTTGGTTAGGAGGAACTACTTGTAATACAAAACAAGACCACCAGAAAAAGTTAAACAATATATGCAGTGAACTGCTTAGCGTATGCTAGATCCGGGAAGGTGATACGTCCTAGATGGATATCATTCCACTATTTTAAACAATTTAATGTGGTAAATAAGGTAAATTATATTGTAGTTCGAAATGATTTAGGTACCTCACTTAAAACACACTAAGAAATAGATCTAATCTAACAGGATAGGTTAGAATAGGATCCGAAGGTCACATAACAGGTTCTAGGTCTTTGCAGGTTTGACAGAGGTCTCAGGTAGATCACAGGTGAATGAAGGTGAAAGGGAATTAGGTGGATAAGTCACTATTTTGGGTTGTATGGGAAAATACAATAACTGATGTCGGTTGAGGGTGATTGGCGGTGGTTGGGTATAATCGGTGCCAGTTACTGTGGAGTTCTGGGAATGCCATAGAACGATATTTAGGTCTCCTTTTTGATTTCACAATTGATTTTGGTTGGTCATGATGAGGTATTGAGTGATTTAGGTAGGATTTGGTGGGGTTTTAATGGGTATATGGAGGGGTGAGTGTTGGGGGAGGTCAATGGGTGGCTAGGTAAACAAAAGATGATAATATAATGATGAAATGGAATCAACCAGAGAAGTATAACATTTACTTACTTGGATTCTGGTCCTGGATGCCTATGAGTGAGGGATGGATGTGGTACTGATGAGAGGTTTTGAAGGCTGCAGGTGATCACCAACTGAAGGAAAGCTTCTGCATGGGCTACATGTACATTCGTCTTTGCTTGGTTAGATCAGATCATTCTTGGGATGGATGTGCAGGAAAAGATGCTTGCTCTCCTTCCTTGCATGCGTGTTCTTGCTAGAATTTGCTAAGGTTCACCAAATTTTCCAATCATTTTCCAACCTTCTATCAACCTTGAGAATAAGTTTGTTTTGGGGTTAAAAGGGTAACCGATGGCAGTTCTGGCTTAACCAGCGATGGTTAGGGGTAACCGGCATCAGTCAAGGTAGGATTTCCTAGGTTTACTAAACTAGGGAGATCCTCTTAATTTTCTCAGATCTCATGCCATTAACCCATGGATTAGACTAGGAGCTTCTTGTAAGCATGCTAGGGAATGTGGTTAGAGGGAATGTAGGCATTGATTTTTAGGGTTTGGGTAAGTCTTAGTTAGTTATGGTAACTTACTAAGAATAGGTTTTAGGTTGAGTTGGCTTGATGAGGTGTCTAAGTGAGGTGTATGTGTGGATATTATTTAAATTAAGATAATTAAATAATAAATATAGTGAGGATAATGAATTAATTTAATTAAATTAATTAAATTAATATTAGTGAGGTGAAAAGCGGGACATGGCTAGGTTAATGTGATGAGGGGTGCTTATTTGTTGAGGGACCAAAGGGGAGTGTGACCTAATTTTAGTGTCTAAATTTTTCCCCTTTTTGTTGCATACCTTGTATTGGTAAGCAACACTAACAAAAATAAGATGTGGTTGCCCCATGTGTGGGTAAAGGTGATCCCCCTCAAACCAAGAACTGACGAGGCCAAAAGCCAGAATTGGTGAGTGGTTTGATAAAAGGTAAATGTGGTGAAAAGAAAGGTGGGTAATAGGGAAAAATGTTCAAAGGTCTACTCAGGTAAGCTAGGTAATTTATTAGGGTCAAAGGTAGCAACAGTAAAAAACACACACATGTATAAACTACAACATGCTACCAGGATTGAAGAGTAGGAAAACTCTACATCGTCTAAGGTCGATAGGCTTATCCAAATAAGGTTAAAGTGATTTCGGTATCCAAGGCATAGGATATGGTTGGGAAACATGACATAGGGTAGGCACAGGAACATTTAGGTATGTTTCGGTACACCAAAGGTAGGGTCAGGATAAATGTTCATGGTAATAGGATAGGTAAGGTCATTAGGTCAACGACACAGGTAACAGTGCCGCAAGGTATAGCAAACACATGAGGTCAAAGGTCTCTAGCGATGGTCCAAGCCCAAATAGCTAGGTCATGATATGGGTAAGGCTAAGCTGGGGGTAGAATAATGAGTCCCCAAAGTAGGATAAAGGGAGGTAGTAAATGATGAGGTCAGGAAAGGTGAGGTAAGTGGGTTGGGTAAAGGTTGGGTGAGGTAAATGATCAAGGTGAAGGTTGGGTGGGGAAAAAAGGGAGGTAGGGGTAGGGTAGAGGTTAAAATTGAGGTTAATGTGTAGGTGAGGGTGACCGATGCCAGTCATGGATAACTGACGTTGGTAGAGGGAAACCAATGATAGTTAGGTAGGGCACGCGACTGATGTTGGTCAAGGGTAACTGACGTCGGTTAGGTCGGGTTTGTTATAAAAATAAAAAATCTACATTTTTTGTTATTCATTTGTTATTGTTTGAAGTGATAAAATGAAAAAAAGGAGAAAAAAGTGAGAAAAGTGTCCAGACAGAATGAAACAGTGAGCTGGCAGATGTGATTGATGAGTGATTGATTGGTGAGCAGTGGGTCCACAGGATCATTTTGCAGGGATTTGATTGGTGAGAGGTTATGGGTAGCTATTTGGTGATGGCAGAGGCTAGAGAGAAATTGGGTGGGCCACTGGTACAGTGGCCAGATGTGCCACCAAGACGGCAGCAGCGTGACAAGGTAAGTGCCCTACCCTATATTTATTGATTTGTTAGATTAGAGGTTATTTTAGGGGTATGTTAGGGTTTTGTTTGCTTTACGGTTTTGTGGGTGGGCACAAATTAAATTTGGGAATGGAGGGAATATTGGGTAAAAGGATGACTAGGGAGGGTAATAAAGGAGATAGGGGAGGTGGGTGGAGGTCCAAGGGATCAGGGTATTAGGTCATTATAGGATGTATTGATGGTAAATACATGGTATTATTTGAGTTGTTGATTTGTTTATGAGATATGAATTTGTTGTGTTGATGTGGATAGAAATTATGTGAGTTAGGCATGATGAAGTCAGCTTGGTATATGCATGAATCGAGTCAAGTTGGTTTAGGCATGGATCGAGTCAGGTTGATTTAGGCATGGATCGAGTCAGGTCAGTTTAGGCATGACCAATGCCAGGTTATAGGCATGGATTGACTCAGGGTCGGTTTAGGCATTGGTGAACCAGGTTATTGGTCACCAGATTGAGTGACCAGTGCTGGTTAAAGCATTGGTGAGTCAGGGTATAGGCATGGATTGAGTCAGGCTAAAGGCATGGATGAGTCAGGTTTGAATTAGGCATGGTTGCAAAAAGGTCTAGTTTAGGCATGGTGTGGGCTAGGTAGGTTTAGGCATGGGTGGGGTGAAAAGTAAGGTGATAGTGGAAATTCATAATTTTATGAAGATGAATTGATAATATGGGTCATATGTGAGATGTCGTGCTATATATCTATGCATAGTAGGGGATAGAGCACAGTAGGTGTAATACATGTATGTGGTGATAGGGTTCTACCTCTATTGACACAACGTGTTATGTGTGTGGTGCAGCCAATTTTAGGTATAAAAAGGAGCTATAACAGTGTGGAGTGATAATGTGAGGCTTGACGTGGGATGAATTGTGTCAGGGTATAGATGGCCATGCTAACCTCCAAGTAGCCCCATGCCCTTGCATGGTTGCCTACATAGTCATCGATAGATGAAGGGACATCCATGACCAATGTACGTTCTCACCATACCGCTAGGTGAGATGACTATCACCCTGGAGATATGAAAATGAGTTGGCAGATTTTTGGGTTACCCATATTGTGGGTCCCATGTTATAGGTCTATCTCCTCTAAGGTCTCCAAAGAGTGATTGTGACTATTTTTGGAGATAACCCCAAAAGCTAAGCATCTGAGGATTCCATAGTACTATTTTTAGCTAATGGAGAGATGTACCTAAAGCCCGTCTAAAAGAGAAGAGGTGAGGCAATAGTGCCACTTTCTGATGGTAGGATCATATCGTGCTACTATGCACTACCTTGATGCAGAGGGTGGATGAACTTGAAACCCTAAAGATCACTGCATGGGGGTGCTATTATACGGTGAAAATGGTCACATGATCACCCACTTTCCTAGGTTCCAACAAGTCCCTTGAGTGCATCTAGTACAGGGAGTTGTGGGCATGGTTTCAAGGGTAAAAAGTGGGTAATTTTTATATATGGTATAGGTAGCATGCTATTCCAGCAAGAGAACCTAGCTCACCTTGGGCAATTCCATGAAAAAAAGGTTGAGTGTTTTGACTTATAGTTGAAATAGACTGATCGATGTGGGAAGTCTATATGAGATGAATAAAATTTAACTCCTTGAGGTCTTCGTAAAGTTGATCGATGTGGGAAGATTCAGTTAATCTCATTTTTTTTAATATAAGAGCTTTTCATAGTTGTCCTTTGAGGGAGCAATCTATTTATAGCAGTAGTTATCAAGAGGAAGATGTCCTTTTGAGGGAGTCATTTGATTTATTAGAAGTTTGACTGAAGGAGTTTTGGTCGCATGTGAGGTCTTTGAAGTCATGGATAAGACCAAGGTGGAGAATAGGGCTCTTATTCAAAAGGAAAGGTGAAAAAACCATGGGATCTCATCGAAAGGTAGATGAAAAGTATCCATGAGAATCATGCTATGTACAACACCATGGTGCACGTATTCAAGAGAAGGTAACAAGTGATGGGGACTCACATGATTCTTGTTTAATTGTTGGTGAGGTGCATGAAGTGAATATCGGACTCAAGGGACAAGCATGGAAAGAGACAAAAGTGAGGTAGGACTACAAGTCAATAATATAATGGTTGAAGATGCAAGGTGTTAAGGGGCTCAGGTTCATATTTTACCATTGAGTTAAGATAAATGATAAGCACCTGATCCATAGGTATGAGTCACGATGTATGGTCCAAGCCAATTAGAAGCAAATTTTCCCCGCTTAATATTTTCTAATTTAGTTACATGTTTATTTTCTTTCAGGACAAGGTCACTGACTTGGAAGGTTCATGCATGGACACGTTTGTCGTAGGATACGTTTGATACATTTTTGGTAAACTTGAAGGTGATCCAGAGCATTAAGACAATGTTCATCTAATAAATTATAGCTGTGCTAAATGGTCTTGACGAAAGTCATCATCAATGAGCATGTCATGGAGAGAAATGTAGAGTGAGGGTATTTAGACTTTAAGAGGCAGGACTACCTCGGTACCATAGACAAGAGAAAAAGGTATGGCCATAGTGGAAGTGCGAATACTAGTACGGTATTCCCACAGCACAAAAGGAATGTGCATATTCCAATCCTTCCCAGTATCGTCAACCACTTTCATAAGAATTTTGTTGAGGGTTTTGTTAGTGGATTCAGATTGGCCATTGGTTTGGGGGTAATAAGATGATGAGAAACTACGTTGAATGCCGAAGGCATCGCAAAGCTTTTATAATGTTTTGTTTTTGAATTGTTTTCCATTATTAGTAATGAGGCGATGAGGAACACCAAAGAGACAAATGATGTGGTGGTTAATGAACTCACATATTTTCTCAACTTTCATGGAGATGAGTGGTATGGCTTCCACCCATTTTGTATAGTATTCGGTAGTAGTGATGATCCATTGATGACGCTGGGAAGAATGAGGATTGATTTCTCCAACAAGATCCAAACCGCATTGAGAGAAGGGTTAAAGGTCTCGAGTGACATGTAAGGCATGACTGGGTGTATGATGAAGATTGGAATGTTGCTGGAATTTTACACAATGCATTTGACGTAGTCACAATAATCATGGTTAAGGGTCAGCCAGTAATAGCCCAGGGTGAAGAATACACTTAGCAATAGCAAGGCCACTGAAGTGACTTGCACATATGCCATCATGAACTTCCTTAATGGTATAAGGAATTTCAGATATTATGAGGCATCATAAGAGAATACCATCAAAGCCACACTTATAGAGGAGACCCCCCAGAATGACATAATGATAGACCCTTTTAAATAAGGCGTGTTGCTCGTTACGGGTGAGATTAGGAGGTAAGATGGAGAGAGAAAGGTAGTTGGAGTATTGTTTATACCAAAGGTCACTCGGGTTAGGGGTAGCGGTTCTGATTGATTAAACATTGTGAGGTAAATAAAAAGGTGATTGGAGTCAATTGTATGGTGATAAAGATTTTAGAATTGAGCGGGTGAAGCAGGTTATTTAGGAAGCTAAGCAGGCCATGGTATCTACAAATTTATTGGTTGAACATGGGATGGTTTGAAGGGTGTGGTGCAATCAAAGGTGGTCAAAAGTATGTCTACATGATGTTTATACTTTTGAAGTATCTCGTTATGACATTGGTACATACCATTGACTTGGTTTACGACCAATTGAGAATCACCAAAGATGTTGATTGATTTGACATTTAGGGTGTAGGCGGCATAGAGACCTAGTACAAGCTCTTCGTATTCAGACAATATTATTGGTACATTCAAAATCTAATTTGAACAGAAAAAGGCATGGGTTCACCCTCAAGGGGAATGAGGATAATACCAGGCCCCACCCACATTGACACTTGGAACCATCAAAGAAGAGTGTTATTTGGTAAGAAAGTTCATCCAGGTAGAGGGTAGCAATTGACTCATCTAGAAAGTCAAAATTAGAGGGTTGATCACCAAAAATAGGTGTTTTGGCCAATTGGTTAGAGATAGCTTGGCCCTTGATGGAATTTTGATGAATGAATTCAAGGTCAAGATCAGCTAAAAGCATAAGCCATTATGTGACATGCTGATTTTGATAAGGTTTGGCGTACATGAAGTGTAAGGGGTCATGGTGTTGGTCAAAACATAGGTTTTGTGGTTGAGTAGGTATTGGTAGGAGTTTGTTGGCAATGAAAAACTAAGGCTAAGAAAAGTTTTTTGGGGTGGGTGTATCAATTTTCATCAGTCCAAAAGAGTATGGCTTATGTAATAAACCACCTGACTCCCTGTGTTGTTCATCGCGATGAGTGAGCATGGCTCTCAACAAGTGATTGGTAGTGGATATGTATAGATAAAAAGGTTGATCATCTTTAGGTGGAATGAGTATGGGTGGTTGGAGAAGGTATTATTTTAAGGCCTCAAAATCTTTGTGGACAGTCATCATCCCATTTAAAGGAGACATCCTTTTTTAGTAGATGACGAAATGGTTGACACTCGATCCAGATAATTGTGAAATGAAATGAGGAATAGACTACAACTCACCTTGTAGGCTACGGAGTTGTTTAAGGTTAGTAGGTAGAGGAATTTCGAGAATGGCCTTGACTTTAGTAGGGTCAAATTCTATACCATGGAGGGAAATGATAAATCCCAAGATTTTTCCTGAGAGAACTGTGAAGACACACTTCTTTGGCTTAAGGTGGACGTAACATTTAATGAGATGGTCAAAGATAGTTTTGAGGATGGCAAGGTGATTAGAGTGGCATTTATATTTGGCCAAGAGATCATCCACGTAATCTTCCAATATGTGATGCATGATGTCATGGAAGATGTAATTCATAGCTCGTACTAATATGTGGCACTAGCATTTTTAAGGTCAAAAGGCATGACTCGATAGTAGAAGGTCCCCCAAGGGGTGATGAACAAGGTTTTTTGTTGATCTTCTATGGCAAGAAAAATTTGGATATAACTTGAGAAGCCATCCATGAGTGATAGCATCTCATGGCCAGCGGTAAGGTCAACTAGCTGGTCAATATCATGTAAAGGAAAGTCATCTTTTAGACATGCTAGGTTGAGGTCATGGAAGTCCATGCAAATATGGAGTCCACCTATCGCCTTAGTGACAGGGACAATGATAGAAATCCAATGAGGATAATCAATGGGTAAGATGAAGGAAACAAAAACAAGGCACTGAAGTTCCTCTTTAACAAGAAGGGGTATGCGAGGGTGCATTTTCCTCAGCTTTTGTTTAATGGGTTTGGCACCAAGAATGGTGACAATATTATGGAACACTATGGTGAGGATCAATACTGGGCATGTTTGTATAAGACCAAGTGAAACCATGGTTATGATCTCAGAGAAAAGAAGTGATGGCTTCCTATTCAGCATTATCTAAAGATTGATTCGATCTTTAGGCTGTACGGGTCGTCCTGAGTATGAATGTTGATCTCGATAGTTGATTCATTCAACATGGTTTACATCTCAGAAGGTAATGACTGATGAATATATGAGTCTTCTGCACCAAGGTAGGTGAGTATGGATTCATCATCCTGACATTGAACAATGTTAATTAAAGGTGTATTGTCATCGATCATTTCAGGATATAGAAAGGGAAGATTGGAAGGGGCCTCACCCTCGCATGTTGATAAGTCAGAGGCCCCAAGGAAATGGTGTTTATGAAAAAAAAAATTAGGAGGGATAGATTTAGGATCCATCAACTCTGTCAGTGAAGGTGGTGATGAAGGTGGAGCAGGTGAGGAAGTTGGAGAAGGGTTAGTGTCCTTAATGATTTCAATACGGACCTGTTTGGTAGGTGGTTCAGGAAAGCTAATATCACTACAGTCATTAAATTTACAGGTGGTACATGGAATAATGGTATGGTGGCATTGCTCTTCAAATCCAAAACCAAAACCCTTACACACACATCGGTGCAAGAAGGTGTGGGTGAAATGGTGATTAGTAAGTGATTGGAAGTCAACAGAAAAGGGGTGAGTTTGTGATGGTGCTTTGGGTGTGTAAGTGGTAGTATCAAGTCCCCCATAGGTGAGACTAGTACAAAGGTGAGGAGGATCATAGAGGAGATGTGCTCTTATGTAGTGATCATAGCGAGGTTTTTGGTGAAGGCTTCTATATTATTGTGGAGTAAGTAATGTGTTGACACTATATAGGCGGTACTCCCCCAAAGTGAGGCATTGAAAAACACCTTCCAAGGGATTAGTGGTTGATATGTAGGTATCTGGAATGGATGATGTGTTGGAGATTGATGTGGAGGTGGATTTAACGGATTGGGAAGCTACTGGGTCAGCCATGGAGGTTATGGAAGTGATAGGAATGGATGAGGTATGTGTGATAGAAGCAGCGGTTGTACTAGTAAGTGGAGGTGTAGGTGAAGAAGTAACAGCTGTGGAGGTAGTTGGCTTAATAGATATGAGCACATCGTTGGGTCGGTAAAGCATGTTGCATGTTTTAAAAGGTGATGGGTCAACTAGAATGGTATAAGTGTGTCCTTCATGTTAAAACTTTACACAATGATGCAAAGTGGAAGGAACACAACTCATGACATGAATCCAGGGTCTATCAAGTAATAGGTTATATTAGAATTGCCCCTCCAAGATGTAAAATAATTCTGGAACAATGTGGGGGCCCACGCGAATTGTGGAGGTTGACATGGTACCTAGTGTAGAGGTGATAGCGTCATTGAATGAACGGAACATGACCACATGTTTATGCATGTAATTGTCAGGTATGTGCATTTGAGTGAATGCATGGGATGAAATGATGTTAATGCTAGCACCCCCATCAATCATCACATGGTGTACCCGTATGTCATCGATGTGGATAGAGATGAAGAGGGTTGGGTCTAGGTCATCATTTTGGTGTGGTGTGATCTCTTCCTCTGAGAAGCTAAGGGAGGCCACTTGGTGAATAGGGTGGCTTGAAGATGAAGGTGGTAATATGGTGAGAGAGGCTACATGATGGGGTGTGATAATGGAGGCCACAGGTGTAGGGTCATTGGGTAAACCCTCAATAGATTGAAGAACCTCCATGAGATCATGACGATGGGATTCTGAGGTTTGGATGAGGTCATATAGGGACATTTTAAGGGGAGACTGGTGTAATTGTTTGAGCATGGTGCGATGTGTGAAACCATTATAAATGTGGTACGTAGGGCATTGGATAGTGATTTTAGGTATGGGTGCAGATGGTATGTTGGGTATAGGATTGGTTGGTGGGTCATTTTCCTTTTCATTGCCCTTATCCTTTTGAGAATGTGTATTGATGTGTATCATGTTGTTATGAGGGGAGTTGGTAAATGGATAAGGTGTAGGGTGAGTGGTATAACGACACGACGGGAAAAAACCTACCGGAGGAGAAAAAACTTGTGAGGTGAGTTAGGCGCAACGCCATTTGGGTGGTGGCATGGTAAGTTCTCTAATACAAACCATGTTAATTTCAAATCTTAGGGATGGCTCTAGGAGCTATGAGGGTGGACTTTTTGGTTGTTGAGTGGGTAGTGTGGGAATGGGTGTTGGTGAAGCAGGATCCTCATCGAGAAGGTCATCGTTGTCAAAGTTAGCTTCTAGGGGACACAACTGGATAAGGATGGTTTTCAAGGCCTTGTAATTTTCCACATCATGCCCTAGTGCACGATGGTAAGCACAAATTTTAGTATAATCAAACCATTTTGGCTTGGGTTTGAGGGGGTCATAAGGTCTGAGTGGAGGTAATTTGATGATAGAGGTCTTAAGGAGATTGGATAAAATTTTGGCATAGGACCCTACTAGTGGATCGTAATGGGAAGTGAACATGGGTTTGGGTGTAGGTGTAGTTGATTGTTGAGGAATAATCTTTGGAAGTAGAGAGGGTCAAGTTATGGGTTTGGGTGCTAGCGTGGTTTTGGGTGTCAGACGTGTTTGTTTAGGTATGGGTATAGTAGGTGAACGAGTAGGAGGGTGTGTGGTTGTTTTGACTACCTTATTATGGGGTAGTGGAGTTTTGTTTTTGGGTCGTACCTTCTTGGGTAAAGGTGATATGGGTGTATAGGATCTAGAAGGAAAAGAAAATGGGGGATTAGGGAAAGTTACCCATGGGGATAATGGGGTTGCTATGAAGGTAGATGATGCGGGTTGTGCTTGGGGTGTGAGAGACAATGACTGAAGTGTAGTGGGTAGTGAAGCAATAACTGAGGGTATTGGAGGTATGGGTGGTAAAGATGTTGCAGGTGCTGGTGTAAGTCATGTTGGGTGTCTGGGGAGATTAGAGGTTTGATGGGTTGTGGTGTATGTGGTTTACTAGTGGGTGGAGGTTTCTTGACCATGTGGGCTAACTGAGATCCTAAGATGGACGGGACAGGTGCAGGTGTGATTGGCATAGAAAAGGTATGAGTTCTATGGGTGTGGTGCTTCTATTCGGGTGTCAGAGTAGGTGTGGTGTTGTCTTTGGAGGATGTAGCTAAATCCAGTTTGATAGGTGGATGAGTAAGGTTGGTAGTCAGGATGACCCCTAAAGTGGTAATGGGTTTAGTCGAGAATGATGTCATAGGTGTGGGTTTAGGTTTACATATAGATTGGGCTATGGGTAAGGATGTGGTTTGAGCTATGATAGGTGTCATGGAAGGAGTTGTGATAGAGGCAGTTGTGTTTGGTTCGATTGGTCAAAATACTTTTGGGTAGATAGTAGAGGTATCAGCAAGTGACCTTTTTATCTACATTGAAATAGGAAGAAAAAGGCATCCCCATAGTAAGGCTCTATCCACATAATCTAAGTGATTGTCCAAATGTGAGAATGACACATCTGTAGGTGGAGTTGATGAGGACCTAATGGCAATTCCTGTAAAATGTGTCTCAGAGACAGGAAATTGGCTAGCTTCAGCTTCAATGGGTAGGAGAGCCGAAAGTAGGTCTGTAGGATTTTGGGTAGCTGATGGAGAATGCTCACCAAGAGGAAAAGGTATCTCAACTGGGTCTATGATAGGTAGAGGAGATGATGGGAGCTCCTCTATAGGTGGAGGAGATGATGGGTGCTCCTCTATGGGTGGAGGTAATGGGTGCTCCTCTATGGGTGGAGGAGGTATTGTGGGTAAAGGTTCTCTAAGTAGAGAAGCCAGGAGTGAGATGGTCTCGATGTTAGTGGGGGACTCCTCTGTAGGTGATGAAGGAGATGAAAGATGTTCCTCGGTGGGTGAAGGAATAGGGGAGGTTGGTTCTAATGTGGAAGAAGGATTTTGGGATACGATTTCCTCTATGGAAGGAATGTGAGGTAATTGGGAGGTGACAGGTATGTCATTAAAGATAGCGTGGACCTCACGGGTATGGGTATCATGAGTTGAGGTCTCACTGGTTTGATCAGATGAAGGGGCATGGTTGGGAAATGGTTTCTTGAAGATGTGTAGGTTTTGGTTGGTAGGTGCATTATGATTATCCATGGTTAACTCACCTTTCTTGAGCATTTCTTGGACAATATTTTTGAAATTGATGCAATTTCCATCACTATGACCCTTTACTTGATGATAGTTACAGAAGGCATGTACTTTGTACCATGCATGCATGGGGTGAGTAGGGTCAAAACCAATGTGTGCTTTTATGGGTGGAAGGGTAATGGCCCTGGCTTTAATAATCTTTTCTAATATAGAAGAGTAAGGTTCCCCAATTGGGGTGTATTTCCACTGCTCTCGTCTGAATTGAAAAGTCTAGATAGGTGAGAGATTAGATGAGGGGATAGCCTGATTTGATGGATGAGCTGGGCTGGCCTTGAGCACCACTATGTTAGTGATGCCCTTAGATTTTAAATAATTGGTTTTTGGTTTGGAAGAAGAATCGGTATCATTCAACTTGAATGCCGAATTCTTACTGCATAATTGGATTTTCTTATCTTCAATGGCCCGAATCTCTAACTTTGGTGCCATAGTGAATGCTTCATCAAATGTTCGGAAGGTTTGGATCTGTAAGGTTAGTGAGATATGTTTAGCACAAGCTTACATGATGAGCTCAATGAGTTCTGTTTATGGCAGTTGGAAGGTGAGTTGGTTGATCAAGCTACGTCAACGAGCGACAAAATTTGTGATAGATTCATCCTCATATTGACGCATGGAGTATAGGTTGGTCATGGTAACCTTTTTGATGATATTGATAGAGAAATGATCCAAGAAGTCTTGGGCTACCTAATTGAATGAGAATATGGAGTGTCTAGGTAACCCACTATACCAATCCAATGTAGGTCCAGTTAGAGACATGGGAAAAGTTCTCAAGAGTAAGGCATCATCGTGAGCAATTAGATAACACCCATGTTTGAATGACCAAAAATGCTGTTGTGGGTCTTCTTTGCTATTGGAACAATTGAATTTAGGAATTTCCTAATGCACAGGGTATGGGAAAATAGGAATGGATGGGTGGATGGGTTTGCTGTAAATATCATCATAGGTGTGAGTGTTTCAGGAGATGAAAAACTGATTCCTATAATGTTTATATCTTTCCAACATCAATTTGATTAGGTTGTTGGTAGGTTGTGATGATTGGGTGCCTCCTATAGTGTGAGAGGGTTAGTTTTGGGCATATAATGGGGATGGCACTCCAGTGTATGGTGTTGCCATATAGGTTGATCGGGAAGAAGGAAGTGAAACAAGAGGCACGTACCCTGAGTGAATAATGGATGAAATAGGAGGTGGCTGATAGTATGTATATGGAGGTGGAAGGGTCATGGTAACCCTAGTGGCAACAAGACTTAATGATTTTGGAATGGAAAGGACCACATTCTGAAAAGGGGTAGGGGTCACTAACATGGGAGGTGGTATTGTAGCTACGGGTATGTGTGAGACATTAGGGGCAGATGAGGTTGCATTTTGGGTAGTTGTCGAGGGTATGCTGGATGTGGCTAGGGTAACGGAGGTGGCAGACGTGGCAGTCATAGCAAGTATATGACCTAGCTATGAAACGACTAAGGATAAGGTATACGTGAGTAGTACAGAGCTATATGAATCTGATGCAAGAGTGGGAGACGAGAGTCAGGGGGATAGATACGGGCATACCATATATCAACTTACCTGAGGCATCTCAAGTGGACGAGTGAGAAAGGTAAAACTACAAGGTGACAGGGTTTTTGGTCAAGGAGTCATGCGAACTCCTCATATCTCCGATAGTGATAGTGATAGGTTGGATGGGATCCATGGATGGTGATAAAATGGAAGGTGGTGAAGGACTAGGTAGGAAGTGGTTAACAACTGGCATGAAACACAAGTGAACTTTCTTGTCTTCAGGTCAGCACCATGTGAAACTAGTACTGATTAGGTAGGGCCGCTTCTCTGTAAATGACACAGAACAATAGTAGGAACAGGTGAATCTAATTGTAAAAAGTGGATTAGGTACCAAATGGTGGTTGGAGAGTGAAAAAAGCTAACCAATGATGCCAATTAGGGGTAACCGACTGCCGGTCACTCTAGAAAATGGTCAGTGAGTGAAAAATGAGGGAGAAGGTCAAATCTGACAGGTATACCAAATCTGATGGTGTTTTACAATGTCAATGGGAATAATGGCAGTGACAAGGACTATGAAAAGTTAAAGAAAATGAATAAAATGTCCTTTTGGGTAGGTTAACAAAAGGACCTGGAACCGATGTTGGTTGGGTATAACAAATGATGGTTAGAGGGTAACCGACGTCGGTTACTGTGAAATTGAAATAGTGATGAAAGAAAAGTGGTTGTGAATTAAAATCTGATGTATAATGAAACCCAGAATTCTAGGAATGATGATGATATGGCCTAGGCACACTGAGGTGTATCTGAGAATACACCAGCTGTGATGAGGAGCATGCAAGGATGAACAAAAAAAATAAATAATGTGATCTCTCACCTCAGCATGCAAACCAAGCAGAAACACTAAGAAAAATGTGATCCTAGGAGTGCCTTTTATATTATGTTTGTTTAGCTTATGTTATTTAAGGACTGGAAACATGAATTTTGAAATAGATTTTTTTTTGTGAGGATGGCTTCCTACAAAGAAGGAGATCTAAAAGGTGAGGTTTCACGTATGTTATGGTGGGGGCAGGCCTCACTCTGAAGTATGACTCGATAGAGCAGCGAGCTGGGTGCCCACTGTGCTGTGATCGTGTGATCATCTAAAACTTATTCTAGGTAAGATGTTGTTTAAGAATGTGTGTATTTTAAATTTTTGTGAGGTTTGGTAAGACTCTGAGAGAGAGAAAGAGAAATAAAGTCCTTTCTACAGTTCATTTATCAACCATTAGCTGGTCATGACCTCCAGCGTCTGGGTCACCCGTCAATTAATGTGAGCTAATGTAATAAATCAGAATGTAATGCACTTATTTTTAAGCCCAAATTGAAGTGTTAAGTTGGATGACACAATAATATGAAGAGGAAGAGGGATGTTGTTTCACTATTATGTAGAAAACACGAAGAAATGGCTATTTTTAATTACACCAAAAGAAAGGTTTCCTATAGAGAAAATAGAAAGAAAAGGTGGGTTACCAAGGAATAAGATTAATGTGTATGCTTTTCAGAAGGGAAACAAACACACAACTTTTCCTAGGAATGAATGAAATGCAAGGAACCCCAGATGCATCCCACCGAGCATGCCAAAATGTTTCACTGTTTCTAGATCGGTTCTTTGAAGTATTGACGAAACAAATAGGGTAACGGGCATAGGAGGGATACCTATTTAAATAATGGTTGATGGGTTGTTGCACGTGTATAACATATGAATCCACAGATGATTGTGAGAGCTTCCTTTTGGTTAGGAGGAACTACCTATAATACAAAACAAGACCACAGAAAATCTTTAAAAATATATGCAGTGAAATGCCGAGCATATGTTAGATCCGAGAAGTGTGATACTTCCTAGATGGTTGTCAGTCCACTGTTTTAAACAAATTAATGCAGTAAATAAGGTAAATCCTATTGTAATTCAAAATTATTTAGTTATCTCACTTAAAACACAATAAGAAATAGATCTAATCTAACAGGCTAGGTTAGAATAGGATCTGAAGGCCAAGTAATTTGATCTAGGTCTCTGCAGGTCTGACAGAGGTCTCAGGTAGATCACAGGTTAATGAGGGTGAAAGGGAATTAGGTGGATAGGTTACTATTCTAGGTTGTATGGGAAAATACAGTAATCGATGTCGATAAAGGGTGACCGGTGGTGGTTTGGTGTAACTAGTGCCGATTACTGTGGAGTTTTGGGAATGCCACAAAACGAGATTTAGGTATGCTTTGTGATTACACAATGGATTTTGGTTGGTCGAGATGAGTTGTTGGGTGATTTAGGTAGGATTTTTTGGGGTCTTATTGGGTATATGGAGGGGTGAGTGTTGGGGGAGGTCAATAGGTGGCTAGGTAAATGAAAGATGATAATATAATGATGAAATGGAATAAACCAGAGAAGTATAACATTTAATTACTTAGATTTTGGTCTTGGATGCCTATGAGTGAGGAATGGAGGCATTGATTAGAGGTTTTGAAGGCTACAGGTGATCACCAACTGAAGGAAAGCTTTTGCATGGGCTGAATGTACATTCCTCTTTGCTTGGTTAGATCAAATCATTGTTGGGATGGATGTGCAGGAAAAGATGATTGATCTCCTTCCTTGCATGTGTGTTCTCGCTAGAATTCACTAAGGTTTTCCAACTTTTCCAATAATTTTCCAACCTTCTTCCAACCTTGAGAATAAGGTTGCTTTGGGGTTAAAAGGGTAACTGACGGTGGATCCTGCTTAACTGGCGACGGTTACGTGTAACCAGCGTCGGTCAAGGCGGGATTTCGTAGGTTTACTAAACTAGGGAGATCCTCTTGATTTCCTCAGATCTCATGCCGTCAACCCATATATTAGACTGGGAGCTTCTTGTAGGCATGTGGGAATGCGGTTAGAGGGAGTGTAGGCATTGATTTTTAGGGTTTGGGTACATCTTAGTTAGTTATGACAACTTACTAAGAATTGGTCTTAGGTTGAGTTGGCTTGATGAGGTGTCTAAGTGAGGTGTATGTATGGATATTATTTAAATTAAGATATTTAAATAATAAATATAGTGAGGATAATGAATTAAATTAATTAAATTAATATTAGTGAGGTGAAAAGGGGTCATGGCTAGGTTAATATAATGAAGGGTTCTTGTTTGTCGAGGGACCAAAGGGGAGTGTGACCTAATTTTAGTGTCTATAAGTATATCAAGAATTTTGAGACATGTCTTTGTTTTCTACAGTCATCACATTTTGAGATAAGTAAGGAAGATGGAAACATTAGAAAGTATATTTTTCTTATTGAGTATAACTTGTGTGTTATGTTGGTTAGTGATCGTTTCATTTAAGCTCTGAGTAAGTTGTATTTTGGTGTACACAGGAAGTTTTTGGTCTTTTCTGTCGTATGGATTATGGTTTACTTAAAAAAATTCCTAGGTTCTCATGTTTCTTATTTGGGGGTTTATGCATTATATGAGATCCAGGTGATCCTCAGTGGAACTTTTTGGGTGCTCTAGGCCTGAGTGATTCACTTGTATAATGTATAGTTATTTTATTTTGTTTTCTTGCTCTTGTGTTTATTATTTTTGGTGTTTTTTTTGTTGGTGTTGTTTGCTCTCTTTGTGATGTGATGTATTTTTTATCATTTACTCAACTTCATTTCCCAATGGATAGGCATTTGGCCTTCTTCTCCTATGGTTTCTTTTGGTGTTCTTTAGACACCCTCTAGGGGAGTCCATCCCCAAGATAGAGCTGATTTTTGTGCCCATAATCATCATGCTTTATTTTAGTGCCATATCATTGGATGTGATCCCAATATTTAGTTTGGTTCTACACTTCGTATCAGAATTTCAAATATTTCTTCATAGATCCTTCTATTTCAGTGGATAAACTAGGTTCTCGTTTGATTATGTGCTTGTTCAAGGTTTCAGGGTTTCTGGGTTTTGTGAAGTAAAAGAGGTAGCATGTACTTTGACGTGTTATAGGGACAATCAGTTGATTTTGTGGAGTATGTTTATTGGCTGTGAAGTGTTAATTCTCACCGTACATGAGGCAAGGAAATATTTTTTTGAAAGCGTGAAGGAATCAGAAAGTGTATCATGTTTTCATTCTGTATTTTTATGGAACACGGGTTAGTTTTTCAACCTCGTGATGTGAAATAAAACATAAATTAAATGTGTGAATGAATAAATAGTAATGTCAAAGTATGCCTTATGCTTGATAATATTTAAATTAATGGTTTGACCTTGAGGCACGAAGAGGTATGTTTGACTAACTTGCAATGTGGAAGATCGTTGGATCTTGAAATTAAATTTACATTCTACATTGCTTAGAAATGTTTGAAGTATGAATTGAAGTTTTTATCACTAGCTTAGGTGCCTGTTGATGCAAAATCACAGCACCCCTGGATATTGATCAGTTTTCCAGGTTGATCATATTAATATCCAGTGTGATAGCATAACATTGAATCCTTTCTCCAAGTGTGGGACTTGAAGAGTGAGAAAGGAATCTCTAGAGAAAGGCTGGTTCCTATTCCTCTGTTCAGGTGCACACAAAATATGCAGAGGGTTTTCTCAAAATCTAATCTAATCTGCCAAGGAGACAAGGTAAGAAGATGCATAAAATAAATCTAAGCTAATAGAGGTGATGCACCGAGGAATGAAGAACATATGCTTTGCCACATTAAACACAGACCATGTAGATATAACACAACACCATGCACAGATAGCAAAAATGCAATGAAAGATCAAGAATGACAGTAATAAATATGTAAGAGGGTTTAGAAGCAACCACAGACACATATATATTGCTCAAGGATCGATTCAATACATTGTAATGGCCAAAAGCAAGAAACGGTGTTACATTCTATATGGGAGGTTTGAAAACTCCACAAATCTTCTTATGAACAGGAGAGAAGGGAGGGTGCAAAGCAGAAATGTCCAACATTAGAAAGAAGCCCCTCCTTACAATTTATAGGAAGAATGAGAGAGAAAAGAGAGAGGAATTCGAAATCTGCCCCAACCACCTCCAGAATGCACATAACTCATCTCATAATGATGGAAGCGGCGGATCCTGGCAAAACGGCGAGCTGCCTAGCAGAGGCGGCGAACTGTCTGCTGCATTAAAGTTGTTAGTTGAGCATCACTTCTGCTTATTATTTCATGCCAGAGGTGTCTTCTGATTTTCTTTCTTCAAACTGAACCAAAATGAAAGATTGACCCTGGAAACGTGTAGAGAATCTCACAAGCTTTCCATTGATGTAAAGAATGCGCAAATCTAAGCTTTGGATCGAAAGTTATGTCGATCTGAAGTTTTAGGGCACGGAACAGGTGAAAACGGATTTTTGAATTTCTTCCCGCGCTCTGCCACTTGGATGACACGTGGCACACTCTGATTTGCTGAATAATTCTCTCTCCTCTACTTTTCGGCGGGCTGTCTCTTGAGTTTTGACTTTTGGTGCTCTTGGAACATTTTCCACATTTTTTCCCACGCCCCGCCACTAGGGAGACGTGGCATGCATTGGTTGGTTTACGAACCTGCCGGGTCTTCTTTCACTTTTACCCCTTTTGGCTTAGATTTGGCCAAACTTTCCAACTCCTCCCTGAGCTCTGCACTTCTATGCTCCATTGGACACATGTCCAATTTCTATTGGCCCGGGCCAGTGCTTCAAAACCTTGCCCTTTGACCTTTTGGCTTCTCCTTGATGACACGTGGCAATTTCTCAATGGTTCTCGGGCCTGCCGGGTCTTCCGCGTACTTCGCGTCCATTCGTCCCGGATGTCCCAGTGCTGCTTGGGACAAAAACCTCCGATCCGCCCGAAATGGGCTTCCTTGTCCCTCATTTGGCCAAAGACACGTGGCACCTTTTGATTGGCTTTCGGCTCCTTCGGCTTCTTCGCGTATTTTGGGTCTTTTTGTCCTGGACGTCCTATTTTGATTTTGGACCTTTTGGGACAATTTCGGCCAATTCGGCCGGTTCGGGTATTTCTGGCCCGCTTGTCCCAATTGCTTTTGGGCTCCTTGTGCTGATTTCGCGCGAACCGGCCGGTTCGGGCATTTCGCATCCATTTGTCCCACTCGTCCCGAACTGTCCCCCTCAGCAGTTAGTCGATTTTCTCTCGGTCGAACCGGCATTTCGCGCCCGCCGCGTACTTTCGTCCCACTTGTCCCAAATGCTTTGTGGGCCGACTGGACTCATTTCGGCCGGTTCGGGCGGTTCGCGTACCTTTGTCCCATTTGTCCCACCTTGTGCTGGACTAGGACTTAGCCGATTTTCACAATTTTTCCTGGCCCAAACTACTTGCTTTCTGCAACCCTCTCCGCAGTTTCTCTAAGCCTGCTCCTTCCTTCTTCGGCCTGGGGAGTTTAGAAAGATTCCTGAAGGGACCCTAGAAACCTGATTTTGCTCTGAATCAGTCATTTTTCTTGGAATTTGGACATCCTGATGCATGTTATCAAATTTACCCTGGGGGGGTGAATTTTGACAACAATTTTGACGACTCAGCGGGGTTACCTGCCTGCTAGGTAGAAGATCAGTGGCCTTCTAGCGGTCCATTGGGCATGGAGTTAAGCATTAACCTGAAACAAGCCTGATACTGCAACTTCCCCTCCAGCAACACTCTGAACTGTAGAAAACAACCTGAGAGCAGCAAAACCTGTGCCAAAGCACTTAGGGAAATAGAAACCTAACTACAACAGGACAATGTGCATACGCACTTAGAGGAATTAAGAAAGATCTAAATTAATATTTACAACGGCAAAACGTTTCTCTTAGTAGCAATGTTTAAGATGGATTCCGTTAACCGGAATCAGAAGTTCCTCTCCATCCAATGCAGACAATTGGAAGGCATTACTACTTTTGCACCCCGTGACCATGTAGGGACCACTCCAGATGGCATCAAACTTGGAATGCCTTCCTGGTTTTGCCCGATCTGCATCCCATTTCAGAACTAGGTCCCCTTCCTGGAAGGTCCTTGCTCTAGCTCTCTTATCAAACCATCTTTTTACTACGGCCTGATCCTTTTCAATCGTCTGAACCGCATGTTCTCTGATTTCTTCTAATTCCATCAATTCTGCATACCTGGCCTCCATTGGTTCGAATTCAGATAACTCAAGCTGCTTCATGAGCTCCAAGGCTGGCAATTCTAATGATATAGGCAATACTGCCTCCTTCCCATAGACCAACTTGTAGGGAGAATTACCTGTAGACCTCTTTGGTGTTATTCTGTCAGCCCATAACGCTGATTTTAGCCTTGTATGCCATGTTCTTTGATTTTCATCCAGAGTCCTTCTGATGATTTTTAGCAAATTCTTGTTTGTGGACTCTGCCTGTCCATTACCCTGCGGGTAATAATTTGAAGAGGTGCTCAAATAGATTCCATTCTTGACAGCCCATTCTGTAATTTTTGAACCTACGAATGCTAATGCATTATCTGATATGATGGTGGCCGGCACACCGAATCTTGTTATTATCCCTTCATAAAAGTCTAGTATGCTAGACTCACCTGCCTCTTTGAGCGCTACTGCTTCGGTCCACTTGGTGAAATAGTCTGTTGCTGTAAGAATCCACTTGTGGCCTTGACTCGAATTGGGATTGATGACTCCAATGAAGTCCAATCCCCATTGCATGAATGGATGATCTACTGAAATTGGACGAAGGGGAAGTGCTGCTAACCTTCCTTTCCCTGTGAAGAACGCACATTTCTTGCATTTCTTAACCCATGAGTAGCAATCATTGAATACAGTAGGCCAATAGTAACCAGCTTTCATGATTTTGAGAGCTGTTACTCGTGGGGTGAAATGGCCTCCTGCCTCCCCGTCATGGAACTCTTGTAAGATCCTCTCGATCTGACCTGTCCCGATGCATCTCAATAGAACACCGTTGATGTCCCTTTTAAACAAAACATTATCAACAAGCACATAAGGAATTGCTTGTAATCTGAAGTACCTTCTTTTCGCTTTGCTCATTTCTGGAGGGCACATGCCCGTTTGTAGGAAATGTATCATATTCTGAGTCCAACAGGGGGTGAACACATCATCATTTTCCTGTTTTTGATCTTCTTGTAATAGCAGGACAGCGTCTTCTTCATCTTTTGGGCTGTCTGGTTGTTTGGAAGCGAGCTGCTCACACAAACCTTTGCCTCTTACCAGCTTGGTGATCTTGATCTCAATGTCATACTCCATGACACGGGTGATCCATCCTGCCCTTTTCTCATTCAAATCTTTGTTGAGGAGGAAGTCCTTAACCCCAGCATGTGAGACCAATAACTGGACCTTGTTATTCGAGACTAAATGCTTGAATTTCTTCAAGCTTCTGATTACTGCAAGCACATGCTTTTCAATAAAAGAGTACCTTAATTCGCAGTCATTTAGGCTCTGGCTGAAGAAAGCAATCGGCTGCTCCTCATTATATTTGTTCTGTTGTACCAGAATGGCAGAAATAGTGTCATCACCTCCAAATGCATAGAGGATGAAATCCTTAGAAAAGTCAGGGTTGATGAGAGTAGGTGCCTGGGAGATGGCTTCTTTGATTGCTTCAAAACTCTCCTTGCCTTCTGCCGTCCATTTGAAAGCCATGCTTTTCCTTAACATTTTGGTGATGGGCTTGACAAGGGCTGCAAAGTTTGGGACAAACCTTCGAACAAAGTTTATCCTTCCCAGGAAACTCTGAAGAGCTTTCTTGTGACTTGGCAATGGTAGAGCCCTTATGGCTTCAACCCTCTCTGGATCAATTGCTAATCCTTCCTTGGAGACAATGTGGCCAAGGAGTTTCCCTTCATGTGCAAGAAAGATGCACTTCTTAGGATTTAAAGACACTCCAAACTTTCTACATCTCTGAAACACTTGCCTGAGGTGAAAGAGATGGTCTGCAGCATTTTTTGAGAAGACAGTAATGTCATCTAAGTATATCAGTACTGTCTTGTTGATCAAGCCTTTGAATGCCATATCCATAGCTCGCTGGAATGTTGCTCCGGCGTTCGACAGTCCAAATGGCATCTTCTTGTAAGCATACGTGCCCCATTTAGTTGTGAAGGCTGTCTTGAACTGGTCTTCCTCCACCATAATTTGATTGAAGCCTGAGTAACCATCAAGTAGCGAAAACCTTTCTGACCCAGCTACGACCTGCAATATTTGCTCCATGGAAGGGAGTGGATAATGGTCCTTGAGAGAGGCTCTATTCAAATCTCTGAAGTCAACACATAGCCTGATCTCTCCACTTTTCTTTCTGACCGGAACCAAGTTCGCAACCCAGCTTGAGTGCTTGATAGGGAATATAATTGCTGACTCAATCAGCTTGTCCAGCTCCTTTCTCATGAGAGGCTCCATGTGTGGATTGACTGGTCTCTGTTTCTGCCTGACAGGCTTAGTATTTGGATCCAACTCGATGGTATGCTGAGCTAAGTTAGGATTGAAGCCCTTCAAGTCTTCATAGCTCCAAGAAAACACGTCAGGGAATTCTTGACAAAGCTGTATGAACTCATATCTCTCTTGCTCAGTTGTCATTTTTCCAATTTGCAATGGCCTGTTCTCTTTTACCAAGATGGATACCGAATCTTCCCTCTTGACCTGAATATTTGCTTTCTCCTTTCTAAACTGATCATTGGGGTTAAAAATGGACTCCAAGGTGACAAGTCCCTTGGGCAGCTTGTCAGTTCTCAGCTGTATCACCTGGTCACCATATTGCTGTTCCAACTTCTCTTGATTCTTAGCTGAGAACTCAGCTTCTTCTTGCAAGAAGTGGATGATTTGCTGGTCATTCTCAAATACCTGCCAACTGACATCGTTATCCGGCACTGAAGGCCTCACAATCACGTGGATGTTTGGCTGTACCTTGTCTTGTTGAATGTTTTCTACGATGTCAAAGGCTGCCCCTACTGCTGCAAGCCTGTCAGCAGCTTGATTCTCTTTTCTGGGGATGGCCTTGATGCCAAAGCCCTCAAAATCTTCCATGAGGTCCCACACCCTGTTCTTGTAGCACCTGAGTAGATCATTTTTGGCGGCATGCTGTCCCTTGACCTGATTTACAATCAGCTCACTGTCCCCAAAAACTTGCAAGTTCTTTATTTTTCTCTTTATTGCCCAATGCATCCCCTGCACCAAGGCTTCATATTCAGCAGTGTTATTGGAGCATGCAAATTGAAATCTAAAAGCTGAATAATACTTCACTCCTTGCGGTGAAATAAGCATGGCTCCACCTCCTGCGCCTTGTCTACTCCTTGATCCATCAAAAAATAGTTGCCATACCTCGTTGTCATCCTTGTCGTTTGGCTTGGTGATGCTAGGAATAGGTTGACTTTCTTCATGTATACAATAGAATCCTAGTTTAGATTCTTCTACCTCTTGATAAGGATCAAAAGCATGCACCTTGCTTGCCCATTCATCAAGAGTCAAATTTGGGATACTTCCAACCTTAGTGTCGGCTTCATCAGTGCCGAGGTGATCTTCTTGATCAAATGCTGAGCAATTGGTATTAATATGACTTGGAGTATAGGGTTCAATGTGGAAATCTGCAATAGGTTCTGACCTAATTGTAGCTTTAGTTCCATACCTCGTTCTGAACAGCATGTGTGACCAATCAGCGGATAAATATCCCCCAATCTTGGCAGTAAAGTCCCTTGACAAGCATAGGGCAAAGAGTGGTGGAAGGTCTATGACTGAGACGTCTTGCAAAACAACCACATTGGGACATGCATGCAAGGTAAGACTCAAGTTTTTTATAACTCCAACTGTGGCTACTGCTGTCCCATCTAATTGCACTACTCCCTTAGTTGTTATTTCATACTGGAGCCCTAGCTGATCAGCTATCTGTTTAGGCATTACTGAACTACTTGCCCCAGAGTCAATCATGCAATTATGTACCAACTTGTCTCCTATGATCAATGAAACATAAAATGGAGGGGGCTTCAGCATTTTACCTTGTTGTGCTCCATGATTTCCTTCAGGCTGGGCAGCATTTGTAAGCACTTTGTCTTGCCTCTGAACCTGCTGATTCGAAATTGGCCAGTCCTTCATAGCAGCTTGCAGCAGATCTCTTTGGCCTGGGATGGATAGGGATTCCCACATAGATATATTGACGTTTGTTTTCTTCATCTGATCAATGATACTGAATGGTGATGAAGGATCTCTCTGCTGTCCCTTGATTTGCACATTTGCTCCTTGAATATGGGCAGCAACAGCTGGCATTTGATTTGGCCAAGGGGCTGTTCTTGGCTGCCCTCGTGCATTTGAAACTGGGTTTTGCTTGCCAATCATTTGTGGAGCTGTGGAAGGTTGTGGATTGGCTGGGGCTAACGGCTGTTCTTCACCCAAATTTCTCCTTTTTGACCTTGTGTTGGCTGCAACACCTTGAGAGACTGCCTGATTCATACCACAGAAATCCTCTGCCTGCCAATTTACCAATGTGGTGTCATTTGGGGCAGGTTGCTGTTGGAATGTTTCTTGTTGTTGGCTGTTTTCTTGACTACTTTCACCTTCCACACCAGCACTTGTTACCATTAAAGCTTGGGTTAAAGCACCATTATAGCACATGGATTGATTATGGGGTTCATTACATGGAAAACACCATTCATACTCCTGGGCAATATTGTTTTGTGCTGGTACTAATGCCTTAGAGGCAGATATGGCATTTGGATTATAGGGCTGGAATGGTCTATTGACAGGAGGCCTTGTTTGATTCATATTTGCAGCTGGATTAGGTGGCCTTTGAGGCTGATATGGCTGCCTATTAGGTTGAGTTTGAGGCTGATACGAAGGTTTAAAACCTTGAGTTTGCTGTCTCTTGAGTGTGACCAGCTCATTACCTAAATTTTGCAGCTGCTTCATGACTTCTTGAAGCTCATTTGGGGCACTTGGAGATGAAGTGGAAGCTTCATTTGAACTCTGATTCCTAGGAGTGGGAATAGGAGCTAAGACAGGTGCTTGACTAGTACTTGGGCTCTCTAAACTTGGATATAATGGCATTGGAGGCCTAGGAGCTAGCTTGCCAGCTTGAATCAGACAATTTTCAGCTCTAATGGCAATACTATAAGCAACAGGGATAGTTGTGCCTCCCATAGATTGAATCAACATAGAAATATCAGAATTTAAAGCTTTAAGGTAGTATAGAAAAGCACCTCCTGTTGTTGGTCTGACTGCTACTGGAATTCTATCCCAAGATCTTTGAAATCTGAAGTTGAAGTCAGTTAGCTGCTCATTGGAAGCTCTCTTGATGGTTGTCAGCTGCTCCAAAAGAGACAAGTTGTCTCCCTTCTCTCCAAATTGATTATGAAGTGCAATACACAGCTGATTCCAGTTCGTGATAGAAGCAGCTTCAAGGCTTCTAAACCATTGCAATGCTTTTCCTTTGAATGAAGACGCCAGCAATTTGACAGCTACTTGCATCTCATTAATCTCATGGATTGCACAAATGTTAGCAATGTCCTTGACATGATCACCAGGAGTGGTCTGATTTTCTCCAGTGAAGTATGGAATGTTCTTCAATGCTGCAACTGGGATTGGATTTTGTGCATTGAGAGCAAGTGGGCTGCTGCCTGTGAAGTTGACATAGGGGTTTACTGGTTGTGCCATTCTGAGTGGTCTTAAAACCCTTGTATATTGAAAGAAAGGCCTGTCAGGTGGAGGAGTTGAGAGAGTTCTGTTTGGTGGAGATGGAGACCTTTGAATCCTTCTTCCTCTTTGCCTTCTTCTTGGAGATAGTTGCAGGTATTCAAACGGCACTTCCTCTTCTCTAACTCTTGACCTTGTGATTCTTCTCATAAGCTTTTAGGCCTGACTGCTGAAATTCTATTGATTCCTCCCTTTGGAGTCGCCAGATATGCAAATAATAGCTCTTTTTAAGCAAGAAAATTACAGCAGATGCATATCAACCTTGCTGCAATAAAAATGAGACCTCTAGTCCCACCGGGCGTGCCAAAACTGTTGATGCAAAATCACAGCACCCCTGGATATTGATCAGTTTTCCAGGTTGATCATATTAATATCCAGTGTGATAGCATAACATTGAATCCTTTCTCCAAGTGTGGGACTTGAAGAGTGAGAAAGGAATCTCCAGAGAAAGGCTGGTTCCTATTCCTCTGTTCAGGTGCACACAAAATATGCAGAGGGTTTTCTCAAAATCTAATCTAATCTGCCAAGGAGACAAGGTAAGAAGATGCATAAAATAAATCTAAGCTAATAGAGGTGATGCACCGAGGAATGAAGAACATATGCTTTGCCACATTAAACACAGACCATGTAGATATAACACAACACCATGCACAGATAGCAAAAATGCAATGAAAGATCAAGAATGACAGTAATAAATATGTAAGAGGGTTTAGAAGCAACCACAGACACATATATATTGCTCAAGGATCGATTCAATACATTGCAATGGCCAAAAGCAAGAAACGGTGTTACAGTCTATATGGGAGGTTTGAAAACTCCACAAATCTTCTTATGAACAGGAGAGAAGGGAGGGTGCAAAGCAGAAATGTCCAACATTAGAAAGAAGCCCCTCCTTACAATTTATAGGAAGAATGAGAGAGAAAAGAGAGAGGAATTCGAAATCTGCCCCAACCACCTCTAGAATGCACATAACTCATCTCATAATGATGGAAGCGGCGGATCCTGGCAAAACGGTGAGCTGCCTAGCAGAGGCAGCGAACTGTCTGCTGCATTAAAGTTGTTAGTTGAGCATCACTTCTGCTTATTATTTCGTGTCAGAGGCGTCTTCTGATTTTCTTTCTTCAAACTGAACCAAAATGAAAGATTGACCCTGGAAACGTGTAGAGAATCTCACAAGATTTCCGTTGATATAAAGAACGCGCAAATCTGAGCTCTGGATCGAAAGTTATGTCGATCTGAAGTTTTAGGGCACGGAACAGGTGAAAACGGATTTTTGAATTTCTTCCCGCGCTCTGCCACTTGGATGACACGTGGCACGCTCTGATTCGCTGAATAATTCTCTCTCCTCTGCTTTTCGGTGGGCTGTCTTTTGAATTTTGACTTTTGGTGCCCTAGGAACATTTTCCACGTGGCACTATCCCATTGGTTCGGATCGGTGCTCGAAAACTCGCCCATTGACTTTTTGACTTTTCTCTTGTGAGGACACGTGGCACCTTCTGATTGGTCCTCGGTTGATTCGGCTCCTTCGCGTACTTCACGTCCATTTGTCCCGGATGTCCCATTTGATTTTGGGCCCTTTGTGCTCATTTCGACCGGTTGCGGGTCATTTCGCGTCCATTTCGTCCCAGACGTCCCATTTGATTTTGGACCCTCTGACTCATTTCGGCCGGTTCGGGCAGTTCAGGCATTTTTGGCCCGCTTGTCCCACTTTGCTTCGGACTGACTTGACTCTTTTCGGCTCGGTCCGGCTGGTTCACGCCTTTTTCGGCCCGATTGTCCCACAGGCGTCTCTCAGCAGTTAGCCAATTTTTTTCCTCTCGGGACAATTTCGGCATTTCGCGTCCACCGCGTACTTTTGTCCCAAATGTCCCTGTTGCTTTGCGGGCTGTTTGTGCTTATTTCGCGCGAACCGGCCGGTTCGAGCATTTCGTGTCCATTTGTCCCACTCGTCCCAAACTGTCCCCCTCAGCAGTTAGTCGATTTTCTCTCGGTCGAACCGGCATTTCGCGCCCGCCGCGTACTTTCGTCCCACTTGTCCCAAATGCTTTGTGGGCCGACTGGACTCATTTCGGCCGGTTCGGGCGGTTCGCGTACCTTTGTCCCATTTGTCCCACCTTGTGCTGGACTAGGACTTAGCTGATTTTCACAATTTTTCCTGGCCCAAACTACTTGCTTTCTGCAACCCTCTCCGCAGTTTCTCTAAGCCTGCTCCTTCCTTCTTCGGCCTGGGGAGTTTAGAAAGATTCCTGAAGGGACCCTAGAAACCTGATTTTGCTCTGAATCAGTCATTTTTCTTGGAATTTGGACATCCTGATGCATGTTATCAAATTTACCCTGGGGGGGTGAATTTTGACAACAGTGCCTGGTTGTGTAATTGGTTGATGTTTGGTGCATATTTATGGTTTCTCCGACGTATAAATGAGAAGTGCTTAATATTTTCTATTTATAAACCTGAGAGTGATTAAGTAGTAAGTGCTAGATTTCTTGTATAGGATAGCTTGCAGTTTTGCTAAATGTGTGTTCTGCTATAAATGGAGAAATTAAATATCATACATCCATTACTTCATTTGGGAAGGTTGAAATGCATTTTAGCAGCTGATCCTTGTGATGTATAAATTCTTCATGGGCCACATCACTGAAAAAATGGACATCCCTAGTCAGGCCTTATGAAATTCCCTTTTTAAGAAATTTTAGGACCCCTACTCATTTCCAGTTTAGAATTTGAGTAAATTCCCTTTTTTCTTTCAAGTGATCTCACCCACTCACAGAGATATATTCCCCCCTTACGTATGATTTAGTCTTGGGACTTGTGAAAGGTCGAGTCATGAGGATCTTCACTTCCCCATTAGGTGGATCATCAGGGATAGCTTTCCACTTCTTTAGGAGAGAGTCCTGGGTACCCACCGTAGCCTTGAATTCAACTAGGGCATCCTCAAGTGTCAATATCCACTTCTCTTTCTCATCTATATGTAAGTCTGGAAGTATTTTTTCATTCTTTGGTTCACACATTAGGGCCAAAACAAGAAGCTACGTCTCTAATAAAGGGGAAGCATAGTAATATTTATACATGTGTCAGTGATCATTGTGGATACAAGGGAAGTGATGGGACTAATGATTTTTCAAATTCTCCATAATCAGATGATACTTAAGGAGAATGAGATGAAAGTGAAGATTTTGGAAAATAGGAAATGAAGCACACATTTTGTCCAGCCAATTCAGAAATGACATAATTAGTGTGTCTTGGGAGGATCTATTCAGGGGATTAGCTCAAATGTTAGGTACACTAAATACATGCTTTATAAAGGCTTCATTGGGGCATGTCAGGTGGAAGAATTCACCTAGGTTGGTGAGTTATTCTCTTATGGGATTCACTCCTAATGTTGAAGAAGCCATGATAGAAGGGTTATTTATGGAATAAAAAATGTGGGATGCTCTATGAAATTTAGATAGTAAATTTGAGGCCCATTAATCCACTCTTAAATAGGCATGTTGCTCTAGGTTGACATGTTTTAAGAATTGTGTCACCATAAATTTCATATCTTTCCTAGATCAGTAGGCATGAGTGGAATTTAAATCAAAGTTAAATATTCATTTGAATCATGTCACCAAAGGGTAAATAATTCTTTGTGTCTTCAAATAAAATTCTTTTCAATTTAATCTTATTTTCCATGTCGCATTAAGTCTCATGTGGAAAATCAAATTGTAAATCAATATGATATGGAAAAGATTTTTCCACGTCATGCTTGCATGATGGTTATAGTTTGGTAGTGGGAAAAGTTGAAGGTTTTCTTGGAGGAATATTCTATGATATTTCTTGGAGTGTACGAGAGATATACTAGGCGTGAATGAATTATAATATGGATGGAATATTCCCTAAAACCCTGAAGTGGATAAGATTATATAAGAAGGGAGGGTTTTAGAGAGGAGGATATGGTTCATTTGAAGGGTGATCCCTTTGGATGAGAGGAATAACTCACTTGAAGGGCTCCACGAGGAGTTAATGTGTCTTTGTTGTAGGAACTCGCACCTCTTTTGTGTAAGAATTTTTTGGATTTTTATTTATTTGACGTTCATGTCAAGGTGGTTGCATAGTAAAACCATTGACAAGCTTTGAGAGTGTGTTTATGTCTCCCTTATTGTTTTTCTAAAATAAATGCATTCGTTTCAAACAATATATAGAAATTATTGTCATGCTCTATTATCAAATGACCTGGAGGTGTAATTACGAGTGTTTTCTTCAAGAATCTCATGTGGAAGATGACCAGAAATTATATGTTAACACGTTGTAATGGTTGCTTGGTTTGGATGGCAAAAGAGTGAAGTCTTAAATGGGTACTTTAGGGGTATTATTCTCAAGCCTATAAGATCCCTCTTTGATCTACCATAACAAGTGATTTGTTTACATATCTTGGGGGTCCCTTAATTCTAGAACAATTAGTGTAATCCACACATAGATGTTTCAGTCTTAACGGTCATAAGCTAGATCATCAAGGATTTGGGTCATTTA
This sequence comes from Taxus chinensis, assembly GCA_019776745.2. NCBI lineage: Eukaryota > Viridiplantae > Streptophyta > Pinopsida > Cupressales > Taxaceae > Taxus > Taxus chinensis. The sequence continues at coordinate 435,955,750 of CM034156.1, read as the reverse complement.
TCTTCTTGTAGGTTCCTATTGAAAAATCCCCCCTAAAAACTCTCATTATCCAACCACTATGTCATGAAATAATGCAAATTTCATGGTGTGATAGTCAACATATTTATTAGCTTCCTTATCCCTTTTGATGTTCAAGTATTTCCTCTCTACAAATCCATCCCCGCCTTATAATTTCTCAAATACCTTTTTTGGGGTACCATTCAAAAATCCCACAAATTTCGTATTAAAGCAACATTTCAAGAAAATTTTGGGTGAGATAAAGAATCATCTTATAAATATTCTAAGGGTTTTTTCATTTCCAATTAAGTATTACCCAATCCTTTGCATCATTACGCAGAAATAGATGTAAATTCTCTATAGTTGGTGTTGAACCCACTTAGGATCTATCTTCAACATCCCATGTCATATTTCCCTGGTACTTGTAGTGCTTCCTGACCACTCATTCAAGTGAGCACTACATCTTATGGCTACACATTTCCTTATATTTTCCTTCCTTTCTAGACTAGACACTTGTCTCCAACCCCTCACCCTTTTCTCACCCCTCAGATTACACATCGGGTTCTCTCACCCTGTCTCAAGTAGATCCAAAATAAATAGGTAAATCAGCCACACCCTTTGTCAAGGTGCCTCCCCATCACTCCCAAAGAGATCACGGTTGAGTGAGAAGAATAAGACCATGTCCCCAGATACAAAATGACAACTCATCTAGTTTCCCCCTCATGCCTCACCCCCTTTCCTACCCATACCACCATGGTGCTTCCATTCCCCCTCTCTATCCACCCTGGTTAGTTTACATCTGAGAGCCAACAACAAGAACCATGAGGCATCATCTTAAGGTATTTTTTTCCAAAAGCATGGCAAAGCATTGCATGGTATATCAGGTAAAATCTAAGAACATTGTGTAATTATAAGAGATTTAAAAATATTCAAAATATACATTATAATTCAAGTTAAATAGGTCATCATAACTCATTGGTCAAATTGGATTTATCTTCGTCTCTTAGTGAGTTGGGTGAGCTCAGTGAGCTAGTTGAATTAAGCTAAGTGAGATGATAGATTTGAGCTAGTTAAAATGAAAGGGTTGGTAGGGTGAGTTAGGTGATCCAATCAAGATCTCATCCTTCTTCTTTTAGGAGTTCATATCTCACATGTCAATAAAGGCAGAGTTTTTAATCTTGTAGTATTGTGTGTAAGACAGGGATACAAGTATGAAGAGGTTTGAGCATCGTGAATGAAAATTGTGAAATTCTATGGAGAAAGGGATTGATCCTCACTCTCATCATGAATAATTCATCATCATGGGTGAGGCTCATGTCCATATAATGATCACATCAAGAGGTCTTAAAATAATGTTTCTAAACACTCATTCAAAGGTTTGAGGTTTTTATACATCTAGCAGTATGAGGATATTGTGACCACCATGTCTCAGCTCAAAAAGTTCTACATCAGAAGGATCTTCTTCAACAGATCATTCAATTCCCTTTCCTTCTCCTCTTCTATCCCTTTCTTCTAATTCTTCATTGTACGCAATCATGGTATTTTGTCCTATTCACGTAAGTGACAATATTTATAAATATTAAAAGTATTCTCTTAGAATTATAACATAGATGCTTAATTTGTATCTTCTAAGGGAAAATGAAAGCTCAAAATTTGAATAAGAGCATGAAGATTCATGTGGGGGAGACGAGAAGTCAATTCATAATGCTATAAATTGGGGTGTCTTCTCCATTCCAAAGGATCCTGGATTTTAAAATTTTTTACTCTCTAGTAATTGTGAATTATGTTTTGGATGTTGAAATTTGTATCACCAACACAAGAAATAAAAGATACATTCTCCCATTTATTTTTCTCATGTTTTTCCTCTACTCTCTCACTTTTATAACCTTGCAAGTATGGTGATCAATAAGGAACTTGGTTTCCTTGATAAATGAACCTAAATAACTATATGTCTTGGTATTTTTGTCTCTTTATATGCTTCATTGTTTTTTTCCTCTAATTGAATGTTTAACTACTTCGGTTATTAGGTGTGAACTCTTAAATTGCATAGTCATAGAAATAACCTTCCTTTTCCTAATTTCTCTCCTTCACCCCTCACTGCTGTGAATTCCTCCCTTGTACCGTGTACAATCACTTTTCCATAGGTTCACTGAAGTGTGCATGTGTGACCTCGGGCCTATTTGGCCACCCCACAACATTAATATATAATTATGATAGTTACATTAACTAATGGGAGCCTTCCCATGCACAAGAAGTAGGGATGTAGCCCCATGAGCATTGGTGGAAACACATAATTTTCCATACGAAAAATTATTTCACCAATACATCTATGTAATGTTTTCCAAATTTCAGTATCTAGAACTATTTTTGAGGGATTTTTCAATGAAAGAGATGAGTTCACCAAATTTTTACACCATTTTAAAGATTTAACTAAGACTAGATTGTTATGGAATGCACAAAAAACTCTAAAGGATAAGCTTATAATATTAGGAGCTACTTTGATTAATTAACTTCTAATCTTAGTCATACAATATTAGAATAGCTTTATTAGCACTTAGATTTATTGTTTACAATATGATACAAGATCAAAAAAAGAGGGAAGATGTAATTATCTATATAAAATGGTAAAGGATATATTTGGATGCAAACACTAAAAAAACTAGGAGAAGTGAACTTCTAGATACTTCATTCTAGAAACTACACTAGTACAAACATTACAACTATTCTAGGAACATTTGTATGTTCTTGGACCTATTCTATCATCTTAGACCTGCTAAGAGTGAGTTTATGAAACTTTATGAACCCTTCAGTGTTATGGAAATACGCTTCACCTATCAAACCTTAAGTGTCTTATAATAATGAAACAAATGAAATCATATGAATGGAACTCAAATCCTAACCATGGTTGTAAGTTCCTACAAAAAGGTTAATGTTTGGGTTGAAATGTAATCTATGCATCATCTACATTTGAGCTACTCTAAAGAGGACTCAAACCACACATATTTCTCCACCTATCATTTTACATATAGATGAATATAGCTAGTCTATAACTTGAATCACTTTTAACATCCTTGATATGGTTGTTCTTTTGCTAAGACATTGAATAGGGCTCTTTGATCTCTTGGAGATGAGGGACGATAAAATACTTGACTTAGTTGAGTGCTTTAGAATTAGAGTTATTGTTTACCAAATGGATGTACATCATCTTTGGGAAAAATTAGTGATCTTTGGGTTCATTTTGTTTAGATTTGTAATGAGTGTGCTAAGGGATTGTTATGTTCTTACCATGTGAGTACATGAGCTGATTTTAACTAGATTATATAGGAATTTGAAAGTAATTTTTTATGTAAAGGCCAGAAAAGGAAGATGAAAAGACCCAAAAAATACATTCCAACTAAAATAAAATTTGGAATATGTGTCATTCCAATACCATAAAGGTCAGCCATAACTATATTCCACATACTAAACTTACTGTATGGTTTTACACAAGGAGATGGTGGATGAAATCTGGAAGTTGCATTATGATGACATATATTACACACTTATTTTATGGATTTATATTCAGAAATTTTTAACACATTTGTCTGTAAGAAAAAGTAAGTTAGGATATATATAATAATAGGGGATTGGATGTAGATGTTTCTCTTATCTAATAAGCTTGGTCATAACTAGGAGTGTCAAAGTGATAAATTTCCAAATTTGAGTTTTTACACTTGTGCACAAACTCCAATCCCAAGTGACGTATCTTTTATTATCTTCCTTCACTTTCTTATTTGTGCAAACTACACAATCACTTATAAAACTATGCTCTATAATATCCTTAGGCATCTCACCTAAAATCTTTCACATTATCACCATATTCCTATATGGAGCTATGTAGATAAGACTAAACCATCCCAAGGTTTAGTCTTAGGATAAATGATTTAATCTCCCACCACCCAACAACCATTTTTTCTTACTTGATATCTTTTCTTGGGTAATTTCATATCCCATAGTTCATCTTTAATGTGAAATAAATATTATAATTTCCTATAAAATACATTTCAAATCACTTATTCATGGTACCTAGAACTCATATATCACTCTAAAGAGAATTCATTGGAAAAAATCCTAAAGAACTCTATGATCTCCTAAATTCCTTCAAAGTGGTAAAAGAACCTAGGAACTATCCATACACATGTTTGAAGCTAGCCAAACAAGGTTCAAGATCCATGTTTCTCATTATATAAACCTCCCAAGTTAATCTAATCTAGGCTTGAGTACATTGAGCCACTATCTTTCATTGTCAAAGGATCAAGTTTACAAATTATTTGTATATATATATATATATATATATATATATATATATATATATATATATATATATATCACATGCTAGGTGGAGAACTATGTGTGGTTTAAGGAATCTTTAGAGTATTTTATTTTCTTCATATGTGGAACATGGTTTCTTGAACCAAATAATTAACCTTTTTTTAGGGTCTCCTACCCATGGTCAGGGTTTTAGGTTATTTCACAACACATATGTGCAATACCTAGGTTATAGTGTGAAGGTCATCAAAAAAATTGTAGCTACATAGAAAGTGAAAAAGTATCAATACATCCCTATGAAAAACTATACAAGTCAAGAATATACTAAACCATACTCCATGACAATATATATGGTTCCATACAAAATTATTATTTATACGCGGTTCTATAAATTAAGCATTTTCATTTCATATCCAGTTTGCACAGTCATTATATACTACAAGATCACATCTCTACTTCTATAATTAGATAATTTCACTTCTCCTTTTGTGATTTGAGATATCATATTTATTATTATATCTTACAAATTGCCTTGGAAGCTTTATTTTAGTTTACATATTAATTTTTATCAATTAATTAGATTATGCAACCTATACTACCACCTTTAAATAAATAATAACCACATCACAACATCCCAACTTATTTATTTTTAGGGTGTAATTAATTCAAATCTATATTTAAAATTTGGAAGAAATTAGTGCAATGGTGCAACACATAAATATGTTTATCATTAGAAAATTTTGTGCATACGAAATGGAGTTTCAAGGTACATTGATTCATCTCCATGGTTTGCATAAACATTCAAATAAGTGGTGTAAGGGTTTATATACTTTGTGTAAGGTTGGATCACTTGTTACAAGACTAAGATATTTCATTTAGTTAATTTACATCCCATTAAAACTATGTAAAAAAAAATCACTTATATTTTACATGGTATCATGTAAGTAATTTTTAAGGGTTCATGTTACCAAAAATGATTCATATCAATGGTGCAAATGTATCTTTGAAACTATTAAACCATCTAAATTTATTCGAGTAAATGTAAAAGGATTCACTTTGAAGGCTAATCTGGAGCCTTGTGCATAAGGGTGTATCATGTGAATGATATTCAAGAGTCAAATAATTTGAATTCAATTTTTTTTTGCATAGATATATGAGATGAAAAATATTCAGTTTTAATTTTTTTATCTAAATCAGAGTCATTAAGTTGTGTTACGATTGTAAATTCATTGAAGAGTATTTGGGAATTATATTGCATAGTGAACTCTGATAAATCAATTAGGGAGTCTTTAATAAAATCTAAATGGGTAACATGTAGCTACAATGCAATATTATAATAAGATGGTGTGTGGTCCTATAATAACTCGCCCTTATTCTTGAAAAATAAATTTAGTTCTATCTATTTTTATAGCTCTAAGTCAAGAGTTAATTCCTTTGGGTCACATAGCTTATTTTTTTCTTCAATATACTCATATCAATAGTATTATATATTTATATTTCCTCGTATATTTCATATAGGATATATCTATTGTGATTGGTCTTGTGTTCATATAATATATTGTTTCCTTAGAGTTGATTAATAAATTATATTTACACTAATTGATTCCATATGAAAAGGTTGGGAGTTAGTCAATATTAATGTTACTTGATATCTCTTTGTGGTTAATTTAAATTCTTAAATGGAATCCATATCCTTGACTATATCATTTGGTATTAGAGTAAAAATTTATTCCTTGTGAGTGAGCATCGATCATCAGTTTTCCACATTTGAAAGTGTGAATAAAAAATTGTGAATAATTCCACTTATGAAATTTGGGTAGAAGGCATTGAGGATTAGATGATTGAGATCACTTGATCTCAAGGAAACATAATGTTCACATAGGAAGTATCACTAAAATAGTAGCAAGAACACCCAAATCACCAAGAGTTTCTAAATTGGTAGAGTTGATAAGAGAAGTACAAACCTATTTGGAGGGTATAGAAGCTCCCCAATGTTGAGGTATTATGGGATATTTAAACATGATCGATGATGAATTCTCTATTGAATCACTTGTATACTAAGATCTAAAGTAAAAATTTGATGATTAAGAAGATAGATTCTTGCATGTAATAACGATAGTGGGGAAAATCCCAAGTTTCATATTCCAAGATATTATAGTACCTAAAAATATCATGGGTTGGATTAATCAGTTAGAAACATAATTTTAGTATAAATGATTGAAATATCCCAAGAATATTAAGTTTTTCTAGAAATAATTTTAATGGCCAAACATATCTACAATGGTAGCATGTTAATTCCAAAAGAGTGAATAGAGATAAGTAAAAATAACTGGTATAGATTGGTGAAAAAATTAAAGGATAATTCCATGCTTGGAATACTTTATAGATTTATTTAATAATTTGTAGGATCTATTAAAAAATTAGTTAAAGTGTAAAATTATACATCAAGGAATTCTATAGACTCACTCTTAAAGTGGGTCATGTTGAGGTTTAAACTAGGAAGATCTCATGTTACATGAATAGATTATACATTTCCATCTAGTATGAGATAATTATTATCTTAGCATGTTCCATTTAATATGCATATTCTTGTGTATTAAATTTTTAAAATTAGTTATAAAAAAATAAGGATTATTGCAAAATGAAGGAATATTCATGCATGGATATTGACAAGGTAGCAATAGAGAAAATTATACGTAAGAGGATGAAGAAGGAATATATAAACATAATGATGGCATGATATAGGTATAGGAAACTCTAACTAAGGTATAGGAGCCCAAGATCAATTCCTTGGATGAAAATTCACAAGCACATGATTTAGGTATGGATATAATTGGCATATAACATTGAATGCTTGCATGCACAAACTGATGGTTGTAGAATAAATGATGTTAGTGCATATGTTGAGAAATATTATGATGAGAGTGTTACATCAGTGCATCATAATAATGAAATAGAAACTATAAAATCTCTTATAATATGGATAGTTTTGTAGAAACCATCAAAAGAGAATAAAATTTTACCCATAAGAGTTTTTTAAGAAGTTCATGTAAGTCATTAAAAGAATTTTGTAAGGTAATTATGGATAGTAAAAATACTAACAACTTGTATACATAAGAGATAGTAGATAAACTGGTTCAAAAGAGTATTACAAGTTTCTTGTTTTATAAAGGAACATTAGATATTGGTAGGTGTAATTTTTTTATTATGTTTCAAGATCATTACATACAAAGATTATGTAATGTGTGGTGCAATGGCCATAAATTTTTACAATAATTTTCTTGGTAGATATTGGAAGTGTAATAGGAAAGTACATCATGATGCTTGCATTAATACCTAAATATTGGTGAAGGATGGGGAATTACACACTTTCATCAATTTAAACTAAAAGAGTGAAAATGTGGATCATAATATATGCCTTGATGATTTTAGGTGATTATTTCTTTAGAGAATAAGATGATGAGTTAATCATTTTTCATTCATAACTACTTAATATTGTGTAATGTATACACATAAGATTATTAGAATAATAAATTATATGTGAGATGATATACTTTTTAGGTGATTTTGTAGCGTTTATTTCAAAAAAAATCCTAATGGATTACTATTGATCAGGAGTACAATTCATTACACGGAATTAATCTTAGGTTAATGTTTTCTAAACAAATGTGTATATAGTTTGACATAAAAGGAGAATTATTAAGTGAAAATTCAAGTTCAAGAGATAGTAGATAAGGGTTTAATTATATAATATTCAATATATTGTGATATATCAGTGGTGTTATAGCCAAATAAAAATGGATAACGAATTTTTATTAAGAGTAGAGAAATTTGAGAGGAATAAAAAATAAAATTGAGTATAGCTTCCTATTTATTTAAATAGATGATATGATGGATTCTCTTAATAAATAATAATATTTTAAAAATATACATTTTAAGAGTATATATAATTAAATCCACATTAGAGAAGGTGATGAATGGAAAATGACATTTAAATCACATGATTGAATGTAAGGGTGGTTGATCATTCCATTTGTGTCAAATAACACACCATATAATTTCTATAGACACAAAATCATGCACATATTACTATTTTACTTTGTTAGCAAGTATGTTGTTATATACATAGATCTTAAGTGAGAAAAATATTCATTGGTGACACGATCCCTTGTTCATCTACTTGTTTTGACTTATTTCTATTATATTTCTCATTTTATGTCACGTCTATAATTTCTTCTGGTCATGTCACATGGATCCCTGTCTATTAGTATTTTCACTTATGTCTTCATTTCCTCCAGGATACCAGTTCTCATTCTAGACACCAGTGCCCAAACACCCGTGTCTAGATCTAGGTTGTCCGATCCTACTTATTTTTGTCACTTATTTTGACATTTATGGTTGGAATTTTCGGTTTTCTCATCCTTATCCTAAGGTACTAGTTGGCATGTCATGTCACTAATGTTGAAATTCAAACAATAGATCCTTATATATACACAACATACATACCATTACAAGGGCTAGAAATTTTGTAGGGCTATCTTATCTATATACTATCAAAGGGACTGCATTTTTAGGCTTCTTATTCTACAAACACTTCATAAGAAGGGGAAGTTCTAAATTCCATCCCACACATTTTCATCTTATCTAGATATATCCCTCTATTTTGGAGTCATTGACACGAGGGAAACCTAAGGAAATAATTCCACACACAAACACAAAGAACTACATGGATTCTAAGATGTAGTGTAATGCTCAGTCATACTTTCACTTGGTCAGGTGACCATTGGGGTCATTCCAACTCCCCATATTTCATCTTTTATTTTTGGGATTCGATGTAGTTTGAGGATTTTGTAGGTAATTTCTCCTTGTAGGTTACATGTGATTTTTGGAGATCATCCAGTGACATACAGGAGACCAATAGTGAAGGTTAGTGACCATCTTGTGATACCATAAAACCATATTTTGACCTCCTGCATAGTCATGGGAGCCTAGTAGAGTTCTCTGGAGCCTAGGAACCCTAGCCCCATTCCAAGTGCTCTAGTCTAGCCTAATCTGATAGCTCCACAATTTTTTGAGTGCATTTGCGACAGCCTGGCATCCCTATTCATCAGTCTTTTAGCCCAGAATACTTCATGATTAATTAAATATAAGCTAAGTCATTATCTTTCTTCTCTTGCACTTATGGTTTTTATTTCAATAAATTAAGTGCTTGTATTGTAGCATTTATTTATCATATGTGACTATGCAATCTTATATTTAATATTAAGATTTTATTAAATCATTTGGTGAACCCATCCTTTATTGAAATCATTTCTCTTGGATCTACATGGTTAAATCCTATTTTTCTAATAAATTTATGCAACAAGTTAGTGTGAATCTTATCCTTGATGATGTTGTTGGGGCTGAACTCAGTGATCTTTATTTCCATGCTCAATGTGATTCCAAAATTCTCCAACAACTTCTTTCTTATGAACACAACATTCCCACTAGCTCTCACAACTCTAGTGTTTGTAGAGTCTCACCTGAAAATAATTTCACTTCATGTTTTCATTATTCTTCCATAGCAACCCATTTTGTTGTAGCTTCTTCTCCCCCTATTTTCATGCATGATAATATTATTATAGATCCTTTTCTTGATGATGTGTTTACTTCCATGGATATAAATAAATCAATTTCTAAGGATACAAATGAACATGTGCATAATGAAACTAGTCAAGATGAATGTAAAGTTATAGTTTATGTTTCTTATATTTCTAAAAATGCTTCAAATAATTGTAATGATATATCTTATGTTATCAATCCCCCTACTTCTTTATATGTTGATAGTCTTGAATAATTTATTGCTTGTGAAAATATGGTTGATAGTGATGTTGATTATGTTTCTCATCATGAGCATGTTAGTGAGGATGTTACTTCTCTCAAGACTGTTAAATGTGAATTTTCCACCCCTCCTTCCACTTGTGAGGTTATTTCTAATATCATTCATGATGATTCTTCTCCTTCCATTAGTACACCTCTTATTGTAACTCCTGAGTCTACATCTAGCATTCCTATAGAGCCTCTATGTTCTTCACCTCCTTCCCCACCTCCTTCTCCTCCTTCCACATCCACTCCTTCTCAATTCCCCATGATCACTCATAATGGCAAGCTTCAACCCCTCAATGTGCCTCTCACTTATTCTACCATACCTTCAAATGATATCTTATCACTCATGTATGTTGTTGGCCATTTGCAATCTCAAGTTCAATCTCTCACTCTCAAAATAAAATCCTATTATGTTTCCATTTACAATAACTCTCTTCATGGCAATCTTATTCCCAAGAAAGTTCACAATTCAAATTTTCCTAAGGATTTTATCATACCTACCTTTTCTTTTTTTAATGGCACTAGCAATCCTTATTTACATCTTAAGCACTATCATTTTTCTATGGCTTCCTATTCTAATGATCGATTATTACTAAGATATTTTCTTCATAATCTTCTTGATGATTCTCTCCAATGGTATATTGATTTACCTTATGGATCTATTAGTACATATTGTGACATGGAAGATGTTTTTCTTAGATAATTTATTCTTAACAATGGTCCTAGAGTTACACATGATTGTTTACCTAGCTTGCATCAAGGAAAGAAATAACCCATTCTAGATTACATTTTAAGTTTCAATTCTTACATGCATAAGTTATTATTTCATACTATTCATCTAGAAAAGTAATTTATCTTTTTCATGGTTTTATTCCTTGATTGAAATAAAAAACTACAATATGATACATGTGAATCGTTTACAATTTTTTGTTATAAATTTATTGATCTAGAACAAGATATAATTTATGCACATGTTATAGAACCCCCTTATATTTCTTCTACTTCTTCATTGTCTATTACTTCTTCTCCTCTTAAATATATTGAGTTTCCTCGACGGTCTCAATCTCCTCCACCGCGTAATCATCCTCCATCCCCTCCACCACATCGGTCACCACCTAAGTCTCTTTCATCTCCTACTCATGATCCAGTGCATTTCTGACATTCTAATAAGCCTCATGATGTTTTGCGTGTTCTATTAGAAAATCACTTGATTCGGTTACCTTCTAATCAACATCACCCTCCTCAGTGCTTGCATCACTAACGTGATCATCCTTATTGTAATTTCCACCACATCAATGGCCATTGAATGATTGTTATGCCTTACATGAAAAATTACAACAATTAGAAGATCGAGGTGTCATTTCCTTTGGTTCTCTCTCTCTCTCTCATGAGTGGTCTCTTTTTCCCATTCCACATTAGCTTGCTTCCACTTCTATTCACTTATCTCCTCTACCCAATTCTAAGGTTTTCATTCATCCATCTCAAGTTATCATTCATCCATCCTCCATCTACTAAATATATTTCTACATCATCTTGTCCTCCTCATAGTGCTACTACATCTCACTAGCTTCCTAATCCGTCAATATTTGCACCTCATACCAACTGCATATCCCATCATTGGAAATATTTCATCTGACATTCATTTTGGTTCTTACACTCATTCTAATACCACCTCACATGCTTCCACTATCCCTCACAATCCTCTTTATCTTTGCTAGGTTATTTCCATATATTCACCTCATTACCCTATGATGCACTCATTTTTTCTAAGGTTAATACATGACTATTGAGGGATCTGTTACAAAATGAACCTCACATTACTCATTTTTCACACTATATGTGCCATTCTCTATCTTTTTAACATACACTCTCAAACCATTTCTCAATGACGCACTGTTATTATATGGTTCATTATTGATTTTCGAGGGGTATTATATAAATGAAACTCATTTTCATACACATACGCTGGGAGGTGTCACTCTTCTTCACACCTCTTCATCATACCATACACATGATTACATACATCATTTTTCACCTTACACTTCAGCAATACACCAATATACTATCTCCTATCATTTCAATCAAGTTTTCTCTTTCATGTTATCTATTATATTACAACAGCTACATCTATTTTATACATCACACACTATTCATCTTCATTTATACATACAATCCCATTTTTAATCATTACTTATCTATTTATATCTACATCATCATCCATTTTTAATCAACACAAACATTTTTGCAATACATATTGTACATCACAAAAGAAAAATGAAGATAATAATCATACATTGTTCATCATTACATGTCAACACGACACAATAATACCAATCATCCATCTATATATATTGGTAAAAATTATAGTTCCAAAATATAATTGTTGGGGGGAAAGCCCCAAAGCCTCAATATAACCATATACAAAACATCATATGTCATCCTCACTATCACTCCATATAATAACATGAGCTCTAAAACTAGATGATTCACCACTCAATCTACGTCGATGGTCACGGCCTCTATATCTCTCAACTTGCCTCGGTTCATATAGCAATCTCAGCCGCCATCACTCTCTTGAACCTAGTCAACCTCGCTTCCCTAACCCTAGGGCATCCTTAGCAATCTCAGAACTCAAATTCTCACTCACTCACAACATAAATGAAGTTACTATTCACTTTTTACTATCACTATATATATCATATTTCACTTTTCCATTTACTATAGTTACTATTTTCACTCATTCTTCCAACTAATACACCACACACAATTTTTCTCATATCTTGAACTTTGTTACTCCATTTTCTTCCCCGTTCATTCCATTGGACTCATAATTTTTCCTACCACCATATTGAACACGTTGCACAATGTTATATTCAAATATAACATGTTTATTAATCAACATACATGAAATATTGTAAAAATATTCTCCATTATATCTGGTTCCCTATTACATATTTTCATATTTACTTTCAGCTCAATGCTCGTTTGCTCCACCCCTCACCCTTTCACTGAAAGGGGGTCATACAATCAGGATCACCTCATGATCCCTCTCAAGTTACAATACAATCAATCAATATTATTTGCACATTGTTATCAAAATTTTCAATGATTCTATTCAAACAAAGGTACAAACCATATCATTCAACATTCAACACCTTCTACTATCTTCAATCTATTCCCCCCTAATGACCTAATGTGAGGGTAAAAATTCAAAATATCCCTATGATTAATTTATTAAGCACAAAATTTCAATCAATTTTCTATCATTCAAATCAAATCAATCAATCGGTACAAGTACATTATATTATTCCTCCCTGGTGACCTAACTTGGGTGCTACACTACATTACTCTATCCCAGATGACCTAACTTAGGAGTTACATTATATCACTATTACTTCCAGATGACCTAACTTGGGAGGCATTAAATACAAAACACATGGAACTAAATTTAGTCTCTATCTACTTGTAGTGGTCAGACCTTTTGAGGATGTAGTAATAGATGGAGAGAAACACTAGACATCTCTCCCTAACATTTTTCTTCTGGTGGAAGGATGCCCAAATCCTTCTATTTACAAAAAAAAAGGTTTAGAACTGATGGCTCCCTCCCCCCTCACAATCTCCATTGGCAAAAATTCAAAACCTTCAAATTATCCAAATCAAGTGGACAATTTCTCCAAGTGTTCCTCATGAAGGTTCATTATCTCTATCTAAGCCACATGGATCGACATATTGATCCATAGTTCTCTATGCTATATGTTCTCACATTCTGAATGTACTTCTATAACAATGCTTCTCCATATTTCTCACTAGTATGTTCCTTACTTCCTTTAAACTACTTGAATATCATTCAAATAGCATAAAGGAAGAGAAAATGTTGACACAAAATCACACACATATTACTATTTTACTATGTTAGCAAGTATTTTGTTATATACATGGATCTTAAGTTATAAAAGTATTTATTGGTGACACAATCCCTTGTTTGTCTACTTATTTTGATTGATTTCTATTGTAATGCTCTTTTTTTGTCACTTATGTACTTTCTTCTGGTTAGGTCATAGGGATCCATGTATGTAAATATTTTCACATTTACCATCATTTTCTCTAGGACACCAACACCCATTCTAGACACCAACACTCAGCACCTGTGTCCGGATCTAGGCACTCTTATCCTATTTATTTCTTTCACTTATTTTGATAGTTTGGTTGGCCTTTTTGGTTTTCTCATCCTTATCCCAAGGTACCTATTATCATTTCATGTCACTAAAGTCAAAATTCAAATAAGATATCCCTATATATATACACAACATACATACCATTACAAGGGCTAGAAATTTTGGAGGGCTATGTTATCTACATACTATCAAAGGGACTAAACTTTTGGGATGTTTATTCCGCATACACTGCATAGGAAGGGAACTTTCTAAATTCCATTCCATGCATTTGCATCTTATCTAACCATAGCCTTCTATTTTGACATCATTTCCAAGAGGAAAACCTAAGGAAACTATTTCACACATAAGCACAAAGAACTACATAGATTTTGAGATGTATTGTAGTGCTTGGTCATAAGTTCACTCAATCCAGTGATGGTCAGGGTCAATATAACTCCCCATATTACATCTTTTATTTTTGGGATTTGATGTAGTTTGAGGGTTTTGCAAGTCATATTCTCCTTGTAGGTTACAGGTGAATTCGACGATGATATAAAGATATACAAGAGGTGACACCAAAAAAACAAATTCTAGCCTCATGTACAGTCACAAGTGCCTAGCAGAGGTCTCTAACACCTAGGATTCCTAGCCCCATTCCAAGCACCCTTTTCTAGCATAATCTGACAACTCCACAATTTTTTAAATGCATTTATGATAGTCTTCCACCCTTGTTCATTAGTCTTCCAGCCCAAAAGACTCCGAGATTAAGTGAATATCAACTAAGCCATTCTCTTTATTCTCTTGCACTTAGGGTTTCTATTTCAATAGCTTATGTACTTTTATTGTAGCATTTATTTATCATATGTGACTTTCTAATTTTATATTTTATTCAATCAATTTCATACCACTCATGAATGACTCTCTTAATACATTTTCAATTAAATTTTTCATTTGTTTATCTTGATGACATTTTAATACATAGTAGGAAAAAGAAGGATCATTTACAACACTTACAAAAAGTTGTGTAGCCTACGATAAATGAGACATTTCTAAAAAAATTAAGTATGTCGTTTAATAAGAGAAGATATTATATATTTGGATTTTTTAATATCAAAAAAGGTTTGAATATGGAACCAAAAAAGGTTACAGAAATGCTATATTTGGTGACTGTACGTACCCAAAATTGTAAGGTACTACACCGCCGGAATAACATAACACGTGCCGCAATGATGATACAGGTCTCCTCGCAAGGTGTTCGGGATCTGGAAAAGCTCCCCAAGTATGCGTTAACATCCCGCATGCCCCGCTTAGCCCCTGCATGCTTTGTTGTTCTCTTTTCCCCTCTTTTCTTTGCATTTTGTTCTTCAGTTATGAAACCGCCACCCTGCCTGGGCGGTGGTCTTGTGATAGCCGCCCTGCTTAGGGCGGCGGTCTTTCACGTGTTTTCCAAAATGATCTTTTAACACGACTCACGTAAATTTCAACGTTTACCTACTTTTTTCACTGCCTTTGGCTTGCATTAATGATTCTGGTTCCCTGGAATAGTGTTTTGGCATTGTTTATGGTTTAAGAGATCAATTTGGTTTTTACCTTTGGGTAATTGGAAATGCTATAAATAGTTGGCTTGTGCTCAAGCAAATGGCCCCTCAAATTTGCCTCTGAATTTCTCATTTCAATAGCTTAGCCTTTCAGTTTTTTTTAGGATTCATAGTTTCATTTCTTAGATGCATAGTTAGCATTGTTTAGCTTTCAGAAAGCCACATATTCTCCTTGTGCAAAGTGTTGTTGTCATTTCATCCAAATCAATTGGAGTAGGATAGTTTCATCTCAATAGGAAGCCATTAAAGTTGCAGGTTTTGTTCATCAAATAGGATAGTTTCAGGTGCTGGATGTTTTATGTTGCATGACTCACAATAAATCCCGCTAGGAATTGCATAAGCCAAGCTCTGTACTCTTGCGCTATCCCTCTCCTACTCATATTGTATTGAGTCTGCATCCTATGATGCCTTTATACCAATATCTACTCTTGTTGATGCTAGCATTACATGCTTTTCTAGATCCACGTGAGCACGAAAGAACGAGGAGATCACACTGAGGGGACAAGGTCACACACCATCGGATTCGCCACTGTTCTGCAGAATCCAGGTTCTAGCTTTCAAAGTTCTAGTTAAAAGCATATCAAATAGAGTAGCTAATCATTTCATTTCAGTTAAATTTTACTTTCGATATTGCCAGGGAAGCTATGGGGATTGATAGTTTCTGAGAAACTATGATTCACTCCTCACTTCTGAGGTAGGATCGAGAGTCTTTCAAATAGAGTAGATCAGTTATCAAATTATTTAGAATAGATCTAAAAACTGCACAGACAAGTAGTTATACTCGGTTGCTTTGTTTGTTTTAATTGTTTTATTAGTTTAGTTGTCAATTTTAGATATATTAGATAATTGCTCTTTAAATTCTATTCAATATCTTATCAATAACTATCATATTTAGGAATATACATAGACATATCTTACGTAGTTAAATTATTCTGTCATTAGTTAGATTTGTATCATTTCCTTTTGTATGGCAATCACGGGACCTAGAGAGCCTAGAATACGTATTTGAGCCAATCATGTCTCAACCCAATATTATTACGGCAATAACTGATATAGATCAGAACCTTAGAATCCAAGTCTTCTGAACAACAGTAGACTTACAATAGATCAGCTCACAGTTAAACGGGTTAAATATAGAAGACGACCAAGCGCACATGTTTTGGTCAAATCAACCAAACTACAGATTACTCTAGATAAATATCCACATGACTGTAGAAGGACTTGAAAGAGAGAAAACGTTTGGTTGTGACCCTTTGGTCCCACAGCCAGACGCAGGAGACACTCTCACAGACATAGATACTAGCTTAAGGATTCAGATTGCAAGATTGCCTATAAGATACTCAAAAAAGATTACACAACTGTTAATTCTGAACGTAGAGGCCGAAAAGGCATACGACTATTGGATACTAGGGATTAGGGACTGATTCCACACATGACCATAGTAGGTCCACAACAACCACGAATCTACGGTTGTGACCCACAAATCCCACAACCCAACGAGCCTACAGGTCAATCTAACGTTGACGCTGGCTTACGCACATTAATATTTAGATCCACTCCACTTCCACCTATCATCATCACACAATTATCCTTGTTAGACGTAGTAGCTAACAAAGCTAAAGATTTCTGGACTAGACCAGAGAATCGACCATAGAATCCGCTGTATATCCATCATCCATCATATGACCATGTCTGGAGACATACACAAAACCATCCCAGGTCATTTTCCACGTATCCCACAACCTATAGATCAGATCACGCCAGAGCTCGATATTGATTGGAGCCTTCGAGCAGTCATCCTTGCCGACCGATCTATCATGCCAGTTCAGGTTAGGAGGGCCTTCTTTGCCTTAGATTCACAGATTCCATTAGTGCGTGTCAAAGATATAATATTTCCTAACTAGTTTATCCATACCCTACGCATAATCCATCCCCACCCGGCTATCTCGACACGACCTCAAGAGGTCGGGTGCGAGGAAGAGTTACTTGTAGATTCCCACGCTCGCTTGTCACTTTTCCATCGTACAAAATTGGTGAACCTGACATGAAACAAACAACTGCAACATCTTCCTTATCTTTGTCTTCCACCTTCCCTCCTTCCCATTATTCTATGAGTATTCATATACCCCCCGAATATGTCAGGATTCAATGCATATGGCAGACCTCTCCTAGGTCTTGAGGCATACTACGCTCAACTAAATAGACAGTCATCACCCTCGCTCTCAGTAAGGGGTGACAATTATTCAGCCAACTGGTTGTCAACACAAACTCCACCTCCAAAAACTAGATATAGCTCATCTTTCCAAACAGAGGAGTTGGATCAGCTCGCTCAAACACAACACACAGAGCCTTCAGGCTCGAACAATATGACATTCACAGGAGAATCTGGTTCGTCTCCTCAGGTGCTGCTTAGACCACAAATTAGTAGACAATCAGATCCATACCTGGTTTTAGATGATGAACATTCAGTGCGTCATGCCAGAAATGAACAACGCTCTTGGGGTATGTACCCACCCATAGGAAGTTTACAAGCACAACCCGAGGTCTCTTTTCAAGAAAATACCTCCATACCACTACATATAGGAAATGCCCTTGGGGAAACTTGGCAGGGCAACGATCAGTTCATAACAGGGTATCACATGCCTATACAACACTAGGATATACAACAAACTGCCACTAAGGCAAAATACCGTGACTTTACCAAATGAAGTCATTTCAACTTTAGTAGAAAAAGTTAGGGGGTTAGAAATTGCTCAGGTAAATCACCATTCTCAATTCATGCAAGTAGGAAATTCTAGTCCTCCACACCATCCTAGCCAAGTAGACCTCCTCACAGGAATAGGCATGTTAGGCATGACTCCTCAGTATTCACAACAAACGCCAACTAGAACCGCCATTTCTAACACCGTTCCGATACCTCCCAGTCTAGTACAAAATAATCCATTCCTAGACAATCCCCCTTCATACTTAAACATGTACTCCAAATCACCACAAGGGGATATGTTCTCCTCTCTTGGCATGTTTACTCAACCAAAGGGGTTTCCTTATGCCCCTACCAGTGCATACGCTATGCCATATCAACAACCCATTCCACCGCCACCCCCTCAGCAGGCACCATCAATGGTCGAAACCTACGCGATAGGGACTTATTCAGAATATTTGAAAGAACCCTTAGACTTCACCATACGAAGCGTTATGCTTCCAAGACCTCTTCCCGATTTTCCCAAATACAAAGGTGAGGGAGATCCGAATGCACATATCAAGGCTTATGCCACAGCCATTCGAGAACTACTCCCTTGGGATGGGGTTGTTGCCAAAATATTCCCCAAAACCTTGGAAGGAATCTCCCTCGATTGGTATTATAGAATACCTGAGGCTTCCATCCATTCATTTAAACAACTCGTTTCTGAGTTCATCAAGGCATTTGATATGAACAAACTGTTGAGAACAGGAATCAGGGAATTCTTGCACATTAAGTAGGAACACAATGAATCTGTTGCTCATTTCATTCAAAGATGGCGTACAGTCCTCTATTCTTCGGCAAGTGCTCCAAATATGGATCAGATGGAACTATGTGATTTATTCCTTCATTCCCTCAGCAGAGAGGTGAAGGAAGAAGTCCAAAAGTTCCCACTAAGGACTTACGATGAAGTACTTGAGAGTGCTCTCCGAATAGATCAAGCTGCAATAGATAGCGGTCGCAAGACATATGGAACAAATGGGAGGTTAATCACCTCCAACCAAAATGTTACGACTTACCCCACTACCACAAATGTCAATCAAGGACCTAAAGTCCTTAATAAAAATCATGGAGTGACAACAGATGGAGTAACTGATCAGGCCAAAAGGGTAAATGTTGTGAATACTCCACCACTAATGAACAACCAACGAAACAACAACTTTACCCCAACAATCAATGCAGTGGATTTTAATCATCCACAACAACAACAACAACAACAAAAATAATGGCAAAACCTTACAAAGGGTCCGAGCCAAAACTCAACTGGATATCAAAACCAGAACCAAAACCAAAAACAACAAATGCAAAACTTTAATCCTAATAGGCAACGGTTTGATCAGAGTTTTGGGCCACAATATGCACCAAACCAGCAAACTAGGAATTACAATCCTAACTTGTATTGTGGTTTTCACAAAATCTGAGGCCATGACACTAGAACGTGTCGTGACTACAATAAATTCATGCAACGTTTGCCAGAGGAACAAAGACAAATTTTCATAGATATGTTCTTGGCTGATCCTGCGTCACCGGCACCAAATACTTTCACGGGGGTAGTTTCCCCTCAAAACGCACCCCTCAAAATCTTTAATGATCCGCTCCCAAATCACAATAACAACAGGTTAAATCCAAATGGGACAAATAAGGGCATAATAACAGGAAACAATGATCATGAAGCCTCAACTTCACTAAATCCATTAGTTGCACCACAATTAGGAAGTCATCCGCGACCCAAGATAGTCAGTTTAGTGGAATTAAACATCAAACTACCTGTGGAAGCTATAACAAGGACACGAGAGTATTCCTCTTAGCCAATTCCAAGTTACCTACCAGATGCAGATAACATCTAACAAATGTTAGTAAAACCCATAGGTGCCTATGATTTAATTAATGATCTAACAAAAACCTTCTCACACATTTCTTTTTTGGACTTACTGAAGAACTCTCCTGCCCACAGGGCTGCTCTTTTGGAGGCATTAGGTTTAGGTCATTTAATTAACATCACTCCACCTCCCGAAACATAGGTAAACCATATAGACTTTGATATTCACCCTCTGGGACAGTTGGATAGGGATATCGAGTTTATATTCGAAATAAAAAAAATGCCAATAGATGTTGAGATTGCACACAGAGGTGATCCAACCTTATATTTGCAAGTCTAGGTTTATAACAATTACGTTAAACGTGCAATGGTTGACGATGGGGCAGTAGTTAACATAGTCCCCTTCTCTTTCCTTCAAAAGCTAGGGTATGGAGAAACAAATTGTTCCTCAACTCGAAATACATTAAGAGGCTATGATAGCCTTAAAGCCACGTCGATTGGAACTATAATACTACCAGTCACCTTAGGACCCAAAACAATCCTGAATGAGTTTTATATTATAGATCGGGAAACCAACTATAATATGATCCTTGGCCGACCATGGATACACCGTATGAAGGCAATCCCCTCTACATTATTTCAAGAAGTAAGATTCTTGCATTTAGGAAAAGTGTTCATAGCCAAGGGGGATCCAAAGCCATTCGATATACACCTAGCTGACTTAAAGAAAAGACTAGGCATTCACTCAGAGTTTGAACTCCCAACAAACCAACTTAATAAACCCACCGACGCAAAACCAGAGGAGAAGTTGGTACCTACAACAGATCTTGAGACTATGAGCCTAATCAAGACTATCCCAGACCTCAAAGATGAGGCTAACATTGTAGAAACAGTATCATTAGGAACTACTGCAAATATTGTCAAGTTATTAGAACAGGATCTACCGATGTTCCTACCATTTGATTCTGTAGGCATGGGATATATCCTAGATGTTGGTTCTCTTCCAGCAGAGGATCTCTGCATGGTAGAAGTAGAAGATGTTAACACAACAAATATCCCAATGTCTATATTCCCAACTAAATATTCGACTCCCCATTTCGATAGAGCTAGATGTCGTTATGGAGCTGGGGTAGGTGTAACCTTTAATTCTCTCGAGGGAAAAATCCTACCATTCACCTTTAAACTAAATTTTGAATGTACAAACAACGACGCTGAGTACGAAGCCCTCCTCCTTGGTCTCATCTTAGCTAAGAGGATCAGTGTTAATAACATCAGAGTATTAGGAGACTCACAATTGGTAGCAAACCAAGTCTCTGAGGTATATGAAACCAGAGCTGAGCACTTACAGCTCTACAAAACAGGTGTATTGGATTTGAGCAAAGAGTTTGAATTCATATCAATTGAAGCAATCCCGCGAGAACAAAATCTTCTCGCCAATTCTATAGCAACCTCGGCGTCACACTTCACCCCAACCAGTGAGTTGGAAGATGCTTGTTTCATAGTATCCCTTTGTACTGAACCATTGGTGAAAAAAATGTCAAACCCTCTTTTAACAAATAGAGATGAGAACAAATCTACTATCCTAGATCACATTGATAGTGATAGAGCCACTCTGGATTACTTAAACGCCTATGCAGCATTACATCTCACCCATCACGTGATAGATTTTTCCTTAATCCCACATTCATCTTCTTACTTTGGAAATCCCATGATAGAGCTTCCCCCATAAAAGGAGCTCAGCATATACATTGTAGAGAATGGAAACGGTCTGGAATTACCTCTGGCCCCGCCTGAGTTTGAAGAAGGTAACACTTCTTTAATCAAAGAAACAATTGATATTAACATCAAAATGGAGGATGAACCAAGGATATTGAAATTAGGATCCTCGTTAACTCCATCAGAAGTAGAAATACACACTCGAATCCTCAAGGAACATCAGAAGGCTTTTGCATTTAATTATAAAGAAATGACAGGGGTTGCACCACACATTGCGGTACATAACCTCATCACTAAATCAGACGCAAAGCTGATTAAACAAAAATTGAGACCAATGAAACCCAAGGTAGCTCTCATGGTGAAAGAAGAAGTAATGAAACTCCTCCAAGTAGGATTCATCAAACCAGTCAATTACTCTCAATGGGTATCTAATATCGTTCCTATTCTCAAAAAGAATGGGAAGATACGCATCTGCATAGACTTCTGAGACATTAACAAAGTGTGTCCTAAGGATGACTTCCCATTACCATCCATAGACGTCATTGTTGACACAACAACTGGATTTGAGCTTTTGTCTCTCATGGATGGATTCTCAGGATACAATCAGATCAAAATATCTGAACAAGACCAAGCTAAAACCATGTTTATAACTCCTTGGGGAACCTATTGCTACGTTGTTATGCCATTCAGTCTCAAGAACATTGGCACTACATACCAGTGGGCTATGATGTATATATTTCGTGATCTTATTCATAAAATTGTAGAAACCTACATAGATGACTTGTTGGCCAAATCTAGGAGACGTTGTGATCACCCGGAAGTACTCTGCATCATTCTTTCACATCTAATACAATATAGATTCATGCTAAATCTAGAAAAATGCATCTTTAGTGTGATAGGAGAGAAGCTCCTAGGTTACATTATACCATCATGAGGGATCGATGTAGACCTAGCCAAAATCTGGCTTGTTCTCAAAATGATCCCACCTTCAGGTGAATCTGGAATCAGGTCATTTCTTGGAAAAATCGGTGCAATCCGGAGATTCATCCCGGACTTAAGTTTTTCCATTCATCCAATCAACAATCTACTCAAGAAAGATTATAGTATTGATTAGACCGAAGACTGTAACAAATATTTCAACATAGTTAATCATTTCCTGTTGTCACCACCCACGCTAATGCCACATAAGCCAGACTGCCCTTTAATCTTATACTCACGAGCTACCAATGTCACACTAGCCTGCATGCTAGCGCAAGAAGATGATGACAAATGAGAACGTGCGATCTATTTTATTAGCCAAATGTTTCTCGACTATGAAACACGTTATACGCAAGCAGAACGAGAATTCCTTGCCATAATCTTCACAACCAAACGCTTAAGGCATTACATGCTAAATCAAGAAACAAGGGTCATTGTAAAAACAGACCATTTACGAACTTTCCTCACACAAGGGTCCTTGTCTAAAAAGGATGGACACTTTATAACCTTAATGGGGAATTTTGAATTAACATTTGTAAATCAAAAGTCCATTAAAGGAAAAATCATTATGGATTGGTTAGTTGATAACCCACTAGACGGGGGCGATCTAGTAGATCTGGACTTTCCCGATGAATGCATATACTACATTGAAACCAGACCTCCTATCTCTGAGTGTCCTTGGTATACTGATATTATTAATTATATCATGGACCATACGTATCTAAAAGGTGCTACACCACAACGAAGAAGGCGGTTACGCATTATCGTAGCTAAATACGTCATTATAGAGTAAGTGCTCTATCATAAAGCATTTGATGGAATGCTTCTAAGATGTGTCGACGTAGAAGAATACAAGAAGATTCTTCATGAATCTCACAGTGGAATATATGGAGGCCACTTCGGTGGTCATGCCACTGCTCACAAAATACACCAGATGGGCTTTTTCTGGCCCACTCTAGAACACGACGTAATAGAGTTTGTATGAAGGAGTCGTAAGTGCCAAGAATTCTCCCACGAGATTCAAATGCCAGCACAAGCTCTACAACCAATCGCTACTCCATGGCCCTTTTCTACATGGGGCCTAGATTTGATAGGGAAATTCTCTCCCTCATCTACAGATGGCCATAACTTTATAATCACGACCACCGAGTATTTTACCAAATGGTTAAAGGCTATGCCTCTTACTACTATACCGGGTTCTGTAATCGCCAAGTTCATTTTGAACCAAATCATTTGTAGGTACGGTGTCCCACAAATCATTATCTCAGATAATGGGAGTTCTTTTAAGAATGAAGAAGTTCATGAATTATGTAATAAATTTAAAATAAGCCATCATATAGCCTCCCTATATTACCCTCAAGCCAACGGATAGGCTGAAGCGACAAACAAAACATTAAAATCCATTCTTCTTAAAACTGTGAAAGAAAACAAGCGAGATTGGCATTTAAAGTTATATTTGGCCTTGTGGGCCCACCAAACCTCAATAAGAACACCAACAGGAGCAGCTCCTTTTTCATTGGTATTCAGGGAAAAAGTAGTTCTCCTGCTTGAGGTTGAAATACTCAGCCTCAATATCTCATTACAAGGGATTCTAGATGAAGACACTTACAGAGAAGCACGTCTCTCCCAGCTAGAAAGCCTAGATGAGGCCAGGTTAGATGTTGAATAGCGGCATAGAGTCTATGCTGATCAAATGTGCCGGCAGTATAACAATAAGGTCTATGAATGAGACATATATGAAGGTGATATAGTTCTAAGGCTAGACATCCGGATCGATAAAAAAGACCGGCGAAGGAAGGAAGTTCCGGCCCAAATGGTTGGGCCCATACCAAGTCACGAAAGACTATGGAAATGGTGCATATCTCTTATGTACACTAGAGGGTGAGGAATTTGGTGAAACAGTCAATTCCCTACACCTTAAACGATTCTACGCATAAGTGGCCAGCACTATTTATATAAATATATCTACATTGCATCTTCATATAGTTAGGTTCATTTTGTCCACTTGTTTCATACAATTTTGTGATCAAGGAACTCATTCTCAAAGCAATTCATTACAAACTTCTAATGGTATTGGCATAAACACTCTAATCATACTTCTTCATTTTATAACGTCATCACCTGTTTCAGAATCATTTCATCGAATAAAGCTAGATATGACAAAGCCTTAACGGTAACCATACCAAGATCTGCATGTTTGTTCTCATCTTTGGTTTCTTCCTAGGATAGGTGCCTTACCTATGGTCTGTTCTAGAAGCTTCATCGTGTCACATCTATCCCCTATGTATATCTCTTTGGAAATAAGAATACATTGACATTTTGCTCAAATAAACAAGTCAAATATAGATCAAACAGAAAATTTTAATTTTACACATTTCCTTGCCCCACCAACCTTTGGTGATGAGCTTGTGTCTCTTACTAGTGACGTAGGGTTGGGAAAGGATGGGAATGCCCTTACTCACCTATACCTTGTCCATGGTGATAAGCCCACGCTTCTTACTAGTAGCATGGGGCAAGGTGTAGGGAGTCCTCTTGACAAATAAACATTGAAGGCAATCAGCAATCAAATTCAAATAAACCTTTGAAATTTTGAGTCAAAAACAAATGAATCAGATGTCCAAAATTCCAAGAGAATTCAAAACCCTGAAACCCATATTTTGTCTACCATGAGGCCATCTATGGATCTAAGTCTAGATAAACCACAAAGCAAGTTACATCCCAAACTATGGAGTCACTAGCGTAGAGTAGGCTTGTAGCATCCTAATTTGGTTCCACCAAATCTTTGTCTATCTCTCATCACTATCATTTCAACACATTTCATAACTTGTGCCCTTTCTAGCTCTCGGTGATGAGCCCTCGCATCTTACTAGTTGCGTGGAGTTAGGAGTGGGGCAAGTTTATCTGCTCATCATACCGGTTTATCATCACATTTTGTCAAAAAAAATATGAAGTACTGAAAAATTGCTTATAAGAAGCTAGAGTTCGAAGTCACATTATGTCTACATTATCATATATCAGCATCACGAAATACAAAAAGAAAGTAAACATCTGTATCATTTGTTCTCCATTGCATACATTTTGAGAAGCATATAAAAACAACATTATAATTTACATGCGTAATTGAATCATAAGAACATTAATACCAAGCGTATGATCCAAGAAAAGAAAATATATATATAAACAAACAAGTTTCCTGTATAATGCCATCATGCGCTAAGCATGGTCAAAATGCTCAAAGAGCCCGGGAGATACAAAATACATCATGAAAATAGTCCAAGAGAGCCAAGTGGCTTCTCAACCCCTATGAGATCCCTCTGAGGGTGCACGCCCACGTCTAGGACTCTGGCTACGCCGGCGCTCTGAATGCACAGAGGGCTCACGATCCCGAGGAGTAGCTGCGGTCTCGCCATGAGAATGACTCCTCATCAAGTACTCTATTGTCCTGTACCCTGCCAGCTCAGTACGGAGGGTAGACACCATCCTGGGCACATGCCAGATAGGGGAAAAGACATCAGTGTGCCTACCAGCTACTGAAGGCTCCCCTACATCCATGAATAGCTCTGCATGGGTCTTCTCCATAGGAATCATCAGGGTATCGGTGCATACCCGGTGAATCAGGTCTCGCCACTCATCGGCAGTCTCTACAAGCAAAGGCGAAAAGCCAATTAGAAATGATCAAAAGATAAAAACAAACGTAAACAAAAGGAGAGGTAACAACTAAGGCAATCACAACTAGAAACAAACGTTAAAAAAGGAAGAATGATAACTCACTCGGATCGTCGGGCCTCCAAGATGGATCTCTAGGATCGGCACCTTCCACAGATGTCACCGCTGACTGGTGCACTCCTCCTGTGGCTAGGGCAACATAGCATCCCGCTATGGACTCATCCTCTCCACCAAGGCCCTAAGAGAGTGGCTCCTCTAAAACCAGAGTCACCCTCTCCACACTCTGCTCCACCCTCTCTGCCTATAAAATATCCTGAGTGTCATGCCACTCAGGATCACTGTCCTCCTCTCCACCTGACTCACTAGCCTCAGCCTTTGTCTCCTCCTCCGTCTCTCCCCCTGTGAACTCCTCAGACTCAGAGTCTATGTCAATAGGGTCATCGCTGCTATGAGTGGGACCGGTGACAATCTGAAGTAAGGGTGCCTGAGGAGCACCGGCTCTCCCTCGAGCTTGTACTACTTGCTTAGCTGTAATGGAGACTCCAGGAGTAACAACTGTCTAACCCCGGCCTCTAGGACCTCCCCTGGCCTCTCAAACTGATCTATATACTGGCACCACCTGGGGAAGCATACCCACATAAGGCAGGCCAAACTGCTGAGGCACTCGACTGAAGGGATGTATCTCCACCCTCCCTACCCTGTCAACAAGTTGCCCTGTGGTGGAGCAGGAAATCAAAGTAAGAGCCTCCTCACCCCATAACCCTGCCATGGCCTGATACGGTGTGGCCTCCATGTCATCAGTGGTCAGGGAAGCAACTGGCTGGTGAGGTGCTCTGAGCACCGACATGTCTGTCCATCTAGCTGCCCTCACAGCTCTAGGATCTGCCACCTCTACACCTCTACCATAGGGGATGAAACGCTCATAGACCCAGCTCATAACCAGGGTCGGATGGCTCAATGACTGCCCCTGTAAATGGACCACCCTGTACAGATCATGGTAGGTAGTCCCAAGTATGTCGGCTCCCCAGGCGTAAATCCGGCCATGTCCCTCAATCTGTGCAATGATGGGGGACCAGCAATAGAGTAGAGTGTCTCCTCCCTTGTCCCCGATCAATCTCGAGGCAAGGATCCCCATAATGGCCTGATGAATCAAGGGGATAGGTAGGCTAGGAATAGATCGGACCCTCACCCCCTTCTTTGAACCAGTGGAGATAACTGCATCTCCCATGTATGAGGCCCACTGTGCTATCTGAGCCCGTGAACCTACTATCTCAAGAGTAAGTCGCCTCCCGATGATCGAGACTACCAAGATATGGTAAACATCCTCCAAAGTAATGGTCCACTCACCTCAGACCCCTGGTAATCAGAAAGTGTTCCGATCAGCATCCCAATATGAAAATAAGTCACAAAGTATGTGACTGGACGGTGCAACATGTGGAACCCGTGATATACGCAGTATACCAGCCCTCTGAAGAGTGTCCTGCTCATCCTGAGAAAGGGCATCTAATACTACTGGGAGCCAATCACACTCTCTCTCTCGGCTCCATCGAATATACTCCTCCCTCGCCTGCATACACCCAAAAACACACAAAACAGAACAAGTTAGTATCCAAATGACATTAGAAAAATCATGAAAACACATAAGAATGCTAAAAATGTAAAATTAACTTCAAAAACGTGTTGTTTGTGCATTCTGTGAAGGACCGTTTCCTTGATCAGGGTGGTGGTTCTGTAATCACCACCTTAAAGGCGGTGGTCTTGTAATCGCCACCCTGAACAGGGTAGTGGTTGTGTAACTGCCGCCCTGTTCAAGGTGGCAGTCGTGTCCCGAAAACCCACGTGGGTCATGTGCCCTAAAAAGGCCTAAAAACACAAAAAATGACAATTTTTGACCAAAATGAAGCCTACCCAGTAGGTGCCCCCCCTAGATGAACCTATTACAACTAACATTTTCAAAAATTATCTCCCCATGACAAAGTTTTCAACATTTTAATATTTTGGGGATAAAAATGGAAAATTGAGAAAAACTAACCTGTGATCTTGTGGGTCGGTGTTCCACTCGTGGAGGCATGATCACGATCTCGTCCCAGACGTTTTGACTATACTCTCATGAGAAACCGTCACCGTGGGTCCCAGAGCTCAAAATCAACCAAATCAACATGCACAAATGAATAGGAAAATGGGCCCACTTTTACATATATAACAACCTGACTTGTTTTGAATGCCCCTTTATCTGGGTTTGGAGCGTCGACGGAGGTAAGTTCTTATCCTCGCAAAAATGGTACGTCCTCATTTCATGATATTTTAGTATTTATTTTTCGATCTTTTTTGTCTATCTGCACTTGAGTTCTCTTTTCATTTTGTAGGTAGTGGGAATTTCAGATGGCGTCATTCTGACACACGGACGTATCAGGTATAACTTCTAACTTCCCATTTCGGGACCGCCATACTCGGACCCACCGTTTTACGCCTCTTCATGGCTAAAACGCTTCTCTGAGGGGGAAATATGTACGTACCCAAAATTGTAAGGTACTGCACCACCAGAATAACATAACACGTGTGCCAATGATGATACAGGTCTCCTCACAAGGTGTTCAGGATCTGAAAAATATCCCCAAGTATGCGTTAACATCCCACATGCCTTGCTTAGCCCCTGTGTACTTTGTTGTTCTCTTTTCCCCTCTTTTCTTTGCGTTTTGTTCTTCAGTTACGAAACTGCCACCCTACCTAGGCGGTGGTCTTGTGACCGCCACCCAATCAGGGCGGCGGTCCTATAACCGCCACCCTGCTTACGATGGCGGTCCTTCACGCATTTTCTAGAATGCTCTTTTAACACGACTCACATAAATTTCAACGTTTACCATCTTTTTTCACCACATTTGGCTTGTATTAATGATTCTGGTTCCCTGGAATAGTGTTTTGGCATTGTTTACGGTTTAAGAGATCAATTTGGTTTTTACCTTTGGGTAATTGGAAATGCTATAAATAGTTGGCTTGTGCTCAAGCAAATGACCCCTCAAATTTACCTCTGAATTTCTCATTTTAATAGCTTAGCCTTTCAGTTTTTTTTAGGATTCATAGTTCATTTCTTAGATGCATAATTAGTGTTGTTTAGCTATCAGAAAGCCACAAATTCTCCTTGTGTAAAGGGTTGTCATTTCATCCAAATCAATTGGAGTAGGATAGTTTCATCTCAACAGGAAGCCATTAAATTTACAGGTCTTGTTCATCATACAAGATAGTTTCAGGTGCTAGACGTTTTATATTGCATGAATCACAATAAATCTCACTAGGAATTGCATAAGCCAAGCTCTGTACTCTTGCGCTATCCCTCTCCTACTCACATTGTATTCAGTCTGCATCCTAAGCTTCCTTTGTTCCAATATCTACTCTTGTTTATGCTAGAATTACATGCTTTTCTAGATCCACGTGAGCACGAAAGAACGAGGAGATCACACTGAGCGGACAAGGTCACACACCATCAGATTCACCATTGTTCTACAGAATCCAGGTTCTAGCTTTCAAAGTTCTAGTTAAAAGCATATCAAATAGAGTAGCTAATCATTTCATTTTAGTTAAATTTTACTTTCGATATTGCCAGGGAAGTTATGGGGATTGATAGTTTCTGAGAAACTATGATTCACTCCTCACTTCTGAGGTAGGATTGAGAGTTTTTCAAATAGAGTAGATCAGTTATCAAATTATTTAGAATAGATCTAAAAACTGCACAGACAAGTAGCTATACTTGGTTGCTTTGTTTGTTTTAATTGTGTTATTAGTTTAGTTGTCAATTTTAGATATATTAGATAATTGCTCTTTAAATTCTGTTCAGTAGCTTATCAATAACTCTCAGATTTAGGAATATACATAGAAATATCTTACGCAGTTAAATTATTCTGTCATTAGTTAGATTTGTATCATTTCCTTTTGTATGACAATCACGGGACCTAGAGAGCCTAGAGAATACGTATTCGAGCCAATCATGCCTCAACCCAATCTTATTATGGCAATAACTAATATAGATCATAACCTTAGAATCCAAGTCTTCCGAACAACAGCAGACTTACAACAGATCAACTCACAATTAAGCGGGTTAAATATAGAAGACGACCAAGTGCACACGTTTTAGTCAAATCATCCAAACTACAGATTACTCTAGATAAATATCCACATGACTGTAAAAGGACTTGAAAGAGAGAAAATGTTTGGTTGTGACCCTTTGGTCCCATAGCCAGACGCAAGAGACACTCTCATAGACATAAATACTAGCTTAAGGATTCAGATTGCAAGATTACCTATAAGATACTACTCAGAAAAGATTGCACAACTATTAATTCTGAACGTAGAGGCTAAGAAGGCATACAACTATTAGATACTAGGGATTAGGGACTAATTCCAGACATGACCATAGAAGGTCCATAAAAACCACAAATCTACAGTTGTGACCCACATATCCCACAACCCAACGAGCCTACAGGTCAATCTAACATTGACGCTGGCTTATGCACATTAATATTTAGATCCACTCCACTTCCACCTATCATCATCACACAGTTATCCTTGTTAGATGTAATAGCTAACAAAGCTAAAGATTTCTGGACTAGACCAGAGAATCGACCATAGAATCCGCTATATATCCATCATCCATCATATGACCCTATCTGGAGACATACACAAAACCATCCCAGGTCATTTTCCATGTATCCCACAACCTATAGATCGGATCATGCCAGAGCTCGATATTGATTTGAGCCTTCGACTGGTCATTCTTAATGACCAATCTATCACACCAGTTCAGGTTAGGAGGGCCTTCTTTGCCTTAGATTCACAGATTCCATTAGTGCGTGTCAAAGATATAATATTGCCTAACTAGTTTATCCATACCCTACGCATAATACATCCCCACTGGTTGTCTCGGCATGACCTCAAGAGGTCGGGTGTGAGGAAGAGTTACTTGTAGATTCCCATGCTTGCTTGTCACTTTTCCATCATACAGTGACACCTAGGAATACGTTGAAAGTAATAAGTTTTTATGGATCCACAACTTTCTATAGGAAGTGCATTTTAAAAATTAGTGGTATATATACACATCTTATAGAGGTTTTACAAAGAGATAAAATAAATTTTTGTGGATAGAAAGTGTAGAAGATTTATTTCAAAATTTGTAGATGAAAGTGATCGAGTATCCATTTTTACCCTTTTGATACTTCTCTATAATATTCATTGTGTTTATATCGTCATGAAATA
Source organism: Taxus chinensis (assembly GCA_019776745.2). Classification (NCBI taxonomy): domain Eukaryota; kingdom Viridiplantae; phylum Streptophyta; class Pinopsida; order Cupressales; family Taxaceae; genus Taxus; species Taxus chinensis. Next base: position 435,923,662 of record CM034156.1, on the reverse strand, counting down.
TAACTCATAAATAGTAAGCATAAAGTTAGTCAAATACATATAAAATGTCTATCATTTGTATATATTTAATCATATATTCAAGCACAAGAATGGTGTGTAAAACACCATTGTTAATATATATAGTAAGAGAAATATTTTTGATTTAATAATAAGTCTTAAGATTTGATTCTATAAAGTATTTATACAAAGATGATTAGTTTTTTAACAAGGCATATCTTACATCTCTAGAACAATAATTGTAGATAGAAAATCTTGGTTGTATTATTTGAATTAGGAAGGGTTATTGTTTAAAGGTATTCAATTATGCACCACGAGAGGATCAATGTGAGATTTGGATAAATAAAATCACAGTGGTGTGGCACCCAAAAATTGGTCCTAAGGAACTTAGAAATAATCATTTTGAATTTATGTAAGTGGCATCCCATTTACCAACTTATAAGATAAATATATATGAATAATTATCAATCCCAAAAAATTGATTCCACTCAGTCATGAATTTATTTTCACCTTAGCACCTTTGCAACTAAACCACCTTAAGTAATGCCCATAATTTTACCACTCAAAATGTAATAGAAAAACTGGAAAAAAAAATTGCTGCTATTATATGTCACAACACCTAAAATAGTTACAGTAATCATAAGAAACCTAAACAATAACACTTACCTTGCATTAAAACAATCTACTCAAGGTTTATAATTATATTTTTATATGCACCACATTTCATTACTTTAGAAGTATTATCTTTATGGAAGCATGGTTAAATTCATCATGATTATCAATACCACATAGTATATAAGGTTCATGTTATCCATATTTCACCCCTTTGGAAAAATATTGGATCAGCCACAACCCCACACAGAAAGAACCAGAGAAACCACATTCAAACCTTGCAAACAAGTTGCAGAGGGAATCTACAATGGAGTGGTGGGGCCTGCGAAAGATTAAACGACCCTGTGCACGAAGAAATTCAAGAAATGACTCTGACGAGTGAATATGTTCCTTAAATACTTTAAACAGATTATAGACGGGCTAGGAAATGGAATAGCATGGTTAGGGAAGGAGAAAGTAGTTTCAAAGAATCCAGAATAAGAAAGAGAAGAAACAACTCTAGTTCGAAGTCTTCGGGCTCCAAAACAGTTTAGAATGAGCTCAAAATTGACTAAGTATGGAGGAGACAGCGAAGGGAGCCAAGTGTCTTAACGACACACCTCCAAAGATTAAATCCAAAGGGGTAGACCCAAACGTGTGCCAAGCTTCCATGCATCTAGAGCCCTAAAAATTTACACCAGTCATTGAAAAGTCTTCGACTTAGCAGATGTTGTCAAGTGTCCAAATGGCACATCTTCAAAGTTGAATCCAAAAAGAGAGGTTCAAACAAGCACAAAGCCTCCACGTGTCCCAGGCCCGAAATGGAGGTAGATTCAAAACTAAAATTTAAAAGGCAGACAAGGTGGGCCTCAAAAAAGGCTAAGTATGAAAGTGGTAGCAAAAGCCGCCGCGTGTCGGCTTGGCGTATCTTCAAAAGTTAGTCTAAAAGTAGAGACCCAAATGAGCGCGAGCTTGCCACGTAGTCCAAGGTCTAAAAAGGTAAGAGGGGCCATTGAAAATTCTAAGAGCCTACGGAGGTTTCCACGTGTCGACCCAACGCTCCTTCATAGGTAAAATCCTAAGCAGCTTTCTAAGTAAGCGCAGAGCCTCCATGCATCCAATTTCAAAAAGGGACAGGGTCAGGTTGAATAGTTAATACATTGAGATAGGCCAGCGGAGGATGCCAAGTGTCAACATGGCACTAATTCAAGAGCAAAATTAAGGGAGGGTTTTCAGACAATTGCCAAGTTGCCGCATGTCCTAGTCAGATATATGACCCCGCCAAGAAAAGGACTTAGCCAAAAACATAAGGAAATCAAGAAGGTCACGGAAGAAGCCACATGTCGACCCAATGCTCCTTCACAAACAAAATATCTAGGATGCCCTCAGACATGCGCCAATCCTCCACATGTCTAGTTTCAAAAGGGGGGCCATTTTTAAACTATTTTTCCTACTATTTTGTATGGACCCGATCCAAATTTTCAAATGGGCATATCTTTCGACTCAGGGATCGAAATCTAACAAATCTGACACCGTTGGAAAGATCTCAACCTCATCTATACCATGCAAATCTAAAACTTTAAGTTTAGAGAGGTTAGGTGGGGGAAAAATGGAGAAAATAGTATTTAGGCCATTAATGTAGGATCTATTTTTCCTTAACAACTAGATCGGATTCGATCTGATTCATCGTTTCCTCCTCCTTTGAGGCAGTGAACAAGAAATTGATGCAATCAAGATAGATTTGGGGTGGATTTTTTAGGAGGCATTGATGATAGTGGTTGAACTTCGAACCAATTTTTCCCGCCTCTCTCTCTTTCTTCTCTCTGTGTTGAATCTATAAAAGCATGGTCGGGACTCATTGTAAAGGGTTGGAGATTCTTCTATTTTACAAACTCCCCTTTTCCTCTGGCAAATGATTTCATGGATTTTTAGACCTTCCATTAGATTACAATTTGTTTTCTTCCTTTTGGCCATTTTTTAAATGCATTGTATCAAATATGCAAAGCAATAATAGATGTTTGTGGCTGATTTTTGACCCTTCTTGTCTTCATTGCTCTCATCTAGTATTTCATTGCAAAACTAGTTATCTGTGCTTGATTATTGTACGCATTTTTTGGTTTTTGCCTATCAACAAAACAAATGTTCACCATTCCTTTGGTGTATCACTTGGTTAGATTAGTTTTAATTTCTTACACTCCTTTCATCCTTGTCTCCTTGGCAATATTAGATTAGGTTTAAGAATCAATCCTTCACAAATTTCATGTATGCACCTAGACAAAGGAATAGAAACCATCCTTAATCTAGAGAGTTTTCCCATTTGCAAAGTCCCACACTTTTGGGGAAGACTCAATGTTATGCAGATCACACCAAATGAAAAGTTTGAAACACCAAATTTGAGAGGTCATTTAGGGGTGTTGTGATTTTGCACTAACAATTTTAGCATGCCCGGCAGGACCAAGAAGTCTCCATCTTTATTATAGTAATATTGATGTGCACTTGCTATGATTATAGGTTTTAAGAAGTTTTAAGAACTGCACATCTGGTGACTCCAAAAGGGACAGAATCCACTGGTTTCAGGGGTCCAAGCTTGTCAAGTTCATGACAAGAATAAAAAAATCTCAAGAACCAGAGAAGAGGGACATTTTTTCCACCTGCACTTGTCTCCAGGAAGAAGGAGAAGAGGGAGAAGATCCCAGAGATATCCATCTCCACCAAACAGAGCCTTATCAACACCTCCTCATAGTAGGTCATTCTTTCAATCAAGAAGGATGCTCAAGACAATCAGGATGGCACAGCCAAATCCTTATTTCCATTTCACTAGCAGTGGCCCACTCACTTTGAATGCACAAAATCTAGTCTCGGTGGCAGCATTAAAGAGCATCCTATATTGCACTAGAGAAAACAAGACTTCTCCCAGTGACCATCTTCAAGACATTGCAAATGTCTGTACAATCCATGAGATCACTAAGATAAGCATTGTATTCAAGTTTCTAGCCTCTTCACTCAAGCGTAAAGCCTCATAATGGTTTAGGAGCATAGAAGCAGGCTCTATTCAAACTTGGGACCATCTGTGTGGAGCTCTTCATGACTAGTTTAGAGAAAAGTGAGATAACCTATCCTTGTTGGAGTAACTGACCACAATCAAGATAGATCTAAATGAGTTGTTTCACTCGGAATGTTTCATTCTTTTTAGAAACAGATAAGGGTTGGGGCTAGGAGGAATACCTGTAGAATGTCGAGATGGTCTGCGCGTACCGTAGAGAAAGATCAGGATGACTGCGAAGAACTCCTTTTTGTCTTGGAAGGACTACCTATAAATAAGAACACAAGACCACAAGATTTTGATTAGACAATAAATGAGGGAACTGCCTTGGGCCCAGGAAATATAAAACTTCCTTTCGAAGGAGGTAAGTTCCCCTGCTAATATGAATTAACACAAAAGACTGAAAGATATCAATTAAATTGCTTCGTTGAACTGGGTAGGGGAAAGGCTGGTTTTTGGTTATAGTCAAGATAACCGATACCGGTTGCTGATAACCGATATCGGTATGGTCTAGGATCTAAAGGTTGGTTGTTTTTTGGGGTGGTGGTGTTGTTTGGTAGTTGTGTTATTTGTAGGGCTGTATATAGGTGATATTAGGAAATAAGGTGATGAGAGGTAGATGAATGATAGTTAGATGCAATAGCACGCTGGGTAGTGGATCTAGGAATGGATTCGTGAGGATTGTACTTTAAAAAGTATAAGAAATGTTATTAAAGAGGACATGCAAGATGTAACTTACTGGTTATTGATGAAGATGCAGGTCCAAGAACTCTGATGACAAAGGCAGAACTCTAGGTAGGATGGCTTGACACACAGAAGATGAGAGATCTCCCTCCCGATGATCAGCTGAGTATCACAGGTTTCTGGCTATTCCGTCATAGTTCTGGGCTTGATCTCCTTTTGCTGCAACTCTCCTTGTCTCTTCACTCGTCTCTTCTCGGCCAAGTGAAGATTCGAATGCTCTTGATCGCTCCCAATGATCTCCCTTGATTCAAAAATCCTTAGACCTTTGTTTTTGGTTTGGGGAGCCCATTTTACAGGGAACTGATGGTGGTTACGTAATCGACGGCGGTCGAGTAGGAACCGGCATCGGTAAGGAAAAAGTAGGCTATTTTTAGTAAAATAGCCCACCTTCCCTGCTTTTCTCCCGAGGGATTAGTTGCGGGCTTGGTCAAGTGACTAGAATGTCGGTTTTGGGTGCGAGAAAGGGGTCCTTAATCATGGGTGTAGGTGTAGACCAAGTTATAGGTCTTAATTAGGTTAGTTTAGGGTTAGGGCTAGGTCATGATGAGGTGGCAAAATGAGGTGGTAGGTGAGGTGATGGGGATTTATCAATTACAAGGTAATTAATAAATAATTGTGTAAGGTTTAGGTGATGAGGTTAGGTTGCGAAATGGGATGCGGGTCACAAGGGGTCGTAAGACACGAATTTGGTGTCTACATTAGCCCCTTGTTGTCGTGTAGCTTGTCTTTCTTAAAGCTGCATAGACAATAATAAGAAGTGGTTACCCCTGTTAAGGGTATAGGTAATCCCCCTCAAATCTATCACCAATTGAGGCAGCGTGAAATTAGGGATAGGGTTGATAAAGGGTAAATAGTGTTTATATGATGGTAAGATGGTGGGGTAGGTCCAAGGAAGTAGACGCACGTTGAAATGCAGTAGTGCGACCAGGGTACATGATTTGAAGAGCAAACAAACAATTCATAGGAAAAGGTCGATAGTTTACCTAAACAAGGGTGATATAATCCTGGTATCCAAGGCATAGGAAGTAGCTCCAGGGGATATAACGGGTAAGGTACAAGAACATTTAGGCATGTTTGGCAGTACCAAATGGTTAGTTTAGTTAAGATAAACGTCACGGTCTTGGTCTAGGCAAAGTTGGTCGACTGATCAAGTCAAGGACCCTAATCATGCTAAAACACGAACAAGTGAGCTCGATTGAACAAAAAGTGACATGATGGATGGATAAAAGTGTATTGTGTTGATGTTGGGTGAGGTATTTAATTGGTGCGGCCTTAGGTCGGGCCAAATGGTTGGGTGCGGCCTTGGGTCAGGCCAAATGGGTTGGTTGCGGCCTTGGGTCGGGCCAAACGGTAGGTTACAGCCTTGGATCAGGCCAAATGGTAGGTTACGGCCTTGGGTCAGGCCAAATTGGTTGGTTACGGCCTTGGAGCGGGCCAAATTGGTTGGTTATGGCCTTGGGTCGGGCCAAATGGGTAAAATGTTTGCTTGAAAGGTTGATATAGGCGATGTTGGTGAAAAAGGGCAAATAGTAAATAAGGGCAAAAATTGGGGGAAAGGTGGAATACAACCGATGTCGATTGTAAATGACCGATATCAGTTAGGGGACCGATACCGGTTTCTTAGGGCAGAATAAAACCAATATCGGTTAGGGGTGAAAAACCTATAAAAAGAAAAATACGGCCTATCATTGTTACTTTTGCAATTTGGAAGCCAATTTGAATTGTCTGACGTGGAGAGTGGAGTTTGGAGCATTTGTTGCGTGAGGTGGCGTTATTTGACCGGAGGAGTGAGTTGTTAGCGGGCCTGAGTGAGGAGGAGGTAGTAGTTGATTGGTGGAGGACCCAGAAGAGGACATTTGGAGCCATGGCCCAGCCAGGAGGAGCAGGAGGGGCTGGACCAGCTGGACCACCACCACCCATCCCACCACGACGACGTGTCATCGTACGGGTAGGTTCGAAACCCCTCATTGTGTTCATATTATTGCATTATGCTAAATTGGGGGTTTTGGGTATGAATCCAAGTTTTTGATAAAATAATGAATAAATGGAAGTTGTTTGGAAAATAGAGAGGGTAGGTAGGGTAGTTAGGCTAAAACGGTAGGGTGGGTAGGTTTGTAGGGATTTTCAATGGGTAAAAGTGTAGTAATAGGCAAAAAATAGGTTTGGGGGGGGCCGCGTCGGGTTCGGCTCCGCGTTTTTACAACGATCGATGTCGATTGCTAAGCGACCGGCAGCGGTCGCAAATTTCAGGGGCAGGGTGTTTTGTTGCTGACCGGCGCCGGTCGTATATCGGCCGGCGTCGGTGGGGTGGTTTTGGGTATTGTGGGTTGGTTTGGGGTTTGTGTGGGTTTGGGTGGGTTATGGGTTAGGCTTGGGGTGGGTATGGTTTGGGGTTTATGTGGGTTTGGGTGGGTTATGGGTTAGGCTTGGGGTGGGTATGGTTTGGGTTTGGGTTGGGTTGGTTATGGTATGGGTTTGGGTTGGGTTGGTTATGGTATGGGTTTGGGTTGGGGTTTGTTATGGTATGGGTTTGGGTTGGGGTTTGGGTTGGGAAGAGGGAGGGGGATAGTGGAGAAGATAGGTGGCTAGAGGGGGGTGTTAGAGAGTTGGAGTGTGGTCGGGGGGATAAAAGGGGGTATAGAGGGGTGGGTTAGAGAGTCGGGATGTGGTCAGGGGGATAAAAGGGGGTATAGGTAGATATCGTGATGAAGAGTAGGGCTAATGTAGTGGGTGGGTTTTGCAGGCACATCAGCAGCTGACGATGCGGGATAGGATGCCTCCGCTGTTGGTGCGGATGTGACCACATGTGTCCGCAGCGCACTGGGCTATCATGCGCGAGGTGGGACTCAGCAGAGTCCAGCGATATAGAGCGATCGACAGAGATCATAGTTTGATGGTTGCCCTCATCGAGAGATGGGATCCGGTGACCAATGTGTTCCATCTCCCGACTGGAGAGATGACCATCACATTGGAGGATGTATATCACATCCTTTAATTACCTATTGATGGAGAAGCCGTTTTTCAGGTGGATGCAGAGACAGCCATGGACAGCATCCTATAGGTTTTCGGGGATACAGCTATGCTAGTGACATATCACAGCGCGAGCATCGGGTATGGTGATATGTACCGTGCGCAACGACATGAGACACGGCTTGCCGTGTTGATGATGATCGGGATCACCTGCTTCGCCCTCCCGAACTCAGAGGGAGTCCGCTTTCCACGGGCATTTATGGGGGTGCTTCATGAGATGGTTGAGGAGCATACATGTTATGCGTAGGCACCCATATACCTAGTGCAGTTATACAGGGAGCTGTGGGGCTATCGCCGGATGAGGCGATTCGGGATTTGTTCGACATTTTTACTTCACTGTTGGGCATATGAGCACATCATATGCATCAGACCAATAGGGTTACCCCAGCAGCCAGGGCCACAGGTCATATACAGATATGGCTTTCAGAGGTGGTTGGGGGTCGTGGGGCAGCCACGAGCAGTGCTTGCAGGTCGGGACGTTGCTTATTATAGACATTTGTTAGAGGGCCTAACAGCGGTAGATATCGTATGGAGACCTTACAGAGGTCATCACCCAAGTAGAGGAGCCCGCTTACAGTTGCGCCTGATCCAGTACACATTCTGGATAGCAGGACGGAGGCTGAGAGAGTACGAGAGGATACCCCTGGAGAGGGTACGCAGGCAGATGGGGCTATGACAGGACGAGCCACCTCCCTTCCCTCAGTACAGGAGGGATGATGTAGAGGCCCCACTACCTGCACCACAGCCCTTGGACCCAGATTGGGTTGCTGAGAGGCCAGCAGGTGATGGTGTAGATGATGTTGGTTATACGGGAGCATACATGGTGTGGTGGGCTGGTCAGAGAGCAGTTAGGATAGCACCGCCTGCACAGCTAGACTTGGCAGCGGTGATGGCAGAGCGAGATCAGCTCAGGGGTCAAGTGCAGCTATTACAGGGGCAGCTGGCTGCTACACAAGCACATATAGGTGTTTTACAGGGACAGCTAGCCCAGGCGCAGGTACAGGCACAGGCACAGGCACCACCACCAGCAGCGGCACAGCCACAGCCCCAGGCACAGGAATAGATACCACCACGGCCACAGGCACCACCAGCGGCACCATCACAGGCACAGGGGGCACTCATAGTAGGAGTCCGGGGACCAGCCCCAGCACCTACGGTGGCACGAGACAAATATATGGAGGAAAGAGTGGAGGCCCGGTACTATCAAGATGTTCTTGATGGTACCAGAGCTGAGTATCAGCCATATGCAGCTTATAGAGCAGAGACCTCCCATAGTCAGAGATCGCAGGGAGGTGCAGCCATAGCCGGTGTGTCTGTTACAAGCAGGAGGCGAGAGGCACCACAGGGACCAGCAGGGAGAGGTACTGAGGGCGGTGGGGAGAGCTGAGGGATACCTGCATTGTTTTTGTATATGGACATGGGCACCGGTCTGCGCACCGGTTGTGTTGATAGAGGCCTGTGTGCCTACATTTATTCATTTATGTATTGTCTACCGGCCTGCGAACCGAGTACGGGTTGTATAGTTGATACCGGCCTGCGAGCCGAGTATATTTTTGATATGAGGGACTGGCCTGCAAGCCGAGTCGAGGTTATTGACATTTATTGTGGCCTGCGTGCCGGCTTTGTTGTTGTATTATGAGATCACAGAGGCCCTGATGCAGGGCACGTTGTATATTTGAAACCTTGTATATATATATAGATATGATGATTTGACCCACATGCTGTGTTCAAAATGTTTTTAAGTATTTTGTCAATGGTTTGTGATATAGGTTATATGATGAGTTTAATTGACATGTTGACATATTGATGATGTTGATGTCTTTTGCACGTATATATGGATGACATGTTATATGATGAAATGTGGCATGTTTTTTTGTTGGTTTGGTGACATTGTTATATATGTATCTGATGAGTTGGATCCAAATGGTGTATAGATTGATAGTTTTTTGATATCCTTAGATGATGGCATGTTTGTTTTGGGTAATGTAGATAGATGATATGGATGAAATCGTAATGAGAAGTGGATTGGATGGACAAATATGGATAATGGTGTTGTTATGCAGGAAAAGAGGCGGGCGTGATAAAAAATTAGGTAGAAAATGAAGAAAAGAACTATGTTTCAAAAAGGCAGGTGTGTAACTGATATCGGTTAGGTAACCGACGCCGGTATTAGTAGACCGATATCGGTTACGTAACCGATACTGGTTATTTAGGTATGAGCTTTTCTAAAAATAGAAAAGCTAGGGTGGCAACTTAAGTTCTAATTTTGAGAGCCATGCAAGAAGTTAAATACGCGAACGTGACACTTTTTGACGACTGAGATAGGTAATTGCATGAGAGATTTGAGTGATAAGGATAAAAGAGACAGGGAAAGTGAATGTGTTCTGAGATTCAGAAGGCAGAAAGGTGAATTTGAAGAGGGTGGTGATCATGGCAGAACGAGGAGAAGCATCCAGCAGGCAGGGACGAGAGGAAGACAAGGGCCACCTCAAGCTGCTGCAACTCAAGAGGTAAATGTTTTGGTTGTGATTTGATTACTGCATGTTTTGTGAATAAGATGGGGGGGAGTAGGTGGGTAGATATGAGAAAGAAAACATGATAACAAGGGTTATAAATGAGGTGAGTGTTACGTGGTAGGTAATCAAGGGTTTTGGGTATGTCTGTGTATACAGAGAGGAATAAACGAGCAATTTATTGTCGTAGGTGGTTGTTTAGGCAAGATGTATGTAATTGACAGTAACCGATAGCGGTTAGGGATAACCGGTATCGGTTACTGAACCGGTACCGGTTATTTATAACCGATACCGGTTACTGGAGGAATTTTCAGAATGTGAGAAAAACCCTTAGGGATTTGATGGATTGAATGGTTGTTTGTTGTTTTGATGTATGCAGGCAGAGGCAGGGTTGAGGATGAATGATAGTGTACCAGTGCTGTTGTCACGAATCCGAGCGGATGTAACACCAGCGGAATGGACATTGATAAATCGTTTGGGGTTAAGTGGAATCCGCTATTATTCACGAATCGCACGTAACCATGCTATGTTGCAGGCGTTGATTGAAAGATGGAATCCAGAGAAGAATACGTTCTATCTGCCAATAAGGGAGATGACAGTAACATTGGAAGATGTGTTTCGTATTTTGAGGCTCCCTATTACAGGAAAACCAGTATATCAGGCATTACCTAGCGCGGCGTGGGGAGCGATAATAGCAGTATTTGGTCCATACGCACGAGATTTGACACAACGAGGTTTGTCATTCACATATGGGGTAATGTATGCAGCACACCTTGAGGAGACAAGGTTAGCAGTGATATTAATGATAGCGGTAGGGTATTATGCATTACCGAGGGCAGAAGGGGGAAGATTTCCAAAGGCATTGATGTGTATTATCTGGGAGATGATAGAAAGGAACGTGACTTTTGCATGGGCACTTGCATATTTGGCGGAGTTATACAGGGGTTTATGGGCTTGTAGGTGAAATCACAGGACGACACTGGATTGTTCAAACTTATTACACTGTTGGGCCTATGAGCACATTGTTTGTGTGCGATCAGTAGGCCGATCCATCCAGTCAGGAGAGACCGGAGTACAGAGGTTGGGATTCAGACAATGGGTCCAGACAGAACAAGAGGCAAGATCTCAGGCCATGACGGGTGACATTGAGTATTACAGGCAGGTATGGGAGAGGGTGATGATTGCTGATATCTGTTGGAGGCCTTACGGGAACTATATGGTAACAGAGAATATAGCTGAGGAGTTGAGGGGTGTAGAGTGATTGAGGTGGATCACAGGGCACAGGCCAGGTGAGTATGAGAGGATTCCTCTAGACCGCGTGCGGCGACAATTCGGATTTGTGCAGGATATACCCCTGGCTTATAGACCATATATGAGGATCGACGCCGAGGCAGCATTCTCACCTCCCCGGCCAACACCTCCAGAAGGGCTAGAGGAGATAGCAGCCGATCGCAGTGTAATGGATGCAGGAACGACAGAGGCCTATAGGTTATGGTGGGTAGTAGAGCTGCGAGGTGTACATGATCACCCTGACATAGCTATGATTACAGCAGAGAGAGATCGTCTGCAGAGTTTAATTCAGCAGCTCCAAACGCAGGTGAATGAGGCAAGAGGATTGTTAACGGTTGCGGAGTCACGGGCGGAGAGACTAGAGGCTGGATTCCTCCATGTAAGAGGGCGTATTCATATGTTACAGGAGAGATTGGCATATCAGTGGGCGGTACCAATAGCCGCGGTACCTCTGAGGATGGAGAGGCCCGGCGAGAGGCATCGACGATCACGATCATCTCCTGGGTCGGGATGAATCGTGAGGGTCTAAGTAAATGTTAGCAAGGTAGAAGAATAAATAAGGATGCTGACCTGCGTGTCGATGATAGAGAAGATGTATTTGTTTAACATCTAGATAAGACTGAATATGTATGTTGATTTGATAATAATAAGAATGTTTGCGTGTTGTGATTTTTGGTGTTTGAAAAAGGATAAAGAGGAATGTGATTAAATAGAAATACACAAAAAATATTTATATTTACCACACATGATAGGTTATGGTAGGGGGTGGTCGAGCTAACCTTGGGAGACCCCATGTCTCCTAAGTGCTGCCTACATAGCCCATTGCACAAAGCAAGGAAGGGCCTCAGACCGATGTAGTTCTCCCTTAGGATCAAGGAGAGGCAAATTCAGGCAATTTGGTACAGTTTAGGCAATTGGTTGGTTGGTAAAAATATTGATATTAATATTGGTAAGGGAAGGTTGTTGGTGTTGGTAATGAATTGGTGATGTTGTAAAAGGTATAAGGGAAGCAAAAGTTAGCCTACCCAAGTCGAGGGGAACCATGTCTTGATTAAGATCAACACACAATCCTAGATGCGAGGCAAAAAGGAAAGAGTGCTCCGTAGCTGAAAAGAGCTAAACAAACCACACAACATAGAATGAGCTTGAAGCCCTAGGTACCGTGCATAGACGAGAAGTCAATAGGTGAAAAGAGTTGTATGATCACAATATATCAGGTGTATGTTACGTCCCTTGAGTGGAAACAAATGGTGAGGTGAGGTGGATGATATAGCTAAGGTACAGAGAACTTGTTACAAAGTGAGTGTTTTGAAGAAAGAGAACCTACCCTAAATAGACAAGTCTATGACCCAAAAAGTTCTTTTGAATGAGGCTTTTATTTTACTGAATATAGACTGATCGATGTGGGAAGTCTACAAGGGATATTGATTGTACTATTCTTGAGGTCTTCACAAAGCTGATCCATGCAAGAAGCTTCAGATAAAGGCTGACTATGTATAGCTATCCTTCGAGGGAGTAGTCTATTTATAGTAGCAGATATGATTTTAGTGCATAGTTGTCCTTCAGGGGAGCAGTCTATATATAATAGCAGCAATAATTTGGCATATAGATGTCCTTCGAGGGAGCAGTCTATATATAATTTAGATAGCTAGATGTTCTTTTGGCATGAAGCATCTAGTTTGGTAGGAAGTTTGACTCAATAAAATCCCATAAGAAGGTGTTATTTTAATACTTTGAAGTCATGGACTAGACTAAAAAGGGGAAGGCATCGTTGAGGGGAGGTGAGAAGTGAGCTTGATTTTATTTGGAGATGTAGGAAACAAAGTGTATGTAGCGGTAAATGAGCTCAAGGGACGAGTAGTAGGTAGATAAGAAGTGATATAACACTAAATTCAACAGTAAAATGGTCGAAGATGCAAGGCATTAAGGGGTTCAGGCTCAGGTTTACCATTAAGCGAAGCTAAACGATAAGTGTCTGATCCATAAGTGTGAGTGATTATATAAGGCCCAATCCAATTAGGAGAAAATCTTCCACGTTTGCTCTTTTCTAGTTTGGTTACATGTTGATTCTCTTTGAAGACAAGATCACCAACCTTAAAGGTACGCTCCTGAAGTTGCTTATCATAAACACGCTTGATGCGTTTTTGATAGATTTGAAGGTGATCGAGAGCTGTAAGACGACGTTTGTCAAGAAGCTCCAATTGGGCTAACCGCTCTTGGCGGAAATCATCATTGGTGAGAATATCCTGAAGAGATATCCTGAGGGAGGGTATTTGTATTTCAAGAGGCAAGACGGCCTCGGTACCATATACCAAAGAAAAAGGTGTAGCACTAGTGGAGGTATGAATGCTAGTATGATAAGCCCAAAGGGCAAAGGGAATGTGCTCGTGCCAATTTCTTCCGAACTCATTGACAACTTTCATGAGGATTTTGGTTAGGGTTTTATTAGAAGATTCAGCCTGACCATTGGCCTACGGATAGTAAGGCGATGAGAAACTAAGTTTGATACCAAAGTTGTCACAAAGGTCTTGTAACAACTTGTTTTTAAAAGATTTACCATTATCCGTTATTAGGCGATGAGGAATACCAAAACGAAAGATAATGTGATGGTTAATGAATTCGACAATTTTTTCTTTTTTGATTGAAATGAGTGGAATGGCCTCCACCCATTTTGTGTAATATTCGGTCACTGTGATTATCCATCGGTGACATTGTGAAGAGGATGGGTGAATCTCACCAATAAGGTCTAAACCCCATTGTGAGAAAGGCCAAAGATCTCGGGCAACCTGTAGGGGGTGGCTAGGAGTATGTTGAAGGTTGGCGTGTTGTTGACACATAACACAACGCTTAACATATTCGTAGCAGTCGTTATTGAGAGTAGGCCAATAATAACCTAGGCGAAGGATTCGTTTAGCCACAGCAACGCCACTAAAATGTCCACCACAAATCCCATCGTGTACTTGTTGGATGGTATAGGTGACCTCCGCGCCGGTTAGACAGCGAAGGAGGATGCCATCAAAGCCACATTTATAGAGGAGTCCCCCCATGACAACATAACGTGAAACACTTTTAAGAAAATCACGTTTGCCGTTACTAGTAAGGTCAGGTGGGAGAACAGAGATTGTAAGGTAGTCGTGAAATTGGTGGTACCAGGTATCCTGCGAATTAGTAGACACAGTATTTATCATACAAACTACCAGGGTTGAGTAGGATGGGGCAAAGAGTTGTTGGACCAAGAAAAATATGTCAGAATCAATTGGTGATGTAGGAATTTGCGAGGCCAACCAAGCCGTAGTATCCGTAAATTTATTAGTTGAGTGGAACGGTTTGCATAGTATAATGGGTAAATAAGGTCAAAAGTGAATCTACATAACGTTTGTACTTTTGAAGTTCCTCATTTTTTACATTGGTAGATATCAGTGACTTGATTTAATACTAATTGAGAGTCACCAAAAATGTGCATAGACTTCACACCTAAGTGTAACGCAACGTGGAGACCCAAAACAAGGGCCCTAGATTAACCAGAGGAAAGCCAATTGGTGTCAGTATGAACCACCAAAGCCATCTGAGCTGGGAGACGGGGCTAAGGATGAATATGGAAGCAAGGTGGAGTCATTAGGTGGACAAGGGAGCTACATGAGCAGCTATACTAATAGGCATACCAACAGAGGAGCTGACCGTTGGGTGTGCGGTCAGGGGTATGAGACAAATAATACTATACAAGCACTAGGATTAGCATCCAAAAATTTGGCAAATTCCTTATCTTCTACAGGGATCTTGGGAAAATCACTAGTAGTCCATAGGATTCACCACATAGGATGCGAAGGGGGTGACTCAAGCAAAGATACATGGAACAAGCATGGGAAACCATGGTTGCAGCTTGCTTGCCCGGGTGATAAAAAACCATGGACAAGAGGATACATAGTAGAGATTTCAGTCAATCAGGAATAGAAACATGCAACAAAAAGTGGTAGAATTGGTAGGTTGCTGGTTTGTCAGGAACTGTAAAACAAAGTAACCGATATCGGTCTGGTAACCGATGTCGGTTAGACTATAACCGACCGTCATTCAGGTAACCGATGTTGGTAGAATATGACCGGTGCCGGTCACTGTGAAGACAAAGAGAGAATGTAAGAGGCTACTGGTTTGGGGATTAACAAGGCTTAGTATACTTGTCCAAACAGTCTAAAGTGATAACTAAGATAGGGTATAGAGTACGAGAAAAAGAACTGAAAAAAAACTAGAAAACAAGCAAGATGCACAAGCAAATCAAGAGACTAACCTTAGGATTAGTTTTAATCACTTTTGGGCTTATGCCTTTAGACGTAGAGATGATGTCAGAATCCTAAATAAAAGACCTAAGCGAGATGTGAAGTTTGTTTTGGCTTGTAAAGCTACCTCAATCGGGCGGAGGAATACTGCAGAAAGGTGGGATGTTTGAGATGTTGTGTATATTATGATGTGATTTGTTATGTGTTGTGCAGTGAGAGTAAGATTAATTTCTTGTCAATACCATGGATATTACCTCCATGTGTATGACCTGTTACTTAATCTACATTCACTAGAATTTAGAAACAACAAGCAAGTAATTTGCAATGCACGTGTTTTAAACCCAAATCAAAAATGATATTCGATGAAGCAAAGAAAGAGAAGAGGTCAAGAAGATGACTTTCACTAATGCAAAGATGTAGAAAGCAAAGACAAGTTCTTTTACCAAAATGACACAAATATTTTTTGAATATCTTTTAGAAGAAGAGAAACAGCAAGTGTGCTCCCTATATGAAAACAAGCAAGAAAGAAAGAAACCCGAAATAGGGTCCCACCGGGCGTGCCAAAAATGTTTCGTACAGAATTTTAGTTCCAGAATAGAGTTGCTTCTATCCTTTCATTCTCTTGAGAAACAGATAAGGGGTTAGGGTTAGGAGGAATACCTATTGAGTGTTGGGAAGGTCTGCGCATACCGTAGAGAAAGATCAGACCAATTGTGAAGAACTCCTTTTTGTCTTGGAAGGACTACCTGCAAATAAGAACACAAGACCACAAGATTTTGATTAGACAATAAATGAGGGAACTGCCTTGGACCCAGGAAATATAAAACTTCCTTTTGAAGGTGGTCAGTTCCCCTGCTAATATGAATTAACACAAAAGACTGAAAGATATCAATTAAATTGCTTCGTTGAACTGGGTAGGGGAAAGGCTGGTTTTTGGTTATAGTCAGGATAACCGATACCGGTAGCTGATAACCGATATCGGTATGGTCTAGGATCTGAAGGTTGGTTATTTTGTGGGGTGGTGGTGTTGTTTGGTAGTTGTGTTATTTGTAGGGCTATATATAGGTGATATTAGGAAATAAGGTGATGAGAGGTAGATGAATGATAGTTAGATGCAATAGCATGCTGGGTAGTGGATCTAGGAATGGATTCATGAGGATTGTACTTCAAAAAGTATAAGAAATGTTATTAAAGAGGACATGTAAGATGTAACTTACTGGTTATTGACGAAGATGCAGGTCTAAGAACTCTGATGACAAAGGCAGAACTCTAGGTAGGATGGCTTGACACACAGAAGATGAGAGATCTCCCTCCCGATGATCAGCTGAGTATCATAGGTTTCTGGCTATTCCATCGTAGTTTTGGGCTTGATCTCCTTTTGCTGCAACTCTCCTTGTCTCTTCACTCATCTCTTCTCAGCCAAGTGAAGATTCGAATGCTCTTGATCACTCCCAATGATCTCCCTTGATTCAAAAATCCTTTGAACTTTGTTTTTGGTTTGGGGAGCCCATTTTACAGGGAACTGATGGCGGTTACGTAACCGACGGCGGTCGAGTAGGAACCGGCATCGGTAAGGAAAAAGTAGGCTATTTTTAGTAAAATAGCCCACCTTCCCTGCTTTTCTCCCGAGGGATTAGTTGCAGGCTTGGTCAAGTGACTAGAATGTCGGTTTTGGGTGCGAGAAAGGGGTCCTTAATCATGGGTGTAGGTGTAGACCAAGTTATAGGTCTTAATTAGGTTAGTTTAGGGTTAGGGCTAGGTCATGATGAGGTGGCAAAATGAGGTGGTAGGTGAGGTGATGGGGATTTATCAATTACAAGGTAATTAATAAATAATTGTGTAAGGTTTAGGTGATGAGGTTAGGTTGCGAAATGGGATGCGGGTCACAAGGGGTCGTAAGACACGAATTTGGTGTCTACATGCGTAGTTGACAGATTTCAACCTCATATTTCAGAGGACCTGGGACAAGATTCCAATGGCAGTGAAGCCCACAAAAGAAGGTTCCTTCTTATACTTTATTAGAGCTTTAAATTTTGATATTGCTTTAATAATTCAATCAATGGGAGGCACCACTCTACCTACAGCCTATAGCCTCTCTATAAGAGCTGAAAATTGTTTAATTCAGGCTGGCAAGCTTGCTCCTAGGCCCTCCATGCCTCTATAGCCTGAATTAGGAAACCCAAGTACCAGCCAAACACCCACATTAGCTCCTATACCTACTCCTAGGAATCAAAGTTCAGCTGAAGCCTCCACCTCATCCTCTAACACCTCAAAAGAGCTTCAAGAAGTTATGAAATAGCTTCACAACCTGGGGAATGAGTTAGTAGCTATCAAAAGACAACAGGCTAAGAGCTCTAGGCCATATCAACCTCAAGCTCAGTATCAAGCTAGACCACTAGCTCAGACTATAAATCAGATTCAAACCCAAGGACAACCTCAAGCTGGTAGACCTTTTAGGTCATATGATTCAAATACAGCTTCAACATCAAGGGCATTGGTTCTAGCACAAAACAACATGGCACAAGAATATGATTGGTTTTTCCCATGCAATCAGCCACATAACCAATCAATGTGTTTCAATGGTGCACTAAATCAGGAATTGATGGTGCAAACCATTAGTGTATCACAAGAACCTAGCCAAGAAGAAAATCAGTAGCAAGGAGTGTTAGGAAATCAATATATTAGTGCTCCATTGGTAAATAATAATTACGTTAGTAATTATTATCATGTAATATTGTGTTTATAAATATGTTAGTATTTTGTTATATAGTTGTTATATAAAACAACTTATAACAAATACGGGTGAATGAGTTTTAACAACTCACATAGGTTAGATTTTTGTTATAGCTACCTCCTAAATCATAGGAGAGCTATATTCCTATTTATATGGGTTCTTGTAATATGATGGATATGCTAAATAGAATATATTTCTGTGTTGATTTAATTAAATTTGGTGCTGGGCTTTCATATGGTGTCAGAGCGATGTCAATTAAGCCATGAGAGATTTTTGTGTGTGAGCATTTTAGATATAGTTCAGGTACTCATATGATTTGATCATCATTAGGATTGCGACGTCTCTACAAGCATTTATTTTTTGGATCAGGTGCATCTACAGTCACTGCCTCCTAACAGTCCGCTCTTTAGTGGCTCGCGTTGATCGGTTATATGTTGCCTACATCAATTGTATGCATGAATGATCAATCGATGTTTACATGCAAATTATTATGATATCTAATATTGGATCCACGAGGTGGATAATATTTGATGGTGAGGCTTTCACAAATCAAGAAGAAGCATTTGTGTAAAATACGACGCCAACACTCAAACGACCATCCAAAATATACATGATCTGGATTCTGCATTGGATTGCATTCAATTTGATTTCAATATTGAAGTCTGCTGTGTAACATTCGATTGTTGCAGTGAACAGTCAACATTGAACAACAAGAGATGCATTAATTTGCATAGGTGGAAATATATAACACAAACTTCATCGCTATTTTCCAGTGCATTGATCATATCACGGAGATTGCAAACATTATTTATGATAGTGCATGTCAACTATGAGCTTACCCTAAATTATAGGTGAATCTACAGCTACGTGGAGGAATTATCTCCATTAGAAAGGTATTTGCATGCTTTTCAAGTCATTCAATGAAATTCAGTCTATAGCAATGTGAAGGCATCAAATTTCTATTCTATGCATTGGTTTTTGGATACACATCAGCAGTGAATAAATTTTTTAAACGGAGCTCAATATTCCCACCTCTCTCACCAAGTACCACGTATATCTCCATTTTAAAGTGATTATGTTCATACCACATATCAATCTTTTTCTTCCATGCATACTGTGTTTTAGAGTGTGGTCATTTCACCTTATTGGGTAAGTCAAAATTATTCATTTTATTGTTTCGGTTAAGTTAAATGCCATGGTTATCTAAATACATTAGAAAGTGTTATGTCTAGCTTATTTGTCAAAATCTCACGTAGTCTTTTTGTTTGTATAGGTTTTTTATAATTCTTTTAAAATTTATAAATGTGTAAATTTATGAGTCTATAGGGTCGTTCTTTATTTTAAATGACATTTCTCATATGTCATTCAAGAGTCAAATGCAAAAATTTGTGTGCCATAAGAAAATATTTGTAGTCGTCATTTTGTGTTAGTATGTCATCAAGTCAAAATTTTGAGTCAATTTTGAATTGACAAAAGTCGTGTTGTCAAAATTTGTAAAAGGTCCCGTAAAATTATTAAAAAAAAAAAAAAATTGCCACACAGACACATTTTCGGTGTTACCCAACGTCTGAAAAAATAACATGTTTCACATTGCGGGAGGGAAGAAAAGAATAAGATCAATGTGGAAATAAATCTGCTTCATGTTCACATCTTCCTGAGTTAGCAGCATGACACCGGAGGCAGGAGGCATCGGAGGTTGGAGCTCATTCAACGACCTCTCGTCAGTCGCCAACGACGGGGCTGCACAGATGGTTTGGTGACATTTTTGTGGTGTATTTGCTTTCAGCTTGTGTCATGTGCTTCTTGTCATGTTTTTTCAGAGTTCCAGTATCAATGTTCCTGTTTGTAGTGTTCGTGATTGAATAAGTGGAAATTTCACGTTGAGGGGGGGGGACATGATCCAATGTTCCATTTCCATTATGTTAGTTTTTCCTATGTATGTATGAGCAGCAGATTTTAACAGAATTCCCTATGTTATTCCCTGCAGTGAGATGTGATGAGGGCTAAGAATAGTACTTGGCATATCATGATGTGGTTGTAGGTAAACCACTTGAAAACCTTCATTTGTGGTTTGTGGTAAACCAATAGAAAAACCACCATTCTTGGTTGTTGGTAATCCATTTACAAAACCATCACTTTGTGGTTTGTGGTAAACCAATTGCAAAACCACCATTCTCGGTTTTTGGTCAACCGTTTGCAAAACCATCCCTGAGGTTTGTGATCATCCTGTGAAAATCACCAGATCATGAGCAGGTGCAAGTACAAAGGAAGGTTTTCCCCATGTTCACACTAAGGGGGGAATGTTAGGAAATCAATATATTAGTGCTCCATTGGTAAATAATAATTACGTTAGTAATTATTATCATGTAATATTGTGTTTATAAATATGTTAGTATTTTGTTATATAGTTGTTATATAAAACAACTTATAACAAATACGGGTGAATGAGTTTTAACAACTCACGTAGGTTAGATTTTTGTTATAGCTACCTCCTAAATCATAGGAGAGCTATATTCCTATTTATATGGGTTCTTGTAATATGATGGATATGTTGAATAGAATATCTTTCTGTGTTGATTTAATTAAATCTGGTGCTGGGCTTTCAAGGAGCTCAGAAAGAGACATCTCCAAGTGAACCTATGCTTGTCAATTGGCAAGCTGAAGACTTCTATGGAATGAATCAATCCCCTTCTCAAAGTGTAGCTACAAATACAAGGTCCAAAAGGAGAAATATTGGAGAAGGAAAACCACCAAACTCAATTAACCCTCAATCCTCCATTACTCCATAAGGTTTTGGCACTCCAAATGCAACTCCCAACATGTAGAGCCAATCCAATCCACCTTCTAAATCCACTCAGGCACCGGTTGTAGCAACCCATGTGCAAGAGAAAAATGTGCTAGGAAAGGGGTAGCAGAAGGATAGCTCATTTAATAGCATTGAGGAAATGAATAAGACAAGTGTGAATATTTCACTATGGGAGTTGCTTGCTATTCCAGAACATAGGGATCTGTTGCAGACTACTATGGCCAATTGGTCAAGCTCAAATCAACCCCCTAACCAGTAAGAGAAAGTGCTTACCAATGCATCTTAACCTGAGGACAAACATGGAAAACAAAAAGGTAAGAACCTGAGGCCTCCTTCATTCTATGTTTCTTTAATCAACAAACTAGTGCATAATTGCATGATTGATTCGGGGGCAAGTAGTTCTATAATGCCCAAACAAATAATTGTTCAACTACGTCTCCAGTATGAAGTCATCTCTAGAGTGGTTCTACAATTGGATAGTACAATAGTGACAACTGTTGGAGTCGTCAAGGATTTAAGCCTCACATAGCATGCATGCCCCAATGTGACTGTATTACAAAACATATCATTCATATACTTGCCACCACATTTTTCATTTTGTTTTTCCAAGAACTTCACTGCCAAAATTGGAGGCTATTTATCTGCTAACTGGTCACATATGCTTTTTTAGAACAAGGTATAGAGCTAAGGACACAATCAGATATTAACCCATAGCAGATTACCACATTAAGTCTTATGTTCCTAGTCCAATGAATGTAAATTATTCATCTTTTCATTAGGAGGACCTCCTAAACACTTGTGAACCAAATACCAAGGTGGGGTGTATCCTAGACTTAACTCTCAATGAATGGGCAAACAAAATACATGCTTTTTACCCTTATAAGGAGATGGAAGAATCTGAGCTAGGATTCTATTGTTTGCATGAGGAGAATCATCCTCTTCCTGACATCATCAAACAGAACACAAAGATGACAATGAAGTATGGCAATTAAAATAAACACCTTCATCACATTCACTTAACCATGGCCCCATTCATAACACTAATTTTAATTTAATTTAATTAATTCATTATCCTCACCATATTTATTATTTAAATATCTTAATTTAGATAATGCCCACACATCCACCTCACCTAGACACCTCATCAAGCCACCTCACCCTAAGACCTATTCTTAGTAAGTTGCCATAACTAACTAAGACTTACCCAAACCCTAAAAATCAATGCCTACATTCCCTCTAACCACATTCCCACATACTTACAAGAAGCTTCCAGTCTAATCCATGGGTTAACAACATGAGATCCCAGAAAATCAAGGGGATCTGCCTAGTTTAGTAAACCTAGGAAATCCCTCCCTAACCGATGCTAGTTACCCTTAACCATCACCGGTTAAGCCAGAACCACCATCGGTCACCTTTTAATCCCCAAAACAACCTTATTTTTGAGGTTGGAAAAAGGTTGGCAGATTCCTGAGAGATAACACATCTTTTGAGAACAATTTTCCGTGAGAACACATGCATGCAAGGAAGGAGATCAAGCATTTTCTCTTGCACAGACATCCAACATTCATCCAGCAACCACCCAGCATAGATTTGATCCAACCAGGCAAAAAGGAATGCACATGCAGCCCATGCAGGAGCTTTCCAATGTTTGGTGATCCTCAACAGCATTCAACCTCTTACCAACACCTTCATTCATCACTCACAGGCACCCAGAACCAGATTTCAAGTAAGTAGAACAGTTTACTCCTTTGGTTCATTCATTTAATCATTGTATCTTCATCCTTTGTTCTCCTAGCCACCCATTGACCTCCTTTAATACTCACCCCTCCATATTCCCATTAAAACCTTGCCAAATCCCATCCAAAACAACTTAATACCTCATTCCAACCAGCCTAGTCCTTTGTGTAATCATAAGGGAGATCCAAAGCTCATTCTGTGGCATTCCCAGTTTTCCACAGTAACTGGCACCAGTTCTCCCCAACCAGCGTCGGTCACCCTTAACCAGCATCGGTCTCTGTATTTACCAATACAACCCAGAACAGTAACCTACCCACCTATTCTCACATCACCCTTAATCACCTGTGACTTGCCTAAGACCTCTGTCAGACCTACAGAGACCCAGAACCAGTTACTTGACCTTCAGATCTTATTTTAACCTAGCCTGTTAGATTAGATCTATCTTATTGTGTTTTAAATGAGATACCTAAATCATTTCAATTACAATAGGATTTACTTCATTACCAGCATTAAATTGTTTTAAACAGTGGACTGACAGCCGTCTAGGAAGTATCACACTTCCCGGATCTAGCACACGCTAGGCAGTTCACTGCACATATTGTTTAACTTTTATTTGGTGGTCTTGTGTTCCATTTCAGGTAGTTCCTCCCAGCCAAAAGGAAGCTCTCACAATCAGCTGTGGATCAAGGAGTCAACACGTGCACAACAACCTATCAACCATCATTTCAATAGGTATTCCTCCTACGCCCATTACCCTATCTGTTTCGTCAATATTCAAAGAAATGTCTAAGAATTAGGTGAAACATTTTGGCACACCTGGTGGGACCCATTCGGGTTCCTTGCATTTTATTCATTCCTAGGAAAATTTGTGTGTTTGTTTCCCTTCTGAAAAGCATACACATTAATTTTCTTCCTTGGTAACCTTCTTTTTCTTTCTATTTGCTCTAAAAGAAACCTTTCTTTTGGTGTACTTAAAAAGAACCATTTCTTCTTGTTTTCTACATTTTAGTGAAAGAGCATCCCTCTTCCTCTTCATCTATTTGTGTCATCAAACTTCATATTTCGATTTGGGCTTAAAAATCATTGCATTTCATTCTGATTTATCACATTAGCTCACATTAATTGAGGGCAACCTATACGCTGGAAGTCATTCCCAGCTGATGGTTGACAAACGAATCGTAGAAAGCACATCTCTCTCTCTCTCTGAGTCTTGCCAAATTGCACAAATTCAAAACAAATACATATTCTTAAACAACATCTTTCCTAGGAACACCTGTCAATGATCACACTGATCTGAGGATTGGCAGGTACTCCCCAGCTCGCTGCTCTGTCGAGTCATACTTCAGAGCGAAGCCCGCCCCCACCATAACATACCTGAAACCTCACCTTTTAGATCTCCTTCTTTGTAGGAAGCCATCCTCACCAAAAAATTATATTCTACAGTTCATGAGTCAGTCCTTAAATAACATAAGCTAAACAAACATAATAGAAAAGGCACTCTTAGGATCACATTTTTCTTAGTGTTTCTGCTTGGCTTGCGTTTTGAGGTGAGAGGTCACGTTCTTCATTCTTCTTGTTTCTCCTTGCACACTCCTCATCATAGTTGGTGTATTCCAGCTTCTTCTGAGTGTGCCTGGACCACATTCTCATCATTCTCAGAATTCTAGGTTTGATTCCACATCAGATTTTAATTCACAACCACTTTTCTTTCATCACTATTTCAATTTCATAGTGACCGGTGTCGGTCCAGCGACCGTCGTCGGTTACCCCCTGACCATCGTCGGTTATACCCAACCGGTGTCGGTTCACTGTCATTTTGGTTAACCCACCCAAAAGGACACCTATTCACCTTCTTCAACTATTCAGAGTCTCTGTCACTACTATCATTCCCATTGACCTTGTAAATCTCATCAGTATTTGGCATACCTGTCAAATTTGGCCTTATACCTTGTTTTTGACCAACTGTCCATTTCCCACAGTGATCGGTAAGTGGTTACCCGTAACCGGCGTTGGTTTACCCTGACCGACATCAATTAGCCTGTGTCACTTTCCAGCTGACATTCGGTACCTAATCCACTTTTTACCACCTATTTTCACCTGTTCCTGTTGTTTTTCTGTGTCATTTACAAAGAAGCAGCCCAACCTGATCAGTACTTGTTCACATGGTGCTGACCCAAAGACAAGCAAGCACACTCGTATTCCACACTAGTTGTCAACCGCTCCCACCTAGCCCTTTGCCACCTTCCATTTTATCACCCGCCATGGATCCTATCCAACCTATCACTATCGCCACCAGAGATGAGGAGTTCACATGACTCCTTGACCAAAACCCTGCCACCTTGTAGTTTTACCTTTCCCACTCATCCACTCGAGATGCCTCGGGTCAGTTGATATACGACATGCCCATATCTATCCCCCCAACTCTCACTCCCACTCCTGTGTCAGCCCCATCTGGCTCCATGTTGCCCGCATCTACCTTACCCCCAGTCATTTCACAGCTAGGTCCTATACCCACTATGACTATAGCATCTGCTACATCTGTTGCACCCGCCACATCCACCATACCTTTGACAACCACTCAAAACACAACCTCATCCACCCCTATTGTCTCGCATATACCCATGGCTACACAACCACCTCCCGTGTTGGTGACCCCCACCCCCTTTCAAAACGTGGTCCTTTCTATTCCCCAATCGTTAGCCCCCATTGCCACTAGGGTCACCATGACCCTTCCACCTCCATATACGTACTATCAACAGCCTCCTGTTTCATCTGTTATTCATTCTGGGTACGTACCCCCTATTTCACTACCTCCTTCTCAATCTACCTACATGGCAGCACCATATACTGGAATGCCACCCTTGTTACATGCCCAACACCAACCCTCTTATGCTACAGGAGGCACCCAACCATCACAACCTACCAATGACCTAATCAAATTAATGATGGACAAGATGCAGACATTGGAAGCATCAGTTTCTGGCTCCCGCAACACCCTCACCTATGATGAAATTTGCAACGAGCCTATCCACCCATCCATTCCTATTCACCCATACCCCATGCATTGGGAAATGCCTAAATTCAACCATTTCAATAGCAAGGAAGACCCACAACAACATTTGCGGTCATTCAAACATGGGTGCTACCTAATCACCCATGATGATGCTTTGCTCTTAAGGACCTTTCCCATGTCTCTGACTGGACCTGCATTAGATTGGTATAGTGGGTTACCTAGACACTCTATATTTTCATTTAATCAGGTAGCCCAAGCCTTCTTGGATCACTTCTCCATCAATATCGTCAAGAAGGTTACCATGACTGACCTATACTCCACGTGTCAGTATGATGATGAATCTATCACAGATTTTGTCACTCGCTGGCATAGCCTGATCAATCAACTCACCTTCCAACTACCACAAACTAAACTCATCGAGCTCTTCACACGGGCTTGTGCTAGACACATCTCACTGACCCTGTAGGTTCAGACTTTCTGAACATTTGATGAAGCATTCACCATGGCATGAAAGTTAGAGATTCGGGCCATCAAAGAGAAGAAAATCCAATTACGCAATAAGAATTTGGCATTCAAGTCAAATGATACCTCTTCTTCTTCCAAACCACAGAGTAATTATTCAAAAGCTAAGGGCACCACTAATGTAGTGGTACTCAAAGACGACCTGGTCTGCTCATCCATCAAATCAGGCTACCCCCTCATCTAATCTCTCACCCGTCCAGACTTTTCAATTCAGACGAGAACAATGGAAATACACCCCAATTGGGGAGCCTTACTCTTCTGTCTTAGAAAATCTCATCAAAGCTGGGGCCATCACCCTTCCACCTATAAAACCACACACTGGTTTTGACCCTACTCACCCCATGCCCACATGGTATAAAGAACACATGACTTCTGTAACTATCATCGAGTAAAGGGTCATAGTGACGGACAATTGCATCACTTTCAAAAACATTGTCTGAGAAATGCTCGAGAAAGGTGAGTTAACCATGGATAATCCTAACGCACCTATCAATCAAAACCTACATATCTTCAAGAAACCCTTTCCCAATCATGCCCCTTCGTCTGATCAAACCGGTGAGACCTCAACTCATGATAGCCATACCCGCGAGGTCCATGCTATTTTTAGTGATGCACCTGTTGCTTCCCAATTACCCCATATTCCTTCCATAGAGGAAATTCTAGCTCGAAATCCTCCTTCTGCATTGGAACCTACCTCACCTATTCCTCCACCCATAGAGGAACACCTTTCACCTCCTTCCTCACCCATGGAGGAGCCCTTCGCTAATATCAAGACCATTTCACCTTTGGCTTCTCCACCTAGGGAACCGTCACCCACAGTACTTCTTCAGTCCATGGAAGATACTTGTTTATCTCCTCCACCCACAGAGGAGCACCCATCATCACCTCCACCCACAGAGGGGCACCCATCATCTTCTCCACCTATAGAGGAGCACCCATTTTCTCCTCCACCTATCAAAGATCTAGTAGAGATACCTTTGCCTCTAGGTGAGCATTCTCCATCAGCTACCCAAGATCCTGCAGACCTACTTTCGGCTCTCTTACCCACGGAAGCTGAAGCTAACAAATTTCCCATCTCTAAGACACATTTTACAGGAATAGCCATTGGGTCCTCATCAACATCACCTACAGACGTGTCATTCTCACGTTTGGCTCGATCACCTAGATTATGTGGACAGAGCCTTATTGTGGGGGCATCTTCTGCTTCCTGTTTCAACACAAATGCAGATGTCACTTGCTGATACTTCCACTATCTACCCAAAAATATTCCAGCCAGTTGAACCGAGCACAACCACCTCTATCACTACTTCTTCCATAACCCTCCACACCACTCAACATACTCCCTTACCCATAACCCAACATACATCTAAATCCAAACCCACACCTTCATCATCTTCCTCAACTAAACCTATTACTACCTTAGGGGTCACCCCAACCACCAGCCTTACTCATCCACCTATCAAACTAGATTTAGCTACATCCTCCAAAGTCAACACCAAACCTACTCCGGCACCCAAACAGAAGAACCAAACCCATAGAACTCATACCCCAGGCTGTGCCAATCATACCTGCATCACCTTCACCCTTTCCATCCATTTTAGGACCTCAACCTCCCAACACATGATCAAGAAACTTCCACCCATCAATAAACCAAAAACACAACAGCCCACTCCTTCCTCGCAAACCTCTAACCTACCCAAGCACCCGACATGACTTACACCTACACCTGCAGCATCTTTACCACCCATACCTCCAATACCCTCAGCAACTTCTTCATTACCCACTACACTTCAGTCTCTGTCTCTCACACCCCCTGCTCGACCCACATCATCTACCTTCACAGCACCTCCATTATCCCCATGGGTAACTCACCCTCTTCCCCCATCTACTTTTCCCTCTAGATCTCATACACCCATATCACCTTTACCCAAGAAGGTGCAACCCAAAAAAAAAATCCACTACCCTCCAATAAGGTAGTCAAAGCAACCATACACCCTCCTGCCCATTCATCTACCATACCCCTACCCAAACAAACACGACCAACACCCAAGACCACTCCAGCACCCAAAACCATGGCTCAACCCACTCCCCCTCCTGCAAGGACCATTCCTCAACAATCAGCCACACCTACACCCAAACCCACTTTCACTTCCCATTGCGATCCACTAGCGGGGTCCTATGCCAAAATATTAACCAACCTCCTTGAGACTTCTATTATCACATTACCACCACTCAGACCTTATGACCCCCTCAAACCCAAGCCAAAAGGGTTTGATGACACTAAAATTTGTGCCTACCATCATGTGCCAGGGCACGATGTGGAGAACTGCAAGGCTTTGAAAACCATCCTTATCTAGTTGTGTCCTCCAGAAGCCAACTTTGACGATGATGACCTTCTCGATGAGGACCCTACTTCACCGACACCCATTCCCATAGTCCTTCCCTCACTACCCACTCAACAACCACAACCTCCACCCCCACAGCTCCTAGAGCCACCTCCAAGATTTGAAATTAACATGGTTCACATCAGAGAACTTGCTACACCATTACCTAAATGTCATTGCACCCAGCTCACTTCACAAGGCTTTTCTCCCCCGGTAGGTTTTTGTCCATCATGTCATTATACCACTCACCCTACACCTTCTCCATTTGCCAACTCCCCTCAGATCAACATGATCCACGTTACTACCCATGCTCAGAAGGATAAAGGTAAGGAAAAGGCAACTGACCCACCAACCAATCCTATACCCAACATACCATCTGCACCCACACCTAAGATTACTATCCATGGACCCACATACCCTATTTCTAATGGGGTCACACATCACACCATGCTCAAACAATTACACCAATCTCCCCTCAAAATGTCCCTATATGACCTCATCCAAACCTTAGAATCCCATCGTCAAGCTCTCATGGAGGTTCTTCAATCTATTGAGGTTTTACCCAATGACCCTACACCCGTAGCCTCCATTATCACACCCCATCATGTAGCCTCTCTCACCAAATTTCCACCTTTATCCACACCTCACCCTACTCACCAAATAGCCTCCCTTAGCTTCTCAGAGGAAGAGATCACACCACACCAAACAGATGACCCAGACCCAACCCTCTTCATCTCTATCCACATCGATGATATACATGTATGACATGTAATGATTGATGGGGGTGCTAGCATTAACATCATTTCATCCCATGCATTCACTCAAATGCGCATACCTAATAATTGCATGCATAAACATCCTGTCATGTTGCATTCATTCAATGACGCTATCACCTCTACACTAGGCACTATCATTCTCCACATTTCATGGGCCCCTACACTATTCCAGAGCTATTCTACATCTTGGAGGGGGAATTTCAATATAACCTGTTGCTTGGCAGACCCTGGATTCATGTCATGGGTTGTGTTCCTTCCACTTTGCATCGTTGTGTAAAGTTTGAACATGAAGGACACACCTATACCATTCTAGCTGATCCATCACCTTTTAAAACATGCAACATGCTCTACCAACCCAATGACGTGCTCATACCCATTAAGGCATCTACCTCCTCGACCACTACCACTACACCCACACCCATGCTTACCAGTATAGTTGCTACCTCAACCACACATACCTCCTCCATTCCTACCACTGCCACAACCTCCACAGCTGACCCATCGGCCTCCCAATCCATTAGCTCCACCTCCGCGTTGACCTCCGACACATCATCTATTCCAGCTACCCACATACCAACCACCGATCCCTTGGAAGGCATTTTTCAATGCCTCACTCTGGGAGAATATCACTTATATAGTGTCAACACATTCCTTACTCCACAAGAGTATGGAAGTCTTCACCAACACCCTCATTATGATCACCACATAGGAGAATGCCTCCTTTATGGTCCTCCTCATCTTCATACCAGTCTCACCTATGGGGGACTTGATACTACCACTTACACACCCGAACCACCATCACAAACCCGCCCATTTTCTGTTGACTTCCAGTCTCTCACCAATCACCATTTCACCCACACCTTCCTACAACGATGTGCATGGAAGGGTTTTGGTTTTGGATTTTATGAATAAGGCCACCATATTTTCATCCCATGTACCACCCATAAACATAATGACTGTAGTGGTATCGGCTTTCCTGAACCACCTACTAAGCAAGGCCTGCATTGAACTCATCAAGAACATCAACCCTTCTCCACCTTCTTCACCCACTCCACCTTCATCACCACCTTCACCGACGGAGTCGATGGATCTAGAATCTATCCCTCCTAACTTTTTTTTTCATAAACACCATTTCCTTGGGGCCTTTGACTTATCAACGCGAGGGTGAGGCCCCTTCCTCTCTTCCCTTCCTGTACCCTGAAATGATCAATGATGATACACCTTCCATTAACATCATTCAATGTCAGGATGATGAATCTATACTCACCTACCTTGGTGTAGAAGATTCATATATTCATCAGTCATTACCTTCTGAGACGCAAACCATGTTGAATGAATCGACTATTGAGATCAACATCCATACTCAGGATGACCCACACATCCTAAAGATCGGTCAATCTTTAGATGTTGTTGAACAAGGAAGCCATCACTTCTTTTCTCAAAGATCATAACCACGCCTTTTCTTGGTCTTATGTAGACATGCCTGGTATTGACCCCACCATAGTGGTCCACAATATCGTAACCATTCCTGATGCCAAACCCATCAAACAAAAACTGAGGAAAATGCACCCTCGCATTGCCCTTCTCGTCAAAGAAGAACTTCAGCGTCTTCTTTCTGTTTCCTTCATATTACCCATTGATTATCCTCGTTGGATCTCTAACATTGTCCCTATCACTAAGGCGATAGGGGGACTCCACATTTGCACAGACTTCCGTGACCTCAACCTTGCCTGCCCAAAAGATGACTTCCCTCTACCCGGTATTGACCAACTGGTTGACCTTACCACTGGTCATGAGATGCTATCACTCATGGATGGCTTCTCGGGTTATAACCAAATCTTGCTTGCCCCAGAGGATCAACACAAAACCGCATTCATCACCCCTTGGGGGACCTTCTGCTATCAAGTCATGCCTTTTGGCCTTAAAAACACTGGTGCCACATATCAGTGGGCTATGACTTACATCTTCCATGATATCATGCATCGTATATTGGAAGATTACGTGGATGACCTCCTCACCAAATCTAAATGCCACTCCGAGCACCTTGCCATCCTCAAAACCATTTTTGACCACCTTATTAAATATTGCATTCACCTTCAGCCCAAGAAGTGTGTCTTCTCGGTCCTTTCAGGAAAACTCTTAGGATTTATCATTTCCCTACATGGTATAGAAGTTGACCCTGCTAAAGTCAAGGCCATTCTAGAAATGCCTCCACCCACTAACCTTAGACAACTCCATAGCCTGCAAGGTAAGTTGCAGTCTATTCGCCATTTCATTTCACAATTATCTGATCGGTGTCAACCATTTCATCATCTACTCAAGAAGGATGTCTCCTTTAAATGGGATGATGACTGCCACAAAGATTTTGAGGCCTTAAAACAATACCTTCTCCAACCACCCGTACTCATTCCACCTAAAGATGATCAACCTTTCTACCTATACATCTCAGCTACCGATCATTCCTTGGGAGCCATGCTCGCTCATCGCGATGAACAACATAGGGAGCAGGTGGTTTATTACATAAGCCATACTCTTTTGGACTATGAAAGCGGATACACCCATCCCAAAAAACTTTTCTTAGCCTTAGTTTTTTTGCCACAAAACTCCACATTACCTACTCAACCACAAAACCTATGTTGTGACCAACACCAACCCCTTACACTTCATGTATGCCAAACCTTATCAAAATCAGCATGCCACATGATGGCTTATGCTTTTAGCTGACCTCGACCTCAAATTCATTCATCAAAAGTCCATCAAGGGCCAAGCCATCACTGACCAATTGGCTGACACACCTATTTCTGGGGATCAACCCTCTAATTTTGACTTTCCAGATGAGTCAATTGCTACCCTTTCCTTGGATGAACCCGCTTACCAAATGACACTCTTCTTTGATGGTTCCAAGTGTCAGCGTGGAGGTGGGGCTGGTGTTATCCTCATTCCACTTGATGGTGAACCCATGCCTTTGTCTTTCAAACTAGATTTTGATTGTACAAACAATATTGCCAAATACGAAGCACTCGTATTAGGTCTCCAAGCCACCTATGCCCTAGATGTCAAATCAATCAACATCTTTGGTGATTCTCAATTGGTCATAAACCAAGTCAATGGTATATACCAATGTCATAATGAGATACTTCAAAAGTATAAACATCATGTAGACATACTTTTGACCACCTTTGACCGTTATGCCCTTCAAACCGTCCCACGTTCAACCAACAAATTTGTAGATACCATGGCCTGCTTGGCTTCTCAAATACCCACTTCACCTGCCGATTCTAAAATCTTTGTCACCATACAATGACTCCAATCACCCTCTTATTTACCTCATGAAGTTTACTCTATCGGAACCGCTGCCCCCGATCTGAGTGACCTTTGGTATAAACAATACTCCGACTACCTTTCTCTCTCCATCTTACCTCCTGATCTCACCCATAATGGACAATGTGCCTTCCTTAAAAAGGTCTCTCGTTATGTCATCATGGGGGGCCTTCTCTATAAGCGCAGCTTTGATGGTATTCTCTTACGATGCCTCATGAGTTCTGAAATTCCTTATACAATTAAGGAAGTTCATGATGGCATATGTGGAGGTCACTTCAGTGGCCTTGCTGTGGCTAAGCGTATTCTTCACCTTGGCTATTACTAGCCAACCCTCAACCATGATTGTTGTGATTATGTCAAACATTGTGTAAAATTCCAACAACATGCCAACCTTCATCATACACCCAGTCATGCCTTACAGGTCACCCGTGACCTTTGGCCCTTCTCTCAATGGGGTTTGGATCTTGTCAGAGAGATTAACCCCCATTCTTCCCAATGACATCAATGGATCATCACCACTACCGAATACTACACAAAATGGGTTGAGGCCATACCACTCATCTCCATAAAATCTGAGAAAATATGTGAGTTCATCAATTATCACATCATTTGTCACTTTGGTGTTCCTCATCACCTCATCACTGATAATGGAAAACAATTCAAAAACAAAACATTACAAAAACTTTGCGATGCCTTCGGCATTCAGCTAAGTTTCTCATCACCTTATTACCCATAAACCAACGCCAAGCCGAATCCACTAATAAAACCCTAAAAAAAATTCTCATGAAAGTGGTTAACGATACTGGGAAGGATTGGCATACACACATTCCTTTTTCCCTATGGGCATACCGCACTAGTATCCACACTTCCACTGTTGCCACACCATTTTCTCTGGTCTACGGTACCGAGGCTGTTCTACCTCTCGAAGTCCAGATTCCCTCACTCCACATTTCTCTCCATGACATGCTCAATGATGATGACTTTCATCAAGACCATTTAGCACAACTTGAGTTATTAGATGAACGTCATCTTAACACTCTTGATCACCTTCAAGTTTACCAAAAATGTATCAAATGTGCCTACGACAAATGTGTCCATGAACGAACCTTCCAAGTCGGTGACCTTGTCCTGAAAGAAAATCAACATGTAACCAAAGCAGAAAAAAGTAAACGGGGAAAATTTTCTCCTAATTGGCTTGGACCATACATCGTGACCCATACTTATGGATCAGGTGCTTATCGTTTATCTTCCCTCGATGGTAAACCTGAACCTGAGCCCCTTAACGCCTTGCATCTTCGAACCATTCTATTGTTGACTTTTAGTCCTACATCACTTTTTTCCTCCTTCCATGCTCGTCCCTTGAGTGCTATCCACTTCATACACCTCACCAATGATTAAACAAGAATCATGTGAGTACCCGTCACTTGTTATCTTCTCTTGAATATGTGTACCATGGCACTGCACATAGCATGATTCTCATGGATACTTTTCATCTACCTTTAGATGAGATCCCATGGTCATTTCACCCTACTTTCTGAACAAGAATCCTTTTCCTCACCTTGGTCTTGTCCATGACTTCAAAGCCCTCACATGGGACCCAACTCCTTGAGTCAAACTTCTAATAAAAAGATGACTCCCTCAAAAGGACATCTTCCTCTCTGCAATCACTGCTATAAATAGACTGCTCCCTCGAAGGACAGCTATGTAAAGCTCTTTCAAAAAAAATGAGAGAGATTTAAGCTTCCCACATCGATCAACTTCACGAAGACCTCAAGGAGTTCATTTCCTCATCCCATATAGACTTCCCACATCGATCAGTCTATCTCAAATACAAGTCAAAACTGAAAACTTTTTAGTCATGGACTTGCCCATTATGACCTCAGATCTCTTGCCCAAAGAGCATGCCACCTCATATCATATAAAATTACCCACCTTTCACCCTTCTCACCATTTGCACCCCCATTTTCCTACCGCCTCAAGGGACCTCTTGGAAACCAAGACATTTGGTGATCATGTGACTACTTTTCACCTTAGAACACTCAATCATGCAATGTCTTTAGGGTCTTACGTTCATCACCTCCTCCAAGGTATGATCTACTTGGTATGATCCTAACCAATCAGGTGGCTTTATTGCCCCTTCTTATCTTTTAACCATCTTTATTTACGTCTTGATTACCTTATACAGGACTTGGTCCTCGACGCTTACCTTTGGGGTAATCTTCTTCTTTTTCCACAATCAACATCACCTATACCAATTTTCCTATAACCCACCCACACCTAACAGACCTAAACCCAAATCATGCCTAAAACCTACCAACTCATTTTCCTACCTCCTCATATTCTTCCCTAGCTCATGGGAGAACTACATCGGCCTGAGGTCCCTTTTCACCGGGACTATGTAGGTAGCACTCTGAGGGCATGGGGCCCTTGGAGGTTAGCTCAGCCACTCTCTACCCTAACCAATTCATCTTTCATTTTCCTCAAATTACATTCTACCCTACTTAGTTTCCTTTTTATATCTAAAACTTGGAAATTAAACCAAACAAATAACAAGTTGCTTAACATTTTTATCATCACCACAACATACATTTATTATGACTACCATCATCATCCATATATTATAAAGCATCTTAAAAATAGCCCATATTATCATTCATTATATAAATTAATGAATCACAACTTCAACCAATTTCAACCTCAACCAACCTAACTCCACCATGCCTAAACCAACCTGACTCAACCATGCCTAACCAACCTGACTCCACCATGCCTAACCAACTTGACTCACCATGCCTAAACAAACCTGACTCAACCATGCCTAAACCAACCTGACTCAATCCATGCCTAAACCAACCTCAACTGCCTAATCCATGCCTAAACCAACCTGACTTGATCCATGCCTAAACCAACCTAACCAACCTCCATATCACCAACCTGACTCCATATCACAACAAAAAATTAAAAGTCTCATAAAACACTGACAAAATCAAGAATCTCATCCATCTCATCATATAAATAAATATGTGTGTCTCAATACAATATACAGGGATATCCCATCATGTCTATCTCAAGAAAATCATCAGCACATAGGCCGATACTCGATACAAAATGTCATCGGCACACAGGCCAGTCTCATATACAATAAAATAATAAACCAATACAAAATCTCTTCGGCACGCAGGCCGGTATATGCTCAAAATATACAAAAACTCTCATACATCCTCACTATCTTCGGCACACATGCCAGTATATATCAAAAAAATGACTACAATACATCAACAATTAGGAGCCATATATCATATATCTCGGCACACATCCTCCATATCTATGTCACATGTACCCTCTGCCTCCTCGGCCCCAGTCTGGTGACCTGCTAACATCTCCCCACCCATCATGGGTGGTGGCTGGGTCCCTACTGGCACCTCACCTGGAG
Organism: Taxus chinensis; assembly: GCA_019776745.2. Classification (NCBI taxonomy): domain Eukaryota; kingdom Viridiplantae; phylum Streptophyta; class Pinopsida; order Cupressales; family Taxaceae; genus Taxus; species Taxus chinensis. The sequence goes on along the minus strand of CM034156.1, from coordinate 435,887,457 downwards.
CTGGTCTCTGTGAGCTGGTGGCCTCTCCATGATCTGGCCTCAGAGCTCGATGGCCCCCTGTGCTCTCTACACTATGAGTGTGAGATCTAGTCCTCTCACTTAAGGCCTGTTGTGCCCGGTACTCTCCATAGGATAGAAAGTCTATCCCGACCACCATCAGCTGATCCTGGTAGTATCTGGCCTCACCTAGGGCATCCCGTAACCTAGATATAGGCATGGTCTATGGTGGCCCCATAGGCCTCAGCCCCTGTACCTATCCTGTGGGACCCTGTCCCACTCCTTCCTATGAACTGGGACCCTATCCCAGTGCCTGTGGTGGTGCCCTCTACCCCTGTGCCTATATCTGGGCCTGTAAGGCCCCAATCTGTGCCTGAGATGTGGCCAACTGGCCCTGCAACCCTATCACCTATGCCTGTAAGGCAACCACCTGACCATCATCGCCATCTCCATCTCCATCCCCACCCCCGGCCATCTGGGCCTGAATATTGGCCACCTGAGCATGTAACTCCGCTACCTCCACCTCTGAGCTTGCAAGCTGTGTCTGCACCATACCCAACTGGGTAATCAGAGTCACCACCTGCCCCTGTAGGGTGTCCCTCTACACCATGATGGTGGCTAGATCCAGCTGCCCCGGCCTGGGTGGTATGGCTCGTAAATGAGCCACCCACCACTGTCTATATCTGTCTGTGACCCCGGCATCATCAATCTTTCGGTCCACTGCCTACTCCTCCTACCCTGTGGGCACTGTCGGCTGTGGTAGAGGTAAGGGCCTCTCCACGTCATCTCTCTTGTACTACGGGAAGGGTGGAGGTATGTCTTATAGTAGCCCAAACTACCACCTAACTCTGTCAACTAGGATCATCTCGTGCTCCCTAACATGGTGACCCTGTATCCATCTCAATAGCTAGAGCTCATCTAGCTCATCATGCATATGCCTATATGATGGGAAGTCCACATACGGCCTCCATATGATGTCCACTCTGGAAAACCCCTCCAATAAACACCAGAAATAGGCCACATCATGTGTGGGCCTGTCTGATCTCCACTCTCCAATAGTAGGCACCCATCACCTGTACCCCACCCACACCAATCTCGGTGGAAATGCATCTGCTCGGGGCATCCCTACTGGCCACACACAAACTATGTGCTCATAAGCCTAGTAATGAAGTAAAAAGGTACAACACAGGCTGAACCTACGTAGCCACCCATATGCCCATAACTCCCTGTATAGCTACACCAGGAATGCTGGCACCCAGGAAAATCAGGTCTGATCTATCATCATGTCATGTAGTACCCCCATCAACGAGTGGGGAAATCTACCTCCCTCTGCATCTGGCAGTGCAAAGCAACACACTGCCTCCATCAATAGAACTACTAGCCTCGTCTCCTCTGGATGGGCTAGGTACATCTCTCCATAGTGAATGCTGGCACTATGGAATGTTAGCTCGGCCATCCCCTCTCCAAACACCGTCAGCATCAACTCCTCTAAGGCCTCGGAGGAGATCGAATAGACCTGTGTACCCAATATGGGTAGCCACAGAATCCTGAACACATCCTCCAGGGTGACAGTGATCTCACCCGTCGGCAGGTGGAACATGTTGGTCGCGGAATCCCATCTATCGATGAGCGTGACCATCAGACTAGGCTACCAGACCACATGTCGATAGCATCAGACCCCACTCAGGCCCACCACCTCCACATGTTGCAGCTCCTCAGGGGTCACTACGCTGTGAACTTTCACGAGAAGGGGTGGAACCCTATCCCACATGTGTAACTGATCTCTCCCCTACATCCAATACAAACAACAAATTAATCTACATTTCTCATACCCATACTCACCCACTATCATTTTTCTACACCCTATTTTACCTCTACCCATCTCAACCACCCAACCTATGGCACTTTTGGCCCCTTACTCTCCAAAACCTGATCGGTGCTGGTTCTCTCTAACTGATCCGATCACCCCTAGACTGGCATCAGTCACCTGTTTCGTGACCGATACCAGTTCAATAATACCGATGCCGGTTCAACCCAGACTGACGTCGGTCACTGTCACAGTGAAAACCCGCACCCCCAAACCCTCCCTTCTCAAAAACTTCCTACCCTGACACTTCTCCCACCTAAAATCACCTACACCTCCCCCTACACCTCATTCCTTCCCCTCTTCTCCCACTTATCTCTCTCCCCCCTCCTATTCAACCTAATTTAGCCTCCCATCTTCCCAATTTTATTTTCCCCCACCCATAATAAAAAAAAACCAAAAACCCAATTTGTAAATCACCTAATCTATTTAACAAAATACAACAAGAGTTGGATGCTTACCTCATCATGTTGCCATCGTCGTGGTGGCACATCTGGCCGCTGCACTAGTGGCCCACCCGATCCCTCTCCAGCCTCTGCCATCACAAAATCTCTACCCACGTCTCCAACCAATCAAATCATGCCCACCGATCCTGTGGACCCACCTCTCTACAACCAATCACCCACTGCTCAAATCACCAACTCACCACTCCATTCCATCTAGACACTTTTCCTTTTTTTCCTCTCTCCTTTGTCATTTTCTCAATTCGCTAAATGACAAATGAATAACAAAAACATGGATTTTTTGTTTTTATAACAAACCCAACCTAACCGACACCAGTTTTACCTTCACCGGCATCGGTCACATGCCCTACCTTACCATGATCGGTTCCACTCTACCGGCATCGGTTACCCTTGACCGGCATTGGTCACCCTCTCTTGCACCTTGCCCTAAATTTTACCCTATTACCCTTCCCGTCACTCTTTTTTCCACACCCAACCTTTACCCAAACCATTTACCTCACCCCCCTGACCTCATCATTTACTGCCTAACCTCATCCTCCTTTGGGGACTCATTATTTTACCCATACCTCAGCCTTACCCATGCCGTGACCTAGATATTTGGACCTGGACCATCACTAGTGACCTTTGACCTCATGTGTTCGCTATACTTTGCAGCACTGTTACCTATGTTGATTGACCTAATGACCTTACCTTGCCTCTTGTCATGACCGTTTATCCTGACCCTACCTTTGGTGTACCGGAACATACCTAAACGTTCCTGCACCTAACCTACGTCATGTTTCCTGACCATATCCTATACCTTGGATACCGGAATCACCTCAACCTTGTTTGGATAAACCTATCGACCTTAGACGATGTAGAGTTTTCCTGCTCTTCAACCTGGTAGCATGCTGCAGTTTATACGTGTGCGTGTGTTTGACTGTTACTACCTTTGACCCTGACCCATTACCTAGATTTCCCAAGTAGACCTTTTTCCTTTTTCCCCTTGTTCCCATCTTTCCCTTTCTCACATTCACCTTTTTATCAAACCACTCACCGATTCTACCTTCTGCCTCGTCAGTTCCTGGTTTGAGGGGGATCACCTTCACCCACACATGGGGCAACCACATCTTATTTTTGTTAGCGTCACTTACCAATACAAGCTACACAACAAAAAGGGAAAAATGTAGACACTAAAATTAGGTCACACTCCCCTTTGGTCCCTCGACAAATAAACACCTTCATCACATTCACTTAACCATGGCCCCATTCACCCCACTAATATTAATTTAATTTAAATTAATTCATTATCCTCACCATATTTATTATTTAAATATCTTAATTTAGATAATGCCCACACATCCACCTCACCTAGACACCTCATCAAGCCACCTCACCCTAAGACCTATTCTTAGTAAGTTTCCATAACTAACTAAGTCTTACCCAAACCCTAAAAATCAATGCCTACATTCCCTCTAACCACATTCCCACATACTTACAAGAAGCTTCAAGTCTAATCCATGGGTTAACAACATGAGATCCCAAAAAATCAAGGGGATCTACCTAGTTTAGTAAACCTAGGAAATCCCGCCCTAACCGACGCCGGTTACCCTTAACCACTGCCACCGGTTAAGCCGGAACTGCCATCAGTCACCTTTTAATCCCCAAAACAACCTTATTTTTGAGGTTGGCAAAAGGTTGGTAGATTCCTGAGAGATAACACATCTTTTGAGAACAAGTTTCTGTGAGAACATGCATGCAAGGAAGGAGATCAAGCATTTTCTCTTACACAGACATCCAACATTCATCCAGCAACCACCCAGCACAGATTTGATCCAACCAGGCAAAAAGGAATGCACATGCAGCCCATGCAGGAGCTTTCCAACATTTGGTGATCCTCAACAACATTCAACCTCTTACCAGCACCTTCATTCATCACTCACAGGCACCCAGAACCAGATTTCAAGTAAGTAGAATAGTTTACTCCTCTGGTTCATTCATTTAATTATTATATCTTCATCCTTTGTTCTCCTAGCCACCCATTGACCTCCTTTAATACTCACCCCTCCATATCCCCATTAAAACCTCACCAAATCCCATCCAAACAACTTAATACCTCATTTCGACCAGCCTAGTCCTTTGTGAAATCATAAGGGAGATCCAAAGCTCATTCTGTGGCATTCCCAATTTTTCATAGTAACCGGCACTGGTTCTCCCCAACCGGCATCGGTCACCCTTAACCAGCATCGGTCTCTGTATTTACCAATACAGCCCAGAACAGTAACCTACCCACCTATTCTCGCATCACCCTTAATCACCTGTGACCTACCTAAGACCTCTGTCAGACCTGCAGAGACCTAGAACCAGTTACTTGACCTTCGGATCTTATTTTAACCTAGCTTGTTAGATTAGATCTTTCTTATTGTGTTTTTAATGAGATACCTAAATCATTTCAATTACAATAGGATTTACTTCATTACCAACATTAAATTGTTTTAAACAGTGGACTGACAGCCATCTAGGAAGTATCACACTTCCTGGATCTAGCACACACTAGGCAGTTCACTACACATATTGTTTAACTTTTATTTGGTGGTCTTGTGTTCCATTTCAGGTAGTTCCTCCCAGCCAAAAGGAAGCTCTCACGATCAGTTGTGGATCAAGGAGTCAACACGCGCGCAACAACCTATCAACCATCATTTCAATAGGTATTCCTCCTATGCCCATTACCCTATCTGTTTCATCAATATTCAAAGAAATGTCTAAGAATCAGGTATGGTTGACAAACGAATCGTAGAAAGCACATCTCTCTCTCTCTCTCTTTGAGTCTTGCCAAATTGCACAAATTCAAAACAAATACATATTCTTAAACAACATATTTCCTAGGAATGCATGTCAACGATCGCATTGATCTAAGGATTGGCAAGTACTCTCCAGCTCGCTGCTCTGTTGAGTCATACTTCAGAGTGAAGCCTGCCCCCGCTATAACATACCTGAAACCTCACCTTATTTCATTACACATATTGTTTAACTTTTATTTGGTGGTCTTGTGTTCCATTTCAGGTAGTTCCTCCCAGCCAAAAGGAATCTCTCACAATCAACTGTGGATCAAGGAGTCAACACATGCGCAACAACCTACCAACCATCATTTCAATAGGTATTCCTCCTATGCCCATTACCCTATATGTTTCATCATTTTCAAATAAAATGTCTAAGAATCATGTGAAACAATACTACTTAGCTTTTCATTTCAAATTTTCCTTTTCAAACAATACAGTAGAATATGAGGATTTGGTTCATGGATTGCATTGGGTAAGAAAACATGGAATCAAGAACTTGCAAGTGTTTGGTGACAGTGAACTAGATGCTAATCAAGTTACAGGACAAAATGCTGTCAAGAACGACCTGCTCAAGAGCTACAAGAGTAGGGTATGGGATCTCATTGAGGATTTCAAATCCTTCAACATTATGTCCATACCCAAGAAGGAGAATGAAGCTTTTGATAGGATTGTAGCAACTGGAACAAAATTTGATGTGGTTGACAACATCAAGAGGGACAAAGGAAAGCCACATATCCATGTGATTGTGAGGCCAGCAGTGCCAGAAAACAACACATGTTGGCAGGTGTTTGAGAATGATCAGTAGATCATCAATTTCTTGCAAGAGGAAGCTAAATTCTCAGCTAGGAATCGAGACAAATTAGAGCAGCAATATGGAGATCAAGTAGTGTAGCTACGTACAAAAAATCTTCCCAAAGGTTTGGTGACATTGGAATATATCTTCAATCCTAATTATCAGTTTCAAAAAGAGAAGGCTAATATACAGATCAAAGGAGAAGAATCAGAGTCAATTCTAGTTGGAGAAGGAAAAACACTTCAAATTGGCAAAGTGGCCACCAAGCAAGAAAGGTATGAATTCATGTAAATTTTCCAAGATTTTCCAGATGTATTTTCTTAGAGCTATGAAGACCTAAGAGGGTTCAATCTGAAGCTAGAACAACACACTAATTGAACTATATCTAGATGCTAAACCCATCAGGAAAAAGTAAGAGACCAATCAATCCACACATTGAACCTCTGATGAAGAAAGAGCTAAACAAGTATGATAGATGCAAGTATTATATTTCCAATCAAACACTCAAGTTGGGTTGCAAACTTGGTCCCAATCAGGAAGAATAATGGAGAGATCAGGTTGTGTGTGGACTTTCGTGACTCTAAACAGAGCATCACTTAAGGACCACTACCCACTCCCCTCAATGGAGTAGATTTTGCAAGTGGTGTCTAGATCAAAGAGATTATCCCTCCTATATGGCTACTCGAGGGTATAACCAGATAATGGTGAAAGAATATGATCAGTTCAAAATGGCTTTCACCACCAAATGGGGCACCTATGCCTACAGAAAAATGCCATTTGGATTGTCTAATGTTGGAGCCACTTTCCAAAGGGCAATGTATATGGTATTCAAAGGGTTGATTAACAAAATAATACAAATATATCTGGATGACATCACTTGTGCTCTCCAAAAATGTATCAAATCACTATTTTTCACCTAAGACGGGTATTTCAAAGATGTAGGAGATTCAGAGGTATCATTGAACCCTAAAAAATGCATATTCTTGGCCCATGAGGGCAGGATTCTAGGAAATATTATGTCAAAGGAGGTTTTGGAAATTGACCCAGAGAGGGTTAAAGTAATAAGATGCATTGTCCATTACTAATCCATAAGAAATATCTTCAAAGATTCTTAGGAAAGATTAATTTTTTCCACAGGTTTGTACCAAACTTTGCTGCCCTTGTCAAGCCATTAATGTTGATGTTGAAGAAGAACTTGGCATTTAGGTGGACAACTGAAGGAAGAGAAAGATTTGAGGTGATCAAAGAAGCTATATCACAAGCCCCAACTCTTGTGAATCCAAACTTCTCTAAGGACTTCATACTATATTCCTTTGGTGGAAATGACACAATTTCTGCAATCTTAGTACAACAGAATCAAAGAGGGTACATAGCATCAAATTGATCCTTCTTCATCCAAGGTTTGGAATATTATGAAGTGAGATACTCCTTCATCGAAAAGCACGTCCTTACAGTGATCAAAGGGTTAAAGAAGTTTAAAAATCTGGTTTCAAACAATGAAGATCCAATTGTTAGTCTCCCATGCAGGAGTTAAAGACTTCCTTCTCAGCAAGGATCTAAATGAAAAACATGTACAGAATGGATCACTCATGTCATGGAGTATGACACTGAGATCAAGGTTACGAAGCTGGTCTGTGGGAAGGGATTGTGTGAGACAACTGGCCTCGAGTCAACAAGGTGAAGCAAGTAGTAAAAAGGAAGTTGTTTTTGTCCTGTAGAATAGTCAAGAGGGATAAAATGATGATGTGCCCACTCCTTGTTGGACTTAGAACATTATGCACTTCCTACAAACATGCCTATTGCCCTCCAGAAATGAGTAAAAAAACAAGGAGACACTTAAAACTATAGGCCATCCCATATGTGGTTATTGATGGCATCTTGTTCAAAAGGGACATCAACGATGTTCTGTTAAGATGCATTAGGACAAATCAGATTGAGAGAGTGTTACAAGAATTCCATGTTGGAGCAGCTGGAGGCCATTTTTCTCCATAGGTGATAGCACTCAAGATCATGAAGGCCAGGTTATTATTGGCCTAGGGTGTTTATTTACTGCTATGCATGGATCAAAAAGTGTCAAGAACTGTTCGTTCTTCAGAGGCAAAGAAAGGCTAGCAGCACTTCCATTGCACACTAATTTCAATTGACCAACCTTTCATGCTATGGGGATTGGACTTCATTGGAGTCATCAATCCAAATTCAAGCGAGGGCCATAAACGGATTATGATAGCAATAGATTATTTTACCAAGTGGACCGAGGCAGTGTCACTCAAAGAAGCAAATGAGTCTAGCATTACTATATTTCTATGAAAGAGATAGTGACCAGATTTGGAGTGCCAACCACCATTATATCAGACAATGCATTGGCATTCATAGGTTCCAAAATCAAAGAATGGGCTGTTAGGAATGGGATTTACTTGAGCACTTCATCAAACTATTATCCTCAAGGTAATGGCCAAGTTGAGTCCAAAAATAAGAACCTGCTAAGGATTGTCAGAAGAACTCTTGATGAAAATCAGAGAACTTGGCACAAAAAACTCAAATCAGCCTTATGTGCTGATAAGACAACACCCAAGAGGTCTACATGAAGCTCTCCATTCAAACTTGTCTATGGGAAAGAGGAAATGTTGCCTATATCACTTGAGTCGCCAACATTGGAACTCACGAAGCAGCTGGAGATGTTTGAGTTTGATCCAATGGAGACTAGGTATGCAAAACTGATGGAATTGGAAGAAACTAGAGAGCATGCACTTCAAACAACGGAGAAGGATCAAGCTCTCAATCAAGAGATGCTTTGAGAAGAAATCAAAACCAAGGATTTTTCAAGAAGGAGACCTAGTTTTGAAATGGGATGCAAATTGGGCAAAACCAGGAAGGCATTCCAAGTTTGATGCCATTTGGAGTGGTCCCTACATGGTCACAAGATATAAAAGTAGCAAATACTTTCCAATTTTCTTCATTAGATGGTGAGGAGTTACTAGATTCCAATGAATGGAATCTACCTTAAACATTGCTACTAGATCTCACCTTGTACAAGTATCTCACCTTGTACATTCTAGTTTGATTTCTCATTCCTCTTAAGTTCCTGTGCACATTTCCTTGTTGTGGTTTAGGTTGATCTTTTTTCCTAAGTTCTTTACACACTCTGCATGTTCTAATTGGAACATGTATGATTTCAAGTTTTGTACATAGTTGTGTAGTACTATGTTTTGTTGCTCTTACGTACAGTCCATTTCAGGGAAATATGAAAGCCCCGTTGGTCAACGTAATTTTCTACTCTCAGAAACCATCAGTTTCAAGATGGGTTATCCAAATTAAGAGCTGTAAACGGTCAGGATCATTTTTTAAATTTTAGGATCAGTTTCAGGCTATCACTCATCGACTCCATGCCCAATGGATATGAACAAGGCAATTTAGTCTTTTCATCTAGTAGGAAAATACCCCTGCGAGTTTCTAAATTTTTATCCATATTTTACCCCCCAGAAAAATATTGGATCAGCCACGACCCCACACAGAAGGAACCAGAGAAACCACATTCAAACCTTACAAACAAGTTACAAAGGGACTCTACTATGGAGTGGCGGGGCCTGCGAAAGATCAAACGACCCTATGCAAGAAGAAATTCAAGAAACGACTATGTTGAGTGAATATGTGCCTTAAATACTTTAAAAAGATTACAAGTAGGCTAGGAAATGGAATAGTAGGTTCAGGGAAGTAAAAAGCAGTGTCAAAGAAGCCAGAAGAAGAAAGAGAAGAAATAGCTCTGGTTCAAAGTCTTCAGGATCCGGAACAGTTCAGAATGAGCTCAAAATCAATTAAGTATGGAGGAGACAGCAAAGGAAACCAAGTTTCTTAACAACGCACCTCAAAAGATTAAATCCAAAGGGGCAGACCCAAACGAGTGCCAAGCTTCCACATGTCCAGAGCCCCAAAAAGTTTCACCAGTCATTGAAAATTCTTTGACTTAGCGGACGCTACCAAGTGTCCAAATGGCACATCTTCAAAGTTGAATCCAAAAAGGGAGGCTCGAACAAGCACTAGGTCTCCACATGTCTGAGGCCCAAAATAGAGGCAGAGTCAAAGCTAAAAGTCAAGAGGCTAGCAAGGCGGGCCTAAAAAAAGGCTAAGTATAGAAGTGCTAGCAGAAGCCGTCATGCATTAGCTTGGCGCATCTCCAAAAGTTAGTCCAAAATTGGAGACCCAAATGAGCGTGGGCCCGCCACATTGTCTAGGGTCTGAGAGTTTAGGGAGGCCATTGAAAAGTCCAAAGAACATGTGGAGGCTTCCATGTGTCAACCTGACGCTCCTTCAAAGGAAAATCCTTAGTGGGATTTTAAGTGAGCGCAGAGCCTCCACGCATCCAATTTCATAAAGGGACAAGGTTGGGTTGAATAGTCAATACATTAAGACAGGCTAGTAGAGGATTGCAAGTGTCAGCACAACGCTAATTCAAGTGCAGAATTAAGGGAGGGTTTTTAGACAAGCGCCAAGACACCGCATGTCCCTGGTCAGATATATGACCCCATCGAGTAAAGGACATAGCCAAAAACATAAGGAAATCAAGTAGGTCACGGAAGAATCCACGTGTTAACCTTGCACCACTAAAAAATAAAAATATAGAGGCTTCCTTCAGACATCTGCCAAACCTCCATGTGTCCAGTTTCAAAAGGGGGCATGTTTTTGAACTGGTTTTCCCTTTATTCAATATGGACTCGATCCAAATTTCAAATGGGAATATCTTTCGACTTGGGGCTTGAAATCCAATAAATATGGCACGGTTAGAAATATCTTGGCCTCTTCTATGCCATGAAAATATAAAAATTTAAGTTTGGAGAAGTTAGGTGGGAGAAAAATGGAGAAATGTCTTTCGGCCATTAATGTAGGATCTATTTTACCCTGAAAACCAGATCAGATTCGATCTGATCTGTCGTATCCCCCTCCTTCGAGGTGCCAAACTAGTAATTGATGAAGTCAAGATAAATTTGGGGTGGATATTTTGCAGGAGGCATTGATGATAGTGGTTGAACTTCGAACCAGTTTTTTCCCACTTCTCTCTCTTTCTTCTCTCTGTGTTGAATCTATAAAAGCAGGGTCGGGACTCATTGTAAAGGGTTGGACATTCTTCTATTTTTTTGGCTCCCCTTTTTCTTTGGAAAACAAATTTATGGAGTTTTATACCTTCCATTAGATTGCAACAAGTTTTCTACCTTTTGGCCATTTTGTAAATGCATTGTATCAAATCTGTAGAGCAATAATACATGTTTGTGGCTGATTTTCAACCCTTTCTTGTCTTCATTGCTCTCATCTGGTCTTTCATTGTAAAATTGGTTATCTATGCTTGATTATTGTATGTATTTTTTGTTTATTCCTATCAGAAAAATTAATGTTCATCATTCCTTCGGTGCATCACCTGATTAGCTTAGTTTTAATTTCTTGCATTCCTTTCATCCTTGTCTCCTTGGAAAAATTATATTAGGTTTAGGAATCAATCCCTTGTAAATTTCACATATGCACCTAGACAAAGGAATAGGAACCTGCCTTAATCTGGATATTTTTTCCCATTTTTAAAGTCCCACACTTTTGGGGAAGACTCAATGTTATGCAAATCACATAAAATGACAAGTTTAAAACACCAAATCTGAGAGGTCATTTTGGGGTGTTGTGATTTTACACTAACAGTTCTTGTTTGGTCTAGGGTTTGATCACGTGTTAGATTTCATTTTTTTTCATTACCTCTTAGAATCATAACCTAAATCTAGTTTCATAACTTAAGGGATTGGTACAAGTGTGTGTGTCATTCCAATGTGACCTAAAATTCACACTAGGCCTATCCTAAGGTAGTGAAATGTTTACAAAGGACACAAAGAACTAAAAACAATCCATGGTAAGATATCCTTCACACAAGCCTAACACACATAAAATGGTAGAAAAAAATATCAATTATAATACCTGTAAGAGCCATTAAGGAAGTCCTCTCATTGTAAAACAAAGCTTGATTCACATTACCTTTCATACCCTACTATGCGTCATCCTTTGACACAATAAGATAAGTAACGCTCATTTTATAACATATGGATTCACTTGATCGAGGGGTATGACAACATGGTTCTCAAAACCACAAACTATTGACAAGGAATCTTAACTCTCTACTTAGGATTGTGAAACTACTCTCCCTTATTTCTTGAGGTTTTTCCTCCTCAAAAAATGGTGATAACCTTATAAAATTTATCTTGTTTAATACATTCCTAAGTGTGGTACAATTACTTTCTTAGGATGGTATTCATCTAAGGTACCTGTGACCGTCAAGTACTGCATTCATAATTATACCCTTAAGTTGGCTTTAATGTGGAACGAGCACATTTACATAGGAAAATAATATTCTATATTATTATTTTTAGACCATTTACAAAGGCTATTGTATAGTCATCGAAATAGAAAACCAAAATCCTCCAAAATAATAACCCATATAAACAAATAACTCGTTAATAGATTTATGGGCATAACAATATAACCATTAAACTATATAAATATATTGTTTATAACAATATATTTAATCAACTAACCTACTAATCACTTACCTCACTATATTCTACTATATGGTAAATACCCATGTAAATATTGAATTCCTAACATTCCACCCTTAGTGTTTACATGGTAGAAAAATATTCACACTTCTTCTGCAGCCAGCTTGCCTATACTCCTTCATGATATTGGTACAACAGTCGAACTAAAGGTAGAAGAAGGAGCACATTAACTTCTTATCATCCATGCACTATTGGGAATAGATCTAACCGACGAGGATGGGAACATGCTCAGGAATCATATGTGTATCAACTAGTCACTCTAGAGAACACATCTGACCTAGATAGTGTGGGAAATCAAGTAGGGACACATCTGAACAACCTTCAATGGTTTTCCAGAGGCTAACCACAAACCTAGGTATGAACAGGAACACATCTGAATGTTCAACCTCTTCAAGAATCATGGCGTTGCATTTCTTTGTGTTTTCATCTCTCCACTATATGTTTACATTAGGGGAATGCATTAGGAATACTCACATGTACAAGTGAACAAGAACATACCACATCTGTTCCTATTTTTCACACCACGTTGAAATGTTGAAAAACTAAAAAACAAATACACTGCACGCTAAAATAATCAAATATGTGCCACCAAATTATTATGCACATCCCCGTCATTAGCAACTGACGAGAGGTCGCTAATTGACCTCCAACCTCCTGTGTCTCTCTCCTTCAGTGAATGATGCTTCTAACTCAACTGGATTTGAATATGAAGCTCAATAATTCCCACATTGTTTATTATTCTACCCTCCACACGCCCCCCCCCCCCCCCCCCCGCCCACCCCCCCAATACAAAAATGTGTCCATAAGGCAAAAAAAATTCAAACCTTTGACAACGAGACTACCACAAAGACATAACAATATTTTTTAAAAATTACACATTAACAACAAAAAATAACTTTTAACTCTTTTAAAATGACTTTTTTTTATTTTTTAAACAACTCTTGATAAAATGATAACAAAAACCTAAAATCACCTAAATGACACTTTGACTACTAACAAATCTTACCCCAAAAAATAAAATAAATAATAAACTTTTAACTCTTATAGACTTGTTACCCAATAACATTTGACTACCCATATAACAAAATATACTAGGTAGTCAATTACTGCCAAGAAATTTTTGTCATTTCTTACCTCTAAGATGCCACGCTGTCATGCCATTCTACATGGACTTAATTTTATTTTGCATGGTTCCTAATGATAGATGAATACTTCACATATGTTGAGTGTAAGGAGGGTCGATAGAGCACATGGGCATACATGAAGTCGATCACGACTTGTCACGATCATATCAGACCGGAGAAGAAGGCACGAACACAGTAGAATAGTTCACGTGTGCTGGAGCGAAGAGTGCAGATGTGTGTAGATAATGAGTTTTATGGATACACATATTCCACAGAATACAATATGCAGAGCACTAACATATGGAATAGATCTCCTGAAGATTCGACACTTACAAAGAATACAAGTGTAATAGTTTTGTGAGTCGTATGAATCCTTCAAAACATTTAAACGTATGGATCCATATATATAATTTCAAGGATCGCATATATGTCATTATACATGAATAAAATCTCCCACATAATTTTGATCCATAGAAGGATGATTGTGTTGAAGCTCACAGATTAGTTAAGATCTGTTGGACTAGGGAATTAATGTCAACCTTGTTGAATGAATATTCAAGCAAAACAAATAGAACCCGAGAATTTACCACTGTGTGTGTGCGTGTCTCAACTTTGAGTTGTTTGGATCCTGATGATAGATGAGAGCATGAAGTTATACACATGAATGTATCTGAACATGTCCTCAGAAGATACATCCGTTTATTGGCCAAAACACCCGTCTAGAAAATTATTCTAGATGAATGGAAATACTAGGTAGAACTGGTAAAGGACACCGTGCATGCTCTTATTGATGGGTAGCTGGTAGAAGACAGAGCCAAGATATCATAATAGAAATCCGCACCTATAAACTTTGTATTAAAAACTCACAAAACTAAGTAAACTCTCTCATATCAATGAATTTCATAGACGGGCAATTGGAACAACACTAGAGTTATCCCACTCAATTTTTCAGAATCGTACAGTCACTCTGATACTAAATAATGTGGAACGATCAGGGAAATAATATTTTATATTATTATTTTCAGATCATTTACGAAGGTTATTATATAGCCATCGAAATAGAAAACCAACATCCTACAAAATAGAAACACATACAAACAAATAACCCATTAATAGATTTACAAGTGTAACAATATAACCACTAAACTATATGAATATATTGTTTATAACAATATATATAATCAACTAACCTACTAATCATTTACCTTATTGTAATCTACTATATGGTAAATACCCTTGTAAGTACTAAATTCCTAACAAGCTTCTTTAAATGAACAAAGCTTCACTACCCCCTACGCATTTCATACATTCATTGAGATAAAGTAAAGGAAATAAGTACAACCATAAGGAAGAGGAAGAGTAAGGTTTATAACCATGTCTATACCCATATTTCATGAAATGTATTATGTTCAATTATTTCTTTGGTATAACACATGGGCTAATGATAACCAAGGTTCATGAACACATATGTTCTCACAAAAGAGACACAATTTCATCCCACGTTTTCTCATATGAGCATAGTATAATATACATAAAATAACTATAAAAAGTAAAATTTTACATTCTTAACGACCATGTACATAGGTGCCATGATTTAAATTTTCATCCCTACTAAATTTCCTTATGTTAAAACATTATATTGTCCTGCTTATTACATTCATCAAAACCATACATTACCATTAACAAATTAAGATTTTTCTCATTTTTACGTTAACTCATCAAGAGTAATATCTTTTAGTTTCATTCATATTACAATCATGTTATGCATTTTAATCACTTGATAACATTCAAGGTTCATACGAATTATGTGAAAATAACTTTTGAGATTCATCTCATTTTATTTTATTCTTCCTACATTTACATTGTGTATTTAATTATATTGTTAGCATTGTCTTATAATGAATATGATGTTATAAAGCACTTATTTCCTACCTAGGGATTCAAGATTCCAAGGAGTGTAGTCCCATATAAAACATTTCATTTTATTGTTACTAGGAAACCCAAGTATAAAATGAAATTTTACAAATGAGAAATCAAACCCATATTATGATTTTAAAAGTATTCTAAGGAACTATTCCATGCATCAATAAATATACATCGAGGTTTCATCCACCTAAATCCTATTACGATATATTAACACTAACTTGTTTCATTTCGAAAGAAAGCATGACCCACCTTAGGGTTAACACTAGGGCACAAACGATATTCTATTCTCGCAGAGTTTTAGTACCTCATGGTTTCCTTTTATTCATTATTTGAAAGGGAAAAAAGGACTAAAGATAATTCTCCACCTATCAATTCTCATGGTGTATATTGAACAGTTATTCACTTGTATTCAAAACACCTATAATATTTCATGGGGTCAAAGATAGGTACAAATACATACCCACCCAATAAGTTCTATAATTATGGTGGGGTCCACACTGGAATAGCTACGATGTTATCATATGGCGAACATTTTTATAGCTAAAGTAAAATTTCAATAGTTGTTTGGAGGAAAGGGAGTGTCAAGGATGTCCCAATATTTTGATAGGACCAGTTGTTATAATAAATTTTCCCCTTCGGTTAGATAACATAGTTGGTTTTAAGGAACTACCTAAGAGTTCTTAGAGTTTATACACCCAAGAGGATTCATGAAAATATGATTCCACTAAATATCACCTAGAAGTAGAGGTGCCATCCTTCATTAGCCAAGACATGAGTAAAAGGTATCTTATCTCGGGGGAATTAATATTTTCCCAAATCCATGGTACTATGGAAATGCATTTAAAGTTGAGATTAAGATAATCATACTCATTTACATTTTTATATAGTTATAAAACCTACCAAAAGAATAAGCACATTCTCAATTGCAAAATTACCCTTATTTGTGTAAATCAATACACCAAAATAACCTAGATGAAACACACTAGGTTTTACAGGGTTTGAATAACCCTGCAACTAAAGGGAAGGGAATCGAGGGGATTGACACTAGTTGTACTATAAATGTCAACTCTGTTGGTTTATCAAGATTACAACACAAATGGGTTTCTAAATAATATCATTACCATACCATTACGCAATTTACAAAAATTTATCATGATGATCAAATACACAACTTTCAATGAAATATAAAGTAGAAGTACATTATAGTATTTTTTCATTCCATAAAAATTACATACATACATGCTAATATTGACTTTTCTTCCTTCATTGATACAACAAGTAAAATTTATAAAATACTAACTAAATTTCATATTCCATCACGAACAAAAATTTCTTTTATTTGTAATTACCAGCAACTTTGCATTTAGATTTTATCATTCATCACTATTTTTCATGCCACATGCAACCTGTCAAATTAAAGTAAACATGGTCAGTGATAAACATTGACACAACATTATCCTACAAATAACATTATTCACAAATATATAATTTTCCATTTAAATTGAACTCAAACAGTTGTACATAATAATAGAGGGTAAGAAACACAAATCTGATTTTCATATCATTTTCAAGTTAGAGAGAGATAGATAGCGAAGAGAGAGAAGAGAGAGAGAAACACCATATTTCCCACAAGGAATTTTCACAAAAAAGTGACATAAAATATTCCATTGCATTCATGCAATAGTTTTTATAGGTTTTCCAATAGTTATTCAGGGGGTCCCATGATTATTTTCTAGTTATTGCTGCAAGTTTATAAGAACATCCAATTTATCCATAGTGGCCTAGAAAATGAGTTTGAAATCCATTTTGTGAAACTCAAAATCACCATGAGTAAATTTCCATATACTCTTCTATCTACAAGGAATCCCTAGAAGTTAACAAATCTCAAATCTAGAAATTAGGGTTCAAATGGCGTCCACTTTTCTGGAGCTACATATCATAATTGCATTAGTTTGACTTTATTGTTGAACGAATGGAGGCCTATAAAACCCCCATGAAAATCTATCTTCCAAGAAGATTTTTTTGAAACTAGTTATTTATTATGAATTTCCTAAATAAATTCTAGTGGTATGTCATAACAAAATTATGTTTCTCGATGCAGGGGCCTAAACCACAAGACAAAACCAAACTAATTCTTTTACTTTCATAAGTTGTTCAATGTTGTAAAATGGTCAACTAGGCTTCTAGATGCACGAAGAAAATTATTCAAATGATTTTCTATAGGTTGATGTGGCATCCCACATCACCAGGGTACATGTTCAAATCATAATTCTCCCTTTATGGGGTTTAGAGGGGTGTTTTATGAATCTATGAAAATTATGTTTTATTAACTTTTGTAAGTGTACAAGTGGCAAGTTATCATGAAATATCAAGACCAAAATTGTCATTTTGAGGTATTTGTTATCATACCTCATCATTTAATTTTTATATTAATACAAGAAGTGATTCTCATAAATATTAACAGTCATATAATTATTTCAAATGTGCAGCTAATAAGGTAAATTTTAACATTTTCAAGCTACCAAACATATCAAAAAATTCCAAAAGCTATATTGTAGCCTCGTTTACCTTCTCCCTTAAAATCCCAAGTGCATCGGTCTATCACCCAACCTTAGCTAGGAACTCACCCGAGACATGCACAGGCACGGAGCCCCTCCTTTCTGTAAGCATCGTAAGAATACTTTGTCATTAATGGAGGAATGTTTACAAAAACATGAATACAAGCGGAAGTAATGATACTAGATCTAATCATAGATGCATCATGAAAAGAAAAAAATCATTATAACAATATGAAGGAAGCATATCTGAATCATGAGCAAAGTGAACATTAGGTTTTGAACCCATAAACAAAAATATCTAGAATAACTAGTTATATATATTGAAAATTAGTGTTTACAGTAGCCATACTACATCAAAAAGGTCATAGCAGACCGAATAGATCATTGTAATAGCATCCTAAAATTAGAAACCATATATTACCCCCTAGAGCCATTACATGTTTATCATCATGAATCCCCCATTGCATACATACTCAACCTCTACATATACCCTCTAATCTCTAACTCTCTATATTAATTCCCCTTGTCGAGATCCAAATGTTTCCTTAAATAGGATGGAAGCTCACCTGATCATCATTCTAAAAGTAGGACCACATGCCAAATTTCATTATATCCTTATCTACTCGAGTTTCCAAGTCATATAGATGCGAGCTAGCTATAACATCCTTCACTTTCCAACCCGTAACCATAACAATTCCTTGGAATATTATTTTCTTGAGCCTCAAGTCTCGATGTAACAACCTTGTCATCATTATTCTTATCCATGTGTTTTGCATGTGATACCCTTAACTGAAATGCAACTAAGTCCTTAAACCCTTAAACCCTTTCCTCTATGCACCAACCTACCTCTCCTTTTGTGCTTTCACTTACGTGCTTTTCTCTAAATTTCCCTCCACGTGCACTCATCCTTTGATTTAGGATTTAGTCATTTTAAGGGCTCAATATCACCCCACACTAAAAATGTTATCCATCCTCAAAAATAATCTATCCTCCAAAAATCAAATAATAAAGAATGGAAGGAAAGAATAATCTGTACCTAGCTTACGCCAAAGAACAAAAGAATTTTACTACTCCTGCACAAGGATTAGGAAATCTTTATTCAAGGATGCTTAAATTTTATTCCAAGCATCCACCTCATTTTGAGCTTATTGAAATAAATCCCATATCAGTGCACTAACTTCATCAAATGATAACTCTTCATCCTTAGATTTTAGTGTATCAACAATATTTTCCATCTGCTTGCTAAGGTCACTCAGCGCTTCCATCCCTTATTTTATTTTTAATTGTGACCCTTAGGCCTTCAATCGCCACTGAATTTTTCTTGACCTTTGATATGATTTTTTCCCACTCTTCCCTGTTACCCTTGTTCTTCTCCTGGGACTCCTTCAGGTCCACCTCATGGGTAGTAACCAATATACCTGTCACTTTATCCATGTCTCCACAGTTGTCATAGACAAATTTGGCCATGTGTGTTGTGGTTTTAACTGAGGAAAGGATCTCTGAGTACCAAGTAATTGTCTCCCCAACCTTGAACTTCTCCTATTATTTTTGTCACACCAAAACTTCCTTTTCTGAATCCAGCGCAAGTGGTTGTTTCTCCATTATGATCAAGCGCATCAAATCCTCCAAGAAATTTGACTCATACTTCTGCTTAGGAGGGGCCAAATCTTGGCATGCTAGAATGATGGAGTCTGATATAGTCTCTACCTTCTTGTATGCCTCATGCACTTTCGTGTTCTCCTCTCTCAAGTTAGCCTTCAGTTGCAAAATTATGGACTCCTTCCCTTTTATCTCTCTATCTCTGTCGATTATCTCCTTATTCTTTTCTTCCAATTCTTCCTCTAGGGATTTGATTATGTTATCCCTCTCAAATAATCATGCCTCTACTTCTACTAATACCTTTTTTAGTGCATTACAGGCTTATTCATCATTTATCCATTGAGTATCCATGATAGGATTCACCTCATTGGGGTTCTACGTCTCTATTGCTACATATGTGCCAACTTTGAACTTGGGCTCATCAACATGGGACTCAAAGTTCCATAAAAACATCTTCCTTGTGTGTGTGTATGAACTATATTTCTCAAAATATGACCAACAAAAGAGTTGGTATATGGGCATTGTGCTCTAGAACCGCTCGTGTAGGACCTTGTTAGGCTCATTAACATAAGTCATCATGTTTCCTTGCACCATTGTTGTGCCTTTTACAATGGTGTGTGTTGCCTTTAAGAAGTTGACCGCTAGACTCTTATCCTTGTCCACACTCTCTTCCACCTCTCTCAATATCTCTTCAGCGTTGTGCTCCACTTCATGCTCCACTAAGTTCTGAATGATTTCTGTCACTTCCCTTTCCACAGTGTCTTTCAGTTATCCTCTGGCTACATGTGGGGTCTTTTGCGCATTTTTCCCTACTTCTTCTTCACTACCTTCAACATTATGAGTGCCCTCCTCATAATCATTCTAATCCTCATCAGATTCATGTATATCATGCATAAGGGGTATCCAATTTTGCACACATGGCAAGATTGGACAACAGGGTCCTATCACGTTCAAAATGAAAATAGTAGTCCCAGGAACCCATCTCCGGTTATTATCAAGATACAAAAATTAAAAATAATTCTTAAATTGCATATGAGAGATCACCTAGCATCGAAAGGCACCCAGTTTATCTCAACTCAGTGAAGAGTTCAGGGTCGAGTTGATAGAGAATCCGGTGTCAAATTGATAGTCATCTCAGAAATCATCTCGGTAGAGACTCTCAGTTGTAAGAGCTAGACGATGGTCTTGTTAATGCAAAATATAGCTCGTTGAAAATTGACGAATGAAAGGAACTATACAAGGATCTCGGTGGAGATCGATGCAAAAAGATCTGAAGGCCAAGTCAGGGAGAGTCAAAGTCAACATGATGCCAGGTTTAATCCATTAAGACAGTGCTCGACCAACCACTTGGGAGAATTATCTTGTTTGACCGAGATGATATGAAATTATGCAGATATGGGAGGTTCAACATCATTGAATCTCGGGTTTGTAATTACATAATGGAAGGACTTCTATCGACCCAGGAAGATAGTATAAGCACCATCGAATACCAATGTAAAATTGAGTCAAACCGACATCTTAAAAAGAGCTGTGAATTATAATGGTGTTCAGACCTTCCTCGGCCGAGTATTCGGTGCACAGGTAGCAGGCATGTTGCAGTATAGTAAGAGTTCTTTTGAGCACTTCCAACAAGCAGGTTGTCCAACTATGTTGTTATCTGTTCAGCATCGAATGCATCCTCAAATTCAGGATTTTCCTTCAAGATATTTTTATGAAAATTGATTAAGTGACAGTGAGAGTGTTACCAGGAGACCTGATGAAATTTATTACAAAGATTCTCTATCGAGACCTTACTTGTTTTACGATGTAACTCATGGAAGTGAATCTCATAGAGGTGGAACTGTTTCATATCAGAATATTCATGAGGCACAATTTTCTTTGCAATTATATGAGCATCTTCAACGAGTCACTAAGTTGGCAGGCATAAAGGCTTCTGTTGGAATTATCACACCTTACAAGCTACAGCTGAAATGTTTACACCGAGAGTTTGATGTTATCCTCAAATCTGATGAAGGAAAACTCGGCAGGAGAAAAAATCATGGGGATCCCGCGCGCTGGTGGGAATTGTGGAGATAAGGAACGAACTTGCCAAGTTTGCGCGGCGAAGCTGAGGCCGGGGCCCATGGATTAATGTGTCCAAGCCGTTACATGGGATTTGGAGCTAGTATGCCGAGGTCGTAGATTTGATGATGGCAGTCCAAGCTGTTAATCCCGCGTTGAGGTATGAATAGGGGAACTCAGGGCAAGCACCGCCAAGTGGAAATATTGGTTTGGTAAACCATGATCAAACTTCCGTGAATGGGAGAAATCCGATCAAACTGCCAAGCGTGGAAATATTACGATGGCTATCCAACATGATACTTCCGCACGGGCCGTGTAAACAGGATCCGAGTCTTTGTGCGAGTCACCAGGAGGATTAATAAGATAGTTGTGAATTGGAGTGGGTCATGGAGAAAACAACGCGACGTGATACCAATTTCAGCGGAGGCTACAGGCCGCTCGTCTCATTATGCAGATATTTGTCAAATGATACCGAGTAACATGGCGAGTGGGGGTCAGTGCTTGCAGTTTGAATGCGTGGGAAAAGGAGAACATTTCAGAATTTAGCCTGAAGAATCACTCGGTTCACCACTGTGAGGAAAGAAAGTGGCTTCGTATCTCACCCAACGAAGGTGATGCGTTAATGGCTCAGTCGTGGCTCATATGCGAAGAGTTTGACGGGAAAGCAATGCTGAAAACTCATCCAGATGGAAAGGATGCATGTTGCATGGACTGTGGATTGGGTTCCATAGATCATACGAAGAAAGTGTCTCCTTTCATACAGATCCGCCCTTGTTAGGATTCCACTGAACTATTCAGACTTTGAATCGGCTTTAATAGCTGCCACGACCTTCTCCTCATCCTCTGTATAATTCTGAACTTGATGTGGTCGCGAGACAAGCTCCCATGCACAGGCAGCAGGCATGTTGCAGTACAGTAGAGGCCTTTCTTTTGAGTGCTTCCAGCAAGCAGGTTGTCCAACTGTGTTGTTATCTGTTCAGTATCGAATGCATGCTTATCCTTATTCTGAACTCAGATCGAATAGCAGTTGCAGGAAACAAATATTCATTGCCGTGTACGATGGATTGGAGTCACGCCATTCAAGGCTTCATAAAATTTGCCTGAATCAGGAGATGAAGGTTTATTACGGTGCAGAATGAAACGATTCATATTGCTCAGCATTTCTTCTCCTAGAAATGAATTGAATGTGAAGGTCAACTCTGAAATACCTGGTTGGCCGTTTTGCATGCTACATCCTTGTTACTTGTAAATGGTCTCTTTGAGAAACTCTGAGGGCAATAAGCAATATTTATACCCTTCCATTATGTACATCCAATCAGACAATAAAAAGTATTCCTTTACCAGGTTCAGAGAAACTTTTTTTTAACAAATGGACGATTATACTGTAGTTTCTAGCTAATTTTAGCTAGCTTATTTCTATTAGCTTTGATCCACGACTAAGGAAGAATTCATATGGTTGTTACCTGTACATTTTTCCAAGGTCCTCTTGGTTGCCCCAGTTGTTCAATATATTTTTTGAAGGGCTTATTTTATGTGTTGCAAATTGTAACATAAAGGATCTTTTTAGTTTCTAGAAAAATGAGTATATTGTGTAGCTCACAGCTACCTATGCCATACTAAGATCCCAATAGTGGCATAATTGTTGATTGGAGCTGAGATTGCAGAGTGCACTACCAAAATACCGAAGGACTCAATGCAAAAGAATCCGATTGCCAAAGTGAGGAAAGAGTTAGTGTGGGGTTCAAAATTGATTGCAACACCGAGTTAGAGGATTCGAAACTCACCGAGTTGAGATTTGTGCAGACTCTATCCACATGGACCCCCCTCCTCTTCAAGTCAAACGGGTCAACGGGGGGGGGGGTCCCGACATTATGTTAATTAAATTAATATTTTTATTTAAATATTTTAATAATAATATTTATTATTATTATTTAAATATTTTATTTAAATATTCTTTTAATTAATTGAGAAGACTAGGTCATCAGGCAATTAATGACCCATGATGGAACCTTCTCAGGTGGTTCAACTAACTGTAATAAATACATCATGGGCCTTCATTTTAGGAATGTAATTATGACCATTTCCTCTTCTTTCTCACATATTCTTCTATAAATGTAAGTTGGAAGCTCATTTCAAAGGGTTCCAACAGTTCAGACAAGTTGGACAGTTAGATATCTCAGGCGAGTGTATACTTTTCAAGAATCCTCTCTCTTCTGCAAGTTGTTCTTGTGTGTTGAGAGAACTTTCAAGCCTCCTCTTCAAGACTGTAATGGCAACTATTGCCTCTTCTGAATGTATGATGCATTGTGCATGTTATTGAAGCAATAAAAGTGTGTGTTTTGTGACTAATCTCGGTCCTTTCATCCTTCTATGCTTCTTTGTGCCTTTCTCATACTTGCAGGTACACTGTGCAAGTTTAAGTTCTATTGCAGGTTCTTGGAGTTCTGTGCTTATCGAGTGGTGGAGTATTGCATGCAGTTGAGTTGTGGTGTCTGTTCACCCTTCTTGAGTTCATCCTTCTTCATTGGGAAACTGGTATATTTCTCGGTCTGATAAATTTTAACAAAGGGAACGCGTGTCTCTTAGTTTGTGGTATCCTGTACCCTCTCTAAGTTGCAGTAGGTGAAGTTGACCTGTGGTGCACACACCCTCTTAAAATTAACCCTTCCTGAGTCTGGAAACACCCTTTATTTGGTGCATCACCATCCCTAGTATAGTTTCATTTCTGTAAATCTCTTTCCCTAAAACCCCATGAAAATGTTAGCATAGGACTAGATAATCATTTTTGTTACACTAGGAGTAGTACAACACTTAGTTTAGGAAGAGGAAGCCGGCCTTCTCCGGAGGTTCACCTCGAGCCCAAGTCCCACAGCTTGAGAGGTGATCCCATGTGTCCCAATCACACCGAACGTCCTATTCACATCCTGGCCATTCGGAGGGTGCAGTGA
Organism: Taxus chinensis; assembly: GCA_019776745.2. Classification (NCBI taxonomy): domain Eukaryota; kingdom Viridiplantae; phylum Streptophyta; class Pinopsida; order Cupressales; family Taxaceae; genus Taxus; species Taxus chinensis. Next base: position 435,862,723 of record CM034156.1, on the reverse strand, counting down.
TTTGGTGACAACAGTTTTTGGCACGCCCGGTGGGACAGAGTTGGTACTTCTCTTCTCACTTACACAAGTCAAAGTACCTGGCGACTCTATATCTCTGGATTCCAAATCTCAGTGCGGTAACTTATGCGAAGAATTCAGACAAGAGCTTCTTCAAAGAAAGGAAATTATCAGCATACCAAACTTTCCTTGTCTCCTCCAAAGAGAAGAAGAAGAGGCATTTCCACATCCCCAGTTGCAGATTTACCTAGTAGGGGTCATTCAACTCCTCCTTACGGAAGGTTTCCTCCACCCAGGAACAATCAACCTTTCGTTGCTATGGCAAGGAACCAAGTTTTTCCCCCTTTCAATGCAAGCAGTCCTCTTATGTTGGCTCAACGTGACCCGATACCTGTTGCGGCACTCAAAAGTTTACCCTTCTACATGGGGGAAACTCACGTTACTCCAGTGGAGCATATCTTTGATGTAGCCAGCATCTGTGTAGTACATAATATCACCGAAGACAACGTTGCAGTTAGACTTCTTGCTACCTCTTTCAAGGGAAAAGTGCTTCAATGGTTTCGCGGGTTAGGTGTTGGCACTATAACCACTTGGGACGAGTTGGGAGAAAAGCTATGTAAACAATTTGAAGACAAAAGTGATCACCTATCACTTTTGGAACAACTTACTACCATAAAGAGAGCTTCCCAAGAATACATGAGTGATTTCAACTTCCGATTCCACAGGACTTGGAATAGGATTCCGGCGCTCGTAAAGCCTTCTGCACATAATGCATTCTTGTACTATTTGCGAGCCTTGAATAGCGATGTAGCAGTTATGATCCAGTCCATGGGAGGGACTACACTTCCTGATGCTTACGAAGTTGCCATAAGTGCAGAGAATTCTTTGATTCAGGCTGGAAAGATAGCTCCACGACCACCAATGCCCTTTTCTCCAGATCTTACGAATCATCAGCCTATCATTGCTCCTATTCCAGTAGACTCCAAGCAACCATCTCAATCTTCCCCTGCCTCTTCAAATGACCTATTTGAAGTCAAGTCACTACTGCAAAATTTTGGAAATGAGCTCGTTGCACTCAAAAGGCAACAATTTCAATACAATCGTCCGTATCAGCCACAAAATCAGTAGTATCAAGCTAACCGTTCTCCTTTTCAAGGGAACAATCAGCCTCAAAATCAAACTACAAGTCAAGTTGCAAATGTCAGGCCCTTGAACTTTCAGAACCCTCTTGCAGCTAGCTCATCTAGAGCTATAGTACCTGTTCAAAATAATCTAGTTCAAGACTACGAATGGTGTTATCCTTGCTCTCAACCTCACAATCAAAATCTTTGTCCCAATGGGGTTCTTAGCCAGGCCCTTATGGTTCAAAGTGTATCTGCCCCTTCAGAGTTAACAAACAATTCATCTATGCAAGAAGCAGTAGATCAACCGCAGGCACCTGAAGAATCCACTTTGCTAAACTGGCAAGCAGAAGATTTTTGCGGATTGAATATAGATTCTTCATCAGTGGCAGCAAACACTCGTTCCAAAAAGAGAGCAATGGAGCCTCAACCTCTCGAAGCTGATCTAGCGTCCACTTCTCAACCTGGGTTACAAATGGCAGTTGATAAAAATGTGGGAAAGAAATCACCAGAAACACCGGCTAGCCACGCCGTAGGGAAGGATGGTTCTCCAGGCATCACGGTACCCAACAAACATTTTCCAAAGGAGGACCCCAATGCCCAAAAAAGTGTCATCAAAGTTGGAGTGATTCCCTTCAGCATAGTAGAACAAATGAAGAAAACCAATCTGAGCATTACCATGTGGGACGCACTCTCGATCCCTTCCCAAAGAAACCTATTGCGAGAAGCTCTAAACAATTTTAGTACAACCAGCGGATCACCAAGCCATGGAGTGACAAATGCTACAAGTTTGTGTCAACCGGAAGGGAAAATCATTCCTACGGCAAACAAACCACCACCATTCTACATTTCCCTGATCATTGGCGACCACCTGGTACATAATTACATGATCGATTCTGGTGCCAGTAGCTCTGTCATGCCGAAACAAATTACAGATGTACTAGGCATACAATATGCGCCAGTTGCAAGAGGGGTTGTTCAGCTGGATGGCACAGCTGTTAAGACTATTGGGGTTATCAAAGGACTTCAACTTACCATTCATGCATGCCCAAGTTTTTCATTCACCCAAGACATATCGGTCATCGATCTCCCTCCCCTCTTTGCCATCTGCCTATCACGGGATTTCACTGCCAAGATGGGTGGTTACCTATCAGCCGATTGGTCGCATATGATTCTCAGGACTCGATACGGAACCAAAGTAACTATAAGGGCAGAACCAATCTGCCATAATCATGTAGAACCCTACACTGCTAGTCCCATAAATGGAAATTACACCATCGGCGATCCAGAAGAGGAAGATGCTGATCATGAACCAACCACCCTTGTTGAAGAAGTCCCTGATACTTTGTTAGATGAAGTAAGTAGAGATCATCAGTACGATCCCTACGCTGATGTATTGGCAGAAGAAGAAGCTGGTTTGCTGGTCTTGGAAGAAACAGGATTAGGTACTTACTGTATCCATGAAGAAGATACGATCATACCACAACTTGTCAAAACACCAAGTGATTCTAAAGGACTGTGGCAATTGTTCTTCGATGGCTCAAGAAGTAAGAATGGATCTGGTGCTGGTGTTATGTTAATTTCTCCAGAGGGAGATAAGTACTTCTCATCTTTCCGGTTGCAGTTCAGTTGTACTAACAATGTTGCTAAATACGAGGCTCTTGTGCAAGGAATTCAGCTAGCCCAAAGGAAGGGAATCAAGGCCCTGACTATTTTTGGAGATAGTGAGTTAGTTGTTCATCAAGTTTCGGCACGTAGTGCATCAAAAAATGATCTTTTAAGATCATACAAGAACCGAGTCTGGGACCTGATTGAAGATTTCGAAGCTTTTGGAATCCATGCAATCCCTAGAGATCAAAATCAAGATGCAGATAGGCTTGCTACAATTGGTTCACAATACAACATACCAGTTGATATCATGAAAGAAGGGCAGCAATTTGTTAAAATGGTGGTTCGACCAGCAGTCCCTGATAATGTGAGTAGTTGGCAAGTGTTTGATAGTGACAAACAAATTGTCCTCTTCCTACAAGAAGAGGCGGAGTTTGCTACAAAGAATCAAGATAAGTTGCAGGAGTCATATGGTGAGAAAATTATCCAATTGAAAAGCAACAAGTTACCAAAAGGTTTAGTCACTTTGGAATCCATTTTCAATTCAGATGACCAAGCCACAAGACAAAGCCCTAACATGGTGGTCAGAGAAGAATATTTTGAGGAAGTTGAAGTATCAAATGAAAAATTTCTTAAGATCGGAAAAGTGTGTACTTCTGAAGAGAAATAAGCTTTCATCAAACTTTGTCAAGAGTATCATGACATCTTTGCATGGAGCTATAAAGATCTGCGTGGTTTTGATCCAGGTCTAGCACAACATACCATCGAACTAGATCCGAATGCTAAGCCAGTTCGTAAAAAATAGAGACCAATTAATCCCAAAATTGAGCCACTAATGAGAAAGGAGCTAACCAAGCTCATCGAGGCCTGTATAATTTTTCCCATCAAGCATTCCTCATGGGTAGCCAATTTGGTGCCCGTGAGGAAGAAGAACAGAGAGATCCGGTTATGCGTAGATTTCAGGGATTTGAATCATGCATCATTAAAAGACCATTATCCTCTTCCATCGATGGAGCAGATCCTTCAAACGGTGGCAAGAGCTCAAATATTTTCTTTGCTCGATGGATATTTAGGTTACAATCAAATCCTAGTCCAAGAATCTGACCAATTCAAAATGGCTTTCACTACCAAGTGGGGCACGTATGCCTACAATAAAATGCCATTCAGATTGTCCAATGCCAGGGGCTACTTTCCAAAGAGCCATGGACATGGCATTTAAGGGACTAATCAACGATATTATTTTGGTTTACCTTGATGATATAATTGTATACTCTAAGCATGCAGAAGATCACATCACGCATCTAAGGAAAGTTTTCCAAAGGTGTAGGGAATTTGGGGTTTCACTTAACCCCAAGAAATGTATTTTCACAGTACACGAGGGAAAATTGTTGGGGCATGTTGTTTCAGTGGAAGGATTATCAATCGATCCAGCCATGATTCATTCAATTATGTCCTTATCTCTCCCAAGTCACAAGAAGGTCCTCCAGAGTTTTCTGGGAACCATAAATTTCATGCGGAGATTCATCCCTCAATTCATGACATTGGCTAAACCACTGATAACCATGCTGAAGAAAAACATGCCATTCTCATGGACAAAAGAAGGACGAGAAAGCTTCGAAGCCATCAAAACAGCCAGTTCTCAAGCTCCCACGCTTGTGAACCCCAAGTTTGACAAATATTTTATCCTTTATGCTTTTGCAGGTCAAGAGAGCATTTCAGGGATCCTCACCCAACAAAACAACACCCTGATGGAGCAACCAATTGCTTTCTTCAGTCAATCCCTCAAAGACTATGAGTTCAAATACTCATTCATTGAAAAGCAAGTCTTTGCGGTTATTCAAGCTTTGAAGAAATTCAAGCACATGTTGTCCAACAACAAGATTCATCTGATGGTGTCTCATCCAGGTGTCAAGGAGTTTTTTCTGAACAAAGAAATGAATGAAAAGCGTGCTGGATGGATCATGAAGGTAATGGAGTATGACGTGCACATCAAAGTCACTAAACTTGTCAGAGGTAAGGGTTTATGTCAGCAACTTGCAACAGACATGGAATCAAAAAGTAATGAGGACGTGACACTCCTAAATACTGATGAGGATGTTGATCAAGCTGACTGGTTATCCAAAATGAAGAATTTCATCTTCTCAGGAGCATACCCGACAAACATGGATAAAAACCAAAGGCATGAACTTTCCGTCTTCAATCTATTCCATATGTTTTGGTAGATAGCGTTCTCTTTCAAAAAGATTTGAATGGCGTTCTCCTTCGGTGCGTAGGACCGGAATAGTTAAGTAAGATACTAGAAGAGTTTCAAAATGGCCTATCTAGAGGACATTATTTTCACACAAACAACAACTACCAAGATCATGCAAGCCAGCTACTATTGGCTGGATTTATTCAAGGATGCCCATATTTGTGTAAGGAAATGTAAGGAATGTGCCTTTTTCACAGGTAAGCAGAAGCTGGCAACTCTTCCGCTGTATCCAGTTCAAGTGGATCAACCCTTTGTTCAATGGGGGTTGGACTTCATCGGAATGATTAATCCTCCATCCAGTGATGGACATAAGTGGGTCCTTACTGCAACAGACTATTTTACTTGATGGACAGAGGTGGTAGAATTAAAAGAGAGCAATGAAAAGGCAGTTCTAGATTTTTTGGAGGGTATAATGATGAGGTTCAGTGTTCCGTTTACAGTCATTTCAGACAATGCGATGGCTTTTCTTGGTATGAAATTGAGTGAATGGGCTATTAAAAATGGGGTATACCTCAAAACTTCATCCAATTACTATCCTCAAGGAAACGGATTGGCTGAGTCTAGCAACAAAAACCTCATAAGGATTATTAAGCGCACAATGGAGACTAACAAGAGGACTTGGCATACACAGCTTAAGACTGCCTTATGGGCAGATTGGATCACACCTAAAAGGGCCATCGGAAATTCTCCTTTCGTTCTTGTATATGGAAGAGAGGAAAAACTCCCGCTCTCATTGGAGTTACCTTCTTTGGAGTTAGCTCATCAACTTGAAGTTATAGAGAGTGATCCTCTGACAATAAGGTTTGTTGAACTCATGGAGTTAGAGGAAGTATGAGACAAAGCTATAAAAACTTTGGAGTAGCATCAGGCTCAAGTTAAGAAATATTTTGATAAGGCGTCTGATAGGCATTTTCAAGAGGGAGATTTAGTTCTCAAATGGGATGAAGACAGGGCCAAACCAGGAAGGCATCCCATGTTTGATGCTCTCTGGAGTGGGCCATATATCATCACAAGTTGCAAAGAGGCAAATTCATTTCATCTATCTAGGCTCAATGGAGAACTGCCCATTCATGTGAATGGGATACATCTCAAAGCTTGTTTTTGAGAAGCATTCCACCCCCTGTACAGTTAAATTACGTGTTTTCCTCCAAGTGCTTATGCACATTGTTGTGTGTTGTTGTTTTACTTTCCTTGTTGCTATGTTGTGTTGTTTTGCATATTGTTTCATCATTAGAAGGTGTCAAGGAGAAGAAGGTTCAAGGTTTCCATAATAGTTTCAAAATCTGTTTCATTCAAAATTTTGCAGTGTTCCATGGATGTCAAGCATTCAATAGATTCAGTATACTTCATGCTTAGCATTCCAGGGAGGTCTAGGATATCGGCAATGTTCAAGGAGATTCTGGGATGTGTCAAAGAAAATCATACTACTTTCAGGATTCCAACATAGACTCCATGCCCAATGGATGACTTAAGCCTACTGGAATCATGCTTAGCAGGAAATCATCCCGAGAGGTCTCCAAAAAATGTTATCTAATTTTACACACATGGCAAGATTGGACAACAGGGTCCTATCACGTTCAAAATGAAAATAGTAGTCCCAAGAACCCATCTTCGGTTATTATCAAGATACAAAAATTAAAAATAATTCTTAAATTGCATATGAGAGATCACCTAGCATCGAAAGGCACCATGTTTATCTCAACTCAGTGAAGAGTTCGGGGTCGAGTTGATAGAGAATCTAGTGTCAAATTGATAGTCATCTCGGTAGAGACTCTCAGTTGTAAGAGCTCAACGATGGTCTTGTTAATGCAAAATATAGCTCGTTGAAAATTGACGAATGAAAGGAACTGTACAAGGATCTCGATGGAGATCGATGCAAAAAGATCTGAAGACCAAGTCAAGGAGAGTCAAATTCAACATGATGCCAAGTTTAATCCATTAAGGCAATGCTCGACTAACCACTTGGGAGAATTATCTTGTTTGACCGAGATGATGTGAAATTATGCAGATATGGGAGGTTCAACATCATTAAATCTCGGGTTTGTAATTACGTAATGGAAGGACTTCTATCGACCCAGGAAGATAATATAAACACCATTGAATACCAATGTAAAATTGAGTCAAACTGACATCTTAAAAAGAGTTGTGAATTATAATGGTGTTTAGACCTTCCTCGGCCGAGTATTCGGTGCATAGGCAACAGGGATGTTGTAGTATAGTAAGAGTTCTTTTGAGCACTTCCAATAAGCAGGTTGTCCAACTATGTTGTTATCTGATCAGCATCGAATGCATCCTCAAATTTGGGATTTTCCTTCAAGATATTTTTATGAAAATTGATTAAGTGACAGTGAGAGTGTTACTGGGAGACCTGATGAAATTTATTACAAAGATTCTCTATCGAGACCTTACTTGTTTTACGATGTAACTCATGGAAGCAAATCTCATAGAGGTGGAACTGTTTCATATCAGAATATTCATGAGGCACAATTTGCTTTGCTATTATATGAGCATCTTCAACGAGTCACTAAGTTGGTAGGCATAAAGGCTTCTATTGGGATTATCACACCTTACAAGCTACAGCTGAAATGTTTACACTGAGAGTTTGATGTTATCCTCAAATCTGATGAAGGAAGACTCGGCAAGAGAAAAAATCATGGGGATTCCGTGCACTGGTAGGAATTGTGGAGATAAGGAATGAACTTGCCAAGTTTGCGCGGTGAAGCTAGGGCCGGGGCCCATGGATTAATGTGTCCAAGCCGTTACATAGGGATTTGGAGCTAGTATGCCGAGGTCGGAGATTTGACGATGGCAGTCCAAGCTGTTAATCCTGCGTTGAGGTATGAATAGGGGAACTCAGGGTAAGCACCGCCAAGTGGAAATATTGGTTTGGTAAACCATGATTAAACTTCCGTGAATGGGAGAAATCCGATCAAACTGCCAAGCACGGAAATATTACGATGGCTATCCAACATGATACTTGTGCACGGGCTGTGTAAACAGGATCCGAGTCTTTGGAGTCGCCAAGAGGATTAATAAGACAGTTGTGAATTGGAGTGGGTCATGGAGGAAACAATGCGACATGATACCACAAACTCAGCCTCACCATCTACTAAGGCTATCACTTGTTTAGGGATTCTCCATTATTCCTTGAATGCATCGTGCATTCTCTTATACCACTTCTCTAAGCACCCTTATATGGAGCATTAATTGTATCACAAGTGTATGATTCAAACCTCTTAGCGAATGAAGGGTTCTCATCAGGGTATTCTCATACATACTTATTCGGCCCATCTGGAACTCTAATATCATAAAAAAAATGGTAAGAAGGATGTTACCATACATTATCTTATCCCAATCATGCGCAGCATCTATGATCTCCTCCGCAATGAAGGCCGAAAGGTTGTAGATTGCTCCCTCTGAAATTTTCTTGCAAACATATAACCACCTCTTGTCCACTTGCCTCCACCACTCTTGTACATTAAACTTGATGAGCAGGTGTGTGGCCATATTCATTTCTAGGTTAGTGATCTTGGTGATATCAAAGTAGTGTGAACCCTTCTTGTATTCATATTCTGCGGTTGTTTCCTTAACGGTGTCCCTTTTGCCCAAGTCATTCTCCAGTGATTCTTTAGTGCGGGTAAGCCTAGTGTATCTAGAAATCAAATAAGTAGTTAAGTGCATTCTCCTTCCTATAGAGTAAAAATATTCCTCATGCATGCGCGTCATCAACCACTGGTATAACCTTTTGGGTTTTCTAAAATATGGCAACTCATAGAGTTGCAAAATTACACCCTTCTCTAATGTGTTCTTCACAGAATCATCATACACAGGTTTGTCTTCTTGTGTTCTCTATCCAATTGGGAAAACTACATCCAAAGCCATATCTTTCTTCATGGTATCTGTCATGTGGTTATAATCACTAATAACCATCTTTCCCTTATGAGAAACCCATTTCATCCCCATTAAAATGATGTTTGGGTATTGCATCTCTACGTACCACTCCTTGTTAAAACTTGTCAACATGGTAGGTTTTCATTTTCCCTTTCCCTTTCCCTTCTTCAGTGAAACATTTGATGCCTTCCTTGGTGCCATTTTTATCATCAAGTCCTTGTAAATTTTTCCTTTATTTGTGCTTTAACCCTACTTTGTCCCTCAGATTCACTCTTGTAAAATTTCTTCAAAACCCATGCCTTAGCTCTGTAAACCCTAACCCAGAAATCTCTCCTTCCACAAGACAATGTAAAACTTCATAGGAATCCTAAAAACTACCTCCTCTAGGCACATCCATGTACTCATTTCCACTCTAGTTCACAAATCTACCAACTTCTCCACTTCACATGTATCTCTTTGTGAATTCTTCACAAGGATGCCCTAGTTCACAAGAGCTCTTCAATAACAAATGCAAGGTGAAAATAATAACTCACCTTGACCTTCTATTTATAGATATTTGCTTTTTCCCACATTAACTCCCATGCCACCTACCACTGTACAACTACATTAAATTCATATTTTTACAACACCATCCTCCCGCATGTTTTGTCTAGTGCCTTTCCTTCATGCGCAAACTTATGTGAAACCTCTTCAACCTTCTGGCACGTAAAAATTCATCAACCACAAATTCTTACATGCTCTTATAGTGCCAAAAACAATCTTCCTTTATGCCTTAAGCCAAGTTCTTGCTGTAGCCTACCTTATTTTGTTATGTGCTCTTATCCTTATATGTGGTTTTAATAAAGATTTTGACACCAATCTTCTCCCATGATCACCTTTGCTATGTGCACTCCTATGAACCCACGCACTTTTGATTTCCTCATCCGGGCCACAAATTAACAACACTCTTGGCACTTACTTCTTATCACACTATTCACTAAACTCTTTTTACACTCTCCACCCCACACTAAATGGATGCATGGTACTTTGCGCATAAAAACCCTTTAAATTGTAACTAGCTACCAGTGCACAAACACACTCACAACAAACAAACAATAAGACAACATATATCCCCGACGAAAGAAAACACATATAAAGGAAAATGCATTAAGGGAAATCCTAAGCTAACTAGTAATACTGCATTATTTACAAACACCAAGAAGACTCATTTATAGTAGGGCTTTAACCTACTCTTGTTAAAGAAACTAGGCAACCATGTGTCATCCAGTGCTTGTAACTAGAAAGCACATGAATCAAGTATGTAAGTGATAGTATATGGTCGCAATCAATGTACCTTGAGCTTTCGTGGGTGGCACAAAAACATAGAATCATACAACATAACCATCTGCCCAACCTCAAAATTTTTGTGTTTAATATGACGATCATGTCATGCCTTCTTCCATGCTTTCACCATCTTCTAGCTTCATCTAGCAATGGCACACCTCTCATCCAACTCCATAATTTTATCAATGCACTCCTCTAATGCTTTCTCATCAACCAATCCTCCTACATGTGCAATACGTAGAGATGGCAACATGAATTCCACAGGTAGAACTGCCCCCACGCCAAAAAACCAATTGAATGGGTGTGGCTTTGTTCAAATGCTTATAAGTTGTTCTATAATCCCATAGAACTATAGAGACTTTATCATCTCAATCCCTTCTTTCTGGCATCACAAATATTAATTAATGTGTTGCTTAGTATCTTGTTAAATTCCTTAGCAGTTCCATTAGCCTAAGGGTGATAGGGCATAATTTTGTGATGAGCCACCATAAACTCTACCCCTATCACTCTTCTATCTACAAGGAATCCCTAGAACTTAAAAAAACACAAGTCTGGAAATTAGGGTTCAAATGGCATCCACTTTTCTGGAGCTACATATTATAATTGTGACATTTTGACTTTATTGTTGAACGAATGGAGGCCTATAAAACCCCCATGAAAATCTATCTTCCAAGAATTTTTTTTTTAAACTAATCATTTATTATTATTTTCCTAAATATATTCTAGAGGTACATCATGACAAAATTATGTTTCTCGATGCAAGGGCCTAAACCACAAGACAAAACCAAACTAAATTTTTTACTTTCAAGAGTTGTTCAACACTGTAAAATGGTCAACTAGGATTCTAGATGCATAACGAAAATTATTTCAATGATTATCTATAGTCATTATATATGTTGATGTTGCATCCAACATCACCAAGGTATATGTTCAAATCATAATTCTCCCTTTATGGGGTTTGGAGAGGTGTTTTACACATCTATGAAAATTATGTTTTATTAACTTTTGCAAGTGTACAAGTGGTAAGTTATCACAAAATATCAAGACCAAGCTTTTCATTTTGAGGTCTTTGTCATCATACATCTTCATCTAATTTTTATATTAATACGGGAAGTGATTCTCGAAAATATTAACACTTAAATGATTATTTCAAATGTGCAGTGAATAAGGTAAAATTTAACGTTTTCAAGCTACCAAACATATCAAATTTATCCAAAATCTATATTGTAGCATCATTTACCTTCTGCCTTAAAATCCCAAGCGTTTCAGCCTATCACCCAACCTTAGTTGGGTGCTCACCTGAGGCACGTGTGGGTACCTAGCCCCTCCTTTCTATGATCTTCGTAAGAATGCTTCACCATTAATGGAGGAATGTTTACAGAAATAGGAATACAAGTGAAATTAATGATACTAGATCTAAGAATAGGTGCATCATGAAAAGAACAAAATCATTATAACAATATGAAGGAACTAGATCTAAACCCTGACAAAAATAAACACTAGGTTTTGAACCCATAAACACAAATATATAGAATAACCAATTATATATATTGAAAATTAGTGTTTACAGTAGCCATACTACATCAAAAAGGTCATAGCAAACCGAATAGATCATTGTAATAGCATCCTACGACTAGAAGCCCTATATTACCCCATAGAGCCATTACATATTTATCACCATGAATCATTCATTGCATACATACTTGGCCTCTACATATACCCTCTAATATCTAACTCTCTATATTTATCGCCATGAATCTAACTCTCTATCATTATATCCTAATTTACTCAAGTTTTGTTGTTGGCACCAAAATTCCCCTCTTTTGAACTCAAGTTTCAAAAAAATTGAGTCTGTACCTTGAAGTATTGAATCACGTCGATTTTGGCATTGTTTGCATTTTTCCTATTCATGGAGAACAATTTGAAATTCGGGCATATGGTGAAGTTTCTTTCCTTCTTTTTATTTTCTTCCTACAGTCAGGAATGACAGGCATGTTTTCCCCATTAATTTATGCTCAAGATTCCACAGGTAATACGTGAATATCTTTGATTGAATGTGGTTTGGCCATATTTCAAGGTTTAATGGAAGCCTCCCTGTGTCCAAATGGTGCAACTCCAGGGGTAGGGTCCAAGGGACAGTCCTCAAATAAGCACAGGATTTTCACATGTCCCAAGTACAAAATGAAGTCAGAACAAGCTAAAATTTGAGAAGTACGGAAGGTTCAGCGGACAGCGACACGTGCCTCATCGGCACAGCTTCAAGAGTCAAAGCCGGAGGTAGTTCTCAAACTTGCACCAGTCCTCCATGTGTCTTAGGTCCAAAAAGGGACAGAGACGATAGTTAAAATTGACTAAGTATGGGTAGGTTAGTGGAAGTTGCCACGTGCCTTAATGGCGCCATTTCAGAAGTGAAATCAAAGGGTCAATCTCCAAGTAGCGCCATCTCACCACGTGGTTAAATTCAATATGAATATGGAATTGGCCATTCAAAATTCCAAGACCAGTGGAAGGAGACACACGTTAGCTTGGCGCAGCTTGAAGGGGAGTTTCCAAAGTAGAAACTCAAATGAGCGCCAACCCTCCATGTGTTTAGGGGTCAACATAAGTCAAGCAGAAAATTGGCCTGAATCGGCTAAGTATAAAGGAACCAGCGGAGCTCTCCATGTGTCAGCCTAGTGTTTCTTCAAAAGAAAATAATACAAGAGGTGTTCACAGGCCCGCTCCAATCAATTTATCCCATGTGGGTGGCCCAAATTTGAAGTTGTAAAAGCAAATCGAATGGCCCAAGTTTTAACTGGTAAAATAATGTAACAACCATATATTTTTAAAAACTAGTTTTTCCACCATTAATGTTTTCTTTACGTTTTCACGAATTCAAAAGGGCGTGGATAATTGGAATAAGTTGTAATTGTTTCTTTCTTTCTCGAGGAAGTTGTAACCATCTCTTGTGAGCTATATCATGAGATTTCAAAGCCATTATATGGGTTGGAATTTTGATTATTATGGAACTGTAATTTTGAATTAGAAGAAATCAATACAAAGTTTTTTCCCTTTTTCGTCTACTTTCTCTTTCCTTATGGTTCTGATCTATGAATCATCTAATCCTTGTGTGTCTAGAAACTTTGTGTTGTAGTTTGTACAATCTCCATAACTTTGAATCTACGAAATGTGTCTGTTATAAATGTGGATGGTTCTACTTTGTATCTCATTTTCACAATACATATAAGGGTTTTCTCTGCCATCTCTTTTCCCTAAAAGTATTGTCTTCTTCTACCTCCCTCCTCTCTTCAAAGTCTTCTATCATCATGTATTAATAACTTTCCAGGCTTAAAACACTATTTAGGATATCAGGAAACCACCATTGAATGAAAGACTTTGCATTTTTACATAGGTTTTTCCCCTACTTTCAATAAGGGAACCTCTCCCATTAAAGAGGAGGGACTTGCTTGTCCCCTAACTGTGGTTTCAGTCCAAGTGAAAATATGAAACCCGATAGTTTTTGGTGACTCCGCTGGGGGATTTTTTCAACAAGTTTCCTTTCTAAAAGAACAACTAATTTCATCATTTCTTTGATTTGGTGACTCTAAGATATACTCGTGGTAGAAGGGATCTTGAAATTGAAGATCCCCAATTTCAACTCTTGGATCAACAAGTTTTTCAACTTCCTCCAACAAGAATAAATAGAAGAGCTCATTCCATAAGCATACCTCCTATTGAAGACAGATCTTCTATTAATAGCATTCCTCAAGCACAACTTAAACCTAATCTTTGTGCCCTAATTCTTGTTGGTGTCTTAGTTCCACTTCAAACAATATTTCCAAGGATGGTAGCACCTTAGCCTTGGGGACAAAGAGTTGGTCCTCTGTCTCTTCCTCAACCATTACATGAGTTACCTAGAGGTAACAGGAAGAATTTTCCCAAATTTAGAGGTGATGGAAAAATGCAATATGATGAACACATTGCAGCCTTTATTTTTTCATGTGGGGTCCTTGAAGTTGAACATGAGGATATCTCTGTGAGGTTGTTTGAGAAAACCTTGCAAGACAATGTTACAAATTGGTATTACCATCTTCCTACTGGGACCATCATTGATTAGACTACTATGAGCACTTAATTTGAGCAATGTTTCAAACCTACTGAATATGTGCATGCTTTGCTAGCTCATATTTCTCAAATCAAGAAGGAGCCACATGAGCCTATGAGATAATTTTTGGCCAAGTTCAAAAATTTGGTTAACAAGATTTCACTAGATACTAGACCTGTTGATCAGATTCATAAGTTTTTCTTCTTGAATGCTCAATTGTTGGAAGTAAGTTATTCCCTTAGGAGAGAAAATATTACAAATTTGGATGTTAATCAGAGATTGGCTATCAGTGTGGAAGATGACTTGATCATGTCTAGAAAGCTAAAAAGGGAATCTTTCAAATATAAATCATATTCTTCTTCTCCTTCTCCTGAGGTAATTCATATCAGTTGGTGCAAAAGCTGGCTAATGACCTTATTACCATTAAGAAACAATTGGCTCAGCATGCTCCATATCAAGATGTTCCAAGGAAGAACTTTCAGCCTAGGAACCACTTTCCCTCTTCTCAAACTAGGCTGTCCATTGAAGGTCCACCCCTCAAGGTGCCTGTTAATGCTACTTGTGAAGTTCTTGAGCCTGATGATGAGGAATAAAATGGGCTCTATGATGAACAAGAAGAGGAAGTTTATGAATAACTAGAGGAGCCTGGTGGTTCTCGAGTTCATTTCCTCACTACTGAGGGTATGGAAGATGTGGATGATTATGATGATATAGTGGCTGAGATGAACAGTGAATCATATGTTGTTATGACCCAGGAGCAGACCAATAAAAAGAAAAAAGTGGTGCAACCTACAAAAAGATTCAAGGATTACCCCATCACTATCCCGGTGATTACAAGAAGAGGATCTCCTATTCCTACTATTTCCACTCAAAAGATAAGCTTTGCTAGTCCTTCTCCCTCTACTTCTGCTTCTGGAAATTCTTACCCAACAAATGATAAAGCTGATAGATAAAAATCTCCTCTTACTCTTAGTAGTGATTCCCCATCCACATCTAGATATTTTGACATTATATACCATCTTTAAAAGACCAAGATTCAGATTTCTGAAGCAAAGTTCTATCAAACCCATCCTAAAGTCTTTGCCAAAATGGTTAACTTTGTAAATTCCAAATCTAAAGTCTCATCCAGTACTTTTAAGGGCATTTTTCCTACTCCCTCTCCCTCACCTCAATCAAGCCTTATGGCTGCAGTCACTTCCTCTAATGAGAAAATTGAACCATTATATGTGAACCTTCCCATAGCTGGCCACAAACTCAGTAATTGTGTCATAGATTCAGAAGCATCAGATAATGTAATGCCTATAATGGTAGCCCATACTTTGGTTCTGACCCTAACACGTGACTTTGGTTTTTTTATTCCATGGAGAGTAAGAAAGTACCTTTTGTGTGTAGAATTAAAGATGCATAAGTAGTTTTTGCTGCTTTTCCAAAGAAAAGATTCCTAGCCATCATTTTGGTAGTTGTTATTCCTCCTTCGTATGGGATGTTGCTGAGTAGAAATTTCTGCAAGGAGGTAGGAGGGGAAATTCAAATGGATTGGTCACATGCCTTGATCCTTTTCAATGGGAAGATAAAGAAGTTACTTCCTTAGAAACAAGCAGAGTAAATTGTGCAAAAGATAGATGATCCTAAAGCACAAATATTGTATGTAGATATAGGGCATGGGAACTAAATGATCATGTCACAAGAGGAGACAAGTCTTCCAAAGGGAGTTTTTCTTGATCATAATGGTGTGTGGACTATGGATTTTGATGGTATTTTTTCTTCAGTTGGTTCTGGAGCTGGTGTAGAGCTCATTTCTCCTAGGGGTAAGGTTCATCCTTTTTCTTTCAAATTTTAGTTTGAAAATACCAACGGTACTGCCAAGTATGAGGCCCTTATTATTGGGTTGATCATGGCGAAGGAGATGGGAGTGAAGAACCTTCTTGCTCGTGGAGATTTCGAGCTAATTGTAACAAAATTTACAGACCTTTATCAGGTAAAGAGCATAAGGTTGAAACACTATAGGAATCTGGTCTGGGATTCCATTGAATTCCTTGATGCTTTTTCCATTGAAGTTGTGCCAAGGGAGTGGAACATTAGGGCTGACTCTCTAGTTGTTTCTAGGTCCTTGTTGATTCCTCACCCTGATTTCCCTCAGGATAAATTCACCATTGAGCTGATCCATAGACTCAATGTGCCTGACAATGCAAATAATTGGCAAGTTTTTAATGATGAGCAGCATTTTCTTTCTTTCTTGGAGCTCAGAGACAACTTTTATCAACTGTTCTTTGAAGCAAGTGAAAATATTTCTAGAGAGTGTGTGTCATCAAATGAAGAGGGTGTCAAAGAAGAGATTGATCAAGATGGATGCATCAAACTGAAAGGCAACAAAATTCCTAAAGGGCTGGTGAGTTCGGAGGATCTTTTTTATAAACATGATAGATATATGAAGTCTAAAGTTTCCCAAGGAGCTCGGTAATCTACTTAGACTGATAAAGTGAATATTGGGAGTCTTGATGATCCCAAAATGGTCAACATTGGTAAGTGTTGCACTCAAGAAGAGAAAAAGAAGGTAGTGAATCTTTATAAAAGGTATGTTGATGTTTTGGCTTACTCTTATGATGATCTTAAGGATTTTCATCCTAAATAAATGCAACATTTCATTCCTCTTAAGCCTAGGATCAAACCCTTCAAATAGAAGAAAAGGCAATATAATCCAAAGATAGCTGATACAATTTTCCAAGAAATACAAAAGCTTTTGAAGGCTAGGATCATCTTCCCCATCCACAATTCAATGTGGATTGTTAATATAGTGCCTTTCAGGAAGAAGAATGGTGAGATCCGAATCTGTTTGGACTTCAGAAATCTAAATCAGTGTTCTTTAAAGGACAACTACCCTCTCCCCATGATGGACCAAGTATTTCAAGTTGTCACAGGCTCGGAGATTCTATCTATGTTAGATGGATTCTTGGGGTATAATCAAGTAGAGGTGAATACTACCAATCAACATAATACTACCTTTTGTAACTCCTTGGGGCACCTTTGCATACAAGATAATGTCATTTGGTATCATCAATGCTAGTGCTACTTTCTAGAGGGCCATGGACTTGGCTTTTGGCAGTTTGAAAGGGAAATGCATTGTTGTGTATTTGGATGACTTGAAGGTGTTTTCTAAAGAAAGAAAAGATCACTTCCAACACCTTGAAACAATATTGCAAAAGTGTAGAGAGCATGGGATTTCTGTAAACCCTAATAAGTCTATGTTTTGTGTCACAGAAGGAAAGTTATTGGGACACATTGTTTTAAAGGAAGGGATCAAGATTGATCTGGAGAGAGTTCAGGTCATCCAACAAATTCCTCTTCCATCAAGTAAGAAGGATGTCCATTCTTTCTTTGGTAAGATCAATTTCCTAAGGAGATTCATCCGTGATTTCGCAGAACTTACTATGAGCATTGCTCACATGATGCAAGGGAAGAAAACCTTTAGTTGTTCCTTTGAAGGTAATAAATCATTTGAGGACATTAAATAGGCCATTACAAAGACTCCAATCTTGGCATGCCCTGACTTTAGTAAAGATTTCACTATCTATTGTTATGCCATTGAAAATACCATAACTGTTTTGTTAGCGATCACGAGCTCCTAATTGCATTCATGACTTATGTCTTGAAAAATCATGAGGTGAAGTACACCATGATGGAGAAGCATGCTTTTGCAGTTATCAAAGTTTCCAAACATTTTATGTTTTACATCCTTAATTCTCATTCAGTGGTGTTGGTGCCTAATACAACAATCAAATCCATTCTTACTCAGCAAGAATTTGGAACCAAGAGAGGTAATTGGTTAGCAAAGGTGCAAGAGTATGATCTTGATATCAGCCCAAGAAGGCTAGTTCGAGGTAAGGGCCTGTGTGAACTCGTTACTGAGGGAGCTGCCAAGGAGTTTTCCAAAGATGAATTTTATGTCCTTGTTGTTTTGTTCCTCATCTCAACAAATATATGGTATGCTGACATTGCTCACTTTTTGACCTATGGAGAGTTTCCATCTCACTTGAGTGCCAAAGAGAAGAGATCCATCAAACTAAGGTCTACACAATATGTTTTATGGGAAAATGCTTTTTTTCGAAAGAGGCATAGATGGAAGGTTTTTGAAGTGTGTAGACAAGGAACAGCAAAAGAAGTTATTCTCTACTTTTCATGACCAGGCTTGTGGAGGTCATTTCTCCTCTGCTAAAACAGCTCATAAAATACTTCGTGTTGGTTATTATTGGCCCACTCTGTTCAGAGATTCATCAAAATCGATTGGTAAATGTGAGGCATGTCAAATGTTTATTAGAAGACCTAAGTTGGTTGCTTTGCCTCTCAATTTTGTAGTGATTGAAGAGCCATTTCAATAATGGGGTTTAGACTTAATTAGAGCACTCAATCCATCTTCCATTGCTGTACATACTCATGTGTTGACTACCACGTATTACTTCACCAAGTTGGTGGAAGCCATCCCAGTCAAGAGCACTACCTCTGAGGTAGTTTGCAACTTAATTTTAGAGAACATATTGATTAGGTTTGGGAACCCAAAACAAATTGTGACTGATAATGCTTCCAACTTTTCTTATGCTGAGATGATGGACTTCTACTATGCGTATGGGATATCCCTTGCTCATTCTTCAGACTACTACCCCCAAGGGAATGGACAAAAAGAATCAAAAAACAAGAACTTGGTAAACATAGTCAGAAAGCTTGTAAATGATTCTCAGAGGAATTGGCATAAGAAGCTATATGATGCACTTTGGGCTGATAGAATTACACCCAAGAGAGTAATTGGAATGTCCCCTTTCCAAGTGGTGTATGGTGTAGAACCTCAATTACCAGTCATTATGGAATTTCCAACCTTGCATCTGATGAAAACCATTGAAGATTCAAGTTTCAGTAGCTCTTTGTATAAGATAATTTTTTACCTTCAGAAGCTTGATGAAGATAAATTGCAAGTGGTGGACAGGATAGAATCTCATTAGTTAAAAGTGAAGGCTTTGTTTGACAAGAAAACCAAACCCATAGTTGTCCAAGTGGGAGAAATTGTGTTGCTTTGGGATAAAATACATGAACCACGAGGAATTCATGGTAATTTTGATTCTCTTTAGCTTGGTCCTTTTAGAATCAGACATTTTGTTAGTGAGAACTCTTTTTATCTAGATTACATGGATGGTTCTCCTCTTCCACTTCATTATAGTGGGTAGTGTCTGAAGTTGTTCAAGTCCTAGGTGACTAGGTGGTCCTTCTGTATATTATGTACAATGTTTTGGTTTTGGGTGATTCCTTTGTGTTTCATTTTTTTCTTCCCTTTTGGTGTGTTTTGTTTCTTTTCCTATCATATGTGTGTTGCCTTGTATTGGTTTTGGTTTCAACTCCTTTTCCCAATGGATAAAGCACTGGTCCTCTTTCCCCCAGATTTATTTGTAGTTCTCGATATTGCCTTATGTCTTTGTTCCAAGTAAAGTCATCCCCAGAAAAGATCCAGTTTTTGTTGGCCCCAAAATTCCCCTCTTTGGAAGCCAAGTTTCAAAAAAATTGAGTTTGTACCTTAGAGTATTGAATCACATCGAGCCTGGCATTATTTTTTAGTTTTCCTATTCATGGAGAACAATTTGAAATTTAGGCGTATGGTGAAGTTCCTTTCCTTCTTTTTATTTTCTTCTTGCAATCGGGAATGACAGGTGTGTTTTCCCAATTAATTTTTTCCCCAGAGTCCACGGGTAATACGTGAATATATTTGATTGGATGTGGTTTTTCCATATTTCAAGGTTCAACGAAAGCCTCCACATGTTCAAATGGCATAACTCCAGGGGCAGGGTCCAAGGGATAGTCCTCAAATAAGTGCAGGCTTTTCGTGTGTCCCAGGTACAAAATGAAGATAGAACAAGCTAAAATTGGCTAAGTACGGAAGGTTTAGTAGATGGTGACATGTACCTCATCGGTGTAACTTCAAGAGTCAAAGTGGGGGATGGTTCTCAAACTTACCTCAGTCCTCCATGTGTCCTAAGTCTAAAAAGGGACATAGCCGATAGTTAAAACTGACTAATTATGGGTGGGTTGACGAAAGCCACCACGTGCCTTAACAGTACCATTTCGGAAATGAAATAAAATAGTAAGTCTCCAAGTAGTGCCAGCTTTCCACGTGGTTAAAGTCAATATGAAGATGGAGTTGGCTGTTGAAAAGTCCAAGATCGACGGAAGGAGACACGTGTCATCTCGGCGCAGCTTCAGGGGGTGTTTCCAAAGTAGAAACTCAAATGATCGTCAGCCCTCCACATGTCTAGGGGTCAACATAAGTCAAGAAAAAAATTGGCCTGAATTAGCAAAGTATAAAGGAACCAGTGGAGCTCTCCACGTGTCAACCTTGCATTGCTTCAAAGGTAAAGAATGTAAAAGGTGTTTACAGGCCTACTCCAATCAATTTCTCCCACTTGGGTGGCCCAAATTTGAATTTTTAAAATAAAATCAAATGGCCCATGTTTTAATTGGTAAAATAATGTAATGGTCGTATATTTAAAAAAACTAGTTTTTCCGCCACTAACATTTTCTTTATGTTTTCAAGAATTCAAAAGGGCGTCGATAATTGGAATAAGTTGCAACTATTTCTAGCTTGCTCAAGGAAGTTGTAACTGTCTCTTGTGATCTATATCATGAGATTTCAAATCCATTATATGGGTTGGAATTTCTATTATTCTGAAACTGTAATTTCCAATTGGAAGAAATCAATACAAAGGTTTTTCCCTTTTTCTTCTACTTTCTCTTTCCTTGTGGTTCTGGTTTGTGAATCATCTAATCCTTGTGTGCCTGGAAAATTTGTGTTATAGTTTGTATAATCTCCAGAACTTTGAGTTTGTGAATTGTGTCTATTATAAACATGGATGGTTCTACTGTGTATCTCATTTGCACAATACATATAAGGGTTTTCTCTGTCATCTATTTTCCCTGAAATTATTGTCTTCTTCTACCTCCCTCCTATCTTCAAATTCGTTTATCCTCATGTATTGATAACTTTCTAGGCTTAAAACACATTTCAGGATATCGGGAAACCACCATTGAATGAAATATTGTGCATTTGTACATAGGTTTCTCCCCTGCTTTCAATAAGGGAACCTCTCCCATCAAAGAGGAGGGACTTGCTTGTCCCCTGATTGTGACTTCATTCCAAGTGTAAATCTGAAACCCAACAAGTTTCTAAGCCATGTAGATGCTAGCTAGCTATAAAAACATTCACTTTCTATCCGGCAACCATAAATATTCCCTGGAATATTCTTTTCTTGAGCCTCAAGTCTCCATGTAACAACTTTGTCATCATTAGGCTTATCTGCAGCTTCACATGTTTTTCATGTGATACCCTTAACTGAAATGCATCTGATTCCTTAAACACTTAAACCATTTCCTCCATGGACTAACCTACCTCTCCTTTTGCACTTTCACTTACTCACTTTTCTCCAAATTTCCCTTCATGTGTGCTCATCCTTTTCTTTAGGAGTTAGCCATTTTAAGGGCTCAACATATACTTTTTATTTGTTTTAATTTTCAAACTGTAAATAAGGGAAAACTATAATTGTGAAAACATGTTAGAAATAGTGAGAAAACCATGCCTATTAACCAAATAATTGGTGTACGAGGTGTTTTTTCCTAGTTGAATCCACACAAGCCATGAGTCTTCCACATGTACATTTGTTACCCAGTCCTTGTTATTTCGGTATGTTTTTCTATTTTTTTACCTATGATAACATATCTATTTTCAATCATTATTTGATGGGGTATCCATGGGTCACTTTGAACTTTCATTCTAACATAGGTTCATGGAATGCTAACAAATGTTTTGGAGCATGGTTTTGAACCTACTAATGGTTTTTGTTAAACTGCCTCTAAGGCCCTTCCAAAGAACTCATTTTGTACATCTCCAATAATCATTACATTTGATAAGACCATTATTCTTTCGAGGCATTTAATGTAATATATATTTACATATACCACTCTTATTTTTCATGAAAGTTTACAAGGCCTTCTTAATAAGCCCATTTTGTGCCTATTATGAAATCATTGCATTCCATGAGACCCCATTTCTCTGAGGCACATTTTCAGACAATTCACATGCCTTATCTTTGCTTCCACATTTTGTATAGATCTATAATAGAATAACACACGATGTAAAATTTTATAGAACTCCAATCAGACAAATAAAAATGCTAAATAGAATGTTAGCTACTCCCATTCCCATATTCTTATGGGTTCTACATGCACCAAGAAAACAAAACCACACATCCTACACTATTTTAATAGGTAAAGGTTGTTAAATCTTGGTTGGACACCTACCATTCATATTTACTTATAGGATTCTAAGGCCTCTTCAACAGACCCCTTTTGTGCATATCCTACTACCAGTTTTTTTCCACGGGGATACAATATCTCTCCCTTCAACATTTTGAATTAAAAAAAAACACCAAAGCACTTGTAACTATACCATCTAACAATATTCCAATTTTTTATTCCTGAAGGGCATCCATATGTGTCACCAAAACTACTAATTTATGTAGACTAGGGTGAATTTAACTTCCATGTAAGGATATTTTGATAGCAAGGGAGAATGGTTTGGTATAGACACCTATAAGTTAAATTTTCTTGGAATTTTTTACTTTTTCAACAACACATTTTACATACCTGACAACCAGGGAATTTGTCACTACTACATACAAATAACTAAGTTCTAAAACAAAGCAATTTTCTAGTATCTCAGAAAGGGTTTTGTTGGAACTATAGGTCTATTGGGAGTTTTAAAAGCATAAAAACATGAAAAAATAATTTGAATGCCTCTTGAATGCCTCCACATTCTAAAAAAAACTATAGACCTTTTCCAAGGAAAATAGACACCCAACCATAGACGTGAGCTTAAACTCCAAAAAGTGGAAAATAAGTATAAGAAAATGGTAACTAATCCATTAGGAAAAGATTGAAATAAAAATATACCTAGTACTAATTATGTGGCAACACTGAATATATGCAATGAAATAGAAAAATTGACTCAAGAAAAATAAGCTAAAAAATATATGAAACCCTAGTTACAAAGAGGAGATAAAATAACTTAGTTGATTCACAAATAATCTTGGGTTGTGTAGAAGTGACAAACTGATGAATAGAGATGGAGAAGTGTCACACAGAAGCTTTAGAAATTATGTGACCACAAGATCTACCTAGACTGTGGTGTCTAGAATGGGTTAGGGGTACGTGCGGGTGCTACAGACATTCTTTGGGTATCTTTGACTACTCACAATCTCACAAAACCAATTTTAGAGGGTCGCGAGGTATTTTCTTTCCTTCACTTCCTATCACTAGTGTGTCGCATCAAGTTTGTTGATGTCACATGTAACCTACAGTGAATAAATGGCCTGCAAAACTCTCAAAAGTGCATCAAATCCAAAAAATAAAATAACATAAATGAGGGGTCAGACTATCCTCGAATTTCAAATAAGTGAACTTACAACTGAGCATTGCACTACATATCAGACCCAATGTGGTTATATGTATGTGTGCATGAATATATTGTGACCTAGGTGGCACTTGTGCATGTCGCACTTGATAGCGAGCAAATACCTATATGTAAAATATATAAATATATGTTTTCATGAAAGAATAAACTTTCCCTCCTATGAAGTGTATACAGAAAAATGTAGTCCCTTGCCCTTGTGTGGATGCTAGATGGATGCTTGAATTTTCTTTATAATTCCTTTGGATGCAACCTTAGGTTGTGATAGCTAATGCTTAGTGCTTGGTCATTTATCATGATCACATAAATTTATATTTATATGATTCCCTTCATTGAATTTTATAATTAACCTCGAAAAGGCTATCTACCACAAAGATAAGATTCCCAAACAACTATAAAGGACCCAAAAGATGTGAAAAAATTACAAAGAGGTTGGGGAACCCGGAGGGGACAAGGGCACCTAACATTGGTGTCCTAGTTGGGCGATGGTGTCTAAGATGAGAAATGTTTAAGTATGAAAAGATAAACTGGGATAGAAAAAGTGTAAGATCAACAGAAGCAATAAAAAGTAAGAAAAGATGGCCAAAGACAGGGATCAATTAGTATTTTTATCACTTAAGAATCATATGAATAATAGTATGTGATCAGGATTAGATAGATACCTAAAGTGTGTGATTTAGTGTCTACATTTTCCCCCACTTTATGTTGTTGAGTGAATTCTTGATAACATAAAGTAGATAAGAGATGCGTACCTAATAACCATGTACATTGATGGTGAAAAGTATGCCGAGAGATAAGGAAAAGTGTGTAAGCTAAAGAAGAGGAAGTGAAAAATTGATTAATGTAGTCACTCTTCTTTATAACACATTCACAACAAGAAATATTAGATATTCACTTCAACTCATTTCAGTACTTACAAAAATGAACTTGTTCTCTAGGCTTGGAAACACCAAAGTTTGCAAATTTCACCCTTTTAGCTCAATTCAACTTATTCAAAGCTATAAGCATGTTCTTTATCCTTTATCCAGTCTAACTCAATCATTTATAACCATGGAAGCACAAGAATTTGTAATCTCAACCTCTGTTTGCCAAATTTTCCAACTTAGACTACTTGAGAAACTTGCTATTGGTTTAGTATGAGTTGGAATAATCTATAAAGATTCTAAGAAATCTATTGGTATATTTAAATACCATTTATTGAAATACAGGTGTGTGCAAAACATTTAGGTTCAAATCTAAGTACTAATGATTATTCCTTCACAATCTCATTTACTAGGCTAATAGCATTTTATCAGGCCTGTTACACTACATTTTCCAATACAAATTTATCTTGTAAGATGTTTTTCATCATTTTAATGTTAATTCAAACACCCTTATACATCAAACTCTGCATGAAAATATTGGGTTTTTTCCTTTGGAATAATTAATAAAATACACAATTTGAATTCTCTAAATTAGGCTTCTCCGCCTATTACAGTCAATCCACCCCAACTATTAACAAATTCTCTTTAATCCCACCACAATTTTGTAAAATTCCTTTATAATATCAATGTTATGGCCAAGTGGATGATTTGTATCAAAAAAAATTTCATGACTCAAAGTGGAACCCTTGAAAATGTTTTATTTCCCCAAAACCCTAAGGGTTTTCAGTCACAAACCCGAGAAAGGGAAATTTTCTCTCAACAACCTTGGAATTCAACTTGAGCTTCAAAATGCTTCTAAGATGACTATAGATAGTTTTAGTAACCTAGGAACTTACCATTAAGATTTAATCATGCCTCCTATGCTCGTGTTTCCATCAAATTCCATTGTATTTTACCTCTGAGACAGAGTTTAAGATACTTTTAGAAGTTATTTTCTCAGTCATTGCTCTTAAACCTATTTTGCTCTCTTCTTTGAATCTCCCTTCATGTTCTCATACACAATTAGATTTTAAATCAACTCATTAAACCTCTTATTACCCAAATTGTTTCTTCCGTCAAACATGTTGATAGTTACAGTTATAAATAGTCTGCTACAGGATTCTAGATTCCTAGTGTATAATCACCACAAAAGTTTCAATGTTCCTTCACTTTCAAACATGAAAAAATCTTATATGAACTCATCTATTATCATTCCATCAATATTATGCAAAGAACTGTAACGCCCATTCCCAGGACAATGAACCAAACCAGAAGTTACTAAAACTTTGGGGTAAATTTTTTTTTAAAGGAATTAATTAGTACTAATCCATCACTTAACCCATCCTTGATAATAAGTAATTTTTATTCCCATTTAATTTATCTAATTAAATTGATCACTAGCCTAAACCTGAATTTAATTATTTAATTATATTTTAAACTTACTAGGGCCATAAATGAATAATTCTACACCTCTTCTATTCTATTCACCCTCTCCTTAATTGCCAAACTCATCACACCTTTCATTTTTGTTATATTTCCCATTAAAACCCATGACTAAAAAAAAAAGTGCAGGATTTAATAATGACCCTAGGATTAAATCCATCTGGGCCCTTGGTTTTGGAAAAGACCTAAAGTTTTTCCCTAATCCTCTAATGGCCTTTTTCTTCTCTTTCTCTTATTTCTATTTAATTTTTCTCTCTTTTCTCTTGTTTGCAGGTTGTTGGGGAGAAGCTATGGAGTCTATTTTCATTATTATTATTATTCTTTTGTAATATCCTTGCTGTATTGTTTTTTGTTATGGGTAAATATATACACACACACACACACAAAAAGATATATATATATATATATATAATTTTTATTTTATTTTTTTCTGTTAATATTAAAATGAGTAGGGGCGGATTTCTTTGTTGTTGCAGGGGGATTGTGTGAAGCAGGTTGCGTGGAGGAGTGAGGAAGGGACGGAGTGGCATCAGTGAAGGCGTGGAGGGAGGCGTAGGGAGGGGGGGTTGAGAGGATTCATGTGTGTGTGAGGGCTGTGGTGGGGCGCGTGTGCGCAGAGAGGACGGTCGGGGTTTGGGGTGGTGCATGGCTACGTGGCAGCGAATGGAGGCCGCAGGGGGGGTGCTGGTAGGGGCGCAGTGGCGGCCGGGGAGGCAGTACAGGGGTGGGGAGGTTCGACCCCCCCCCCCACCAATATTTTTTTTTTTTGCAGGTGTGGGGGGGTTCACCCCCCCACCGATCTCTCTTTTTTTTTTTTTTTTTTTTGAAATCGTATTTAAAACAAAATGTTTTTTTGTTTATTTATTTATTTTTATATTTATTTTTGTTTGATTAGATATATGTGTGTGTGTGTCTGTGTGTGTGTGTGTGTGTGTGTGTGTGTGTGTGTGTGTGTGTGTGTGTGTGTAATGTAACAATCTTATATATATATATATATATAGATATATATATATATACTATATATATATATTCTATATCTATATATATCTATATCTATATATATATATATATATTACTATTATTTATATTTGTATATATACATTTAATTTTAATAATATTATCATATATATATATATATATAATTGATATACATATATATACAAAACACAATTTTTTTTTTCAAAAGGAAATATCCTATTTAAAAAGAAATCTGTAATTTAAAACTTATTTTGAAAACAAAATCTGAGCTAAGGTTATAACTTATTCTTGAAAACTGAATAAGATCAATTTACACACAATGGCAAAACATAAGAATTTCACTTGAAATAAATAACCGATTTTGATTTTATCCTTTGATGCAAAAACAAAACACTTAGAAAGTTGCATCTATTCACTTTCCATTTTACGTTGTCAGAAAAGGAAGCAACAAGAAAAGATACATTTTTTTTATATATACAAATGAGATTTCAACAAGATGTTAATATTCCTTTTCCAAAAGCAAAAAGTAACTAAACATTTCATATTTTTAAACAAGATAGATATTCAACATGAAGGGTATAAATAAGTTCACAATATATTCATATTTCAACCATGTACATTTTCTTTCAAAGGATATTACAAATCTTTTTTTTATCAAGGAAAACAACAAAACAATATTTCATTTTCAAGTTTTGAAGTTTTCATATACAAAACATACCCAATACATAACTACTCAAGTTCATTACAAAATTTCTTACAAGCTTGAGAAGAGAGCTTGCTCAAGAGTGGCTTACACTTGTTTAAAGAAATTTTCAATACAAAGGAGAGGTTTTACAACAATGAATATTCTACTAAACCATTCCTTGCAAGAGACGAGAAGTAATGTCCCCAAAGAGAGAGAAGAAGCCAAACAGAACTCCAACAAACACCAACTGTAAACTTGAGCTCCAACCTTCATGCCTTCAAGAAAACCATCAAGGAGAAAGATATTTTTTGCCACCCAACCATAGGCATCATTACATGCCTCTCCCAAGGTTGGGATGCATGCTAGCCTCCCCCAAGCCCATGGAAAAGAGGACAACCATCCACAATCTTGCACAAGAAGAAGGGTGAACTAACAATGATACAACCACAAAAAAATAGGACAACATCCAAGACAAGACTCAAAATTTTCTAAGGGGGCAAAGAGAATAACCCAAGTTCTTCCTCTAAAAACAACAAGGAAGAGAGTAGAGGAGTTCTCCAAAAGTTGTTACCATGATTAAAAGCACAATAACTAGACCTCCATGCCCTCCTTATTACTCTTATATCATTTAACCCCTCCTTTTTCCTCCACCCTTTCTCCAAGTCCTTCTTGGAAGGATTTTAAAACCCTAAAGGGGTTTCCTTACCAAGAATGGGGAAGGAGATTCAATCCAAATGAATCAACTTCCCCACCTCAACCATTTGAGGGCAAAACAATAAGACCCTACAAGGATTTTCCATCAAGCCTTGAGGATTGAGAGGGAAAAATCCCTCTCTCTTCCCCCACAAACTCCAAAACTCCATCATGCCATATGATGGAGGGAGTAAAACAAGTAAACAACAACCAAAAACCACATGCAACAATAACAAATTCAAGTAGCCAACCTAACAACTAAGATGAAAAATAACACATGCAATAAGACATAAGAGCCTACCTCAAGGAAATCTCTCCAAAAAGCTTTCCAACTTCAAATTTCTCCACTCCTTGACTCAAGAAAACCTCAAGCTCCAAATCCCACAAGCATCCCAAGCAATAAGTTCCAAAAAAAAGTCCCTCTCTTTTCCCATGAAGAGGAATTTGAAGAGGAGCAAGCAAGAGTTGTCACAAATGAGGGGGTGACATGTGTCACCCCTCTCCTCCTTCAAGGTCAAAGATGCCAAAACAAAAGAGAGAAAGGGTAAAAATGTCTTTTTTCCCTCTTCTCCCAAATTCCCTTAAATGTTAGCAAGACAAAATTAGTGAAAATTTTAACAAGCACTCCAATCCACACCCCTTACATGGATGTGACCAAACAAGAGGCAAAAAGGGAGGGAAAACTCCCTCTAGCCTTGGAAATAAGCCCTCATACCCATTAGGTAGGGTCCAAGGGCTCATTTTTATGTTAGAGGAACTCCCAAGCTAAAAAGGGGTCCCCAAAAATGCCCAAAATAACCCAATTTCGGGTTTTGCATTTTTGGCACAAGGGTAAAGGGTGTGGGGACCACCCAAGGGTTTCACATGTGACCCGAAACCCTTGTGATTAAGTGACTCATTAAAAAAAATCAAAATTTTAATAAAGGTGGGATAATTAACCCCCAAAACAAGTTTACAACATAACTAATTACTCTAAACAAAATTAATAATTCAAGGCACAATACAGTACAAAAATTGGGGTCACTCATGGTGCCCAAAAAAATAATCTCCAACACTAAGGTTTCACACAATGAACATGGCTAGGACTCAGCCCGTGGGCTGCTTGTGTAAAATTGTGTAGCTAGCCTGAATCCCATGATCTCTTGTAAACCTGTCACCTACACACTCATTACACACATTAGCCGCACTTGTCCGATACAATATAAATCATTGACTCAGCAAGATATCAATGAGTTCTAACTAGCCTAACATCCTACTGAAATCAAAATGCGATAACGTGCACAATTATACTCAATTCTCTAAAGTTAGACAAGATGATAAAGTGACATATAACCATAGAATCCCAACATGCAACAACTAAGTATCCATCAATATAATTATGTTCCAAAAACAACATCATATCCATTAGTATCCATGACATCATAAGAAAATACGACAACACAGAAATTAAGCTAAATTGGCACTATACGCTTGAATGTCCACACATGTCTAATAAGATCCAATCTCTAATATAACATCAACGATATAACAAAAATATGTCAAAACATGTCTATGAGCAAAGAAACAACAAGCTACTAAGCTATAAAAAGTGTGGGCACTACAAGAACACACTCATACTAAATCAAACATAGTATTATAAAAAAATACAGTCATGAAGTCTTGTGCAAAGCAATATTTCTTGCTTTCCTTGTGCTTGGATCTCCAACAAACAATTACTTGATTGATCAATGGTGAATAAACAATTACAAATCCTATTTATAATCCCTCATTAAAATTACTCTCATGTAACCACCCAAAGTTTTAGGCACAAGGTCATATGTGGAATAAAAAGGCGCTTGAATCTTTGAGAGGTTATTCACTTCCTTAAACCCAAAGTGAGACTCCACACATTATAAAAGACAAAATCACCATATACACATGCTTAGAAGACACCTAATGACCCTTGTACAAGTTTTAGACCTCTTACATACAAGTAACAAGCCATAATGGCTTAAGAATTTCAAATTTTAAATAGGCAAAAATGGAGGGAATACCTCCAATTTAAAAATTTGAATCTCGTAAGCCCTAAGGATGCTAAAAATGACTTAATCACACTACTTTAGACTTAATCAAACCAAAAATTTCTTACTTCAACCCTAAACTAATGCTAGTGATGATGCCCCTGCATCATACTACCAAGGGGAAGAGAATTTTCCATTGAGTTTACTTGTTTTCCAGTTGGTACTTGTCTTTTTTCTTTTTCTTCCAATTTGGTTTAACTTCTTGAGAATGTTCTTTAGCTCTATGCATGACTTCAGGGATGAATTGTGGTTTTACCATGTGCTTAGAAAGATTTTTTTAATGAAAAACCTTCACAACATCTTGAATTGCCATAAGACTGTGCTCTGCCTCTTCTATCATTTGACTACGTTCCAACATTTTCTTCATATCTTCTTGGAGTGCTTTTTGCCACTTGTTAATTGTTACACAAACTCTGATTTGTCTTTGTGTTAATTTTGGTTTTAATTTACTCTTAAGAGTGAGAAAATTTAGTTTTTTCTTGGCCTTTTCACCTTCATATGACTTCTCCTCCTTGGTTTTCTCCATCAAACCTACACCAACAACACTCAAACAAATATTAGTATTTAAAAATAGAGTCTCTTTTACATGCTTGACTATCATTTCTTTCTCCTTGTGTCCATCTTCTTCTTGCTTTTGCAACTTCTTATTTTTTTGGATTTTTTGTCACTTCTTCTAGGATTGAGTTCTTCCATTACTAGATCTTATTTTACCTCACATGTTGAGTCAAACCACTTATTATCTACCTTGATCAGTCCACTATTTTATTTATGTTCATCATGACTTGGTTTTCCATTCTCGTCTTCCATATTCTCTTCCTTTTGCAAAAAATCTTGGTATTGATGTTCCCTACTAAGCCACTTCCACATCGTCTTCATTGTACTATTCTTGTTCTCACTTACCTTATCTTATTTCCTCTACTTAAAGAATGCTTTCCATCCCATAAACATCATCCTTGACTACTACTCAAGGCATGCATTACTATCCTTCAATGGATTCAAATTATATTTCATTCCATCTTTAATAAATGTGTAGGTATTTTTCCACCCTTCATGGATGACTCTCCTGTCAAATTTCCATGGTCTTCCTAAAATAAGATGGTATCCATGGTTAAAATGTCACATAAGATCTGATCGTGATATCTACCCTCCTTGAAATCAACCCAAAACAGTTGAGTTACTAGCACTTGATGATCTTTTTGTACCCAAGAAACCTTGTATTGATTAGGATGCTTAAATTTATTCAAATAAAGTTTTTCTGCGATTTCACTAGACATTAGACTGTTAGTACTACCATTGTCAATAATAATCTTGTAGCACTTACCTCTTGATTTTCATATTTTCCTACAAAAAAGTTCTTCTTTGCACTAGTTCATCTTATTTTTTTGCATTCACCATAACTCTCCCCATCGCCAAAGACTCTCCAGTTTTAGGTTCTTCCCCTCTATGTCATGATGTTGCACTTCTTTCTTCTTCTACATGTGCCACTTGGTTCCTTACTTCACTAACTTTTTTGTTGCTTTCTTAAGAGTATTCAAGACATTCAAAATATCTATGTCTAGTAAAATTGTTACATTTGAAACATCTACCTATGAATTCACCTCTACCTTTTCCATATCCTCCTCTACCTCTGTATACATATCCACCTCTTGACTAACCACCACTAAATGAGCTCTATGGTTTTGAACTATCCACTTCTTTTGTATTTGGTTGTTGTTACTGTTATCCTCTTCCAGACTGTTGATTTCTTACTCTTACTCTCTTCCTCTACCTTTCAAAAACTATGTATGTTTTCTTGACAACTTCTTCTATGCTCTTAAGGATGCTTGATATGCTTCCTCTATTGATCTTAAATGAAATAGGCTGATTTCATCTTGAATGTTTAACCTTAAACCATTTATGTACCTTGTCACTTCTTCAACATCATCTTGTACATGTCCAGATCTCATATCCAACTACTAAAATTCATCAGTATAGGTAGATACACTTGCCTCTCTTTAACTCAAAATTTGTAATTTCTTAAATAAAGCAGTTTGATAATCAGCAGGAATGAATTTATCTTTCATGTTAGTCACCATCTTGTCCCTTTATTTATCTTCTCCTTGTTTCTACTTAATCATTCCTATTGCACAAAATACCACCACACTGTTACATGTCCTGTGAGATTGGTGACTACAAATTTCACTTTATTGTTCTCTGTAATGCCTTCTAAATCAAAATATTTGTCCATCTTTTTTATCTAGCATATGAGCTATTCTAGATGTAGGTTGCCTCCATATTCTAACAATTTCATCTTTTGATTTTTTCTTACTCCTATGATTTCTTTTAGGAGTCTTACATCTGGATTATCATCTTCTTCTAGTGCTTCTATTGTTAGTCTTCATTCTTCTTCTTCATCACTATTTTCTTCTAATTCCTTCCCTCTTCTTTGAGAAAAATATAGTTCTCCTAATATTTCTTGAATATTTGTCAATACTGCAAGCCAATCAACATCTCTTGGGGGCTCTTTATGTCCTCTTCTAACTGCCCTTCTTGGTGGCATTTTATCAACTTCTTCTTTTTCCTCTCAAATTTTTCTCTTTCTCTTCACGGCTTCTTGCCTTCTCTCTTTCTCTCTATCACTTTCTTGTAAAATTATTCTTCTTCCCTACTCCGATACCAATATGATTTAGTCACTCTTATTTCTAGCACATTCACAACAAGAAATATTAGATATTCACTTCGACTCAGTTCAGTACTTGCAAAAATGAACTTGTTCTCTAGGCTTGGAAACACCAAAGTTTGCAAATTTCACCCTTTTGGCTCATTTCAAATGATTCAAATCTATAATTATGCTCATTATCCTTTATCTATTCTAACTCAATCATTTATAACCATGGAAGCACAATAATTTTTCATCTCAAGATATGTTTGCCAAAATTTCCAAATTAGGTTACTTGAGAAACTTGTTATTGGTTCGGTATGAGTTGGAATAATATATAAAATAGTCTGAGAAAACTATTGGTATATTTGAGCACCTTTTATTTAACTAAAAGTGTGTGCAAAACATTTTGGTTCAACTCTGAGTACAAATGATTATGCCTTCACAATCTCATTTATTAGGCTAAAAACACTTTACCAGGCCTTTTACACTACATTTTCCAATATAACTTTCTATTAAAATATGGTTTTCATTATTTTAGTGTTAATTAAAACAACCTTATTCATAATACTCTCTATGAAAACCTTCAGGGTTTATTACTTTGGAATAATTACTAAAATACACAATTTGAATCTCTAAAGTAGGCTTCTCTGCCTATGACAGTCATTCCACCCTAACTGTTAACAAATTCTCTTTAATCCCACCACAATCTTGTAAAATTGCTTTAGAATATCAATTTATGGACAAGTGGATGATTTTTATCAATTTTGGTTTCATGACTCAAATTGGAACCCTTGAAAATGTTTGATTTCCCCAAAACCCTAAGGGTTTTAACTCACAAACCTGATAAAAGGGAAATTTTCTCTCAACAACCTTGGAATTCAACTTTAAAATTTCAAAATACTTATAAGAATACTATAGATGGTTTTAGTAATCTATGAACTTATCAGTAAGCTTGAACCACACCTCTTATTCATGTGTTTCCATGAAATTCCACTATATTTTACCTCTAAGACAAAGTTTAAGACACTTTTAGAAGTTATTTTCTCAATCATTGCTCTTAAACTTGTTTGGCTCTCTTATCTGAATATTCCTTCATGTTCTCATGCACAATTATATTCATAATCAATTCATTACATCTCTTGTTACCCAAAATGTTTCTTCAGTCAAACATGTTGATAGTTACAGTTACAAATAGCCTGCTACGGGATTCTGGATTCCTAGTGTGAAATCGCCACAAAATTGTCAATGTTCCTTCACTTTCAAACATGAAAAACTTTGAGATGAACTCATCTATGATTATTACATCAATATTATACAAATAACACACTCATACTAAATCAAAAATATTATTATACAGAAATACAGTCATGAAGTCTTATGCAAATCAATATTTCTTACTTGCCTTGTGCTTGGAGCTCCAACACTCAATTCATTGATTGATCAATGGTGAATATACAATTACAAATCCTTTTTATACTCCCTCATTAAAATTAATCTCATGTAGCCACCCAAATTTTCAGGAACAAGGTCATATGTGGAATAAAAAGGGGCTTACTTGAATCTTGGAGAGGCTATTCACTTCCTTAAACCCAAAGTG
Source organism: Taxus chinensis (assembly GCA_019776745.2). Lineage (NCBI taxonomy): Eukaryota > Viridiplantae > Streptophyta > Pinopsida > Cupressales > Taxaceae > Taxus > Taxus chinensis. Next base: position 435,827,950 of record CM034156.1, on the reverse strand, counting down.
AGAATCCACACATTCTAAAAGATAAAATCACCTTATACACATTCTTAGAAGACACCTAATTACCATTGTACAATTTTTATACCTCTTACATATAAGGAACAAGCCAAAAATGGCTTAATAATCTCAAATTTTAAATAGGCAAAAATGGAGGGAAAACCTCCAATTCAAAATTTTGAATCTTTTAAGCCCTAAATACACCAAAAATGACTTAATCACACTAATTTAGACTTAATCAAACAAAAATTTGCTTACTTCAACCTTAAACTAACTCTAGTGATGATGATGATGATGATGATGATGATGATGATGATGACAACCCTATAGCTAGAGCATGTGTGTCGATGTCATGATTGTGCCTATTGTTGATATCTATTGTTGTTGATGTGTTGATTGTGATTGATGTTGTTGATGTGATGTGACTACCACTTCCTATAAGGGTTGACCTAGAAAATAGAATAACGATCAAGTAGTCAAATACGTGTGTATATGATCAAAATGAGTAAAAAGTATGTAATAAATATGTGAAAATGCAAAAAGGAACATTTTCACCTAATCCATGATGAGTGAATGAGATAGAAAGGATCCTAAAGATTATGTAGAATAACACATTTTTTGGGATATCTCATGCTAGTTGCATTGTGCGTAATTTTTTTGGACGATCTCATGCCCAGACATGGAATAAGTGTAGGGAGAAAAGTCTTGTGTCATCCTCTAACCTTTAATTACTTCCCACAATGTGAACACCACTACAAATGGTGTGTAAAATTCTGATCTATTTCAAATAGTTTCGATCCAAAACAAAAGTATAAAATGTTATGTAGTGCATGCATGCCAAGTGTTGAAGGATTTTTGTCTGGTAAAATCTATTGTGTGAAGTGTTGAAGACTATGCTGAACTGACAAATGTTGTGTAACTACCCCCTAGTCACATACATCTAGGAAGGGTCAGGGGCACCCAAGCACTACTATCCAAGTCTAGGCGCTAGTGTTTATGTTGTGGTAAGGACCAAAGTCAAGATCTGGGTTGTTGTTGTGACTGATGATTGCGTTGTATCGGTATTGAACTGTGTTGTGTGATGAATGTGAATTTTTGTGTCGGTGACTAATTCACCCGAATGATTCCCCCTTTTTTTGGGGTGCATTCAATGTCATTGAGGAGTATGCATCCCAAAGGAGAAAAAAACATTGTGTTGAAACTATGCCCTATAGGGGAGGGATTATTCTTGGTAAAAACCAAGGCACACACAAAAAATGGCTAGGAGACAAGTGCTAGTACAATAAAGATAAACATGCATGTAAAAGACAACTTGTAAGCTAAGCACGTAAAAATACAGTGTAAAACACAAGAAGACAAAGTAAATTGTGAAAAGTAGGTTTTAAACATGGGACATCACTCACAATTTTGCTAGACAATTAATTTCATTGTGACCACAAGAATATAAACAATTAGAGAACAATCAAGACATAGGGAAAATCTTGAATACAATGTCAGACAAGAACAAGAAATGTAACAAACAACCATAGAAGCATATAGACCTGCAAGAAAAATGTTGCACATGAAGCACCCATTAGCATGTTATAAATATAAAAACTATTTCAAAGCGAGTGTGATCTAATATAGTAGTGTACTATGAAAAATGAAACAATAGCACCTATAGTGTGTACGAAAGTGGATGCCCCCAAGAGTCACTATGGGATTGGTATAAGGTATTGTGCCAAACATTCATGTTGCGTGTAAAGATCTGCGTAAATTGTGTGATCAAATTTAGAAGGCAAGTGAACATGCATGTGTGTATGATAAAAGATAATGACATACAAATTATCTAACTAGAAAGTGTAATAGAGTATACATCTAACAAATAAATGCAAGCAAGAATAAATACGACCAAGATATGCATTATGTTGTGGATGAGATGGAATGGAATGCAGAGTAAATAATATAATCATCGTTTCCCCCATAAAAATGAATATGAGTATGCATGTGATGAGGTTCATTTATGCATGCCCCCTCAACAGTCAATAATTAACCATAGAGAAAGTATATGTCATCGGGAAATGGTTCGTATGTGCACTAGAAAGATATGATCATGAAAGCATAGAGTGGAGAGAGAGTGTGAGCAAGTGAATGACTGAGTGAGTGTGTTGAGGTCCATTTTAAATTAAAACCTTTAGCACTCAAGTATGAACCGTGGAAATGGAGTGTGTCGTAGGGTAATGAGCACAGTGTGTAAGAGTATATGTAAGAAAGATATGTCAGGAATACACTGAGTGTGAAATGTGTAGTGTGTATGATGTGTAACAAATGTTGTGACAAATATATCTTATGAATGTGTGATGTGTGAAGTATTTAGTGTGTGAGGTTCATTTGTATAATATACCCTCAACAGTTAAGTTTGAATAGTATTATGAGAGTGCATCATCGAGTAATGATGATAAAAAATTACATTAAGATGTGTATGATTCTTGTGAGAGAGTACACATGAAGTGTGAGACACCTAATAATGGTAGGAGAGGGGATATAGTAAGCATGATGCCCCCTAGGTGCATGAATATGGAGAAGATCATGTATATCATCTAGGAGGTCATTGTTATCATGGACAAAACCAAATGGAGAAGGATCAGAGACTTGATAAGAAATAGTATCTAGTTGATCACTTAAGGATCTATTGTGGTGAAGGTTGTACACGTCTATTGTGTATTCTTTATTAGTGAAAGGAGGTATTGGACAACAATGTGCATACCAGTGCATAATATTTCATGAACAGCGAAGAAAGGAATCATTGCAAATGAAAAACATGGCCGAAAGGCATAAGAAATGAGATATCAATATGATCAAGATCTAGGGTGCCCCCAATATATTCAAGCCAAGACTACCTAGGTGTAAGTGGAGCAACACGAGGAGCTCATACAAGAAAAATTGTGAGATGAAATATGTGAAGACCATAAGTAGAAATAATGTGAATGAATACATGATAAAGATGAGGAGCATGAGGCTGAGGGAAGATATTTTCTACTAAAAATCCTATCTGATTCAAGAAATCATGTGTACATATAGTGTTGGAGAAATTAGTATCAAATGTAATGTGTTACCAATAAGATTCATTCATGAAAATTGTACATGTGAAAGGAGGATGTGCTAATGTTGGTTACACATGATAAAGTGAAGCAGATGTAATGATGTTTGATGTTTGGATAGGTCCCCAATAAATTAATATAGTAGTAATAGAAGGAGAGGGGATTCTGAAGTAGGTGGTATAGCATCCAATGTGTAAACAGTTCCCTCGAGTGGAGGGAAGTTGTCTGGATAATTTTTAGGTCATGGATCAGTAGCTAGATGCATAGTAGCAGAAGTGGGAATAGGTAATATAGTACTATCGGTGGGGATCTCATATTCAAATCCCTCATGTAAGAATTTGACACATCGATGGAATATACAAGACACTGCTTACATTCGATGGAGCTATGGCCTACCAAGTAAGCAATTATATGAAAGCGGGAGATAAATGACAAAAAATGGAACTAGAATACTCTTTGACCCAACTGTGAGTGGCAAGGTGATAGTGCCTAAGAATGGACGCATAGTAGAATTATATGCTCGAATAAAGAGAGATGTTGGGTAAAGATTAGCTACTGAAAGGATTATAGCCTGAATGAAAGATAGATGACAAAGATTGGTCTCATATCCAGTGTTGACTAGAATACATTTGATGCCTAAATTGTTGATAAAGACTTGTATATATAGAGGAGGATCATTATCATATGCATAAATATTTTCGGCTATAGCTGATGGAAAAGTAATATATTGAGAAAATACATTGAAAAATGTTTGATAGACAACATCTAGATGAGTAGTGGCAGGAATATGATTAATACCCAAAATATTAATCATTTTAGTTTGGCACTCAGGATTGGCTAGCAAGAAATCATGGATAGAGATAGTCATGATGAGAGGATCCTAGAAGAATGAGAAATATAGAAGTATGAGGATCCTAAGAATTTTTGAATGATGTTAGGTTCACAAAATGATTAGGAAAATATTAAAATAAATAGATGCCTAATACAAATTATGTAATAGTATTGAAAAAGTGCAATGAAATACAAAAAATGTCCCAAGCCAAATAATCTAAAAAATGTATGAAACCTGAGTTGCAAAGAGGAGATAAGAGAACTTAGTTGATTCACAAAATAATCATGGGTTGTGCTAAAGTGACGAATTGATGAACAGAGAGGGAGAAGTGTCTCATAGAAGCTCAGGAAATTTTGTGACTGCAAGATCTACCTAGACTGGGGCACTTAGAATGTGTCAGTGGTGCCTACAGGCATTGTACACCTACTCTGGGTGCCTGTGATTTCTCATAACCTTAGAAAACCAATTTTGTAGGGTCCTAAGGTATTTTATGTCCTTCACTTCCTATCTCTACTATGCCGCATCAAGTTAGTTGATGTCACCTATAACATGCAATGAAGAAACGACCCACAAAACCCTCAAAAGTGCATCAAATCCCAAAAAGAAAATAATACAAATGAGGGATCGGACTATCCTCAGTTGTCAAACAAGTGAACTTATGACTGAGAATTGCACTACATCACATACCCAGTGTATTTATATGTGTTTATTTGAATATATTGTCCCCTATGTGGCTCTTTTACATATCACACTTGATAGTGAGCAAGTAGCTAGATGTAAATAGATGTGTGTATGAAAGAATGAATTTCACCTCCTATGAAGTGTATGCATAAAAAAAAGTCCCTTTCCCTTGTGTGGATGTTAGATGGATGCTTGAATACTCTTGATAATGCCTTTGGATGGAATGTTAGGTGGTGATAGATAATACTTAGTGTTTGGTCCTTTATTATGATCACATAAATTTATATTTATATGATTCCCTTGATTGAATTGCATAATTAACCCCCAAAAGGACAACTGCCAAAAAGATAAGATGCCAAAATAGCTAGAAAGGACCCAAAATATGTGAACAAAGTATAAAGAGGTCGGGAGCACTAAGAGGGGATGGGGGCACCTAGTTCTGGCATCATGGTTTGGTATTGGTGTTTAGGATGAGAAATGTTGAAGTATGAATGTAAGATCAAAAAAATCAATAGAAAGAAAGCAAAGATGGCTAAAGACATGGATCAATTAGTAAATTTATCATTTAGGAATCATATGAGTAGTAGTATGTGATTGGTACTATATAGATACCCAAAGTACGTGAGTTATTTTCTACACTAATACATTCAAATAGGAGACATGTCACTGTAGCTCCAACCATAACAATAGTAGAGAATTTTTTATTCCTCCATAGTATAACATCAACATATTTTCCTTAACCAAAACTAGCTCCCCCTCACAATTATGCTCAAACCAACAAAAGATCACTCCAACCAGATGAAACCCTAAAATAAAATAATGGTTTCGCTAAGTCATCCCCCTTACGGATTTACTAAATTTTATTTTTTTAATCATATATATATATATATATATATATATATATATATATATATATATATAATATATATATATATATATATATATATATATATATCATTTTAAATAAATAATTATATATGGATGCATGTGTACATATGGGAGGCACTACACCTTATACATAACACATATTTGGGATCTTATCTTTTCTCCTCATGTTTTTAATCAGGTTTCATCATAATCCTCTATAATTTTTCTATTCGAAGATAAATATTATTGATGAATCTCTCTAAGGCCAATGAACATGTTTATTTTACTTGTAATAGTCACATTTAAAAATACACTAGACACCTTAATTTTTTCTAGGGTCACTTGAGAAGTAAATCATCTGTGAAAGTCACATATATAAACACATACACACTAACCTATTACGGACATCTAGGGATATACAAATCACACTCTAAGAAGGGATTTTGAGCCCTAATCATTAAACCATGCATTCTTTAAAGTATATTATATAAAGTGATAAATCTAAATACATTATGATTTTCTTCCCTATATCAATCTCATGTGACAAGATTGAAGCCAAATTTCATTACCAAGTAATGAAGGCCTTATTAGATATTTCCAATTACATTACTTATGAAAATTTTAATCACGTCCAGTAGGAGTAAAAACTACATGATCCTAAGGTCATTTACAGGTAAGCAATTCTTAACCATCATAGGAATAGGTGAATTCAATATGGCTCATCGAACTATCCCTTTTTCTAGGTCAAAAAGTGAGTAGTGATGGTTTTGATAATACAAGGAAAAACCATTTATAGAGACAAAAATGTGCTCACATGATTTTGGGAATATATCACAGATCTATTAATATAGGCACACCATGTGTTAATATTCAATTACAACTCATATTAATAAAATATAGAAATTTTCACTATATGAAATGTTATTTGGTGAAAATTTTCAGCATGGGAGAACTTTCCCAACTCTCATTTCAAGGATTTTTAATTTGCATGCATCATTATGACACTCTATACAACACATCTACCCAATGTTAGACAAATTTCACATCTCTAGAACTTTCATAATGGGTAAATGTTTCTAAACCCTAGCCCTATCCTTTGTATATTCTACCATAGATACCCAAAAAAGGCACAAACCATTTGATAATGGGTTTTAAATGATTTTTCATGTAATTTTTTCATTGAATAAAATTAAAAACATTATTTAACAAGTTTTACCCTCTATTAAACTCTCTAACTCTTCTATAATCATTCCTAAACACGTATATGATCTTCATTCTTCTACTACAGTGTGTTTTTTTATACCCATCTTGTGGTTTTTTTAATTTATTATACTATGTCCAAGATAGAATTACAAATATTAGGCATAAGCATGTGATGTTTCTATCCAAGGATGGAAACTCTATCCAAAATTCATTTTGACTTATCATCGTAAAAGTAAAATATATTTGGGTCTGCCTTTTATCACTTTTGAACATGAATTTGTGTAGGTTGCATGCAAAAAGGTTACAAATTCAAGTTATGATCACTATATAAACAAATCACCTAAAACTATTTTTTGGAGGGAACTCAATACAAGATATTTTCATTAACTAACATCAATAAGATCATTTAAACATTCAATCATAATACAAGGATGATTATTCTTCTTTGGGAAATACAAATTATTTTATTACATCTTGTGCCCCTTACTTAGAGAAGTTCATGTTTCACATGTTCTCACACACCTAATAAGAGGTACAAATACATATATCTAAGGCATAGATCTTCATAGTAGTTATATTTAGGAAATACTCAATATTATGGGGTGTTGAGTTAGCTTGACTTAAATCTAGACGTACCCCTTTTCAAGTCGTAAGGATAGGAGTCATGTTTTCTACAAAGGAGAATCCATTTATGGATATTAAATTATGTTTGCATGATTCTGATCATATATTCAAGATCCAAGGACACATGAACATAAATTTCAAGACATGAGTTAAAAATAATAAACCCAAACAAAAAAATCATCCACGTGAGGGTAGAAATTCTAGGCATTTTGTATGTCTTTTGCAAACTTACCCTATTTTCACTTCCAAATCTCTAAATTTCACAAGAACTTTTATGACACTCTTCAAAACCCATTTATTTAGTTATAGATCATGCTCATACAATCAAAACTCATTTGGTGTGAATATATTTTAAAAATTTAACCATATATTTATTTTATCTAAATTTTGATACATGTTTGATCATTAATTATCAACACATTATTTGAAATTACTATATGTAGTGTATTTACTTTATTTATACTATACATATTCATTCACACATGCAATTTATCACAATTATTTTAACTCTAATTTTGTAATTACATTTTGGTGTAGCTAATTTAATAATTAAACACATTAAACTAAGGTTTTTTTCCTCGCTATTAGGGTTTTAACTTATCACCTTTATGTTTCTAATTTTATATCTAGTTTTCATTATAGTTCCACTTATTCTATTAGGGTTTAGATTATTCTTTTTTTATATATCTTCACGGTTATGCCTTCCTTATCTTAGTTCCCCCAAATAAGAGTTAATTCTTTAATGAAATCTTAGATAAAATGTTTTCTATCAATGAACTTGAGTGTAAGGAAAAATTATGTGAGAAACCTATTTTAAATTAAGCATATAAATATTATTTTATATGAGGTTAAAAATACCCTAGTGCATCCCTTACTCATGTTGAGATGATACAATATAACAATCCTAGTGTTTGGGAACCAATAAAATAAATAATTTTGAAAATATAGAGAATTCCCCTCATAAATATGTAAATATAAATAATAGTGATGTTTATTTTAGAAATGTGTTTTACAAATAATAATTTTTCTTCATTTTCAAATCATAGTAATGTTTTAGATCCAAAAATTATGCCATTTAAAAATAATGTGGATGCATATTATCATAGTGATATCTCTTTAAAATTTCAAATATATATTTTAATAAATATCATTTATCTATTTAATATGGTATAGATATTCCTCTTTCTCATACCCCTAGGATTTGTGATAGTCATCCCAAGTTTATCACATTATATGACACATATTCATGTTAGTGTTCCCAAACAAAAATTACAATTTATCGTGCATGTTACAAGATAATTACAACATGACGTTGAAATTATATTTTATCCTCTTATCCCTTCATGATTTGGAATAATAACAAAGGTATTACCAACTAACTAGTAATTCAAAAACACTATAATTCTTCTTTCCCACCTAGATTATGTATGTCCAAATTCATTATTGTTTCTTGATTGGTAATTTGAGGGACTCCATTGGGCCCCTCACTCATGATGATAAAATTAAAAATAAGTATATAATGTATATAATATTGGTTAGGAAACCATGAAAATGAAAGAAAATCCCCAACAAGAATCGATTAAAACATAAAGGAATCTTAACAAAAAATCAAAGAAAGTGAAATCAATTATTTATGGTAAGATAATGTGCTTCTACACACATCTCTTAATTTGTAACATGCCTATGAGCATATGCATATAATTATTTAATTTTTATTAAAATATTCCTATCTAGTATCACATAACTTTCCTTCATAGTTCACCTAGTGAATCCATTGATAACTTTCCCAAGTTATAAGAAAAAAATGTAATTCATTTTCCATGACATGACATTTATGATGTTTTTGGTAATTTGGAAATAATATGAATATAAATTCAAGGAGTCTATCCAATATTATATAGTAAATTTTGCATCTTCAATGCATAAGTCCATGTTTAGTTATATTATGAAATAATAACATTACATGTTTTGTAAATTTCATTGACTTTATTTCTTAATTCAAATCTTGATCAATTGAATCAATTCGTTTCTAAAATCATCTATAATATAACAACTCAAGAATAGGTTTAGTTGTATGACCATCCCAAGCTAATTGATACCCTTATTTTTTAGTCCATTAAAGGATTTTTTTATGTGTGTTCTCATTTGTAAGGGACCCATATCTCATAAACCCCTTCTAAAGATTCTACATAAACAAGCACAATTCATTCAACTTGAAATAATGAGAAATATTCACAAAAATAAAAGGCATGATAAACATATAAGTTTACCTCAAGTCAATAGAAATAGAATTATAAGATATAAAGTTTTTTTATTAGGTCATTGTCGCATGTTAGTCAATTGTGTATTTTTTGTCATGTGTAGTCAAAATTGACAATTTGATACACCTTTTTACAACATATGATTGAGCTATACCATAAACATTTTTTGCTTATTTGCATGCATATCAACTCATCTGATGAAAACTTTTTTTATTATTGGCAAATAGTTTTTTGAAAGGGACTATACCCTTGAGAACAAAAGAGGGCCTAAAATCCAGAATAGCAATGAGAACCAGAACAAAAAGGATCAAAATCCAAATATGACAATGAAGTCCAACGTAGCCAGAGAGCAGCTACCCCAACAAAACACAACCAGTACAAACACAGCAGAAAAGTAGCTAAAGGACAGCAAAAAAATAGCAATATTTACAAAGAAAAGAAGCAGAAGCACCCACAATTACTTCTTGGCAGCTTTGTCAATGCTGGATTTGATATTCTGCCAAGATTTGAACATCCCCAAAGTCGTCATGTGGGCAGAGTCAGTTATATCCAGCTGATCAATGGTCCTTTTGCTTTCCTTATCAGTGCCCCAAAGCGATGCCGGAACCCCGCTGAGATTGGAAACACTGCGGACATGTTGTTCAATGAACTCTTCAATTGCACTAAAAATGGCCATACTATAGTCATGGTGAGTTTTGGCCTTCCCTAAACGGGAGTCTAAAGAGTTCAGTTTCTTGTATATATCTTCCATCTGGCTATTATCCATAGCCCCTCCTCCTCCTTCTTCCTCTTGCCTTTCTGTTTTGCCAAGTTTTTAACCTCCTCCTTCAACAGCTTCATGTCAGCTTCTAAGGCTTCCATTATTTTTTGCAGAGCTCTCCATATGTGCATCCTGAGAACTAGCACTGCTGATATGCAAGAGGTTGTGGGAAATTTCAAGCTCTTGAGGACCCTTCTCCACAGCAGGGGTATCAAGGTTCAGTCTCCTAGAGGACCTGGTAACAGGTCTGGTCGAAGTGGAAGTGAAGGGGGTGGGAGCAGCGGTGGTGGGAATGGAAGATGGAGCCCAAAAGACCGGCAGAGGGGTAACAACAGTAGTGGCGGGGACAGGATGTGGAGAAATGGGGCTAGCAGCCGCTGAACCAGGCAGAGGGGGAAAAGAGCCAGGGGAGGAAGGAAGACCAGGAGACCGGAGGAGACAAAGCTTATGCAGCAAGAAAATAAGCCCCTGGTGCAAAGGAACCGCACGGGCATGTTTTTGAAACTCCAAAATGGAGCGCTCCAGAGAGTTAAGCAAATAATGGGGGAAACATACCGTGCGATTCCTGTGAAAATGTTTGAGGAAGACAAGATGCTTAGCAGGCACTGTTACGAACCTTCCTTCCAAAAAAATGAAGTGCACCATCATCCGGGTTACCTCATCATAAGGTGAAGGGATCGAGTTTACCAGCAGGCCCACCGTGACAAAGATCAACTTCTCTGATCCCTCCACGAATCTCCTCTCCTCAGCTTCTCTGTCGACCCTTTTGTTAAAAAAATGGTATCCCTCCATGCCCAGGCCAGTCGCCTCAGCAATTAACTCCTCGTTGACCGAAATCTTCTACCCCCCATAATCCACTATTTGATCCTTCCAATCCTTTGCAAAACACACAGAAATGCTTTGATCGTGGCCTTGAACCTTCTCCATAAAGTTGGTAATGCCTCCCTGGCTGAGTATACTCCAAAGCTCCGCATTATCCTTCCAATCTGGATCCACTGGGCTCAATCAGGTAAGGGGGGCCCCCATCGTCACTGTGCTTAACTGCTTGTAACAAATATTAGAATCCTTGATAGCTCTAATGCCAGTCCGCCTACCACTATTACAATCCGCGCAGTGAAAATACTGAGTAGAATAGCCGTTGCATTTCCCACGAATAGCCGCGTGACTGCTGATCTGGACCTGTGGAAGCTTGCATGTGGGAACTACGGCCCTTTTGCTAGCCCACTCCCTATCATCATTGACATCATTATTGTTTTCGGGATCCGTGGAGTCATATAACCAGATTGTATAGAGCATAATGTTGCCCGCATGCATGCCTTTCTTTTCTATATAACTCCACTTGAACTTATCCATATACTTCATACTATCTTGATTGTTCGACAAGATTTGTAAAATCTTAGTTTTAAAGACAACACGTGTGGGCGTTTTATTAACCCACTCCCAAAAATCATATCCCAACTCAAGAATTTGCATGTGTATAGATATCTACTTGAATGCTGCTTTAAAGCTGTTTAGGAATGTTATTATTATCCCAAACAATATGGTTAACATTAATGCCATAATTAGCCAATGCATCTGCCAATTTATTACCCTCCCGATAAGTATGCATGATCCTAATGTTATTGAAGGTTTGGCATATACTAATGGATTCTAAGATAAAATATTTGATGTTCCAACTTGGAGGTGAGCACTTTTTAAGATGGTTAATGATATTCAAGGAGTCCCCTTCAAGAATGAGGTTTCAGATATTATGAGTCTGGGAAATTCTCAGGCCCCATAAAGCAGATAATGCTTCGGCAAAATGATTTGTTTGAACACCCATTTTCCCAGCATACACAGCAATCAGACTACCTTTATGATCCTGGATCACTCCCCCCCTGCCGCAATCCCAGGGTTACCCTTAGAAGCCCCATCAAAGTTCAACTTATACCAGTTAAAATCAGGAGGATGCCATTTAATCAAAGATCTGTCAATACTACTATCGACATTGTTACGACTATTAATAGCTCCAATCTTCCAGTTAGATAAGATATACTCTTCATTTTCTGGATAGCTCTTGTTCTTGGGGGGTTTAAATCTAGCAATATTCTCTTTGATATCATTAGAAATTTTATCAGTACTGAGCTTGTAGTTTTGTTTCTTATTTCTAAAGACAATATCATTTCTATCTTTCCATATCCTCCAAATAATATGAGGGATAACCAGCTTCCAGATCCTTCTGACAACACAATGCCTATAGGGTGGGTTCCATTGAGTCCATAGCTGATTTAAATCCTTCGGCACCACCCAGAGAGCTTCAAATTTGGAGAGGGAAAAACTCCATATTCTGGTAGCATATTCACAATGAATAAACAGATGACTGATATCCTCAGAGTCTTTTTTACAAAGATGACATCTATTAGGCATTACAAAGCCTCTTCTCATTAGGTTGTCAATGGTAAGAATCCTGCCTCTAATAGCTAGCCAAAGGAAGAAATTTATTTTAGGAGTTAATTCAGCCATCCAAATCTTGTTCCAGTTGAACTCTGTTTGACTACTGTGGAAGAAAGCATTGTATCCAATTTTGACTGAGTAGTCCCCATCAATGGAATTATTCCAGATCAGCTCATCCTTGGTATCCAGTTGACTTAAGGGGATAAGATCTAGCTGATCTTGAAGGGAGGAAGTAATCTGTATCAGATCATCTCTCTCAATAGAAAGTTTTTTCCATTTCTTGTTGTTGCCATTTCCCTCAATATAATCCTTGATTTTACTGCCATACTTGCTTACAAGACTGTCCTTAACTTTCCCAAATCTGTCCATGAGATTGCCATTAAACCAGTTATCCTCCCAGAAATTTATATCCCAACCATCACCCACTTTCCATTTACTGCCCTACTTTATGAAATTTCTGCTCTTAACCAGATTGTTCCAAAAAATGGAACCATAGGGGAGGTGCTCATCTTGTAGGAAAGAGTAGACAGTTTGCTGATTTAGGTATTTAACTTTGATTAAATCTATCCAGGGTTGTTTCTCTGAAAGCATTCTCCAGCCCATTTTCGCAATGAGAGCCTCATTCATTTTCTCGATGTCTTTTATACCCAATCCTCCCATAGACTTTGGGGTACAAACCTTATCCCAAGCAACTAAGTGAAATTTAAACTTCTCTTCCATGCCCTGCCATAAGAATTTTTTCTGAATCCTCTCAATCTTTTCTCTGAAGGAAGAGGGGATCTTGTAGAGTGACATGACATAAATGGGAAGATTTTGAAGAGTACTTTTTATGAGCAGGCACTTACCAGCACTAGATAAAATGGCTCCTTTCCAACCAGCCATTTTTTTTTAAATCTCTCCAATAAATCATCCCACACCTTGCTAGAGACTTTTTTAGTGCCGAGAGGAAGGCCCAAGTAAGTGGCTGGAAGCGCACTTATTTTATAGCCCAGAATTTTAGCAATTTTAAGTTGTCTAACTTCAGGAGTGTTGAAGAAAAAAATGGAGCTTTTATCATAATTAATCTCTTGCCCAGAAGCAAACTCGTAAAGCTGCAGAATAGCCTTAGTAGCCTTGGCTTCTATGACGGAAGCCAAAAGAAGGAGGATAGTATCATCCACAAATTGTTGATGTGAGACAGCTTGGCAGATGGAAGTGGGCTTTGAGCCTTACAAAAGCCCACCATTGACAGCTTTTCCTATTGTTCTACTAAGGCTATCAGCCATAAGAATGAAGAGTAGTGGGGAGATAGGGTCCCCTTGCCTTAGCCATCTGCTGCTAGTATAAAAACCCACAGAGATCACCATTAACCACCACTAAAAATCTGACAGTAGAGATACAAGCCTTAATAATTTTTCTAAATTTGTCCGGAAAACCAAATTTAGTTAAGACTTTGTCAAGAAAAACCCAAGAAACCTTGTCAAAGGCTTTATTCATATCAAGCTTTAGAGCCATATTTGCTTTTTTATTATTCTCCATAGAATGTATGGTCTCATGAACCATAATAACACCATCTTGTATAATCCTGCCTTTGATGAATCCACTCTGCTGCCTTGAGATTAAATCATTCATGATGAGCTGAAGCCTAGTAGCAATAATTTTGGTAAAAATTCTATAGATGGCGTTCACAAGGCTGATGGGTCTGAAGTCTTTGAAGTCTTTAGCATCCATTTTTTTTTGTGCCAGCACAATGTGAGTGTTGTTCAGCTCTTTCAAAATATTTCCAGTTCTGTAGAATTCATTCACCGCTCTGAGAAGGTCCTCCGAACAAATTTCCCAAAATTTCTGGAAAAAATTAATGGAGAAACCATCCGGACCTGGAGCCTTATCACCTTCCAAAGCAAAAACAGCCTTTTGCAGCTCTTCAAGCGTGACAGCTTTGGTGATATTTCTAAATCTCTGTTCCTCAATTTTATCCTGGGGAATAGCCTCCAACATAAAAGAAATAGCCTCAGTATTGATGACATTCCTCTCCTCAAGAAGTTTTTTATAGAAATCCATAGCTTCTTCCTTGATGCCTTTGGGATCTTTTATAATATTTCTGTTACTTTTAGCCACTTCCAGGATCCTATTACAGGCTCTGTGCTTCAAAGTGGTCATGTGAAAGAACTTCATATTCCTATCTCCCTCTTTAAGCTAGATAGCTCTAGACTTAAGTCTCCATAACGACTCTTCTCTGCTGCAAATCGTATGCAACTCTGAAAGAATATTCTTTTCAATAGTTTGGTCTTCAGCCATTCTCCCCATAGTATCCATTTTGATTTCCAAATCCTGGAGCTTTTGCTTTAACTTCCTTTTATTATCAAACACATTGCCAAAAACACTTTTATTCCAAATTTTAACTTGCTTTTTAACATTTTTGAGCTTTTGAATTAGTTTATATTGAGCAGTGCCTTCACCATTCCATCTCCACCATTCTTTTATCTTGTCATAGATATTGTCATGCTCCATCCACATCTTTTCAAATTTAAATGAGCTTCTGATGGGTTTAGTCCAATTGAGAAGATTTAAAGCAATCGGATTGTGATCTGATCCAACTCTGGGCAAGGAAGAGAGGTGAAAGTCTTGACTAAGAATCCAACTCGTAGAAATCAGAGCTCTATCCAATCTCACCTGGATAAAATATTTTCCCAACCTTCTATTATTCCAAGTGTATTTATTCCCATGTAGATCCACATCTAAAAGATTATGTTCAGCAATAAAATCAGCAAAATCCTCCATACCTGTAGAAAAGCTGGAAATTCCTCCATATTTTTCACCTGGGTTTAGAGGAGAGTTAAAATCACCCATAATAAGCTAGTTAGCTGTACTATAATGGTTTCTAAAGGTTTTAAGACCTACCCAGAGATTTCTTCTTCCACTAACTGTATTAGGGGCATATATATTAGAAAGTATCCATTCATCATTATTTTCAATAGCAATAAATTTGATTGCAAGATGATTAGTGCTAGCATTAAGAACCATACCAGTACAATGCCTTTTATCCCATAGAGTAGCCAGCCCCCCAGAGGCTCCCTGAGAGTCAACAGCCACCATTTCAGAGTTATCCCAGAAACTCTTTTTACTAGTTTCAAGGATCTTAGCTTTCATCTTAGTTTCCTGCAAAATCAAAATACTAGGACTACTAGAATCCCGTAACTCCTTGATGATTCTCTGCTTGGAGTTTCTATTTAGACCTCACAGATGTTCCAAGAAATAATCTTCATTTGGAATGATTGGGAGTTGGAATTGTCTAATGGTTCAATTGACGTTGAATGCCATCTATAATGTCTCTCTTAGTTCTCTTAGATCTAAGAGCCTTTTTTGAGGGCCTTCCTCTTTTAGAACTACCCCCAAAGTCTACTAGTCTTCTTGCAGAAGATCTAGTAGTTCTGGAAGTTGAAGTTTCCCAGTTGTCCTTTTTCTTTTTCTTATCACTGTAAAGTGATTCTAGGATCATTTCAAATCCTTTCATTCTCTTTTTCTTTTTTGAAATGACCTTTGTGAATCCATAATTTAGTTCCTCATCTTCTTTGACAGGCGTAACTTCTCCCTCTTCACGCTCTTTCTGAATCCTGTTAATTGAGTGTGGATCAGCTTGTTTTGTTGCTGTAGTAAGAAGGTGAAACCTACTACCCTGTTGCTGGAACAAGGAGGTAGATCTGAAAATAATTTACCATCTCCCTTAGGAGTGTTTTCCTGTAAGGTTTCTTTAGGATCCATAGTGACCTTGTCTAATTCTTCCTCCATGATGTACAAAGGTTTATCTAACTCAACTTCCTTACTGCTTTGATATAGATCATTAGGGACTAAATTAATCTTCACAGTTCCTTCTTGCTTGTTCACCACCATGGACATCTTTATAGGATTTTCCAAGTCCTCTTTGCTGGGTGCTTCAAGTAAAGTTGTTGCAGGGGTTTTAGGATGCCAGACCAAATGCTTCCTTATTTGAGTTCTAAAACCTCTTTTTTTCCCCTTTCTATTGAAGTCCAACTCCGTCTAACTAGGGGCTTTGATTTCATTCTGGCTATCCATGTCACGAACCCTATAGTCCTTACTCAAGACTGAGCCCTCCCCAGGTTGTTTTGCTTCCATTGCAGGGATCTCCTTCTTGGGACAGTTTTTGGTGGAGTGTCCTATGTGATGACACTGCTTACATCTCAAATGAAAAGTTTCAAACTCAATTTTTTGATTCCACACCCCATACCTAGATTTCAAGTAGATGTGCTCTGGTAATTCCTATTCCATTTCAGAAAAAATGTAGAAACGAGCAAAAGCAAGTCTGGATCTGTTTCTTGTGGGCCCATCTAGACCAATAGAAGCACCTAAGGATTTAGCAATGTTTAACAGAATTTCATCATCCCAAAAATGCAATGGTAGTCCAGGGAGCCTACACCAGATTGGAATGGTGTTTATATTTTCAGTGTTAGGGTAAAATCTCAGATACCATTTTTTCAAAAATAGCCCCATATTGCCCAGCCACCAAGGTCCTCCCAGAAGCACCAATTCCAAATCCTCTTGCTGATTAAATTTTTCTAGAAAGAAACCCCGTGGCATGATGGTAATACTCATATTCCCCTTAGGTTTCCACTTTCTCAGCGCCCATTTTCTAATAAAATCAATATTAGGTCTAGAGCCAAAAAACTTACCAACAAGGGAGAGATTCACTTTGCTCAAAGCCCTATCAACACAGCCATCTGGGACCATCAGGCAGGTGGCACCTTCACTGTCCTTTTCCCACGTGAACTGACCTTTTTGAGGAGAATGCGGACCCACATTGATGTTAGGGCTATGAAGAATCTTATTCCATGCCAGAGGTGTGGATCCCAACATTTCCACTTTTTCATTTTGTAGATTTCCAACCGTCTGATTTTGGCCATAGATCCGCCTCTCCTCAACACCTTTAAACTTAGTGCATAGACATTTTGTAGCCAAAACTGCAGAAACTGTACTGACCAGTACCCCCATCACCCATTGCTTTCTCTATCTCTCGTGCGGGTGTTTGTAACTGTCTGATTCTGGCAAGAGATCAGCCTCTCCTCAACAATTTTAGGCTTAGTGTATAGACATTCTACAGCCAGATTTGCTGAAACTGTGCTGACAGTACCTCCATCGTGTTCTCCATATTTGAAATTATACTAATCAAATTTGTAGTTTTCCAGTCAAAAGAGTCAAAAAATTGAGTCATTTTAAAAGTCCAAAAAATTAAAAAAAATCCTTACGGATGCACTTTTCGGTTAAAACCGACTTCCAAAGTGTAATTAATCTTAGTGATTGAATTTCATGGAGTTAGCAACATGTCAACTATGGGATGGAGGCACATGAGGTTACAGTTCAATGAGGGACCTCTCATCATTCACCAATGACGGGGCCATGTGAAGCTATGGTGGAAATATTTTTCTGGTGTGAGTATTTGAGTTTCAATTGTGTAATTTTTTTCGGTTTTCTACTTTAAGTGGTATGTTTTGGGATGCTAGAAAATTATTGTATATGAATGAAACTAACTATAGAGATCTTATGACTATGGTGATCCTCTAACTATCATACTTTTTTGGAATTTGTTTGACCAATGAATACGTTCACTGGCAATGGTGGTCATGTGTAAGAAGATCCAAATAGTAAGATCCATATAGTAGTGTGCAATATGATATAATTTATTTTTCAGTGTTCCTAAGTGGAAATTTCATCTTTTTGGGGGGACCATGACACCAATGTTCCAGTTTCATTTTGTTCCAAACTAGCTAAAGTTAAGGGCATCTTCTAGTGGTATTGGTAGTTATCTATGTTGTTGTAATTAAGAACATTTTTTCTTATGGATGTAATGTGGTGTTATATTTTCTAGTGTGTTTATTCTTATTGTGTAATAATTGAGTAGTGTTTCCTATGTGATTCCATAATGTAAAAAATGTTGTAGAGAAACAAAAGCACCGATGTAAGAGAGTTCATGGATCTTGAAAAGGTTTGTGGCAGATCCAAAAAACCACATGAGGTAGACAGTTGATGGGGCCTGTTCACACCAAGGTTTTTGGAATGCCTATTTAAAACCATGGAAGTAAAGAGCCTTTCTTTTTTATCAAGGTCATAAGTCACATAGCTAGACATGCCACAAGGTTGAACATACTGCAAATGAGTGTGTGAATGTTTTTCTATTATGTTCACATTAAGGGGTGAATGTTACAGATATCCTAGTATAGTTAGTGCTCATAAAAATATGTGTGATATATATTATTATTTTTGGTAACAACTAATAATATTATGTATATTAATATTTTGTATATTATTAATAAAGAGTTGATATAACTCATATTACTAATATAGTTTGTGTGAGTGTGTGATGTTGTTTGTAACAACTCACATAGAAGAGAAATTGGTGAGTAATTTTGTTAGTTTGTTAATAGGGTTAGTTCCTTATTTAAAGGAACTATACTCATATATATTTGTATGATGTTTGTACTTGTAGCATTATTATTCAATTGTATCATTTGTGTAAACATGGTCTTACTGGATCATAAGTACATAGTACTCATTGAAAAAAGAGAAACTAAAAGAGAAAATAAGAAATTACATAAACAAGTGAACAATCAACCTAAGTAAAAGGAATAATATAAAATAAAAGTTTTACTAATGGAATAACCACTAATCAAATTATCATACAATAGTAAGTGATTAAATCTTATGTACATGTGTGCAATTATTGGCAACTGAAGTTATAACAAGATTATAATAGATAAGGATCAAGTTCATAATATATGGATCTTGGATACCATAAGGAAAATTTGCTATAATAATAATGATTTGTATCATTCATTATAATATGCATTGTTATGAGACATCTTAAACTTCCTATTGTAATATATCCCAAAGTTATAAATAGAGTGTTTAATGTTACATTCACTAATGAGTTGTTCAATCAAGCATTGGGAAAACATTAGTTAACCCAAATAGAAGTGAATTTAGATTTTAAAAAATGACCATATTAGTTTTATGTATGGTGATAACATTATTAAAAAATGAGCTTGATCAAAAGATAATAATAGTCTCTCACTCAAAAAACAACAATTCCATAATGGTAACCACAACCGACTAATCCCAAGCCTTAAAATAGTGAGGAGAAAGTAGTGTTTATTATAGAAAATAAATTACAAGTATCCATACATATTGAAGATCAATTTATTTCTTTTATAATCTTTTCATGTGTTTTTTCAAGGCCAAAATATCAAACTTAAATGATGTCAATCAATATCAAGTGTCAAAACTTGCTTTAAAATCATTTTGAACCCCTCTCTAGATCAGTTTTCCCTCTATATATATGCTCATCCCAGCCTTTCAGTTCCTATCAATGAGTTTTACAAACATTCCCTAGTGTTTTAAATGTTGTGACAGGGTCATTCATCTCATACAGTGAAGTACTTTCAAAGTTGAATTCTCAGGTAGTCCTAGAAAGGCTAATTTTGGCATTTTTAGGACAAGTGTACATCCTTACTTATGGATGTAGAATTCCATAATCATCCAGAGCTGTTAATGGAGATTTTTTTAATTTTTGAAGCTGATTTAGGATTATTTAGGGAATATTTGGAGGTTTGGTAATAGTTGGTGTGAAAGATGGTTTCTCATGGGTAAGGAGCATATAGTCAAAATTAGCACCTAAACTTCTATATAGGATTCTCGGAGTTCTATAATGAATTTGAAAGAAAACAAATATTCATTGGAAATCTTAAATAACCCTCTACATTATGGAATAATTACATATTTCACATGACCTAATGGATTATCATGGAGGATCAATTTGGTAAGATACACCCTTTTGTCCTGAAGAAATAGGGGACAATTGTTTATGATGAAAGCATAATTGAGGTCTAAAACCCATCCCATTATTCTTATAATAAACTTGGGATTCAAAAACATATAATACTTCATCAAAAAATACTACTTAGAGCTCTTTCAATTGCATCATCAAGTTAATTATCTTGCAAGGTATGTTTTTCATACTTAATACTTTTTAGAGGGGACACAAAAATGTTCCCCTCCTCATCCCTTTCATCTGGTTCTCCACGTGACAAAGTTTAGCACTCCGAAGGGCCTATCTAACTTAACTCGCCATCCTCATCTCACATCCTGAAGGTGAAACTTGAAATCATCTGGTGAGGGAAAAATTTATTTTCCCTCATGTCCGTATTCCTAAGGGGATAGAGGGGACAAAAAATTATGCCCATCTCTAGCCCCTTCTCTGGTTTTTTCATGCAATCAAATTTCCTCCCTTGAGTGTTTAAAAAATTCTTTCTCCATCTCCCCCTCATCATATCTCATGGTACCACTTGTTCTCATCTCGTCAGGGTGCATTTTTCTATCCCTCTTGTCCCCATTCCCAAGGTTACATAGGGGACAAAAAAATGCACCCCACTCTAGCCCCTTTAAAATTATTCCTTGTGACCTCACTTGCAGCCCCCAAGTGCTATGACCTATTCTCTCCATCTCCTCAATCTCACATATTGTGGTGACAAGTGCAAAGATCTATTTGAGGCACATTTTCCTTCCCATATTATGCCCATTCCCAAGGGTAAAATGAGGACACAAAAATGTGCCCCAAGCTAACTAGTAAAAAACCTAGTTTTTAAACTATATGTTGCTACTTCATCTGTAGATGAAACCCAATTTTTTTTAAGCTAAAAAACTCAATATATCTTTTTTTTGCTCTATTTCTTCACTCATATGACCCAGAATACCATTATTGATGATATAAAACCTCCAAATTCCTGGAAAAAAAACCCATACATGCTAGAAAAATTCTTCTAGGGAAGCCATGAATGAAAAAACAAAGAAAAATTCATAACTTGCAAACCTAAAAGCAGATTCAATTGAAAAAAATTCAGTAAATCTTCATTCCAGGAACCTTAAATAATATTTTCACTACAAGTTCGATGATTCCATATATTTTTAGTAGAAAAAAACCCTAAAATTGTTCCCTAAAAGCTACATTTTCAATTTGTAAGAGTTTTGGTAGACGGATCATTGTGCAATTTAGAACACACGATCCCAAAGATGAGCCAAATATGATGAAAGAATTTTCATTTCAAATGGATAGGAGAAATTTCCAATTCCATAAAATAGTAAGTATATGGTGCTACCACTTACTTAAAATAGAAACCTTCCAAAAATAGTAAGTTCTCTCAGATCATAGCATTCAAAAAACAATAAAGATGACAAATTAGGCAAAACAAAAAAATTGAGCAAAAAAGTAGTTTTCTCGAAAAACTAAAAAACTAACTTACTAAAAAATTAAAATTTAAAAAACAATAAAACAACATCAACAAAGGTATTCTTAGCATGTTAGGGGTTTCAGAAAGTTGAATTCGAGCAAAAAAACACATTTTCCCAAAAAAAAAAACTCCTGAAGCCTACCTATTAAAAATAGAAAGTTTCATATTCAGTTGCAGGAAATTGTTATTATCTTACTTTTATCTCATCTTGTTGATTTTTACAAATATGAAATTCAAGTTTTTCTGATCCAGGTCCTGTTACAACCTTGGTATTTAAATATCTAGGTATGGGTGACAGTGATGTTGATCGTATGGACTTAGAAAATATGAAGAATCTGATGCTCGAAGGCCTGAGGGAACAAGTGGAAGACAAGGTTTTCATGAACAGATTATATGTTGTAAGTCATCACCCCATGTATTTTAGAGTATATATTTCATAATAGCATGTGCTTAGCACTATAATCCAAAATCAAGAATCATAAGAGTAGACAATTCAATACTTACAGTGCTCTCTCCAAAGGAATTTCATAGTGTATGTAAATACTGACAGGAAACAACATGGTCATCATCACGAAGGAGTTTGCAACATGAAAATGGTCAAAAAAATCTTATATCCAAGGGATTTCATTTGGGTCATGGTTGAGGAAGGGGAGGAAGCATTCTCATGTACTAAAGGCTTTTTCCAGGAGTGAGTTTCATGAAGGATATTCAGATGCAATCATTTTACTAAGAAGGGTAGTGGGAGAAGAGGCCACAAATTATTTTCAAGATTGGATGTTGTAATTCATCCTTATCATCATCAAAGGAAAAATAGATGATTGATTGGGGATAGATAATCAGTGACAACATCCATCAACAACTGCTTCAGTTGTAGGCTAACAAAAAGTTCTCAATGACATCGTATATGGTCTATGCTCCTACGAGTACAATACCATTCAAAGGATTGAACCTCACCCAAAACATCTCTCAAAGGGCCCCATCCTACAAAAGGTATCCACAACTAACCATCAAGGATAGAAACCACCACTTCTTAAGGTTGAATGATGCATTCACTATGTTTCTCATACAATTGTTAGAGGGTAATCCTAAGTCAAGATTGTCTTCTCAAGTTGTTGCATTGATCATGAGATATGGGTCCTTTTTCACTTAGTTTACAACCTTCTC
Source organism: Taxus chinensis (assembly GCA_019776745.2). NCBI lineage: Eukaryota > Viridiplantae > Streptophyta > Pinopsida > Cupressales > Taxaceae > Taxus > Taxus chinensis. The sequence continues at coordinate 435,804,776 of CM034156.1, read as the reverse complement.
ATACATTAGAGTATCAGATTCTGATCTCACTCCATGCAAGCTCCCAAATTACCTAGATGAAAATATCATGATGTTCAAGCTATTTAGGCATCTCACCCACGTCAATGGAAAACTCAAGAATTACAAGAAAAAATTGTGTCATTTCCTATCTTTCTTGTAATCTTCTCATGTAAGAAAGCTAATGATGCCTCAAACTTGGAAGCTTCATTTACACCTTTGAACCTCTACTCATACACACCTAGGGTATATTTTGACATCTGAAGTAACCATGAAACCTTTCATCTTCCCAATTTGTACCATGTTCCAAAAATCAAGGATTATAGGGTAAATTACTCATATTATATTGAGGTTAGAGAGCATGATCACATGAGAATGACTATTATACATATGAGGAAGTTAAAATTTGATTGGTTGGAGGATGGATTTGAGTATGAATGGACCGAATTGTATGATCTTTAATATCAAGTAATGAAGGTCTCACCTATCCTACACATCTCATGGAGCATTCATGTGTAGACACCAAATTCGTGTCTTACGACCCCTTGTGACCCGCATCCCATTTCGCAACCTAACCTCATTACCTAAACTTTACACAATTATTTATTAATTACCTTGTAATTGATAAATCCACATCACCTTACCCGCCACCTCACTCTGCCACCTCATCATGACCTAGCCCTAACCATAAACTAACCTAATTAAGACCCATGACTTGGTCTAGACTCACATCCATAACTAATGCCTCCTTACTCGCACCCAAAGCCGACCTTCTAGCCATTTGACCAAGCCCGCAACTAATCTCTCGAGAGAAAAGCAGGGAAGGTGGGCTATTTTACTAAAAATAGCCTACTTTTTCCTTACCGATGCCGGTTCCTACTCGACCGCCGTCGGTTACGCAACCGCCATCGGTTCCCTGTAAATGGGCTCCCCAAACGAAAAAAATGGATCGGAATTTCATTTTGGAGATCAGTCAAAGGATTTCTGGATCAACAGAGAGCATTGTGAGCGAGGAACAAAGTCCAGATCTTCACTTGACAGAGCAGAGACGAGTAAGGAAACCAGAAGTGTTTACAACCAAGGAGATCAACTTGCATCTTTGTCAAAACCAGTAAGTCACATCTAACCTGACCCAAGGCCACTAACCTGACCTCAAGGTGTGTTACATACATTACCCCATATGTAAAAGATAAACCTCGCTGTGTCAAATCTCGTGCGTATGGACCAAATACTACTGTTATCGCTCCCCGTGCCGCGCTAAGTAGTGCCTGATATACTGGTTCTCTTGTAATAGAGAGTCTCAAGATCCGAAACACATCTTCCAATGTTACTGTCATCTCCCCTGTTGGCAGATAAAAGGTATTTGTCTCAGGATTCCATCTCTCAATCAATGCCTGCAACATAGCATGATTACGTGTGATTCGTGAATAATAGCGGATTCCACTTAACCCCAAACGATTTATCAATGTCCATTCAGCTGGTGTTACATCCGCTCGGATTCGTGACAACAGCGCTGGCACACTATCATTCATCCTCAATCCTGCCTCTGCCTGCATACACCAAAACAACAAACAACCATTCAATCCGTCAGGGTTTTTTCAAACATTCTGGAAATTCCTCCAGTAACCGGTATCGGTTATACATAACCGATATCGGTTGAATAACCGATACCGGTTCTCCCTAACCGCTACCGGTCACTGTCAATTACATACATCTTGCCTAAAACAACCACCTACGACAATAAATTGCTCGTTTATTCCTCTCTGTATACACAGACATACCCGAAACCCGTGATTACCTACCACGTAACACTTACCTCACTTATAACCCTTGCTATCATGTTTTCTTCAACATATCTACCCACTTAATCTCTTATTCATAACACATGCAAAAATCAAATCACAACCAAAACATTTACCTCTGGGGTTGCAGTAGCTTGAGGTGGCCCTTGTCTTCCCTCTTGTCCCTACCTGCTGGATGTTTCTCCTTGTCCTGCCATTATCACCACTCTTTTCAAATTCACCTTTCTACTTTCTGAATCTCCGATCGCATTCACCTTCCCAGTCTCTTTTCTTATCACCCAAATCTCTCATACAAATTCCTGTCTCTCTTCTCCTTATCACTCAAATCTCTCATGCAAATACCTGTCTCAGTCGTCAAAAAGCGTTGCGTTCGCGTATTTAACCTCTTGCATGGCTCTAAAATTAAAACTTAAGTTGCCACCCTAGCTTTTCTATTTTTAGAAAAGCTCATACCTGAATAACCGGTATCGGTTACTTAACCGATATCGGTCTATCAGCTACCGATATCGGTTACACACCTAACTTTTCTCAACAGCGTTCTTTTCTTCATTTCTCACCTAAATTTTTGTCGTGCCCGCCTCTTTTCCTGCATAAACAACACAATCTACCACATTTTTTCATCCACCACACATAGCATTACAATTTCATTAACATCATTTATTTTATACAAATACACAAACCATCAACTACGGATATCAAGAAACTATCAATCTATACATCATTTGGATCCAACTCATCAGTTACATATATCACAATGTCACAAAAACCACCAATTCATCACATAACCTGACATTCATATATACGTGCAAAAACAAAAACATCAACATCATCCATCTATCAACATGTCAACTAAAACTTATCATACATTACATATTACCAACCATTAACAAAACATTTAAACACATTTTGAACACTACACGAGGATCAAAACATCGTCTCTATATATATACAAATTTTCAAAAATACAATGTACCCTACATCGGGGCCTCTGTGATCTCATAATATACCAAAGCTGGCACGCAGGCCGCAATACCTACCAAAAATCTCGACTCGGCTCGCAGGCCGGTCTCTCATATCAAAAATATACTCGGCTCACAGGCCGGTATCAAATGTACAACCCGTACTCGGCTCGCAGGCCGGTATATAATAAATAATGAATCAATACAATGAATACATGAATAATACATAGGCATGCATGCCTCTATCAATACACCGGTTCGCAGACCGGTGCCCATCTCTAAATACAAAAACCATGTCTGGGATCCCTCAGCTCTCCCCACCGCCCTCGGCACCTCTCCCCACTAGTCCCTGTGGTGCCTCTCGCCTCCTGCCCTGTGACGGACCCACCAGCTGTGGCTGCACCTCCCTGAGACCTCTGGCTGTCGAGAGGTCTCTGCTCTATGTGCCGCATAGGGCTGATAATCAGCCCCGGTACCATCAAGAATATCCTGATAGTTCGGGGCCTCCGCTCTAGCCTCCATATAACGCTCTCGAGCCACCGTAGGTACTGGGGGCTGGTCCCCTGACACCTACTAACCAGTGCCCCCTGTGCCTGTGCCTGGTGTGCTGGCCTGGTGGTTAAAGCTGTGGCTGTGGTACACCCCTGTACCTGTACCTGTGCCTGGGGCTGTGGCTGTGCTGCTGCTGTGGTGCTGGTACCTGTACCTGCTGCCTGTACCTGTACCTGCACCTGTGGCTGTGGTGCTGGTGGTGTGCTGCCTGTGCCTGTGCCTGAGCCTGGGCTAGCTGCCCCTGTAAGACACCTATCTGTGCCTGTGCTGCAGTCCGCTAGCTGCCCCTGTAAGAGCTGCACCTGACCCTGAGCTGATCTCTCTCTCCTATCACTGCAGCCAAGTCTGGCTGTGCAGGCGGTACTATCCTGGCTGCTCTCCTGCCCAGCCCACCACACCCTGTATGCCCCTCCCGTGCACCCAGCATCATCTATAAACCCTCACCTTGCTGGCCTCTCTGCTACCCAATCTGGATCCAAAGGCTGTGGTGCAGGCAGTGGGGCCTCTACATCATCTCTCTCCTGTACTGAGGGAAGGGAGGGTGGCTCGTCCTGTCGCAGCCCCATCTGCCTGCGTACCCCTCTCCAGGGGTATCCGCTCGTACTCTCCTGGCCTCCGTCCTGCTATCCAGAATGTGTACTGGATTAGGCGCAACTGTACGACGGGGCTCCTCTGCCAGGATGGTGACCTCTGTAGGGTCTCCATACAATGTCTACTGCTGTAAGGCCCTCTAGCAAATGTCTATAGTATGCCACACATCCCGACCTGCCAACTGCTCGTGGCTGGCCCACGACCCCCAACCACCTCTGAAAGCCATATCGGTATATGACCTGTGGCCCTGGCTACTGGGGTAACCCTACTGGCCTGATGCATACGATGTGCTCGTATGCCCAACATGCAACAAAAATGTAGAACAAATACCAAATCGCCTCCTCCGGCGATAGCCCCATAGCTCCCTGTATAATTTACACCATATATACTGGTGCCCAGGCGTAACAGGTGTGCTCCTCCACCATCTCCAGCAGTACACCCCCATCAATGCTCGTGGGAAGCGGCCTCCCTCTGAGTCCGGGAGGGCGAAGCAGGTGATCCCCAACCATCATCAACACGAGGAGCCAGTCGTGTCTCGTGTCGATGCGCACGGTACATGTCACCGTACCCGATACTCGCGCTATGGTAGGTCAGTACACGCGGTGCCATCCCCAAAACCCTGCAGTATGCTGTCCATGGCAGTCTCTGAATCTACCTGGAAGACTGCCTCTCCCTCGATAGGTAACCGAAGGATGCGATACACATCCTCCAATGTGACGGGTCATCTCCCCAGTCGGGAGATGGAACACATTGGTCCGGGATCCCATCTCTCGATGAGGGCGACCATCAGGCTGTGATCTCTCTCTCTATCGCTCTGTACCTCTGGAAGACAATACCGAGTCCCACCTCGCATGATGCATGATGGCCCAATGAGCCGCAGATACGTGTGGCCTCCTCAGCACCAACACCAAGAGGGGGCATCCTATCCCCTGCATCGTCAACTGAGGGCTGACGTGCCTGCCAACAAAACCAACCACATCCTTAGACCTACTCTTTATTACAACATCTACTTTTGTCATCTAAACCCCCCCTTTTTATCCCCCCGACCATACCCCGACTCTCTACTTCTACCCCCCCCCCTAATAAACCCTACCCCCACAAACCCTAAAAACCCAAAACTTCTCCACCCAAACCACCAACCCAAAAACCCCTAAAAAACCCAAAAACACCCCACAAAAAAAAAAACCACACCCAAAACCCAAACCCAAAACCCCACCCAACCCAAACAAATCCACAACAAAAAACCCAACACCCCAAACCCCAAAACACAACCCCCACCAAACCCCAAACCCAACCTAACTACCCCCCCCGCCACCCCCCAACCCGACAAAACCCAAAACCCAAACCCACCCAAACCCAACTAAACCACCCCACCCACAAACCCTACTCCCACTGCACCCCCCAACCCACCTGGTCCAACCGCCCAACCCGGCCACCCACCCCCCACCCCCCAACCAACCCCCATACCCCCAAAAACCCAACCCAAACCTCCCCGAACAAATACAAAACTCAGGCGCCTCAACGCCCCAAACAATACTCACCCAAACCCCTGACGGTCACCACAACCCTACCCCTCGAACTCCCACTAGGGACAGCGCCCAGGACCCCAAACCGCCCCTGCCCCGGAACGCTCCCTCCCACCCTGCCCCTGTCACCCACCCCAATTCCCGAGGCCGAATAAACCCACCGGCCCCCAAACCCACAAACCCTATTTCTACTCCTAAAAAAAACCCCTCCCCCAAAAAGAAACCCCCAATACCCAAACCAACAATGCCCGACCCCCTCAAGCCGAGGATGTGTAACCTACCTACCCCCCTCTCCCCAAAAGTAAAATTTCGGCATTTTCGCCACCCACGGGCCCGTAAAAAAAAGTCAACAAAAAAACAAAATTCCTAACCCAACCCCCTGTTATTTCAAGCATCAACCCAAAAGGACCCCAAAACCAAATTACCGAATCCCCCCCCGACGTACACAGGTCGTCGTGGCACCAATGGGTCCCGGTCCCCGGTGAGCCCCCAAGCAAATCCTCCTGCCTGTGAACACCCCCCTCCAATCCATCTGCCCCCCCCCCCCCCCACCTGCACAGTTCCTCCAATTCCCCCCGCCTACCCCCCCCAACCCCCTCCGCCCACCCAACCCCCCCCCCCCCCTGACCCTCCTCACCGCCCCTAGTCCCCCCTCGCGATGACAAACCTCCCCCCTCTAGCCATGATTATCAAAGTGCACAAATGGCATGCCGACTTATCCCCTGGTCTCCATAGGTGTCCATCCGATTATGCCCAACCATAAACAAAGGGTGAACAAATGGAAAAAAGATCCACCACCCGGTCCTCCCGCATATATTGTTAGAAGGCATTAGAACCTTTCACGTACCACTAAAAACTGCCCATCCCGAAACAGACAGTGGGGGATGCAATCTCCACCCCCAAAATGTCAACCCCCATCAGTCCTCCAAAGCGACATGCGCTCCTCTACTAGTCCCTGGAGGCCGATAGGTCCCCCTCCCTGGATCACACCCCAAAAACAGATTGGTCTATTGTCGAAAAACCCGGAAAACATGTCACTCAACGGATCCAAGCTTAAAGGACCAGAAGGGTAGTCAGCCCCTAAAACCCATAAAAGGCCTACCCCGCCGTAACATACCTCTAGGGGCGCTTCCCTCATACAAATGTTAGACCCACCTCCAACCATTCTCAAAAAAAACCTTAAGCCGGAGGGGTGGGGATCAACCCTAGGAGCTCTCAAACATACCCAATGGAACTGGAACCCCGAGGAAAATGCCGGGAAACCAATTGGTAAAAACTAATCGGACAAGAATATTGGTGACGAACCAACACCTGGGTGACCGGTCTTGCGGGAAAAGCCTGAGCACGGAAAACACCCCTCAAAAATATGCTTTTGTTCCCCCATGATGGCCCCAAGACACGAAAAAATTGGTGGCCGAAGATCCTGTAAAGGAATCGACCCATCGCTTTCAGCCTCAGGATGTGGTACCCGACCCACAGGCCAAAAGCCCAACGATCTCTGAAAAGGCCAAACCCAACCGCACTCGGTAGGATTGTGGCAACCCAAACATCAAAAAACCCCCCAAAAAAAATAAACTCCACCAACAACCAGCAAAAAAAATAGCCAGAACACCCACTCCTAAAAAATACCTAAACCCTCACCCAACGGTAACCCGCACCACAACCACCACCACAAACCCAACCCCATTAACCCAACCCCCCCACACCCCCTCCCCAAACCTCACCCCCGCCCCAAACTCCCCCGGTGTGATCCCCTCTCTATCGCTCTGTACTCTGGACCCACGCGAGTCCCACCTCGCGCATGAGGGCCTAAGCGCCGAAGATAGTGTGGCCTCATCCGAATCAATAGGGAGGGAATCTTATTACGCATCGTCAACTGCTACGTGCCTGCAAAACCAACCCACATTATTAAGACCTACCTCTTATTAATACATTACTTACCATCTAAAACCCCTTTTTGATTCACCCCCGACCACACCGACTTTCTAACCCACCCTAAAAAACCACCAAAAAACCCACAAAACAACCCAAAACCCACACCTAACCCCTCACAGGGCCAACCCACACCCTAATACCCAACCGTTCCCAAAAACACATCCTAAACCCTTAAACCCTAAACACCCAAAACCCACACACTAACCCACCACAAACCACCCAAACCAATCCTAACCCAAACCACCCTAACCCACCAAACCACCCAACCCACCTCCTAACCCCCCACCAACCCTCAATCCATTCCCAACGCCACCGATACTGGCGATACGGCGACCGACACCGTCCCTCCCAACTCACCCAAACCTGCAAATTTGTGACCGACACAGGTCCCTGTTTTCTTTCCGGAGCAGAACCCCGCGGGCCCCCCAAAACCCATTTTTTTCATTTTCTACCCAGTACCCACCAAACACCCTCCAATTTTACCCCACCTAGCCGCATACCCTTTTTACCTTATGACCCTCTCCATTTTTCAAATTACTCATTTACTCATAGTTCATACAAAAATACAAATTCCTACCAAAAACCCCCCCATTTAGCCTAATAACCTTTCAATGCATAAAATCAAGAGTTAGGAACCTACCGGTACGACGACACGATCGTTGGTGGGATGGGTGGGGCGGTCCAGCTGGTCCAGCACCTCCAGTCCTCCTGCCGGTGCCATGGCTCCAATCCTGATTACTGCGGTCCCTGGCCAATCACCTGCTGCCTCCTCCCAATCGGGGCCCACTATCAACTCTCTCGCAATCAAATAGCTCCACCTCACTCAATAACCCTCCAAATCAACTCTCCACGTCCGACAAGTCGCTTTGGTTTGCAAATAACAAAAGTGACAATGACAGGCCGTATTTTTCTTTTTATAGGTTTTTCGACCTTAACCGACATCGGTTCGTATCCCAACTTTCCCCAAAAATTTTTGCCCTTCTTTACCATTTGCCCCTTTTTCACCAACACCATCTCTATTCACCTGTGCTGAACACCCATTTGTTCACTGTCCGACCTGACCCAAAGACCTCACCCTGCAATTTGTGCCCCGACCCAAGGCCTTCGCCCTAACCATTTGGCCCGGACCCACCAGGCCACAACCCCTAACCATTTGGCCCGACCCAAGGCCGCAACCCTAACCACTTTGGCCGACCCAAGGCCTCAACCTACCTATTCGGCCCGACCCAAGGCCGCAACCTACCTATTCGGCCCGACCCAAGGCCTCAACCTACCTATTCGGCCTGACCCAAGGCCTTGCCCTAACCTATTTGGCCCGACCTAAGGCCTCGCCCTAACCTATTTGGCCCGACCCAAGGCCTCGCCCTACCTATTTGGCCCGACCCAAGGCCTCAACCTACCATTTGGCCCAACCCAAGGCCTCGCCCTACCTATTCGGCCCAACCCAAGGCCTCGCCCTAACCATTAGGCCTGACCCAAGGCCTCAACCTACCTATCTGGCCCGGCCCAAGGCCTCAACCTACCCATCCGGCCCAACCCAAGGCCTCGCCCTAACAATTTGACCTGACCCAAGGCCTCAACCTACCCATCTAACCTGACCCAGGGCCACCACCCCACCACTTGGCCTGACCCAAGGCCGTATCACTTCAATACCATACCCACAATCAACGTTTTATTTTATCCATCCATCATGTACCTTTTGTTCAATCGAGCTCACCTGTTCGTGTTTTAGCATGATTAGGGTCCTTGACTTGATCTGTCGACCAACTTTGCCTAGACCTAGACCGTGACGTTTATCTCAACCAAACCAACCATTTGGTATTGTCGAACATGCCTAAACGTTCCTGTACCTCACCTGTTATATACCCTGGAGCTACTTCCTATGCCTTGGATACCAGGATTATATCACCCTTGTTTGGATAAAACTATCGACCTTTGCCTACACATTGCTGGTTTGCTTGTCAAATCATGTACCCTCATCGTACTATTGCATTTCAACATGCGTCTGCTTCCTTGGACCTACCCCACCACCTTACCATCCTCTCTACAACATATACCCTTTATCAACCCTATCCCTGATTTCCCGTTCACTCAATCTGTGATAGATTTGAGGGGGATTACCTATATCCTTAACATGAGAAACCACTTCATATTATTGTCCGCGCAGCTTTACAAAATAAGCTACACGACAATAAGGGGCTAATGTAGACACCAAATTCGTGTCTTACGACCCCTTGTGACCCGCATCCCATTTCACAACCTAACCTCATTACCTAAACTTTACACAATTATTTATTAATTACCTTGTAATTGATAAATCCACATCACCTTACCTGCCACCTCACTTTGCCACCTCATCATGACATAGCCCTGATCCTAAACTAACCTAATTAAAACCTAAAACTTGGTCCACACCTACACCCATAACTAATGACCCCTTTCTCGCACCCAAAACCGACCTTCTAGTCACTTGACCAAGCCCGCAACTGATCTCTCGGGAGAAAAGCAGGGAAGGTGGACTATTTTACTAAAAATAGCCTACTTTTTCCTTACCGATGCCGGTTCCTACTCGACCGCTGTCGGTTACGCAACCGCCATCGGTTCCCTGTAAATGGGCTCCCCAAACCAAAACAAAGGATCGGAATTTCATTTTGGAGAGATTAGCAGTAGCTTTTTCAGCCTTCTTGTTGTGGGGGCTCTACCTGATCGAACTTACCGTATTTGCCTGGGTTGATTGAACTTCTCATATTTTAATGTTGAATGGGAAAGGGCTTATAATATTTTTTTTGTTATTTGATATTGAAGATAGACGTACTTTGATTATTTGGCCCGAACATAGACTTATGCTCTGTGATTTCAGTCCTCCTAAATTTGTCTCTGAATCTACTAGACCCAACATGTCATTGTATAATGTTAAATTTTAATAGCTTTTAGTCTCTGCAAATTTTTTGCTTTTTTTATTGCTAAGGTTGAACAATTTCATTTTGGAGAGATTAGCAGTAGCTTTTTCAGCCTTCTTATTGTGGGGCTCTACCTGATCGAACTTACCGTATTTGCCTGGGTTGATTGAACTTCTCATATTTTAATGTTGAATGGGAAAGGGCTTATAATTTTTTTTTTTGTTATTTGATATTGAAGATAGACATACTTTGATTGAAAAATTTGGCATGAGACACTGCTGTATAATTTTAATTTTAATAGCTTTTAGTCTCTGCAAATTTTTTGCTTTTTTTTATTGCTGTGTGTCATTGCACAGCTCATGCAGTGTGTGCTTGAGAAATTCTACTTCTATCAACGTTGGGGGGTGGGAGCTTTAATCTGCTTGTATGGACTTAGTGGGGTTTGAACCTAGGTGGAACACTCATCCGACGGGCTACCAAGTCACCTAAGTCCCCTGCCATAGTCTCTGCAAATTTGGGTTGATATGCTTTTATTCTTTTACATTCTACGAAGGTGATTTGAGCTCCTAGCACCTACCTTATATGTTATTCTATATTGGGGTTTGAGCATGGATCATTTCCGACGTTCTGAAAGCTACCAAGTCACATCTGAGTCTGCTATTACCTCACATGCTTCATGTGGGTTGATATGCACATTACATTCATTATTTGGTTCAATATATGATTTGTTATGGTGCCTCATTGTCGTCTAAAGTTCATTTTAGCATGATCAATTTTGACGTTCTTAATTCTCTGCATATCTCAACTGCTGTTACATGTGTTCACAAAAAATGGTGTGACCTTGTGTCATTTTGTTTGGTTAATTGTTATAGGTTTGTCGGGAGGATAAGTTGTCCACATGGTTAGTGAAAGTGATGGTCAAATTCTCAGTCTCTTTACATACCCTCAAATTTACATAGTATTTACAAGCATTTGGGTAGCTTTCATAAACCGATCATCCAAGATTAGTTATAGGAATTGTCGGGCATAAGAGTTTTCTATTACATTCAGAGTCTGGAGAAGTAAAGATAAAGGGTTTTATAGTGTCAAATGTCAAAACACTGGACAGTAAAGATGAAGCATTATTTTCTTTCAGGTGAGGTAAAGTTAGATTAGGATTTCTTTTAACTTTGTAAATATCTGAGTCTTAATTAGACCTTATAGTGTCCGTGTCATAACACTGGACAGTAGATGTGTTAGAGGAGGGCCCCTTGATTTCTATAGTGGGATCATGTTTCTAGAGTTATCTATTAGTGTAGTGCCATACTCCGTTGCACCTGTCATAAACATGAAATTTACATCAATTTAAACACTCTTCTCCTTTCTGTATTATGCCATCTCTCAAGCTGGCCACGTGTTGTATGAGAAGTTTCCAGTGTATGTCTTCAATGGTGTTCTTTTTACTGGTCTTTGTTGGTAGTACAATTGGATTATCTGAATCAGAATTGCTTGGTTCTAATTCATCTTCTTCGTAATTATACTTGAGACTTTCCAGGGTAAGTATAACCACGATTTATTGAGGCTTGACATGCTTCAATGACCTCCTCTTCATTTGCTTGAGGTTCTTCTTATTATGCCATCTCTCAATGGATGGCTACTTGTTGTATCACAAGTTTCCAGTACATGTCTTCAATGATGTTCTTTCTTCATGAGTCTTTGATTGGTAGTACAATTGGATTATTGAATCAGATTATGGCTCAATACAAAAGATGAGCCAATGTTGTATCAGAATTATTTAGAATGTTCCAGGGTAAGTATCAATGATTTATATAAGGCTTGAATGCTTCACTGACCTCTTTCATTGGTAGTACAGATTGATTTTCTTCAATCAGTTCAACTTTGTGCTTTTAATTCAAGAACTTCCTTGCTCGTAGATCTATCACTTACTACTTTCCAGGGTAAGACGTAGTGAATAAGGTAGCCTTTCTAATATATATTTTCATATATATACCTTGCAATGCTTTTGAGCACTGAAACTTTTGCAGAGCACTCTTGCTTGTATCTTTTTTAAGAGCTTTGATGCTAAATTCCAGCTTTACTTTAGTTTCTTTTGACCTGTGGACATGAGTTGAAGCACTGCTTTTCATATTCATCTTTTTCCCATTTACAATGTTGAGCTGGATCAGGAATAGAAGAAACACTGGAAATAGGAGAGATAATCTTCTTGCTTGTATGTGATTCTAAACTATTCTTGCTAGTTACATGTCATCTACACCATAAATCCAACAACTAGATCCTTACAATGAGAGAATTGCAAGCCTTGATCTGTAGGAAGAGGGAAGGTTAAAAACCAAATTTATCTATCCAATTGTTCTTTTTTAATTTTTAGCTCATCACTTACCAAGAAATTCTGTGGTGACATTTAGATCTAGCTGTACATTTAGAATGTTCATACTAGTTCAAAAAGATCCATAAATATAGCTAGGCGATACAACGATTAGAAGAAAAGTGCTTAAGAACTAGAGTAACCCTTTAACCTAGAATGGTGTTGAATCTTCGCTTTGAGTTTACTTGGCGATTTCCAATTTAACTTGAGGCACCATAGGGTTTCCATGACATTTAGATGGAGTAATAGGGACCACCATAATTAAATTGGCGATGGTTCTGGGAAGAAAAGTCTTCCACTTAGCTGTAACCCATGCTTGCATTATGAAACAGGAATGATTAGTGGCTTCCATGCAGTAACATTGTGTAACTTTGATATTAATCTCAGTTCCATCCCCATTCTTCCTTATGTGACAAAGTCGTCAACCTTATTTGCAACATTCTTTTAGGAGGTGCTACATTGAAATTGTTATTCTTCCTGGTCTCATGCTGGAACCTGACATGTAAACATTCTACAGAGTTCTTATGCTAAAACTGGAATGATGAAGCTTGCCTTGCATAGCAGTAAAGCTTTGATTGAGATTTTGAAGCATGAGACTCTCCTTTCCCCATTCAAAATGTTTAAATAGTGAGATTTTTTCCTCCTGCAAATTCCTTGGAGGTTGATAGTTACAATTGTATTCTTCCTATGTTCATATGCATTTCCTTGAAAGCTTATGCTACCTTCAGTTTAATAATCGATATAATGATGAAGCATTTGCATAGCAGGAATTTTGACATTCTTGAAAATTCATTGCACATCTGAGACTCTGGTGTATAAACCTACGTAAAATTCTTAATAGCTTTTAGTTCTAGCATCCAATTTGGGTTAAATATGCTATTTGATTGGAATCTTATGTTGGGGATATGATTTCGTACAATCTTAATGCTAGGCATCATCTATGAAATTCTAATTTACATCAGTTCGCTACAAATTTGGACCAACATCCCTTCATGACATTGTTTTTTATTGTTTTACATTATGAAGCATGCTATGAATATCCTTGATTGCTCCTGACATATTCATTAGATAGAACAGTTTTGTTTTTAGGAATTCTTGGAGTACTTTTTTCAAATTCTACTTTCCATCACCTAAAAGATTTATAAACATTAGAAGCATGATTTTCAATTCAACCAATCTTCCCTATTGTAGAATTTCTTCTAGTTCGCTACAAATATGTCCTAGTTTTCATCTTTCTACCTTATAGTGTTCGTAGCTTTAGAGACGGTTTCTTTCATTATGCACTTACTAGGAGGGCCACCTCTGGTTAGTAAAAGTTTTTTTCACCATTGTTGGGATTATTTTCAAATTCCAGAGTCTCCAAGAAAGGGTTAATTATTATTTCAATTTACCCCTCATGGATTTATTTACTCTTGAATGACCTAATGCAAGTTAGACTCCTCACGAATTTCCAGGGAGATGTGACTTGTGGTAAATATCCTAGTCTCCTAATAAGACCTTATAGTACTCGTATTTAGTTCGAGTTACAAATGTGTTGATCCCGTTTCAAATGTGTTACTAGTGAGGAGCTCCCTCGATGGGGCCACACGTGTGTAAAACGCTCATTGTGGGATTATGTATGCCTTGAAAAATTACCATTGTAGAAGAGTCATATTCATAAAATTTGACATGAATTTAAACACATTGTGCATGTTGAAACCTATATGCAAATAGAGCCTCACGAAACCCAGGGAGATGTGACTGTATGGTAAACACGATCTCCTAATAAGCATTGGTATACTAAACTATTCCTATGAATTCAAGTCTAGTCCAACATGTGTTGATCCCGTTTCAAATTATGTGGGAGCTCCCTCGATGGGCACCCCTACAACGTGTGTAACGCTCTCGTCAGATTTATGATGCCTTCAAGGAACTAAATTTAGAAGAGGCTATTCTAAAAGTTGAATTACAGAAACATTGTGCAGTTGTTGTGAAGCATAGACACTGGCATAGAGCCCATTTGATATAGTGTGCGTGTATGGTGCACATATTTCAAAACATTGGCTAGTTAAACTATCCTATGATGTTCAATCAAGTCCAACATGTGCGATCGACCTGTAGGCAAGAGTTGACTGCACCCCTGCATACGAGCTTCGTGCAATTTACACCTTCAGGACATATTGTGAGAGGCGTTAAAAGTTGAATTAAGAGTTGAAGTAGTTGTGAGCATAGACACCTGGCATGAGCCCCTTTGTGGAGGCACATATGTCAAACATGGCTAGTCAGTTGATAGATGTTAACAATTGCTGCCACACCTAGCGAGGCAAACAGGACCAAGGTGGTGTATAGACTGTCCCTTTCAAACAACATATGCGAAACAATTGTCTCAAGAAGTAGTGTAAGGGCCATAACGCGAGGTTGTTAACTAGAGGTTGTGAGATGTCAACGATGTGAAAAATTGCCCCACACTTAGCGAGGCAAACAAACCAAGGTGGTGTATAGATTGTCCTTTCAAACAACATATGCGAAACAATTGTCCAAGAAGTAGTGTAAGGGCCATAACGCGAGGTTGTGAGATGTCAACAATGTGAAAATTGCCCCACGCTTCAAAGAGTGAAGCAAACCAAGGTGTCCCTATGGTGTAAGTTACACGATACTAATACAAATAATTGTCATGTCATTATAGAGTTAAGAGAAGCCAAAGAGAAGGGAATGCGGTAGGTTACTATAGAGACCCCACAAAAAACACCAAGGGTATGCAAGAAGAAATGACCAATGAAGAGAAGCACAAGGTGGAGGAAGATCATGTTATTAGTGAGGATCACTTGATCGTTACCAAAGGGATTGCACGACATATTCGACATGTGGGTGTTATAGAGCCATCCATTGAATTGAGGATTGTCATGAATTGTGTAAAAATATAGTTCAAAAGAATGAAAATGCATCTAAAGTCCACATGAGGGCCTAAGTTGAATGTCACTACCAAGAGTGGTGTGTAAACATAATCACAAAAAATGTAAATCATAGTTCAAAAGAATGAAAATGCATCTAAAGTCCACATGAGGGCCTAAGTTGAATGTCACTACCAAGAGTGGTGTGTAAACATAATCACAAAAAATGTAAATCCCGCTCACACCTATAGAAAACACTAGAATTGGGTGCCTCGACAACCCCTCTCAGAAAAGGACCTTATATGTAGCTTTGGAGGTCATAAAAAATTTGCAAACTGAAGTCTAGGCCACCAAGGAAGAAGCATGGTAGGTGAACTGATCCATAGGGATTCAAAATAACTCTACTTCATCAGATCAATCAACACCATAGAAGGAAAATGAAGAAACAAAGGTTTTGTCTATATGCTAACATAACTGCCGCCCAACCAAGGCGGCGGTCTTGTAACTGCCACCTAGTCAAGGGGGTGGTCTTGTAACCGACAGTACTGTCACTTTCAGACAAAAAAATAAAATTCGAAAGGAAGTCCTAGAATTGGAAAGGTTGTCTGTGTCTCTTCTCCTCCGTGACTTTTCACATCATCCAATGCATGAGAGGACATGAGAAAGACTATAAATATATGTAGGAAGGAGAGTTTTGATTATCGGAAGCACGAGATTTCATGGGAGTAAGTGCAAGAGTTCTAAAGTGCTGGAAGTGAGTTTGTAGAAGAAAGAGTTTGAGAACATAACAGTCAAGTATTTGGGAGGAAGTGTGAGACATTGTCAATTTCCTTTCTCATTTATGGTAAAGTTTGTATCTCTTTACTTTATATTGGCCATCAAGATAAAAAGGGAAGAAAGAGTTGTTTGCCCTTCCCGATTGGTTTTCCTCCTTTGGAGGTTTTCAAGATAAAAATCCTTGGTGTATGTGTGTTTGTTAAGTCATTTCTCTTTGCAAATTTTAGTTCTAAGGCATAAAATCACTAGCTCAACTGACATTTTCTATTTGGAAGTAGAACTACAATATAATTGTGATTTTGTGAACGAATTCCAAAGTAGATAGTTTACAGATCATTTTGGTATCAGAGCTAACAAGTATCCAGGACTGTGGTATTCGTTCTTGGATTTGTATGACAGTGATGAGATCTAAAAGCGAAGAGGCTTTACCTTGCGATCCAAATATTTCTACAAGGAAGTGGAAACAGAGAATTCAGGGACAAATGGAGGAAGAAAACTTGGTCCATACAATCGAGATGTTGGAGACCATGATGGATAGGATGTTTAGAAGATAAGAAGAACTTGTAGATTTGCATAAGACAACTTCTATTAAACAAGATTCCATGGACTCAGTGGTTTGAGGTTTAGCCAAAAAAATTAGCATATAGAGGAGCCACAATGAGGAAGAATATGGGAAGAGCATGAAGAAGAGACTTCAAATGCAAGAGACAAGGTAAAATCTAATCATGCTCCTTTTAAAGTTGAAATTAAAATATTTGAAGTACAAGTAGATGTAGAATTGCTTGATAAATGGTTAAAACAATTGGAAGTCTACTTTAGCATCCATAATGTCACTGAGGCATAGAGGATCACCTTTCCAAGTCTCAAAATGGAGGGACAGGATTTGGTTTTACGTGAAACCCATCTAGCCACTTGTGAAAAGAAGAAATGTCCTATTGTGAAATCTTGGCAAGAATTTAAAGAATTACTTAAAGCTAACTTCTATCCTATTAGCCATAAGACTGACCAAATGATTAAATGGAGTTATTTAGACAAGGCAGTGGTTAAAGTGCGTAGGACTATATTATAGAGTTTCGGAGGCATGTTGTTGAACATGGACTTAGAGGATGATGATATTTTGACTAAGTACTTAGGAGTAATTCACACTCACCTTCTAAGAAAATTCATCCCCACAAAGCCCAAAGATCTCAATGAGGCATGTGTGCAGGCATACTATATAGATGATGAAAATAAGAAAGGAGAAGCAGAGCCAAGGGAAAGGCAGTCAAAAAATCAGCAGAAGAAATAACATGGGCAAACAAGTAACAAATGTAAGTAGAAAGGAAAAGATAAACAAGCTACCATTACTTTAAATACTTGTAAAGATTCCAAGAATTTTTCCAAGAACTGTGATATCAATGGTCATACTGACACTACATGTTGGAAGTTACATCCGAAGAACTGAACCAAGGACTGAAAGAAGTCCATAACATCTATAAATACATAATGGGAGGTGGAGATCAAAGATGGCTCTGATGTAGATGAGAGGCTTCGATGCATGACCACCAACATGGACAGCCAGGAAGAGGAGATGAGTAGACTATTTCAGATCAAGAGAAATAAAGTAAATGCTTTGGTTGACACCGGTTCTTAGTCTAACTTGATTTCTGAAGCAGTTGTAAAGAAGCTTATTCTTGAGACTTACGAGCATCCACATCCTTATCCTTTGGATTGGGTAAAGAAAGGTGTTGAACTTCAAGTAAAAAAAATGTGTAAGGTCGAGTTTGGGATAAATTCCCAGTATATTGATGTATTGGAGACTGATGTTATTCCACTTGATGCATTTAATGTTATTTTCGGGAGTCCTTACTTGTATATCAGGGATGTTATATTCATTAGAAGGGATAACCAATACAGATGGGTCAAGGATGGGATCAGCTACAACATCCATGCACACCAACATAAACCATGGGTTACTATGGTGAGTGCTAACCAAGAAAAATGACTTATTCAAACAAATCATAATCAAATTTTTTTTACTTTTGTTAAAGGATAAACAAGATGGGGTAGAATTTTTAGATATTTTTAACCAGGGAAAACAATATTTGGATAGTATTATTCATTCTTTTCAAGAATGTTTTTAGGCTCCAAGTGGGTTACCACCAAAATGGGAAATAGAGCATGAGATTCAGTTGTTGCCAGAGTCCCCTCTATCGAACATCAAGTTGTATAGGAAATCCTTGTTGGAGAGTACTGAAGTAAAGAAACGACTCTAGGAATGCTATAATAGGGTGTGATATGTCTGAGAACCTTACCATGCAATTCTCTTATTGTGATGGTGCCGAAGAAGGATGGTTCTTGGAGAATGTTCATCGACTACTGTGCCTTGAACAAGATCACCATAAAGAACAGATATCCACTTCCCCACATAGATGATCTCTTGGACCAACTTCAGCATGCCAAATTAAATTGGATCTTAATTCAGGTTATCACCAAGTCAAAATGAAGGAGGGGGATATATGGAATATTGCCTTCAAGACAAAACAGGGTTTGTATGAGTGGTTAGTACTTACATTTGGTTTATGAAATGCACCCACTACATTTATGAGATTGATGACTGATGTATTGTGGGATTTCATAGATTCATGTTTCATTGTTTATTTGTATGATATCTTGATTTTTACTGCCACATGGGAGGAACATCTAACTCATTTTGAGCAAGCCTTGCAAGTTCTCAAGGAGAAACAGTTGCTTTGTAATATGAAGAAATGTGAATTTTCCAAACAGTCACTTATCTATCTTGGGCATAGTGTTGGAGGAGGAGAGCTACGAGTGGATCCGAAGAATTTAGAAGCCATCACCAACTAGCCAACACCAACAGGAGCCACCAAGACTAGGATTTTTGTGGGAGTAGTATAGTTCATGCAGAAGTTCATTCTAAGCTTCTCCAAAATTGTAGCACCTTTACACACAGTGGTTGCAAAGAGTAAGGTTTTTTACTAGGGTAAGGAACAAGATAAATCCTTTGATTTATTCAAATACAAGATTAGTCATATGTCAGTTCTTGCTCTTCCAAATTTGCAGCAGCCCTTTGAAGTAGAGACAGATTCTAGTGATTATGTTATGACCAAAGTGTTGCTTCAAGGAGGTAAACCCGTATGTTATCATTCTAAAAATTTTACTTCAGTAGTTAAAGGATATTCAGTATATGATAAGGAAATTTATGCACTAGTTAAGGAAATTAAAAAATGGAAGCATTATTTGTTGGGTAAATAAACTATTGTGCACACTGACCAAAAACATCTTCATTATTTGCAAGCACAGTCTAAATTGTAGCAGGAAAGGCACTAAAAATGGATAGGATTCCTGTAGCAGATCCATTTGGTGATCAAATACAAGAAGGGTAGTACAAAATTAGTGGCAGACATGTTTTCTAGGCTGCCTAGATAGGATAAAATATCATGCTTGGCCACTATCTCTCAGATCAATGCCTTCACGAAGGAAGCTTATGGAGAGGCATATGCCTAGGATAGAGACTTTGGGGTGACATTTTAGCAATTGCAGTCCCAAGGGTCTGGAAAGATGGGGATTCAATATTTTTATATCAAGGAATGGCTGCTCTACCGATGGGGGAAGATTTGTGTGGCTAAATAAGAAATACTTATGTTGATGAGGGAAGCACATACCTTGAAAGTAGTGAGACATTTCAGTGTTGGTAATACCTTATCCCACTTACAAAGGTACATGTATTGGCATAATATGAAAGAACAAGTATCAAAATTTATACGTGGATGTAAACTTTGTTGTACTAGTAAGCCTAAGACTATGAAGGAGGGTCTGTACATGCCTTTTCCAGTACCTACTCGTCCATGGGAGGAAATTTCTATGGAATTTGTAGGAGGATTACCTATGTCTAAACATGGCCATGATTATCTCTATGTTTTTGTTGATAGATTCAATAATATTTGTATTCATATGGCATGTAAAATGACAGTAAAATCACATGAGACAGCAGATCTTTTCTTTGCTAATGTATGGGTGCATTTTGGATTGCCAAAGTCTATTGTCTCTGACAGGGATTCCAGGTTCTTGGGAAATTTGTGGACTACTTTGTGGGACAAGATGGATACCAAGTTATAGAGGAGAGAGGATTTCCATCCACAGATAGATGGACAGACAAAGGTGGTGAACAGGAATTTGATACGCTTGATCAGAGGGTATGATAGTAATTACCCAAGGACTTGGGATGAGTCCTTAGCCTACATTTAGCATTCCTACAACCACTATGAAGTCACCATTTGAAGCATGCTTGGGATATCTACCTACAAATCCATTAAACATAGCATTTGGGTAGTAGGATGAGGAGGAGACATGAGACACATAGGTGACAATAGAAAACAAATTCATTAAGAGGATCCAGAAAATCCATCTCAAAGTCAAATAATTGTTAGAGAAATCTCAAGCCAAGTACAAGGCTAGACATGATCAGTATAGGAGAGAGCATAAGCTTCATGTTGGAGACAGATTTTGGCTTTACTTGAGAAAGGAGAGACTATAAGGTCAAGCAAGGAAGCTTGATTCACTACGATATGGACCCTTCACCATATTGGAGTAGGTTGAAGAAAATGTCTTTTGACTTGATTTGTTGTCATTTATAGGGATGTATGTACTTAGTAGTAAAATGTGAGAACTTGCACCTATATGAGCCATCCATGCTAGATGAATATGAAGGATTAAATTTGATACCTTCCATTAAGGATTATGTTTTCAATGAAATATTTTGTAAAGAGCTATGGATATGGGGCAAGACCCCAAAGCTTTGTGAAAAAGACGCTCAATAGACCATATGATAAGAAATGAGTAAGGAATCCTATTTGCATGTATTAAAACTTGAAATAAGTAGGAAATCTAACAAATATCATTAACCTCTATTCTTGGAAGCTTAATAAAATATGCCTACTAAAGACTTAAACAATCAATTTTTTTGTTTACTCCATGAGGGTGAATGAATCTCAGTAAATGACTACATGGCCAAGTTTAGCTATTTCGTTACTAACCTAACATGGGTGCAAGATGAAGCTATTTTAATGGTGGAGGACCCAAGATCAAATGCCTTATTAGCTTGGCTAATGCAAATGAGCTCTTAAGCTTTCTTAGGCTTGTTTTGGCTTTAGCTTATGTAAAGTTGTCAGTTTAAATGGGTAGGCTTAACCTTGTATTTATAGTTTTCCAAATGGAAGAGTTTGGAATTTGGGTGCGTGTGGGACTAAAGCTCAAAAATCACTTTTAGATTAGATTAGGATAAACATGCTTTAGGCTTAGTTAAGCTTGGTTTAGGCTAGCTAACTAGGGTTTAGGCTAGTTAAACTTTGATTGGTAAGTGATTAGAGACTCATTGACAGTTGGAAGGGGTCTGGATAACCAATTGTGATAGATATATAGTCTACAAAGCCAACAGAAGTGGTCTAGAGAGAACTAGGGAGGTTCTAAATGGTCGAAAGGAGGTATGTTTAGCTAATAAGAGACATTTTAGCCAAATAAGCTTATTATAGGAGGAATACGACCAAAAGAGTGTCGTGAATGGGCATCTGAGTATGGAGTGAAGAAGGGTTGATCAACGAAGTATAGTTAATTGAATGGATTGGATGAAATGCTAAGTGTAAGCATATTTTAGGTGTCTACAGATTACGTCTTGGACTCATGAGGAAAATTGGAGGAGGATATAGTGTTGCAGCAAAAGGTCAGAGAGACTAGGAGAGGTTCCTAGGATTCTTAGCAGGTTGGACTGAAAGGAAAGACACCAAGGCAGGCCTGGTGGTACTCGAAAGAGAAAGTGAGGGAATTATTTCCTCATCTACTCCCCCACTAATATTTTTTGGGACCAAAAGCCTCCTAATCATGGGAGGTGTGATCCATAGGGATCCAAAATAACTCTACTTCATCAGATCAGCCAGAAAAAAGAAGGAAAATGAAGAAAGTGAGGTTTTGTTTATATTATAAATAACCACTACTCTGTGTAGAGTGGTAGTTACATAACCACTTCCCAACCTGGGTGGCGATCCTATAACCTCTTCCTAGCCAGGGTGGCGGTCTTGTCACTTTTGGACAGAAAATAAAATGGAGCATGAATGGATGTGAATTTTAAGCATCTGGCTTTGTCCCTTCCCTACCATGACCTTTCCCATTCTTCAGTGCACATGAGGACATGGGGAAGGCTATAAATACTTAGGGAGAACAAAGGAATGGATCATCGGAAGCAAGATACTTCATGGGTGTATGTGTAAGAGTTCTAAAGTGTTGGAATTGAGTTTTTAGTATAAATATTTTGAGAAGAGAGTAGTCAAGTAGTTGGGAGGAAGTGTGAGACATTGTCAATTTCCTTTCTCACTTATTGTAAAGTTTGTATCTCTTATTTTTATTGGCCAATAAGATAAAAAGGAAAGAACTATTTGTTTTCTCTTCCCGACTAGTTTTCCTCCTTGGAGGTTTATAGGATAAAAATCCTTAGCATATGTGTGTGTGTTAATTCATTTCTCTTTGCAAATTTTAGTTCTAAGGCATAAACAATTCAATCACTAGCTCAACTGTCATTTTCTATTTGAAAGTAGAATAGCAATATAATTGTGATTTTGTGAACAAATTCCAAATTAGATATTTTACAGATCATTTTAGTTTACATATCAATAATTGGCAATATAGAGAGAGCTTTAACCCCTATCACATAGCTTCAATATTCTTGGACCTTGAAGAAGAATGTTCTCAAGCCCTATAATGTGCAAGACAAGCTCAAAATCATCAAAGAAGAGCTTAGAAGAACTTTGTTTGAATTGTTCATTCAATTTGGAAAAAAAAGGTATACAAGGTCCTTCATAGCTAGTGGTGTGAGTGACCAAATTTTTATAAGAACAATTGCAATCTGATTTCATACTTAATATCAATCAAATTGCAAGAATCATAGGTCAACAATATTTTCTTGAATTTGATCCCACACAGTCTCATAAATAATATGTTGACAGATCAACAGTTGAACTATTAAACTATATTCCTCCGAAAGGATAAGTTGTAGAAGAAGTTGTAGAAAGAGTTGAAGAATAATAAGCAATTGAAGAAGAGGAACCACATATGGCTCGACAAGCATCATTTCCTTGGGAGTGAAACACAGTATTGTTGGCTCTCAATCATCCTTTACATGAATTACCCAAAATTTCACAAAATAACTTTCCTAATTTCTATAGCGATGGGAAGAAATGCCCTAACGATCACATTACATCTTTCATCACTGTTTTTGGGGTGTTAGGCATAGGATATGAATATGTATCAATTCATCTATTTGTAGAATCATTTCAAGGTGCTACCACATATTGTTTCTATCATTACCGAGGAGATATATCACCAAATGGAATGATATGAAAATCAAATTTGAATCAAGGTTCAAACCTACAGAAGATTCTCATGCTCTTCCTACACAATGGTCTCAATTAAAGAAAGAACCATATGATCTTGGTAGCAGACATCCCGACATATTTTGGAATATTGTTAAGAAAAAGTTTTTGTAGAGACTTGGGAGCCAATATCCTGATGGATTGGTCTTCCACAACCATTCCACTAAAAGTATAAATGAATAATTTGTTACCACTAAGAAAGATGAAGCAAAATAGTCAAAAATCAGAGGACCCAAGAGTTGATGTATTGTTCCAAGACAGTGAACTTGGTAACTACTTCTTGACTTCAAAAAGAGATGAAAATCTTCCATTTCTCACAGAGGATGATGAGAATCAATTATGGATAATGAAGTTAGATGGAATACATTCTAGTGCTAGCTCAGGAGAAGGTGTTATAATAACCTCCCCTTCGGGTGAGATGTTTCCTTTTTCTTATAAATTGCAATTTGAGAACACTAATAATACCATTGAATATGAAGCCCTCCTTCTAAGGATGGATATAGTTGAATCCATGGGTATTAAGAAGTTCAAATGTCTTGGTGATGCTAAAGTAATTATTAAACAAGTTATAAACCAATATCAAGTCAAGAATCCAAGGCTTAAGCATTATAGGAATAGAGTATGGGATTGCATCGAGTCTTTTAAAGTTTTCTCTATTCAGGATATTCACCGTGAACAAAATCAGAAATCTTATTTTCTTGTAGTCTTAACTTCTCTAATGCTCCCACACTTGTATTTCAACAAGGAAAAAGTTATTTTCAATATGATTTTCAGGCCAAGTGTGCCAGATAATTTCAATCACTAGAAAGTGTTCACTGACGACAATCATCTTATCTCTTTCCTATAGTAAAGATATAACTTCAATAATCTTATCTATTGAGGGAGTAATGCTTTGAAACATAAGTTTGTTGCAGATGAAGATAAGGGTGAGATTGATGGAATTAATTTAGAGGGATTAATCAAATTAAAGGGTGATAAAATTCCAAAAGTATTTATTTCTCTTGAATACTTTTTGGATAAGCATGATAGGTTTATTAAATAAAAAAATTCTTCTCGACGTATTGTTGAGTTTGAAAAAGAGAACATTGATACCTCGGAGCAGCCAAAAATGGTCAATATTGGAAAATGTGTTTCACCAGAGGAGAAAAAGAGTTTTGTATCAATATTGAGGAAATACACTGATGTACTTACATATTCATATGATGAGCTTAAATCCTTCAAGCCAAAATAAATGCATCACTATATGTCACTCAAGCCAAAATTTAAGCCATTCAGGCTGAAGCAATCACCATATAACCCTAATATTGTTGACACAATCAAGGAAGAAGTATTTAAAATGTTGAATGTAAGAATCATTTTTCCTTTTTGTCATTCAACATGGGTGGACAATATTGTCCTAGTGCAAAATAATAATGGTGAAATAAGGATTTGTGTCAACTTCCAAATTTTAAATCAAGCTTCACTAAAAGACAACTATCCTCTACCCATCATAGACCACAGCCTACAAGAAGTCACTGGATCTTAGATGCTTTCTTTTCTTGATGTATTCTCTGGATATAATCAAATTGAGGTAGAATAAGAGGATATACACAAAATGGATTTCACCACTTCATGGGTAACTTTTTCCTACAACAGAATGTCATTTTGCCTCATCAATTCTGGAGAAACTTTTCAAAGGGAAATGGAACTTTATTTTAAATATCTCAAGCACTGTATTGTCATCTATTTTGATGACTACACAGTTTTTTCCATAAGTCAAGGAGATCACTTGAAATATCAAAGCAAGTACTGATCATAATTCGATAACATGAGATATCTTTGAACCCTAAAAAATTTATTTTTGGTGTTACAGAAGGGAAACTCCTTAGCCACATCATGAACAAGGAAGGATCCACATTGATCCTGAAAGGATAAAATCAATTAAGGGACTCTCCTTTCCCATAAGTAAGTAGGGATTTCACTCCTTCTTTTTCAAGGTAAACTTTCTTTGTCATTTTGTTCCAGACTTTTCTGAATTTACAAAGCACATTACTAGTACGATGAAGCCTCAAGAAAGTTTTAAGTGGAGTAAAGAAGGAAAGGATATGTTTGATGGAATCAAGGAAGCAATTGCAAAATCTCCTACCTTGGGTCTGCCCAAAATTTGACATATATTTTATTTTTTACTGATATACTTCTAAGCACACTCTTTTGGTCATCTTAGTTCAAAAAAATGAAGGCATTGAATCATGCATCGCCTTCATGAGTTGTCCACTGAAATATCACGAATTGAAGTATAATAAAATGAATAATCATGCATATTTCATTTTTAAAGAAGTGAAGAGCTTTCAATTCTATATTCTCAACTTCCACGTTATAGTGATGGTTCCAGCATTAGAAATAAAATTAATTCTATCTCAACAGGATTTAGGGGCCAAAAGAGGTAACAAGTGGCCAAGATTCAAGAGTATGACTTTGATATCTGACCATCAAACCTAGTCCAAGGAAATGTTTTATGGAGGTTAATGGTTGAAGATGAGGCTCTCATAACTCAAAATGAAGAAAATTAATGTCGATTTTATGAATGCATGAGTAAGGACTTGCCTCAAGTTCTTTTTTTAAACACCACCAATGAGTGATACTCATATATTGCACACTACCTCACATGTAGAGAGTGCCCAAATCATCTTGATTATAAACAAAGGTAGACTCTTAAGCTGAAATAAGCCAGGTATGTCATCTAGAATCATGTGTTATATAAGAGAGGACTGGATGGGTGTTTCCTAAGATGTGTTGACAAGGAGCAACAAGAAAAGTTGTTAAAGGCTTACCATGACCAAGCTTGTGGTGGACATTTCTCTGTCATAGTGACTTCGCACAAGATCCTTTGAGGTAGGTACTATTGGCCTACATTGTTTTTCATATGCTCAAAAATGGGTTTCTAAGTGCAAGCCATGTTAAAAATTTATGGGAAGACCACAACTTGTTGCACTCCCTCTTTGACCAGTGGTCATTGAGGAACCTTTCCAACATTGGGGCCTAGATTTTATTGGTGTGTTGAATCCTCACTTGAGTGTAGGTCATGCTTACGTGCTCATAGCTATAGACTACTTCACAAAATTGGTGGAGATAATCCTTATCAAATAAGATACCTCTAAAATGGTATGTAACATCCTTAAAGAGAAAATTGTTTATTTCGAAAAACCTCAAAAGGTGGGGGTTGATAATGCAACATATTTTTCATCAATGGAATTGATTGAGTTCTTCTATAGCTACAAAATCTCACTCTCACATGCATTAAACTATTACCCATAAGGGAATGGTCAGGTTGAATCCAAAAATAAGAATATTGTGACAATTTTCCATAAGCTAGTTGACAAAAATCATAGAAATTGGCACAAGAATATTTATGATGCATTTTGGGTAGATAGGAATACTCCGAGAAAGGTAATTGACATGTCATTATTCTAGTTACTTTATGGGATTAATATTTATATTCCTATCATGGTTCAATTTCCTACTCTTTAGTTGGTCAGAGTAGTCGAGGATGGCCAATTCCATGATTCTCTTGATAAGAGAATATTATATCTTGAGAAACTTGGTGAAGATAGGTTAAAGTTGGTTGATCAAATTAGAGAACATCAGTTGAAGGTGAAAAATATCTTTGATAAGAAGGATAAGGTAAGGTATTTTCAAGTCATTGATATTATCTTATTGTGGGCTAAAAAAGGAACCCAAAGGGTATTCATGGAAAATTTGATTCTTTGTGGCTTAGAGCATTTTAGATTTGGGTCCCAGGAAGCTTTTGGAGAAAATAATTTCTATCTTTCCTATTTAGATGGTACCTCTATGGAATTTTCTCGCAGTGGGAAATACTTGAAATTGTAAAAGTAATGAAAGTGGGTTGTCCCCCACCTATACCATAGGTGATTATAGGTTGTGTATTTCCCCTTTCTCTTGTGTTTGTTTTCCCTTTCAAGTGTGGTGTGTTTCCTTTTTTGTATGTGTGCACACTTATCCATTCATATCTACTACTTGTAATAAGACTATATAGCTCAATGGATAAGGCATTGCTCCACATTTTATCCTAAGATTATAGAGTTCATTCTTATTTTTTCCTCACTATGTTTGATCCAAAACAAGTCCCCAAGTTAGATCCAACGGTTGTCATGTATTTTTGTAAGACAAAAATTTCAAACTTGAACCACGACAACTAAGCCCAAGTGTCAAAACTTGATTAAAAAAACTCCTGAACCCCTCTTTGGATAATTTTTCCCTCTTTATACATGCTCATCATGACCTTTTATGTCCTATCAAGGTGTTTTAAAAACTTTCCCTGGTGTTTTAAATGTTGTGACAAGGTCATTCATCTCATACATTGAAGTACTTCCAAAGGTGATTTCTCAAGTAGTCCTAGAAAAGATAATTTTGGCATTTTTAGGATAGGTTTACATCCTCTTATATGTATTTGGAAGTCCATAATCATCTAAACCTAGTAGTGGATAGTCATTAAAGTTATAAAGCTTATTTAGGAAGATTTAGGGAAGTTTTGGAGGTTTGGGAAAATTTGGTGTGAAAGCATGTTTTTCAAGGGTAAGGAGCATATAGTCAAAATTGGCACCTTAAATTTACAAAGGATTTTGGGATTTCTGTAATGAATTAAAAATATATATATTCATTTAAAATATTAAATAACCATCTACATGATGGAATCAATAAATATTTTACAAGACTTGATGTATTCTCATGGCAACTCAGTTTTGGCAGACACAACCTATTGTCCCAAATAATAGGGGGAAAATTTTTATGAATAAAGCATAATTGAGGTCTAAAACCCATCTAATTGTTCTTTTAATTATATTAGGAGTAAAAATCATATAATACTTCATCATAAAATACTACATGGATCTCCAACAATCACGTCGTCAAGTTCTCTCTTGTAATGTACGTTTCTCATACTTCGTCATTTTTTAGAGAGGAAACGTGTCACCTCCTAGTGAGGGGACACTTTTTTTATCCCTATTATATCACTTATCAAGGGGATATAAGGGACAAAAAATGGTTCCCCTTATCATTACTTCCATCTAGTTCTCCACATGACCAAGTTCAACACTCCAAAGGGCATATCTAGCTTAACTCACCATCCTCATCTCGCATCCTTAAGGTGACACTTGGCAGCATCTGGTGAGGTTGAATTTTATTTTCCTCCTTTCCCCATTCCCAAGGGGACATATGGGACACAAATTTTCCCTTCTCTAGCCCCTTCTCTAGTTTTAAATGTGATCAACTTTCAGCCCCTGAGTGTTTAAGCAAGCCTTTCTCCATCTCCCCCTCATCACATCTCATGGCACCACTTGTAGACACCCAAATTAGGTCACACCCTGAAAAATACCCTTCGATTAACATACATCTAACCATAACACCTCCTCACATGATTATTAATTTAATTACCTAAATTAAATTAATTTCCACCTCACCTAGCCACCACATCTCTCCATCTCATCCTATACCTATTCTAAGCCTATTAATTAACCTAGACTAAGTCCCCACTCCCCTTAACTAACTAGGACTCATTCTAACCGTAACCTTAATTTCCTATCATTTATCCAACCAAATTCCCTCTCCATTTAGCACCATTCCACACTCTTGACCTAGAATCAATTTTGAATCGCACCAAAATTGGGAAGAAAAGGTTATTTTTGGCAAAGTATGACCTTTTCTCCCTAACCGAGGTCGGTTATTCCTTGGTCGGCACCAGTCGCCTAACTGTTGTTAGTTCCCTTAAATAAGGATTTCCAATCCTTTAACTAGGTTCCTAAATATTTGTTTTGTGCATTCTTGTAATCTGAACTCTCAAGAATCCAAGCAATCAAATGATGAACCAAATCATTCTAGTTTTTCACCAGCAACCAACCTCTTTCTCCTCAGCTTCAGATCATCCATAGGGAAGCATATAGGGTTCGTTGCCACGGCACTAGACCTAGATCCGTTTCTTCTACAAGAACCTATCAACCACCAACTATCGTCTATCAACCTGTAATCTCCAAATAAGTATATTAATCTCATTGTTAATTTCCATTAGCTTCTGGTATTGATTTCTTTATTCTACAGATTTTCTTTTCTCCTGGATATTTCCTACACCCACCTACCTAACAACCTGCTCATTTTAAGCTCTCTTTCTCCCTAGCCATCTATTTTACCATCTCCGAGTCTTCACATAAATCATAACATCTAGCCTAAGCCTCCCCAACTCTCTATGCAATCACAGAGATCTCCCAATCAGCCCATTTTAACCTTTTTATCTAATTTCCCCTAGCTATGTCGGTCACCCAACTGGTGTCGTCTATTCCCAAGTACTGGTGTCAATCTCCCAACCAATTTTGGTCTCCCAACAAGCGTCGGCCATTGTGACTGGTAATTTCCCCTAGACCAGCAAGCCCATAACTCACTCCAAACCACCCCAAACCTTACCAAATCTCACCCAGACCTCCTTAACAGCCTCTACTACACCTACAAGTCCTTATAAAAAAATTCTCTTTCTAGATTAATTCTTAATTTGCATTATTAGATTAAATCTAGCTTATTGTATTTGTGTAAGAAACCTAAATCATAAAACTACAGTGAGATTTCCTTCTTTTATGTTATTTCTCTTAATTAAGTTGTATTTGATCGTGGATTGACAGCCTTATAAGAAGAACCCTACTTCCTGGATCGAGCTATTGCTAGGCAATCCACTGACCTATATTATTAATGTTATCTTTTGGTCTTGTGTTCTTTCTCATGTATTCCTTTCTAGCCAAAAAGGAGCTCTTCACAATCAATTTGGTCTTCTATAATGTGCGCAACATTCTTCTTCGAATTCACAGGTAAACCTCCTCCCCTTTACCCTTATTTGTTTTATACACAACATTATGGTGAAACATTTTGGCATGCCTGGTGGGACCCCATCTTGTGGGTTCTTTTTTATTTTCATATAGGTTGCATTTTTGTGTTTGTTTCTTTCCTAAAATATTCACTAAAAATCTCTCTCTGGTAAATCCCTTTTCTTTCCATTTTTCTAAAGGAAATATATCTTTTAGTGCTTAAAAGAACACTTCATATTTCTTTTGTACTGTATTAGTGAAAACCATTCCTCTACTTGTTCTTCTATTGTCAACATCGAATATCATTTTTTATTTGGGTTTTAAAATATGTGCATTTCATCCTTTAACTGTTGCATTAGATCACATAAATTTAATTAACAATCACACGGTGGAGGTCATGACCACTTGGTGATTGGATTAGATTGAGCGTAGTTCACATTTCACACACAAGCCAAATCACTTACACAA
Source organism: Taxus chinensis (assembly GCA_019776745.2). Lineage (NCBI taxonomy): Eukaryota > Viridiplantae > Streptophyta > Pinopsida > Cupressales > Taxaceae > Taxus > Taxus chinensis. Next base: position 435,773,771 of record CM034156.1, on the reverse strand, counting down.
TTTACAAATTTATTAAACATATCCTTTCTAGAAAGAAGTCGTTAAGGATTTAACAACCCATTGGCGGTGGGCCCCACCCGTTGTTCTGGCTGGTTTATCATATCAGAGCTCATACCTCATGTACTAAAAGGTATATCGAGGACTCTTTCACCAAAACAGACTTGAAACCAGCCATAGCTTTATTATAGGGCACCTTCATTATCCAAACACTCTATTTCATTCATAGTCAGTCTAAAAGGCATAAGCCACTCAACACTAAAATATGATACCTAGGATTACTGTGTTTTTTAATAGTTTTTGCTTGTGGGACTATTGATTTCTTTTGTCTTCTGCATTTTGAGTTGTGAGGATGATTCATCACTTCTTCTTCTCTTTCACACTGTACCATCATAGCCGGTGTATTTTGGTTTTTCTAAGTGTGGTAGGACATATTTTTCCATACACATCTTCTATGTTGGCTTATTTTGACTTAATTCACTTCAAAATTTAAAAATTTCTTCATCTTCTCAAAGATCTCACTAACCAACATCAGTCCAATGACCATCATCAGTTCCATCATCATACTGATACTGGTTAACTAACCATCATTGATTTCTCTGTGTTTTTTATTATTTTGTCAAAACCAACATTATCTTCTTACATACCAACTTTCTATGTTCTAATTCTTTCAATACACTTATTTCTGAGTCTTTGTCACCCTTAATAGGACCCTGTTATACCTTCTTTACGCATTTCTTATTCAGATTTCCAAATTTCTTGGTTATCCATAGTAACCCACATTGGTCCATCGACTGGCATTGGTCTTCTTGCCTAACTGGCACTAGTTAACTAACTTGTATTGGTCTTTGTGTTTTTTATTTTTATTAGAAACATCAACCTATTTCTATTCTTCAGACATTACCAAACATTTTTTTCTGAGTTCTATCAGTTCTGCAGAGCCTAGAATACCTCTTTTCCACCTTTCATATGGTTTGGACTCGCCAACAAGTGTGAAACCTTGATTTTCATGCTAGTTGTGTACCCTTTCCCTATATCCCTTCATTTTCCTCCATCTCATCTCTGATGGATCCTAATATCATGACTATACCTGTAGGTGATGAGGATTTTTCTGAATTCCTCGATCATAACCTCTTGACCTTGTAGCATTATCTTGTCACCTCCTCCACCCATGATTCATCAGGCCATCCTATCTTTGGGATTCCTACCTCTATGCCTACCTCCGTGATCCATACTTCTACCATCTCCATTCCACATGGTAATTTCGATGTAGCTACCCAATCTATCATCGCATTTCCTACCTCCACCTCACAACCACCTATTTCCCAATTGACCTCTACACCTTCAACATTTTTAATCCCCTTGACATGTTTCATTCCTTCGATATCTTCCATACCCTTATCTACAGCCCCTCATATAGGAGCGCCTTCATCATCATCACCTTACATACATGTGTCTACACAATCGTTAGTGACATTGACAGCTTATACCCCCTTTCAAAATTTGGTCCTTTTTATAACCCAAACTCTCCCATCCATCGCTACAAAGATATTTACACAAGATCCTCCTACCTACACCTTACCTCGGTCACATCCTATCACCTCCACTTCATATTCTGGGTATTTACCTCCCTTTTCTACCAGTGCCTATATACCCACATCTTAATTTTCTTACTCGACACCACCATATATTAGCGGGCCTTCCATGATCTCCTCATCTTATCCACCCCCTTATACCGCAGGGGTCATCCCTCAATCTAATCCTATGATGAATCTTATAAAGATGATGATGGATAAGATGTAGACCCTCGAAGCATCTGTTTTCGACTCTCTCAATGCCTTAACTTATGATGAAATATGTAATGAGCCTATTCATCCATCCATACCTATTCATATGCTCTTCCCTTTAGGAGGTACCACACTTCATTTTTTCATATAAAATGAAGGTTAAAAAATGATTCTAAGGAGCGAGCACCTTAAACTCCAATGTAAACACTCATCTAGATCTTACTATGCACAAACATGTTGTTGTAACATTAAAGGGACCCACCCGCAATCACTCCCATAAGATAACCTTAGTAATAGAATCATCCCACTTTCATTAATGGTAGTAATAATTCCATGTATTAAAACATAGGAGGTAAACCATAAATCCCATAATAGCATACTAGTTATAATATGGGTTGGAGGATCACATGTAAGGCTATAAATAGTTTGTATACACAAGATAGAAAAGTTAGTCGATTGGTATAGATTTTCGATCACACTAAGTTAAGAAAACTCTTAACAATAAACCTTTCAAGGATGAAACCAAGTTAGAAACCTTGTCATCCTGGGCACTATGAGGAGGTTTGCATATATATATAACCCACTTCATGCAAGGTTACTCAATGATAAAGATGTGATCTAAACATGAGTTGCACAAGCTAAGTAGAACAATAAGTCCATATATTAGTCTCAATTTTAATTTCTTCTTTCACATACATCAACATGTCCTTTACACAAATTTTGAATAATTTACTTTACATTAGGTTTATATTTTAGATTTTAGTCATGATTAACTCATAGGGGAAAATGATAAAGATAAGGTCTAGTGAATCTAGTTCAATTACAATTCATGCCAATGTTCATCTATATTACAATATAATTTTTTATATGTCTCTTTAGTGTAGAAAATTAATAATCATAAAAATGCTTAGAAAATAATTGATTTAGATATATCCAACACACTTATACAAATTCATAATATTACAAATATCATTGTTTTTTAAATAGAAATAAAACATTTACGAGATAGGATGATCACCTAAGATTATACATTCATTCTCCTTTTCACCACAACCTTATAGGCATGTAACATCATTGATCATCACAAGGTTGGCATGGATTTCATTCTTCATATCTAGTTATGGTATCATACATCTAAACTTTCTAAAGAAGAGAGATAAAAGTTACTAAAATCACTCATTAGGGTTTCCCAAATCATTCAACACATTTATATTTTAGAGAGAGATAAATCAATATATCCACATGAATTCCATATTTAATTTATATGTCCAAGTTCTATAGAAACTTCATTTCTTCAAACAATTTCAAGTTCATTTACAAGCTAAAGTAAAGTTTAGTGTGAGAGAGAAACATTGTTTTTCAAACAATCATAATTTCTAATTACCATTCTGAGAAAGGTTTAAAAGAGAGAAATTGGTACTAAGAAACATTTCTTGAAAACATGTTATCAAATCTAGCAAGGTTCATCTCATGGGATCAAAATTAGGTTAAAAGGAATTAGCGAAGGTGTAGTTTAAAGTAGCTGAAATGACCACAAAATGACCTCCGAAAAAAGTAACTTAGTGTGCAAACATGAAATGTGTTACTTCCAACCTCTTTTCATATATGGTGAGAACTAGGTGAAGTTTAAATAATCAAATTTTACTAAAATATGCTTGTTTTAAAAGGATTTTCTAGAGGGATTTAGTGAAAAAAATGAGATTTGGAATCAAACGCATTAAGTCAAAGTGGATCTAAAACTGACACAGATAAATTATGTATCGATATGGCAGGTTGAAACTAATTATGGATTTATAATTATAATTCAAAAATGAAGAGGTTGGAGTTGATTAATCATGAATTATTGGTCCAAAATTATTTGATATGGGTTGATTCCAAAATTGTTTCATAATGTCAAGTGATTTCCTCCTACAATTAGCTCGAAAACTCAATTCAAAAGAGTGTTGAACAAAAGGATTGGTGTGTAGATGCTCAAATTTTGTAACTTTTCCTTTGGAAATGAAAATTTTTCTTTCTTCCTATGCTAAAAATGCTCTCATTCTAAGCTCATTTAACATACATACATACATACATACATACATACATACATATATAGATATATTATATATAGATATATATTATATATATATATATCATATATATATATATATATATAATAGTAATATATATATATATAATCCTAGATAGATATATACATACATATATATGTATATATATATATATATATACCTATATATGTATATATATTATATATATACATATATATTATATATACATATATATATATATATTGTATATATATATATACATATATATGTATATATACATATATATACATTATATGTATATATACATATACATATCTATATATGTGTGTGTGTGTGTGTGTGTGTATATATAATATATATATACATATATAGGTGTATATATATATATATATAATAGATATTACATATATACATATATATATATATATATATATATATATACATATACATATATATATGTATATATATACATATATGTATGTATGTATGTATATGTATGTATGTATATTTGTCATGACTTTCCCATGTCTATGGTCAGTTCTATTATTCATATTAATTATCCAAAGAAGTGATCCATCTACAAAAATCCTTCATGGACCTTTTCTTTTCTTTATTAACTACTTATCTAAGACCATACAACACAAGACTGGAACATGTCACAATCTTGGTGGTCCCATTCCTTCTCACCTAATGAATTTTTTTCTAATTTGAGCATCTTATGTGAGTTGTTTCATCTCCCCTAGGTTAGCAATAATGCAAATGTTTAATTTATAGAATCCTATATAAGAAATTCAATTGCACTTTATAACTCACTTGACATTATCATATGTTATTGTAAAAAAATTAAACAATAAAGCACTTAAGGTTCTCTTAAATATTCCTAAAGCAGTTACGCCACATCATTTAAAGCACCAACCACATAGGTCTGAAGCACTCAAATCAGGTTTAAGAGTCTAGCTTCCTTCATTTCCTATAACTGTGCCTTAGCAATTGTAAGTCACTCTTATCATTTCCAAAGGTCTTCGAGGGAAAAAAGTAATTATTCTAAACATAGAAAGCACATCACATCACATTAATAATATAATGGGTATATTTTCAACTCTATAGTTAGCCCACTATCTTTATGTCAATAGATATGAGGGCACTAACAGGGGTCTATCTTAGATATGCATGCACACTTGCTACACTAAGAGAACAATATGAGGCTTTCTCCTACTAGAGGGGATGTAGTGAAACACTTAGATTGGTTTAACTAGGTGCAACACTAAGGGTACTCTATCCTTACCCACGCACTAATTTATCCTTTTGTTATATAATACCGTCATGAAGTGATTAAGATAAATATATAATTTATGAGCCTAATCAGAATGTTAGATTGCAGTAAAATAAATATATAATGAAATACAGAAATAAACCTAAGAAACTAAGCAATAAATAATTAAACCTTAATTGCAAAGAGAGAATAAGAAGCCTTAGCTAATTTGCAGAGTTCTAGAAATTACGTAGAGTTGGAAACTGGAAAATGCGAGGCACTGACTGTCACACCGGAGCATAGAAAAATGTTTATATGAAGACATAAGTTGGACTGGGGCACCTAGAGACGGATTGGGGTGCCTGTGGGTTCCCTAGACCTATTTCTTGGAGCTTAGGTCCTCGAAAATGCTCACAAAACATCCTTTGATGTGTCTCAAGGTGTTCTCTTGTAGTTACCTTCTATTGCTCTGAGGTCTCACCAAGATCACCGAGGTCATGAGAAACCTGCAATAAAGAATAGACCTATAAAACCCTCAAATAGACATCAAATCCAAAAAAATAAAGATGCAAAATGAGAGGTTAGATTTTCCTCAACCACCGCAATGGTGTACTTACAACTAAGCATTGCACTACATCTTAGACCCAATGTATTTGTGTGTGTGTGTGTGGAATTGTGCCCTAGGTTGCTCTTGTGTGTGTCACACTTGGATAACGAGCAAGTAGATAGATGTAAAATGTAGTAAATGTGTGTAGGGAATAGAACCAACTTCCCTTCTATGAAGTTTGATGAAGAAAACCTTCCCTTGTGTCCCTTGTGATGGAGATAGATAGATTAAATGGAGTTATTAGATGCCTTGATGGATGAAACCTTAGGTGGTGATAGATAGTGCTTAGTGATTGGTCCTTTATTATTATCACATAACATTATATTTATATGATTCCTTTACTTGAGTTTCATAATTAACCTTGAAAATTATGACTACCAAAAATATAAGATGCTCAAATAGCTAGAAAGGACCCAAAAGTGTGAGTAAATTACAAAGGGGACAAGAGTGCCCAGAGGGGATGAGGATGCCTGACATTGGCATCTTGGTTGGGTGCTAGTCTCCAGGATGACAAATGTCGAAGAGTAAAAAGGTAGACTAAGCAAGTAAGGGTGCAATACTGAAAGTAGCAATAGAAAGCAAAGAAAGGTGACCAAAGACATGGGTTAATTAGTAATTTTCTTACTTAGGAATCATATGAATAGTAGTATTTGACTAGGACTAAATTACCCAAAGTGCATGATTGTGTGTTTGCATTTGCCCCCTCTATATGTTGGTGAGTGGAAAGCTTGGTAACATAAAATAGATAGAAATACATTCATGATAACCATGTAGATTGATAACAAAAATGTTTCAAAGGATTAGACAAAGTGTAGAGTAATAAAAAAAGTGAAGTGTGGATGCGAAGGAGGAGAAAGTGCAAAAAGTGATGAAAATGAACCTATGGTGGAAATTGATTCTATAAAATATGAATTTTATAATGAATCTAAGAGTACAACAATGTAATAAATGAAATATACTGAAATATAAATGTTATTTAATTTATTTGATAATTTAAATGAAATGACATGAAAGGGGAAATGTAGTAACCTGAAATGAACTTACATCGTAGTGATATGGGACTGAACATAGAGTGATGAATTGGAAAAATAGAGTGTCACAACTAGACCTTCAAAAAATTGTAGCAGGGGAAGATCTATGATAAACTAGTCTTCCCGGGGAAGGATAAGGGCATCTGTCGAAGGATGTTGCGTTGTGGTTTGAAATATGGGTGTCATGTTCTGTGGAACAAATTGGAAATTTGATTTTGGTGTGGTCACTTAGGTATTTGCAATACTTCTCCTTTAATCACGAGTTAATGTCACGCTTTATTTCACTAATGTTGTCATGTAAAACCGCAATGATGAATCGCCTACAAAGAACTTGACACAAAGACATGAAACCCTAAAAAAATAAATATGCATATGAAGGGGTTAGGCTGTCATTAACAACTACAATGGTGGTCTTAAAAATAAGTGTTGCATTGTACATCTCAAACCCAATGTATTTCTATGTCAGATTTTCTATGTAATAATGTTCCTAAGAATTCCCTAGTGCTAATGATGGGTAGATAGGAAGTAATGGCCAGATAAAATGCAAAATGGTGAATGGAATAGAATAAACTTACCATTTCCTATCGAGTGTGTGATGAAAAATAGTGTGCCAAATACAATTCCCTTTCTCTATGTAGAGAGCTATCCTTTAGTATAAATAGTTCCACCCATAAGCTAGTATGTATTTCATGTTTATATAAGGATATCTTGCTCAAATTTCAAAATTAATGAACCGAAATCCCAATTAGTACCTAAGGAAGATGAGAGGGAAAATCCAAAGTGACCGAACACAAATGTATAAATTAAAACCAAGTGTGATGGGGACTAAGGTAGCCTTAGAAATCCACACCAGGGAACCCCATGTGCCATAATCCATCCCTAGGAACCCTAGTCAAGAAAACTAGAGAGGACAAGTGAGTAAATAAAAATAGATAAGACTCCCTGAGAGATAACCAGAAGTTGTCCGGGTGTGTGGTGACTATGTGATATAAATGAATGAACAAATACGTACTGGACTGACAAATGGACTAGGGGATGGGTCATTCATTGAATAATTTTCTTACGTAAAATCCATATATAAAAAAACATACTTTACTAGATATTAATAATAATAGTAAGTGTGTGATTTTGTGTCTAAATTTCCCCCCACTTTATGTTGGTGAGTGAAAATCTTGATAACATAAAGTAAATAGATATGCGTACCTGATAGAATTATGGAAGAATTCCATGTTGTAGAAGTAACATGCAGATGTGGTAGAAGTAGCGTGCCAAATGAGAACACATATAGCATGTCAAACCATGGATCATCATATGTCGATCCATGTAGCGTAATGAGAGACATGGGACCATTATGAAGTGAACACTAAGCGAGATTGATGATTGGATGTTTCAATTTTCGACTTTCATTGATGGAGATGATGTGATGGGGTAGGGAGTGATTATTTCTCAACCTGATTGTGTATGTGTGTGATTTTGGTGTCTTGCCGCCATAAGAAGAGTGTAGGGAGAGAGGTTTAGTTTTACTCTCTAACCTTTAACTACATCCTCAAAAGGTCTAGCCACTTGCTGATAGACAAATACCAAATTTTTTGATTTGGATCCAAAATTTTTTTGATCAAATTAGTGAAAACCACATAGGATCAGTATAGGAAAGGTAATGATGTCTCATTTTCCCACTCCAAGGGTGTCGCTGCAATGTGTATGAGATGGATTCCATGTTAGGTCATCTGGAAGTAGTCACAAAATGTAGAATAACTTCCCATGTTAGGTCATCTGGGAAAGTAACGAATATAACTCCCAAGTTAGGTCATCTGGGAGGATGAATGTGTTGTATTGTATTGATTGATGGTGATTTAGAATATTAGAGAATTGAATGTGTTGTCAATTGATTGATTGTTATTTGATTGATTTAATCATTGGTTACTCATTAGGTCATTATATTTTATGAACTTGTTTCCCCTATGATTAGGTCATTAGGGGGAATCATAGAAAGTGGTGTGAAATGTTGTGTGATGTATGAGGAAATTTTGAAAATGAGGAATTAGAAATGTAGAATGATCGTGTAATGGTGTGAGGGGAATTATAGGATAATCCTGATTGTATGCATCCCCTTTCAACGAAAGGGAGAGTGATGATGAGAATGAACATTGAGTCGAAAATTAAGCATGTAATGAATAGATAGTGTTTATGATAGATGTCACAAAAGTGTGTGTATATTGAGTTGAAACAATGTTGAAGGAGGAATATAGTGTTTGTGAAATGTGTATGATATGATAGTAAGTGGAAGAATTTTAAAAATAATGTCAGCAAACAAGATAAGAATCAGGAGTAAGGATGCTCAAGATATGATCAAAAATCATGCGATGTGTATTAGTTGAAAAATAGGTGTGAAATAATGACCATAATAGTGGTAAGTGAATGGATATTTTACTATAAATAGTAATGTGAAAAGTGATTAGGAAATTCATTTTGATTATTGCGCAAGTGTGATTTGGAGCTTTGGGTGTGCAAGGATGCCTCAAGTGAGAGCACCATGATTGAGTCGGTTCGAGATAGTGGTGGTGACTGATGGCATCACGTATGACATGGCAGAGATGGTAAGTGTGATTTTTTTTGAAAAATGTGTTGATATTAGTTGTTTTTGATGAATTTTTGTACAATTTTTTTATTTTTGAAGTTTCTTGGCATTTTGTACTTGCACAAGAGTGGTGAAGGCACTAATGACCTTTCATAACACTAGCACCCAGACATGGGTGCTGGTGACCTGCTCCTGGGTTCCCCATTCCTACTCCTAGGAATTGACTCATGTCCTAGAAGTCTTAGGTTGAGTCCAGAGTGATGTAAATGTGATTTTTGATGTTGGTTAATGTCGATAGGTAGCATGTGTTTGTATATGGTATGAGATTCTAATGGGTTATTTGTTTCGGTTTGTGTTGTGTAGAGGGATATCCATTCAAGGGAGTTTTGTGGTGGCTTCATTTGAGTACATTGCTTGGATTGGGTTTATTAGATGATGAGTGGGATGTTATGGACCGTGTCATGAATTGTGACACATAACGAGGATGGGGGATGTGCCCCATAATATGCCTATGTCAACAACTTTGTGCGAGAGATGGTGTGCAGACACTTGCACCTTTTGGCTACCTATAGGGGAGATGATAGTGACATTGGAGGATGTATATCCCATACTGTGATTACCTATTGTTGGTGAGAGGGTACAGTTGATGGTTGTGGATGATGTATGGAGAGATAGATGAGGGCTGCTAGGTGGTATTTTATAGGGACTGAGTTCACATACGAGGTCCCATATCAGTTTAGATACTATTTTGAGATTAAGGGTTTTGTAATTTGTGGAAGTTTATATTGCCATGTTGATTGCTTATTAGCATCATCTATTGCAGTAGAGGGAGGTGGTGTAGGCATCTTGTATAAGATGCATGACATTTTCCATCGGATAGAGGAGGAGGGTACTAGATATGCTTGGGCACAATGTGTATTGGCCCATCTGTATAGAGATATCTATACAGATTTACACAGGAGGAGCACTGTGGTGGGATTAGAGAGACTACATTGTTACATGTATGGGCCTATGATCATATTGCGATATTGAGGCCAGTTGGTGGACCTCGAGGAGAGTGGGCTGAGGCCAGACATATTTGTCTGAGAGATGGATAGGTTTTCATGGCAAGAAGATGGATACAGATACCTATAGAGCGATGATAGATCGTATGGGGCCGGAGGCCATGATATGGAGGCCATACCGAGACTACGTAAGGATGTCCCGAGGATGTAGTAGAGCTATGATGTATACCAAGGACTATGTGGCTAGAGGATAAATTTCCAAGGGTGAACGAGTTATTCTAGTGGAAAATGTATCAATGATAGTTTGGTATGGCCTAGGATGTGTCCCCTAGAGGCATATGTATGGGTTAGATATGTAAACACTAGGAGGGATGTTGAGCTAAACCAGGTCCCATAGGAGAGTAGCTAGTACCATTTGGGCCAATGAGGTTGATGCAGAATAGAGTCGGATATACGTATATGATGTGTGTACCATTGGCATACCGTCATCATGGTGGGACGACATAGATGGCTTTTTTATTTCTAGTGTTGAGGATACATCGGGATTACCACAGGGAGGAGCCATAGAGGGGAAAGACATGCCCCTGATAATGTAGATGCATGGTTATAGCAGAGCATGAGTATTTTTATAGCCTGTTGTATGATTTGTTAATTTTATGTGATGGTCATGATTGGTCTAATTTGTTGTTATATTGGTTTAGGTGATGGTATTGGTCCTTGATTATGGAAACATCTATTATCACATTGATGGATAATGTTTCCATGATATTCTTGTCGGGTGGAGGGATGTTGGAGTCATGTAGAACATTGAGGTGATTGCCCATTTGTGTTTGAGCTAGTGGCCATAGAAGTAGTGACATGTATTGCTACTGAGTGAGAAAATGGATGTGAAGGAATGACACATAGATGAGCTAGAGAGGTAGTTGAGTGGTTGTCCTTTAGCACAGGATGTGTTTGTCAAATTCATATCCAAAGTTGAAGTTTGCAGATGTCATTTGACATAAGGTGACTACTACTATGGAGTAGGTGCTGAGAGATATTGAGGTATGATGAACAATGCACGTAGAGTTAGTGGTATAGGCATCAAGAGTAGAGAACTCAACAATACAGAAGTGACAGTGATAGGAGATATGAGTTTTATTGATGTATTTGATGTAGAGGAGTTTCCCCCAGTGATGAGATATTTTACAACTATGATTATAATTGATATATGGAGCGATTACATTTATTGGAATAATGATGATTGTATTGATGTGTATGTATTGACTGTTCATGATGTATCACTGATATCAGATTTGTGAATGCATTGTTGCAATGATGCAATGTATTGTGTGAATATTGTTCATTTGTTTATCATCAACTTGTAATTATTGCGTAAATAATTTGATATGTGATGATGATAGTATAATATGTGATTAAAACATAACATTTTGTATGAATTCTTGTTATTGGAAAAGTGTGATATGAGATGTAATAGTAGAATGAAGCATAATGTTAGTATGAGATAGGGGACAATATTAGTGATGCCCCCCGCATATAGATGTGAGGTTTTTAGATAATAGCCCTCATCATTAAGAATAACCATAAAAATAAGAGTGCATCATCATGATGATTTGATAGAGTCTCATAGATGAAGCGATACAGCATGTGAAGAGAGAGTTATGATTGTAGAAAATAACTCAACATTCTGTAAGAACCAGTAAAACATGAGTTCATCGGGGGGTAAGGTGATAGAAATCACCTACCAAAGACCAATCCATGTGAAAGCATGTGGAATGAAAGCAGCATGAGCATATGAACCAAACTGAATGTCAAATGGAGAATGGTGGGATTGTGAATGTCAGGGTTGTGGAAGTGTTGTGGAATGTGAACGTTGTAGCATGATGCAGTGGATGAGATGGATGAGTTAGGATGCAATGGTGCAGTGATGGATCATATGATAGCGATTAACAACTGTGACAATGGATGGAAAACATGATTAGCACTAGATGGAGGAGACAACTCAACTGGATTAGGGTAGCTCGTGGATCATAGGTAGAAGTAGATTTAACCACTCACGTGAGTTCAGAGCCAAAATGAAATAATTCCCTTAAATTTTTTTAATATATCATGAATTCATGAAGGAATCATTGTCCCTATGGCCATTGATATGGAATGATAATGTTAAAGTAGGGACGATCACAACTGATTTTAAACAATGTTGTGAAATGATGTTGGTTAGGAAGGTCAAGTTTTTCACTTATCACTTGATTTTGTTAATCATGCTAAGACATCATGTGGTCAAGCATGAACTGAGAGAAATGTGATGGGACACGTGAAACAGATCATAGAAGATCAGGGTTATAGGAAATGCAGAGGTAAGAACAAGTGATGCCTAGACACGATGTCTGAGAAAGGATAGTTTGCACCCGTGGGAGATGAAGATCTGTATGGATGCTAGAGACTACAGAAATGATCGAAAACTGGATGATGTAGTGGTATAAAAATAGGACTGATCTATAACTTGTTCACTTTTGGTTTCCTTTATATCACACTTGGATTGTCAAGCATACCTGTAAATTTTTACACAAATATCCTCTTGCAATCGACCCTAAAAAAAGACATCAAATCCTAAAAAGGAAAGATGTAGAATGAGGTTGTTAGGATGCTCATCCTCAGCTATCACTAATGGTGTATGTTACGAAAGAAAAGAGCGCTGCACTAACATCTGTAGACCCAATGGGTAGTTTCTATGTGATTGTGTGTGCAATAGTGCTCCAGGTAGTGTCACCCTTTTGCCAATGATGCCAAGATAGTGGGCGGAATAACTAGATAAAATGATAAATGTGTGGATGCAAAATAGATAGATTGAAGACTCCCCTTCCCATGCAGTTTGTAAAAGAAACGATAACCAAATCGTACCAAGCCAAGAACATAGATGTTAATCAAACACCACAATCAATAAGATGAAAGTAATTCGCCAGAATAAATTTACACAAAACCTTTGCAAATAAATGAGCAGAAATATCATATATTATTATGGAACTCAATGAAATACAATGAGAATGGGCCTTGTTTATATAGGCAAGGAATAACAATCTAAGAACCAGTCAAGGTCGTAGATCAAGCCATAAATCATGGAAAGAACTAGTCATCAAAGAACTAGTCAAGTCCATAGATTTATGAGAGAACTAGACATCAAGGATCTAGTCAATACCATAGATCTAGGAAAGAACTAGGAAATACCATAGATCAAGGAAAGAACTATACCTAACAACTAGATAATATCTCCTAATATCTAAATAAATAAAAAGAAATATCCACACACATAAGTGGGTGAGGATAAATACAATAAAGGTAAATAATGTACCTAGGTGAACATGAGCTAAGGTAAATACCTACTCTAACACCCCCCTCAAGTGAAGCTAGGGGCCAAAATAGAAGTGGCATGTCCACAGTATGAGTCCAGACAACTAGGCCTGATGAGGTACTCATGTACAATATATCCATGAAGAAATCTCAAACCAAAAGAAGGAAAGAATCCTGCTATAAGGAAAGAGAAAGAAGAAGAAGAAGGAAGATGTTCTCATGAACACCCCCCAAGAACAACTTCCGAAACCCCAAACATTCCACGTAACTCAAGGTAGCGAGGTGATGCAAAAGGCTTCATAAAGATGTCTGCAACCTACTGCTGAGTTAGAAGGTACTCTAAGCAAAGAATTCCATCCTGAATGTGTTGCCGAATGAAGTGGATGTGTATCTCAATATGCTTGGTCTGCTGGTGCTCAACTGGGTTGTGAAGAAATTTGAATTATACTTTGGTTGTCACACCAAAGTACAGTATGTGAATCCTATGGTTATCCAAACTCTGTCAATAACTGGCGAAGCCAAAGAATCTACTGACTCGCTGTAACTGCTGCCCTGTACTCTACCTCTGAAGATGAAAGTGCAATAGCCTGTTGCTTTTTGCATGCCCAAGCAACTGGAGAAGAACCAAGACAAAAAAGATAGCTAGAAGTGGAACGCCTGTCATCAATAGAACCTGCCCAATCTAAATCTGTATACCCAACCAACTGAGTAGAGCCCCTAGTGTAGTGTAGGCCAAAGTGGGAAGTGCCATGCAAATAGTGTAAAATCCTTTTAGCAGCCTGCCAGTGACTACTATGAGGAGAATGTGCAAACTGAGATACAAGCCCTACTGCAAATGAAATATCAGGGTGAGTATGGGTCAAGTACATGAGACTCCCAACCAACTGCCTATATAATGTAGGATCACAAAGTGGTGTGGTACATGTGGATGTAAGAGTAACTCCAAACTGAAAAGGAGATGGACTTGGCTTGCAATCAGCCATATCAAAGCACCTAAGAAGATCATGGGTGTACTTTTGCTGACTCAAATGAATCCCTGAATCTATCTGAGAAATCTGCAAACCAAGGAAATAATGCAATAACCCAAGATCTGTCATGTCAAACTGTGTAGAAAGAGCCCTCTGAATACTCTGAATGTGGGAAGAAGAGCTGCCAGTAAGTAACAGATCATCAACATATAAGACAAGTATCACAATATCCTCACTGACATGTTGGAGATACATTGTATGATAGGAGTGGTAATCAACAAAACTAGTAGATAGAAGAAATCAATCCATCTTTCATACCAAGCCTGAGGGGCTTGTTTAAGACCTAGAGAGACCTTCGAAGCTGAGAAACAAGAGAAGAATCCTGAACAAATCCAGCCGGCTACTCCATATATATTTCCTCTTGTAAATCTCCATGTAAGAAGGCACTCTTCACGTCCATTTGGTATATGGGCCACCCCTATGATGCAGCAATAGCAAGTACAAGGCATACAAAATCCATCTTGGAAATGGGTGCAAAAGTCTCAGAGTAATCAATACCTTCAACTTGTGAAAAACCCTTTGCAACAAGACGAGCCTTATACTTGTCAATGGACCCATCAGCTTGCATATTTGGTTTGGTATACCCACTTACACCTAACCATATTTCTTCCTTTAGGAAGAGATACCAAATCCCAAGTATGATTCTTCATCAAAGAAGAATACTCAGCTGCCATCGCATCATCCCACTCCTATATCCCATGAGCCTTTGAAAAAGACTGTGGATCCTCAGAAACTACCTGACACAAAAGTCTAGAACCTGTAGAATGTGCGTGATGATGCCTAGTGGGTGGAAGATCCTCTATGAAAGGTGTTGCCTCAGAAACTGTAGTACAAGCCCACTTAGGCATAGTGACAACATCAGTGGGAATAAGATCCTCAATGGCATCTATAACCTCCTCATCAATCTCCTCAAAGAAAGGATCCTCAAGATGAGATGAAGAAGAAGAAGGAATGGAAGAAGATGAAGAATCATGAGGAGTGAAATGCTCATCAAACTGAACATGTGTTCGAAAAATAACATCATGTGTATCAGGATCTAAAAGACAATAAGCTCTCATGTCCTCACAATACCCTATAAAGATCAAGGGTTTACTCTTCTTATCCAAATCTTTCCTTTTCTTCTTTAGCACAAAGGCCCAAGCATGGCTCCCAAAGACTTGAAAAAATGAGACATCTGGCTTAGTGTTGGACCAAGCTTCCTCTAGAGTCAAATGCTCAAGTGTTCTGTGTGGTGTGCAATTCTGAATATAGTTAGCACAATTAACTGCTTCTACCCAATAGATAGGAGGTATATCTCTAGAATGCATCATACAGTTAGCCATTTCCTTCAAAGTTCTATTCTTCCTTTCTGCTAAGCCATTTTGTTGTGGAGTATGAGGAACAAAATGTTGGTGAATAATGCCTTGAGTTTCAAAAAAATTAGAAAACTCATTGCTGAAGTACTCCCCCCCATTATCAGTGTGAAGGTTCTTTATGCTACTAGAAGATTGTTTCTCAACCAAAGCCTTGAAGAATTTGAAGTGTGAAAAAACATCACTTTTGCACTTGAGAAAATAAACCCAAGTACGCCTCGAGAAATTATCAATAAATGTAAGTGCATACTTAGCTCCATTGAAAGACGGGGTAGGAAAAACCATCAAGTCACTATGCACAAGCTCAAGTGGTGAAGAAGCTCTCTTAGAAAAATTCTTAGGAAAAGGATCTTGGTGTTGTTTCCCTAATGCACAACCATGACAAACTCCCTCAAGACAAGAAACTCTAGGAAGACCATCTACCATACCATGAGTGCTCAACTCCTTCAAATATCTGTAATTGAGATGTCCAAATCTTTCATGCCAAAGCTTACTCTCTGAATCTACATGAGAAACCAATCATGTCCCTATAGAAGAAGTGTCATCAAAACCCTCAAAGTGATATAGTCTAGAACTATGATCAACAATACCCTGAGCAACAAGTGAATAAGGCTCCAACAAAGTTCTTACTTCTACCCCATGTGGTGTAAAAGTCACTATTTTCCCTTGACCAAAATGACAAATTTGATATACAGAAAGAAAATTTGTAGTGATGTTAGGAACATATAGTGCATCTTGGATATTGCCACCATCAAGTTGTATATCACCTTTTCCCTCAACAGAAAGAAAGGAAGAATCTCCAACCTCAATTTTGGAAGTAGAACTCAAACCTAGAGAAACAAAAGACTCCTTGGAAGAAGTCATGTGATGAGAAGCACCAAAATCTATAACCCAATTGTCTGCAAGTGGTGACTGAGATCTTCCAACAACATTAAGTGCATTTCCATGCTGATTAGAAGGAGGTGTAGTGGAGATAGAAATTTTGTGTTTCTTGACTGCATCCTCTAAGGCTTGCATTCACTTATAACACCTATGTTCTTCATGATTACTACCCCCACAAAAAGAGCATGAATGGCTAGACTTATTCTTGGATTTAGAAGAATCCTTGGGTTTTCAGTTGTTTTCTTTGGGCTTAGGAGCATTTTGAGATGGAGAAGGTGTGGATTTGGTTTTGCTTTTTTATTTTCCTTTGCCCTTAGGATTAGATGCAACTAATGCCTTTTGAGAGGTGGAAGACTCAAGGTGAGACAATTTTGATTCTTCCCTAGTAAGGCTTTCACAAAATGTTTCTAAGTCAGGAATGTTGAATTTTGTCACCTAAGGCATTCATGCTAGAGAAAAAAGTTAGAAGCAAAAATTTGGAATGGTCCTCTCAACTTGGATAGAATCAAGTAAACACACTTTTCATCTTTCTTATCTCTTCCACTCCCCTTCAGCTTATGTCAATAAATGCATTGAAATTGGTAAGGTAGTCTATAATTGTTGGAAAATCTTCAGGATTAAGAGAGGTGATCTCAATTTCAAGTTGCATGGCTCTCATATGATCCACCTTACCAAATAAATCCTCCAATTTCTCCCATATTTTGAAAGGAGAGTCACATTTTTCCAAATGAAACAAAAGACTGTCACTTGCATAAGTTCCTATCAAACCCATACACTCATCAAATTTGCATTGGTACTGAAATTTCTCATATTCTCTAATGAACACTTGTTGTTCTAAAGAAGCTAAAGCCCATAACCCTTTCTACTTAATTATTATTTCCATTCTTGGTGGAATCACAAGCTTTAAGCCCTCATATGACCATACCATATGACCAGGGGCTAAGGATTTCAATGGTACAACAGAAAAATACCAATTCAGATCTCTATAAATGGTCGAGTTTGTAGTCAATCTTATGGTTTTTCCACCTTCTTGATGCTATGGAAGCCTTAGTTTTGTATTAAAATGCATGCAACAACAAAATATGGATAAATCTTGAATATATAAATATACAAAAAAAATCTTTGTAAAACAAAACTTACAGACGAATGTCAACAACAATCTCCTGCTCTGATACCATAAAGGAATGATAACCAGATCATACCAAGCCAAGAACACAGATATTAATCAAACACCACAATAAATAAGATGAAAGTAATTCACCAGAATAACTTTACATAAACATTTGCAAACAAAGGAGCAATAATATCATATATTATTATGGAACTCAATGAAATACAATGAGAATGGGCCTTGCTTATATAGGCAAGGAATAACAATCTAAGAACCAGTCAAGGTTGTAGACCAAGCCATAAATCAAGAAAAGAACTAGTCATCAAAGAACTAGTCAAGACCATAGATTTATGAGAGAACTAGACATCAAGGATCTAGTCAATACCATAGATCAAGGAAATAACTATACCTAATAACTAGATAATATCCCCCTAATATCTAAATAAATAAAAAGAAATATCCACACACATAAGTGGGTGAGGATAAATACAATAAAGGTAAATAAAGTACCTAGGTGAACATGAGCTAAGGTAAATACCTACTCTAATATAATAATAAGATATAATCCATAATAGGTTTAGTCTTGCCTTGATGTGAAGTAGGTAGATAATCATAGGTAACTCTAGGGCCATTGTTTATGATAAAATGATGGAGAAAATCTTCCTCCATGTCACAATAAGTGCTAATAGATCTGAATGGGAGATGAGTATACTACTGTAAAGCATCATTGGTAATAGTATGTCTAAATGCCTTAAGAAATAATCGGTCATTATAATAGGAAGTCATAGCCATGTGGTAATGTTTAAGATGCAAGTAAGGGTTTCCAGTACTATCGAAACATGTAAAGGTAGGCATGATAAAATCCTTAGGAAATGTTGAGTTAGGAATCTTCTTAGGAATAGGTTTGTTATGCAATGAATTGTTATCAATGGAATCATAGTAGGCATTGCTTTCTAATGTGAGTAATTAGATCTGAGATTATAACTACCTAAAAGCATGCATGAGAGACAAGATATCCTATGAAGGAATAATAGACGATGGAAATAATGTGTTAAGTAGTTGTAAATTTCCATTATGAGTGATTATATGAATATGAAGAGGGGATAAAGGAGATTTTGATGCTAAGGGCACACTAGGTGTAGGTTCTGAAGAAGCTATAGGTGATGCAAGACATAGAAAATCCATAGAAGTAATAGGAATAGCATTGAAAACACCCTTAAGAGATGGATCACCAAATAGAGGTGCTATGATATGAGAAGATGAACTAGGCAATGAAGATGGATCAATAATAGGTGGTGAAATAGAAATGGTGGGAGGATATGAACTAATATATGGAGAGGAATCATGCATGACATTAGATACAACCTCAAAAGAAGATGATAATAGAGCAAGAGATTCACACTCAGTAATAGGTAAAGTGGCAGAATCATGACTATCAATTATGTCATCAAAATCAGAGCGAGACTTAGATATGAAAATTTCATTAAGTATATCATCAATTAGATCATCAACATAGGATGAATAAGAATACAAACTAGTATGTGATGGATCATGAGAAGCAATTTCAGAAATAAGAGAAGTATAAGATGCAACTATAGTAGAGGTCTGACTAGGAGGAGAATCAATATGTGAACTATGGTCAACACCGAGAATGTAATCAATAAGATAATCATCTATAACTTCTTTGGATATTACAAAAGGAGGATCGTGACTAATCGGATACCATGGTGTACATCGAGTGAAAGCCATCACATCAAAAACAAGGCCAATAGTATAATTTTCAAAGCTAATAGGTATATTGCATTCGTTGGCTAAGAGTTGTTGAATATCATCCAACATAGTAGTACTGTTATAAAGAGCCATGAGTTCATTAATGGAAACCTCATCATAGATTGCATTGACATGAACATGAGGCATGATGAGTTGAGAAGGAGAAGAGCTATCCTCAACCATTAGATTTTGTAGCGGATCATAGGGGAAAATGTTCTAATCTACGTGTTCACAAAAATGATTCTATAAAATCTGAATTTTATAATGAATCTAAAAGTACATCCATGCAATAAATGAAATATACTAAAATATAAATGCTATGTGATTTATTTGATAAATCAAATAAACTAAAATGAAAATGGAAAGGTACTAATGTGAAAATAAATCACCTCACAGTGATTTGAGACTAAATAGAATGCTAAAATGGAGGAACAAAGTGTCGCAAAGAACCTCAAAAAAGTATAGTTGAGGTAGATCTTGCTAGATTAGGGTGTCTTGGGAAGGATGATGGTGCCTGAGATACCTTAGTCTGAAATATGGATGCCCTAGTCTTTGGAACAACTCGAAATATGATCCTGGTATGGTCATTACGTTTTCACAGTACTTCGCCTTTGGTCATGTGGATGTCACACCTAGTTTTTTAATGTCATTGTGAACCTACAATGAAGAATCACCTATAAAACCCCACACAAAGCATCAAATCCTAAAAAAATAAAGATTCATATGAAGGGTTCGAACTATCCTTATGAGCCATAATAGTGGTCTTACAACTAAGGGTTACACTACATCTCAAACCCAATGTAGTTATGTGTGATTATGTGTGCAATAATGTGCTAAAGATTCCTTGGCGCTAATGACGCAGAGATGGGGGAAATAACTAGATAAAATGAAAAATGATGGATAGAATAGAATAGAATTCCCTTTCATATCCAGTGTGTGATGCAGAATAGTTCCCAAATGTAATCCCTTGCTCTATGTAGATGGTTATCCCCTAGTCAAAATAGTTCACTCATTAGATAGTGTGTACGTTGTGTTTATATAGGGATCTCTTGCTCAAATTTCGACACTGATGACCCGACATGTCGAGTAGTACCTAGGGAGATGCAAGAGAAAACTGGAAAGACCAACCTTGAATGTCTAAATTAAAACCAAGTGTGATGGGGACCAGGTGCCTAAAAATCAAGACCAAGGCACCCTAGGTGCCCTAATCCCTCTCTAGGCACCCTAGTCAGATACTGGTGATGACAAGTGAGTGAATACTAACAACTAAGACTCCGTACGAGATGACCAAAACTGCAAGTGAGTGATGATTGTGCAAGACAAATGACAACAAAGACCTACTATACTGATGACTAGACTAGGGGATGGGTCATCAGTGAATAATTTTCTTACGCAATACCCATATATAAAACAACATACTTGGCAATATAATAGTAGTAGTAAGTGTGTGATTTTATACTACATAAACATGTGTGTAGATGTCACGATGTACCTATTATTGATGTGGATGTTTGTGATGTTGTTATTGTTGTTGTTGGCGTTGTCGTGATGTTGACTACCGCTTCCCATGCAAATGGACCTACTAAAGAGAAGCTCAAAAGTAGTCAAATACACATTTATCTGATCAATATGTAAAAAGTGTGTAAGGAAAGTATGTAAAAATGTTGAAAATGTGAAAAAGTAACATGTGCACCTGATCCATGATGAGAAAAGGGGGTAGAAGAGGATCTTGTAGATGATGTTGATGCACGAGTTTTTCAGGAAATATCACACCAGTGAAATGGAAGAAGTGTAGGGAGAATTTTTTGGTGTCATCCTCCAACCTTTAATTGTTTCTTGCTATGTAAAACACCACTAGAAATAGTGTGCATATGCCAAGGATTGTTTGCACTGTAAAATTTGTTTTGTATGGAGTTATGGAGGTTGTGTTGAAATATCAATCATTGTGTAATTGCCCCCTAGTCTCAAACATCCAGGAAAGACCGTTGTATTGCCCCCTAGTTTTATGCATCTAGGAAAACTTTTTGTGCTAAGGACCCAAGTCTTATTCTAATCCCTATCTAAAATGGACAATTGTGTTGTACCAGTATCATGTTGTGTATGACATTATATGGGGTGATTGTTTCACCCAGATCATTCCCCCCTCGTTTGGGGTGCATGCGACGTCGTTGAAGGAGTATGCGGTACAAAAGAGGACCAAACGTTGTGCTAAAATTGTGACCTATAGGGGAAAGGGGATGTGTTTAGTAGAAACCAAGGCACATGAAAATAAGTGGCTAGGAAAAACAAGTGTTAGTACAAGAAAATAAAAAACGCTCATATAAGAGATGAAATGTAAGCTAAGCAAATAATTTGTACGCTAAGACGTAAGTAGAAGACAATGTAGACAACAAAAAGTGGGTTGCAAACATGGGACATCACTCACGATGTCACAAGACAATCAATTTTGTAGTGGCCACAAGCACTTAGAGAACAAGCAAGACATGGGGCAAAGCCCGAAAACAATGACAAGTAAAGGCAAACAAGAAAAAGCAATGTAACAGATAACCATGGAAGAAAATATTCCTGCAAAACAAATGTTGCACATGAAGCACCTGTCAACACGTTAGAAAGATAAAAAAAGATGTCAAAGCATGTATAATTTGATAAAGTAATGTGCTATGAAACAAAATGAAATAATAGCACCTGTGGTGTATGAAATTAGATGCCCCCGGGAGCCATTATAGGACTAATAATAGGTATTGTGCCAAACATTCATGCTGCATGTATAGATATGTATAATTTGCGATCACAACTAGAAAGGAAAGTGAACGGGCATGTGTGTATGAAAAGATAATGACATACAAGATATCTATCAAGCATGTGTAATAAGATGAACATGTAAAATCATAAGTAAGCAAGAGTAAATGTAACTAAGATATACAGTATGTTGTGGATAAGATGGAATGGAATGCAGTGTGAATGATAAGAGCAATGTGCCCCCAAGTGGATGTGTATGTATGTAATGAGGTTCATTTATTTATGCCCCCTCAGTAGTCAAGAATGAACCGTAAATGGGAGTGCCTCATCGGGAAATTATTTGAGCGATGTGTTTTCGTGCGTTAGAAAGAGTTAGTGAATGAACTACAGAGGGTTGACTATAAAATTATGATGTGTAGATGATATCGAATGTGACATAAGCATGAGTGTTGTAGAATGAGGTGATAGAATGTGTGATGATTTAGCCTAAAGCATATATAACTAGATGATTGAGTGGAATGTTAACAAGCGTGATGATGTAGCACAAAGTGTATATCATGAAATGGATGGATGGAATACAAGAAAACATGACAATGTAGCACAAGGCGTATATCACGAAATGAATGAGTAGGAAACTAGAAAGGGGTGATGATTTAGCGTAAAGTGTATATCACAATAAATATGATGAGGGTGATAGCTAAAAGTATCGCATAGTATTATAAAAAGATTAATTGATTGATGGTAAAGAACTAAGTGTAGAATGATGTAGGTGTAATGAGGTGAGGTTTAATTTTGATTTGGACCCTCAACAGTCAAGTATGAACCATTGGACTAGAATGCGTCATTGGGTAGTGAGTGCAGCGCGTAGAGGTAGATGAGTAAAATGCATAATATGTGTAGTAGGTGAAGAATATGTCATTGGTGTGTGACGTGTGAAAAGTGTAATGTGGAATGTAGGGTGTCTAAGTATAATAGTGTAATGTGTAATACAAGATGTGTAGATTGTATAAGTGTGGATGATGTAAAATGTATAAAAATGTAGTGTGGTGAATTTGTTTTATGTATAAGTGTATAAAGCACAAAGTTTGGATGATGCAAAGTGGGTGGAAGATTATATATGTAGAAAATTGTATGATTTTTGAAGATGTGGAATGTGTAGTGTATACTGAACGGTGCATGAGGTTCATGTGTATAAAATTCCCTCAACAGTCAAGTGTGAACCATAACACAAGAGTGCATCACAGGGTAATGATGATACGAATGTATCAAGATGTGTATGTTGTTTGTGTAAGTGTAGATGAGATTTAATGATGTGTGTCAATACTAAAGGGGGGAGAAATAAGTATGATGCCCCCAAAGTGTGTAAATGATGGAGATCGAGTTGATGACGTTGAGTGGATCAATGTAAGGAGTAGTTTCCTTGACAAAAGAGATTCGACGTGGAACTAGAGATTAGAGAGGGACCTTGCACGATGGTGGTTTATTTGATGATGTTGTGGAAGACTTGAGTGGAGGCCATGTTGAATTGAGCTTTAGAGGAGGTTTTTTAGATTGACTTGGTAATATTGTAGATGACTTAGTAGGAGGAGGTGATGGAGAATGAACCTTGAGAGGTGATGTCTTAGTTTGACTTGGTAATGTCGAAGATAATTTGAGTGCATGAGGATTGGGATCATCTTTAAGAGGAGGTTGAGTAGATTGAATAGGCGGCACTTGACTAGACAAAGAAGGCACCTCAGAAGTGATAGCATGATGTTCATGAGATGTAGAAGGAGTAGATTTAGGATCCCATTTAGATGTAGCATTTGTAGATAGGCATGCAGCAGAATGTTGTGCAGTGAATGAGAGAAACCCTTGACACTCAATATGTTTGAATCTTCATTGTAAAGTTCAACATTCATTGTTGTTATGTCCATTGATTCAATGATAATTGCAATATGGGCGACCTTGATATTTTTCTAGTCGGTAAAGAGGATATCCCTGAGTAGATGGTAATATGATCAATTGATGACTAAGAAACTCAGTAAAAATGTCATGTTGCTTAGTATTGCAATCAAAGGTGAGAGGATATAGTAATGGTATGACTTAAGGCTCACTGATATGAGCACATGTAGAAGACATAGAATGAGGATGGGATGTAGAAGGAAAACAAACATGAGTCTAAGAAGTGTCTTTGAGTTGTTGGATTTTATATTTAAGATATATGATCATGGATTCCAAAGCCTGAAATTTGTCATAAAAAAATGAATGCAAAGCTTGAATTGACTCCAATATGGATTGATTAGATAGAGGATCACGAAGGCTAGGGTTTTTAGATAGATGATGGAAATAGTACTCATTTCATGTGGCGGCATATCTTTAGGAAGACACATGGAGTATAAGGATTTTTGTAGAATAGTCTGGCAGTCAAGATGTATTTTAACTAAATCAAACAAAGGAATTTGAGGAACTTTACGACCCATGATAGAAGAAATATGAGGATTCAAGAATATTTTACTGAGATGGGTTCACCAAAATCATTAAGCTAAATATGTAATTTATGAGCCTAATCTAAATGCTAGATCATAATAAAATAAATATATGATGAAATACAGAAATAAACCCAAGCAAATAAGAAATAAATAATGAAACCCTAATTGCAAAGAGAGGATAAGAAGCCTTAGCTAATTCACAAAGTTCTAGAAATTGAATAGAGTTGGAAGACTAGAAAATGTGAAATACTAACCATCGCACTGAAGCACAAAAAATGCAAATACGAGGAGATAGGTTAGACTGGGGCACCTGGAAAGGGACAGGGGCACCTGTGGGCACCCTAGACCTGTTTTTGGGCACCTGGGTTTATGAAAATTCTATAAAACCTCCTCTAAAGTGTCACAAGGTGTTCACCTGTAGTTGCCTTTAGTCACTCCAAGGTTGCACCAAGATCGTTGAGGTTGTAGGAAACCTACAATGAAGAATAGACCTGTAAAACCCTCAAATAGACATTAAATCCTAAAAAATAAAGATGCAAAATGAGGGGTCAGACTGTCCTTAGCTGCCACAATGGTGGACTTACAACTAATCATTGCACTACATCTTAGACTCAATGTATTTTGGTGTGTGTGTGCGGAATTGTGCCCTAGGTTGCTTTTGTACTTGTTGCACTTGAATAGCGAGCAAGTAGATAGATGTAAAATATAGTAAATGCGTGCATGGAATAGAATGAACTTCCCTCCTATAAAGTCTGATGCAGAAAACCAACCCTTGTGTCCCTTGTGATGGAGCTAGATGGATGCAATGGATCTCTTAGATGCCTTGATGGATGCAACCTTAGGTTGTGATAGATAGTGCTTAGTGCTCGGTCCTTTATTATGATCACATAACTTTATATTTATATGATTCCTTTGCTTAAATTTCGTAATCAACCCCGAAAAGGCTGACTACCAAAAAGATAAGATGCTCAAACAACTAGAAAGGACCCAAAAAGTGTGAGTAAAGTACAAAGGGGACAAGAGCACCCATAGGGGATGAGAGCGTCTAGCATTGGCATCCTAGTTGGGCATTAGTGTCCAGGATGACAAATGCCAAAGAGTAAAAAGGAAGACTGAGAAAGTAAGGGTGTAAGACTAAAAGTAGCAATAGAAAGCAAAGAAAGGTGCCCAAAGACATGCGTTAATTAGTACTTTTCTTACTTAGGAATCATGCGAATAGTATTATGTGACCAGGACTAAATAATTACCCAAAGTGTGTGATTATGTGTCTACATGAAGTTGTTACACATATATATAGTTTCTATTTGTTTTTCATATCATACAAGTGGTTCGGCAGTTGTGTGATCCCTAATGACATATAATAACACTCATTTCTAGACAAGTGAATGGAAATTAAAGTTGTAAATACCCACTTTGCATGGGTCAAATATTGTACATAAGTAATCAAGAATGTACTGTGTTCCAGGAAGAGTTGTACAATCTTACACAGGAGCATATTTTAGTTCCAATTTTAGAGAAGAAGCATTTCCACGTCTAGAAATTTTCTTTTACCCATTTTGTGTACCTAGATCATCTTTGTACCACTCTAAACAACAAAGTAATTATCCCTTTGTGTGTTTCAACTAGTTGTTTCATCATTTACTATATTAATAGCTATATTCTAGATTATATTGTTAATATGGATTAATTCACTCATATATTCTATATGTAAAATACCTTACATGCTCATATGATAATATCTCGTACATAGGTTTTTAGGGTGTAAATTGTTACTGAACTTGACATTAACCAAACAAACAACCTTCTGATCTAGAGTCTCTCTCCTAAGCATCCTACTAGGTCTTATATAGAACATACTTCTTCTAGTGGCTCTCTTTCTCCTGAGCCTCCTGTCAGGTATTCTAGCACACTTGTTACTCCTCGTGAATCTTTCCATCATAAGCTTCCTATGGCATATACTGTGGCTACCACATAGGTTATAATGGATTATCCTTCTTCTATGAAGACACAATTTATGTTAGGAATTAATTAATTAGTTCTCACATTTCATATATGTGAGTTATGTTAAGGTTGTTATGTTTTTCATATAAAATGAGTTGTTAAAACTACTCATGTATTTTTAGTGAGTTGTTTCTTTAATTTTTGGAACAACTTCACCTATATATTTGTAAATGAGTTCTAAATGGAATACAAAAGGATATTGTTGATTGTCTTATTTGATGAAACTCTGATCATACTTATGAATTTAGACCCAATCCTCCTTCACCTTATGGGTCCACCCATAATGAGGCCCTTATTGGGTAGTTCTTATGTTACCTCTTTCCCTATACATAGTTAATTTCAAAAATTAAGAAAAAATCAAATAGTCACATAATGCAAAAAATTTCAAATATTTTCAAACATACGATATCAAGACATATATATGTATGACTTGATTGAACTATATCTTTATTTTACATATGTTATTTTCCATATTAATTTGATAAATAGCATAATTTTTTATATACCATTTACACACATGTTCACAAGGTATGTTGAGCTTTATGTAGGGCATACACAAAAAAATGCATGATGACAGTTGATATCTTAGTTCCTTCCCAGTGATGGTGATCATATAGGGACATCTCTTATACCAAACAAGTTATTTATTTTTATTTCAATTAATTTCACTTATTCATCATGCTCAATTACTTATATTGTGTATATGTTATATTTTGGGCTGATATGGCTTACACATGTTTCTCATGTAGCACTAACTTATCTTGTTATTTATGTTTTTTTACTGTTGTTTTATGTACTTGATTTCTACATTAATTTCTTATATGATTTATTGACTAATTAATTACTTATTGTGTGTGTCCTAAGCACCTTTATTTTCTTGTGACACCATGGGTGTCCCATGTTTGTAGTTTTATGCCTTTATTATTTTTCCCACTTAATTCTTTGTATGTAGATAATGTTCCTTCACTGTGATTATATTGTGATATTTTTTGTGTCTCGTGTTTGAATATCTATATGCCTTGTTGTGACTTTTTTACAATTTATTTTTTATGTTGACTTGATTGATTATTGCTTTGTCTCTACGTTTATTATATTATATACGCATTTATTATTTATACTCTTTCTTGATGTATATTATGTGTTAATTTATTTGTGTCATGGTATCCACCATGTGCAGCCCTATTGAAATAATGGGATCCCAATGGTGGCCGCCAACATAGCCTTTCATGTGATTGAGTGTAAATTATCATATTTATCTAACATGGGTATATAGCATTTCTTTTGTGTTACACACTCAAATTCATTTTCACATGTGCCTCAAAAGAGGGGGCATTCATCGATTATATTATTCATAAACAAAATGTACAAATAGGTTACATAGTTTGAATATAGAATTACATGAGGTATTGATCCTCATAAACAATTACAAATACAAAAAAATGGTAGAATTTACATTGATTCAAAACTATACAATTTATGTCAAGACTATTTATGGTCTATACCCTTAGAGGATGTTCCTGCCCTAGGGTCAAATTCTCATAAAATTCTAACAGTTTCAAATTCTTATAGGCACTTATAGACTTCTAGTACATATATAGACATAGGTGACATGGTTTACATTATAATACAAGGGGCATGAGTACTTCATTCCTTTTCCATTGTGTTACTGAAACATAGTTAAGGATACGAGGTTTGGGGGAATGGGACTTCTTCTCCTTTGCATTACTCAACATTTTCATAATTTGACTTAGTTATACAACACACAATGGAGATATGGGTCATTCATTCCTTTTTTACCTTATGTTATATTTATAAAATGGGCCTAGATCACTTTGCAATAGTGTGGTCTATGGGCTTGAAAGAGATCAAAGTGACTAACTTATTTTTAGGTTGTTTTTCCTTTCCTCTTTTTATTTGTGTGGGGAGATATCAGGTTGGATAGATAATTTGTATGCTTTTCCCTCTTAATGGGGTGATTTGGTACCTCTTCTCTTTGGTATTGAGTTATGTGTACTCAACTCCATCTCCTAATCTAGATTATCCTTCAACACACTTGGGTATTGATCACCCACAATACTTAAATATCTAAACAATAAATAAACATCTCTAAAGTAAAAAATAATGGGAGCTTCTACCTCTGCATTTAAAAAATAGGTGTATTCCTTCCATGTTTTACATATCCTTACTTAACTCTTTACAATTTTAATTTATCAAAGTTAGAAGAATTATTTACATTTGAGTTATAGTTCAATTTATTTGTGAATGTTAGCTACACTCTATGTTGTAGGTTTCACCATGAAACATGACAACACCACCACCAAGGATAATAATAACAAAACAAAGGAAAAGTGTATATACACACTTAAGTATATTTTACTTAGAGTATGGAAATTTCAATTCCACACTTAAAGGTGGAATGTATATAATAAATTTTGGTAACTTATCCTTTGGTAATGACAAGTTTTTTTTTCCCGTGCTAAGATAAATTCTAGCATTTTAAATAATTGACATATTTTTATATCTCTCTCATTAATTACACATCTCTACACTCTAATTTTTAATTTATCTAAGAAATATTAATTATCCAAAGCAGTAATCCATTTGCAAGCATCCTTCCCAAACTTTGGCTCTTTCTTCACTAATTTCTTGTCTGGAACCATCTAACATAGGTGTAGATTGTACTATGATCTTGGTGGTCCTATACCTTCTCACCTAATTACTATTTTTTTAATTTGAATATATTATGTCAGTTAGTTCATCTCCCCTAGGTCAGTCATAATGCAAATGTTTAACCTATGGAAGCATATATGAGAAATTCAATTGCACTTCATGAATCACCTAACATCGTCATAAGCTCTTATTATAAATATCAATACTAAAGCACTTAAGGCTCTCCCAAATATTCCTAAAGTACTTGCATATCATTTAGAGTAGCACCAAATAGGTTTGAAGCACTCGAACTAGGTCCAAGATTATAGCTTCCTCTATTTACAAGCACTCAAAGGTCCTAGAACCATGTCTTAACAAGAGCAAGTCACTCCTAGTATTACCAAATGTCTTAAAGGGAAAAAAGGGA
This sequence comes from Taxus chinensis, assembly GCA_019776745.2. NCBI lineage: Eukaryota > Viridiplantae > Streptophyta > Pinopsida > Cupressales > Taxaceae > Taxus > Taxus chinensis. The sequence continues at coordinate 435,743,689 of CM034156.1, read as the reverse complement.
TTATTATGAGCATCTAAAGCACATCGCATCACACTAATACCACATAAGGTATATTTTCTACTTTATAATTAGCCCATTATCTTTATGTCAAGAGATATGAGGGCACCAATAGGGGGTTGGCTTATATATTCATACACACTTATACCTACATTAGGAGAACTATATGAGGCCTCTTCCCACTCAAGGAGATGTAGTGTAGCACTTATATTGGATCAATTTGGTTGACTTCCAAGGGTAGTCTGACATCACCTATACATCAATTTCATTAAGTTTATTGCAAGTATCTAGGTTTCTATTTGTTGCATATCATTATAGGTGGTACCAAATTTGTGTAATCCCTAACAATAGATAACAAAACTCGTTTCCAAGAAAGAAAAGGAAAGAAAAGTTATAGAAACCTATTATACATAGGTCTAAGACCATACATAATTTCTCAAGACTATACTATGTTCCAAGAATAGTTATACATTCTTATATAATAGAAGTTTCTAGTTTTAGTTTTAGAGATGAATTATTTCTAGATCCATAGCAACTCTATCCATTTTTCACACCCATGTCATAGTTTTACCACTCCAAGAAACTAAATACTTATCTCTTTGTGTGTTTTAAGCAATTTTGTCATCATTATATCATTTTTTATTGTATTAATAGCTATATTCTAGATTGTATGATAAACGTGGACTAATTCATTTAGAATATTCTACATGTAACATACCTTACATCCTAATAAAATATCATTCATAAATTGTTGGACTGTAAACAATGTGTAATTTAGGGATTGTTCTAACATTTAATAATATCATGGAATGTGGATGAATTATAAAACTGAGACAATGGAGGTTGGACACATGTACCACACATATATTTCAAGGCAATTTTATAACTGTAGAATGTTATTTTAAAGTAGTTAATATTTAATTTTTGTAGCACTCATTCACATGAATTCAAGGCCAGACCATGAATTCCCGCTAAATTTTAGTTTTTTTCCAAAGTATTTTTAGTTTGTTTACGAAATAACAAACAAAGGGGTGTTCAAGAGGTTGACCTTCTCTTTGAATTTTTTTGTTTCATTACTACTTATGGTTAACGTAAAATTTAAAATTCATTCAAATAAAATATACAGTTCTAAATTTCACAACATTTATAATAACAAAAAATAGAAAGCCATGTATGATGGGAAAGTTAGTGAGGAGAGATAAGGTCATGCCAAGCACATAAAAGAACTAGAAGAAAACTAGCCACTTTAACTCCCAAGAATGCTACTCCAACTTTATGTAAGTCTCCTTAACAATTGAACCCACCCCCAACTACACATTTCTTCCTAGATGTTTGATATAAAAATGTAAGTTACGGCTCTTAGAGGACCCAACCATTGGGTCTACCTCTTCCATGGGTTTGGGCAATAATTATGCTAGATTCAATCTTGATTGACTCCATCCTCTCAAATTTGTATGTGTAGACCTCCTCCACACATATATGGTGTTGGAGGCACATCCTTAATCAACCCAAACTAGTGTGTCATGCACTCCCACTGATATAACTCTCTTATCCTAGGTAGTTGATATTATAATTGCATGGTATGTTGCACCCTGTAGAACTCCACAACATCCTCTTCCCATCCTCTAAACTCTATATATGACTTTCATAAAATACATTAGGGGTCAACCTATCCAATATCGTATGATAAAAGGTCATTTCTAGACCTTGCCCCATTTATATCACCCACCTGGTATAAATATCTTCAAATGGACCCAATTGGCCCTAGGACCTCTAACTAGCCACACTACAACTATGTGCTCATAGGCCCATATATGCAATGAGGTAATTGTTGCAACACAACCTTCATGGCTCTTTAAAATGAACTTGTACAATTTGTTGTATAAATGGACCATACTATTGCTCCCCCAAGCATATATCATGCCATCATCCTTCATAAATTGGCATATCTACTACATCTAATATGAATTAAACACCCCTCTACCATCTACTGCTATAAACAATGTCAATAATACAATGAATTTCCACAATCGTGGAACCCTTGCTATCACAAGAAAACTCAAATGAATAGTAGGCTTTCTAAGGTAAGGTGTCTATACCCAACCAAAACCTATGTGCCCTGCACATATAAAATGACACATATTTCAGTAATACTTACACCCTCTCCCCCACAAGTGAAAGACTCAAATTACGATACACATCCTCTAGGTTCATAGTCATCTCCCCTGCAAGGATCCAAAATGTACAAGTGTTTGGATTCCACCGCTCACACAATGTAGTGATCAAATACATATTTTGGATAACCTCCCATGTTTTGGCTTCATGTCATAAACTAGCTCTGTCTAGTACATCTCATCCATCATCATATGGGCCTAAACCAAGTAGGGTTTCCCTATGGAGACCGCCTCAAAAATTTCTATCATGGACATCTCTCTACAATCATAAACCAATTAAAACATGTATCATATCATCTATCATCAAAAATAGCCATGAAATAATCACGGTGATATGCTCCATATCAAAATTTACAATTAAATACTAATATATTTTGTTTTTTTCCTTAGTGGGTCAGAACCATACATATACAGTCAGGACCATACAAATTCGGGTCGAAAATGTACCAAATTATATGAGTTTCCCTAGATGTCAAAAATGTGCCATTTAACACTATATACCTTGGAAATCTCAAATTTGTTTACAAAATTGCTAGTAATTACTACTATTTGTTAACGAAATTATGAGTTTTTAGCACATACCAACTCATCAATTGTTTATGCGTGTATAACATTTGACACTTGGTCAAATCACAATTGTAAAACCCCTATGATAAATTATAAATCACACATCAACAACGGTAACGATGAAAATACTATTTGACTTTTCTGCCATACTATTTATAGTAAATGGACCCATTTGGTCCTATAGTCACATATCCTAGCCTACTTTTATCAACTTCTTAATGCTTTGAGCTTTTGTATGTCATATCTTGGTCTCATTTTCACTTATTTTTTAACCATTTTTGAAGTAAAGATCCTTATTCCCCATATTTCCATACTAAAACATAATAAAACTTGATTTATATTATACTTGGGTCCTATAAACCCTCATTTTATACAAAGACTTTATCCAAACTCTAAGTTTATATGCTAGCTATAATACTTTTTCTAAGTCACTATTCATGACAAATTCAATATGTACCTATTTTATTCTATCAATATTCAATCTCATTCACATTCTTTCTACACATTCTACACTACTTTCTCATTTACAAATCCATTACTCTTTTATTAGGATCAATCTCTATTCTACACCTATTACAAAATCAATACTACTATATCAAACACTCTTTCAAAGTTACAACATATACTCTACATTTTATATTGACATACTCATTATGTCTAGTCACTACTTCTATTGTTTATGATCATAAATAATGTGATGTCAATCCAATTTCTATTAATAACAAATCTTATTCTCAACATTCTTTTAAGCTATGATGATACAAATTCCACATTCTATCCACAATCAATCTTATTCTCAAACACTCTATACAGCTACATGGTGACACAAATTCAAAATTCTATCAACAATTACATATTCAATTTTCCACCAATAATTACTTCTTTGTCAAGAAATTTTATTCTCAACACTCTATTAAATGTTGATGTCAAAAGTTCAATTTACTTTTTCCTCAAGTGATTCTATTTTATAATACCCCTTTCATTGTAAGGGAGAAATATATGGGTTTGATGTGCAAGGCCATCCCCTCCTTTTTACAAATCGATGTGAAATCAAAGGATAAAATTGTCAATTATGGATACAAAGATGCATTGAACACTAAGGCTACTAAGTCATGGTTGTCTATGCAAGGCCATCGTTTTTCCTATGCAAATTGATATACAAGCTTAAACAAACAAATGGTCAATTTTTGACACAGATTTCCATTGAATGAAGAGATACAAATAAATACACTATTACATTTCTTAAGAATGCACGGGGTAAGAACACCTATCAAAACCTACAAGTTATCAATATTATTGTAGCACCCGTATAATGCATAGTGATGATTATGCAAGGTTTTTTGTAAACAAAATGGGACCTAAATCCTTTTCTAATAGTGTGGTCCCATAATATAGGAAGTATTTATTTAGAGGCTAACTAAGATTCCTTATGACACTCTTCCCTTAGTGACAAGACACCCAATTCCTGAAGAATAAAATGAAAGACTTATTGGGGATTGATCACCCCCAACTCTACAAGAACGCTAGTCAAAATCACCATGTCTACAAATAATCCTTTCATACACATTACACCCTTTGATGTTTATAGCAAAATACTCCCTATCTCCATGTGGGTGATTTTACTTTTTTGTGAATCTATTTCATTCTTTTAAAGATTTTTAGAATTTTTTAACTAACATACATAAAAAAGGATGAAATAATGCAATTGGTAGATATTCTAATTTAATTAACTTCCAACATTAATTACACAAATCAAAATAATGCTTTTTTAAGTGATTGTTGATCTAAAAACTATGAAAAACATAAGAGAGAATTGCACTTATTTAATTCTATGTGATTTTGGGAGATTCTAAGTGATCTGAATGTAGGAACATAATAATATGAGACTGAAATTGCCTCATTACAAAAATTGGCACCTGATATTGAGCTTGATCAAAACAATACAACTAGGTCAAGAGCATTTTCACAATCTTGACCCTTTTGTATGGTCTTGAACCTACTTGGAATCTAGGTTTGCAACTTCCTGAGTGTTTCCTCTGCTTAGAAATGAATTTCACTATGTGTCAGTATTCTTCGCTCACCTTCAGAATGGATTTATAAAGGACTTCCTATAAAACAAAGTTAGGTGGGTTGTGGGCACCCCTGTGTACTATCGATGTTACTACTTTTCAGAAGAGGGATCAAACCACATGTCATTATCCTAGAATGTGATATCTACAATAGTGCAATCAAAATTTGACAAATGTGCTTTCAAAATGTTTTGTTTAAGTTTCACAGTTGCTCAAATACTTTGGAAGGGTCATTTTACTTGCTTGTAGAAAGAAGATGGAGACTCCTAGACCTAGAAGGATACTTCATACCTATACAGGGTGCCACCCTAATATATGTGCATGAATTATTTCACATTTTAGGGTATTTGGAGTGCCTTTTGTGCTTATTTTTACGTGAGGAGTTCTTAAAGTGCCTGATTCCTAAATGAGGCATGATTGACTTGCTTATATATGATTTTAAAGGTTGATACGTCATGAAAAATCAATGAAGGGGATATATTTTCTCATAATAATGTGATAGAATCAGAATAATTATCCTAAAGCATGTCAGTATAAAACCATACAGTAGGGCCATTTTGTAGATTTGTACAAACCGACTGAAACTAGTGGTTTTGACTAGGGGGAAAATACATGTGTTGACTTTATGGGTTGGAGAATGAATGTTTTTAGGTGTGTTTTATGAATTTAAACTTCACAAATTGATGATATAGAGGTACACAAAAATTAATCAAGCAATCAAAGAGTCATTAGGGTGTGCTAAATAAGAGTGAGGAGAGTGTATTTATACATGCAAGTGTGGAATGTTAAGATTGACAATGTCAAAAGATATATTTCCAAATTTGAGTGTCTACATTTCCCCCCTTTAAGTATGAAATTTTTGTTTGCCTCTACATATGTTTGTGCCCAGAAAGATGCATGTATCTACTGGAAATTTAAAATAAAACCCCAAATGTTTTCCCCCTCTTTTGAGGCATGTGTGAAAAAGAATTTAAGCACCTACCTCAAAAGAAAAGATGTATATCCATGCCTAAGATGTTGAGAACCTCTGAAAATATGATGTGGTGGAAACCATGAAGAAACTATGCTTGCAAGGGGATGTGCATGGTATAAACCATGGAAAAAAACAAGAGCAACAAGAACAAGAAGCATGATAACAATAACAATGTCAATGCAACAAAACAACAATAACAACAATATAAAAGGATGTGTTGGTAGAAAATAAGTGTATTCCATGTAGAAACAAGTGCAAAAATGGAAAAAAAATGTCACAAAAAAGGCAAAAACACTTGTAACACATGGGACACCCATAGTGTCATAAGATAATCAAGGCCCTTAAGTTGTAATAAAAGTAGAAAACAAGTAAACACACACAAACACACACACACACACACACACACACACACACACACACACACACACACACACACACACACACACACACACACACACACACACACACACACACACACACAAAAAAACTAGTAAGCATGTATGAAAATTAAGCGCATCAAAATGTGATGAGAAATACATAACATTAGATAAAAATAACTAGCAATAACTGTAAGCATTGCACAAAACACGTGTTAGTATTGTTAGTCTGCAAGATTATATATATATATAACATGATTATCATGACGCGGGTCATGCCCAAAATATAAAAAAATTGCATCCATGTCATGAGTAGTATTTAAATAATGGTGTATATATGTATAAATAGTAGTGTATGGTGTATAAACATCATCAATGAGTGTATTCACAAAATATGGTGCAATTAGAGGATGATGAGTGAGAGTAGCTTCATGATGGGTAAACAACGAGTTTCATGCCATATAATAGAGCTAAAATCCATAATTCAAGATATTTTTTTGGCATGAGAGATGTGTGTACCATATATGAAGCACTAAAAAGAATATAAGGAGAAGTAGTCTTCAAATCATGTGATTAAAATGTATAAAATATGGAAATAAATGATGAAGAGGAGTTTCAATCAATAATTTGTAAATTCGTTAGAGCTTGAATAGGATGTCGCAATGAGGTACATCGATCAACACGGTTTCCAATGCAATAATGAAAATTACAATAGAGATTAACATTAAAATTCTTACTAAGAGGATAACTCATGTCAAACTTAAATGGTGGAGGGAGAGACACAAGACCACCCTCAAATAATTGTTTCAATATAACATGTGGTGTAAAAGTTAAACACGTGAATTACTGCTTGTGAAAAGTGAGAGAGATAGATGTAGATGGACTACGAGAACCATGGGATTAAGAAGAGTGATATTTGAAAGGAGAACACATGTATAAGTACATGTAGAGTCATGATGAGAAAATTGAAATCATGTAGGCTCTAAAGTAATGTGTGTGACATGCACCTAAGGGAGTCTTATCACAATGTTGTAAGTGGGATGATCGAGAACAACATATCAAAGTGCATCAAATGTTCTTTTGACCAATAGTGGTGGGGATAGTTATAGAACCAAAAACCTTACGAGGGGCATTATCAGATGCATGAATGTGAATATTAGAAGGAGATAAGGTGCTAATAGGAATACCTAATCCACACACAAAATATATAATACACACATTGAGGCCAAATTTTTTATCAATAAGAACATGCTTAACCAAATTTTTATGCAACATAACTTGAATATAGAGGGGAAGTCCATTGTTAAGAAGGGGTTGCAGAGGAAATACCTCAAGGAGGGGAGAAAGATCCTTGTGAAGAAGAGTTCTACATACTCCCTAGATGCATTAGGGGGGGCCATTATCTTATGCAAGATTTCATGAAATGCATCCTTACATGTAGTTTTACAACTAATGTACTCAAATAAAGAGATATATAGAACACTAGAGGAGGCTATTGATGCAAATAGATCATACATAAATGTTACATGAAACCCTAAGGCCACTAGGGTTCGGGCTACAATGTTTGATTAGAAAATTTTAAGTTCACTAAATGATTTCACTTTTTGTGGACTATTTCATTCTTTTTAGAGATTTTTAGAATTTTTTAACTAGTATACATAAAAATGATGAAATAATGTAACACGTGGATATCCTAATTTGATTAACTTCCAACATCAATTGTAAAAATCAAAATAACACGTTTCAAAGTGACTATTTATCTAACAACTATAAAAGACACAAGGGAGAATCATACTTAACTTATTCTATGTGGTTATGGGAGAGTATGAGTGATCTGCATGTGAGAACAAACTAATATGAGACTGAAAATGATTCGTTACAAAAATTGGCACTTGAGATTGAACCTAGTCAAAACGATATAACTAGGTCAAGAAAATTTGTACAATTATGACCCTTCTGTACAGTATTGGACCTACTTGGAATTTGGGTTTACAACTTCCTGAGTGTTTCACCTACCTAGAAATGAGTGTCATTGTGTGTCGGTCTTCTTGACTCAAATTCAAAATGGCTTTGTAACTCTTCTCAAACCCTAGAACCCTTGTAGTGCAAGAAGGAGTTCTTGAAAAACAAATTTAGGTGAATTGTGGGCACCCCTATGCACTATTGACGTCACCCATACTCTGAAGAGAGATCAAACTGCACGTCATTCTCCTAGCATGTGAAATCTACCATTCTGCAATCAGAACTTGACAACATGTTGGTTGGAAATTTTTTCATAGACAAAATATGAGGTTCAACCATAGTACATGGGATTAAATCCCTCCTCAAATGAAGGGGAGGCACCCTGTTTATTACTAATCTAAAACATGACAAATATATATACAGTATCTACACTAATCTGAGCATTAAGATTGGGATCTCATCCCAGTAGATTTGTAGAAATATGCATGAACATAAGGATAGATAAGAAAGGGAATAATTTGATAGAGGAAAAGAAAGGAATAAGCAATAACATGCTTTTTCTTAAGCAAACATAGATCAAAAGATAATCATATGCAATTGAGATTGTAATTTCTTGTAAAATATTTGATAGACAATATATGTCAAACAAAGAATAATTTAAAGCATTGAACAAAAGAACAATACCTCAAATACCAGATATATCCTCACAACACAAATTTTGCAATAAACTATCTTGTTTATTCTTCAATGATTAAAGGAAAACACAAAATCTTTCTTTTTTCTCAACCTTGCTTTAATGTCGCATCAAAATTTTCCAACCCTTAAGAATGCCAAGTCATTTCTCATTTATAGAAAAGAGAAGAAGAGAAAATAGGAAAATAGTTCAACATCATACTAAAAATAGTAAATAATAATAATGAGTCCATTTTGATTGGTTCTCACGTAGGAGACCAAGTCAAACCTTCCAAGTTCAAAGTAGGTTGAAACAATAATGAAAAAGACATGCCAAATTGAAAATAAAAATGCCATGATAAGTTTATTAATCAGACTTGTCTTCTTCATCACCCTACTCAATTTTGGCATGAAATTCCTAGAATTTCCAAATCATCCCTTGTGACTTCTCTTCATCTAGTCCAAAAGATTACTTATTCAAGACCTCACAAGTCTCATGTGTATTACTAACAATCTGTGGAAGCCATTGGAAATTTTTGTTGAACTTAGCCAATGCGTATAAAACACCTTCGCAATGGATTAGTTTATCCATGGCTGCCATGTCAAACTTTTCACTTGTTGCAGACTCTTTTTAAACCAATTCCTGAAATACTTTGTACAAATCATCAGGTGAAAAAATATTCATGCTATCATCCCTAACCTTCATGAAGATTTTTGATAACTCTTCATCAATATCATTAGTAGCGTCTAGTACCTCTTGATTCCCTAAGTTTACTGCAAACTTCATTGAGGATCTTGACTCTGAACTCAATTGCTTTGCAAACTCGAAAGTGTTTGTCAACATTTGGAACTACTCCCTCCCTAACTAAAGTTTCCAAAGGAATATTTTTAAGAGCACCGAGGGCTTCCAAATTTAATTCCAAGGTACCAATCTCTTCAAGAAGTTCATCATTTAACTTATCAACCTCTTTCCTTACATCCTCCAAAGAATTGAAAACATTCAGCATATCATTAAGGGTCTTCTTTCCTTGAATAAGAAGTCATTGAATCCATTCATCGACAACCCTACCTTTCTCATTGAACTTTTCCATTCTGGGTACTGATGAGAAATAAAATCAAATGAGGGTGGGCGTAGGAGTTGTTATCTATTGTTGAGAAGGCTTGGAGAGTTTGAGAAAAACATCCATTAACTATTCAACCTTTTCCTTTAACTCATCTCTTGAGACCTTAGTCTCTTTGAGTTTCTTGCACAACACATCCATAATGCTTTGAGCTTCCTATTGGGAACCTTTAGTAGTGACCTTCCCAAGATAGACCCTTATGATCTGATAATCTGCAATTGTGATATCTTACTTAGTTTTATCCATCGTAGGTAGAACAATATTTGTAAATTTCTATCTTGACGCATCAACTAAGATTCATGAAATGACCTTTGGTTTCTAAGCTAATCAAGAAGGTGTTAACTTTAATGAGCTTAAGTCAAATGTTTCAGGTGGAACAATCACTTTTCTTTTCCTTGGGGTTTGATCAACTAACCAAGAGGGTGCCGAAGCAGAAGATTCCTCTAGGAGGGGAACTAAGACTATTCCAAAGGAAATTTTTGAAATGGGAAAAGTGGAAACTTGAGATGGAGGAGTGGTGAGAATGATGGTAACAATGGTTGAGGACATGGGCGAAGAAAGTGGAATGGAGGCTAAGATCCCAAAGGATATTGGTAATACCAAAGTCAATCTCGTTCTTCTTGAAAGAGGAGATAGGGATGAGAAAACACTCGCCATGGTGGATATGAGTGAGGTGGAGAGGAAAGAAAGAGAGAGGGAGATGAAATGAAAGGGAGCACTAGGGATGATTGAGTGGAAACAAGCTAGGAAAAAGTGCCAAACGTGGAAGGAGTGATAAACAAATCAGCCACAATACTTACTTGAACTCCCTCTAAAACTGATGGAGGAGGTGAATCGAAAATCTCAACTGATGAAGATATTGCAGCAAATGAAAAAGGATGAGACTTTTCTCCTTTTCAAACAAACTTGTATTTCAAATTTTTAGGTAGGTTTACACATTTATCCTTTTCCCCATGTGAGGGCCCCACCTCTGATACTGACGTGACTGGCAGCTTTGGGAAGTTGGATTCTTTAAGATTCATACACCATGAAATAAACCAAGCCTTCATGTGAACAAGGGTTTGGGTGGTCCTCTCTGTTATAGATGTTGTCTCTGCAACTGACCAATCAATGGCTAGGAATCCAATGTTATCACCATCCATTTATTCATACATTATCTCAACAACACTTTCATTATTGATTGCATCCTCAAGTACTTCGACGAGACCTAACGTCCTTATCTCATCTAAATTTAACCAACTATTATCCTATCTTTGGACTGCGACCTCATCCCTAAGATCAATCCAGATATCTTCAATGTTTGGAACATGGAGCTGCAACATCCCATGAGCCTTAAGGACTCCTCGAAAGTCAAACCTTGTCCTTGGCTTCATATGTTTTTAAATTTTTTCTTGTAATTCATAGATCACATTCTTAGCTTTGATGATAAAAGACCATGTGTATCTTCCAATTGAGATACAAAATGAGACAGTAGCCTTATGCTTGAACTCCCTCTGGAACTAATGGAGGAGGTGAATTGAGAATCTTAACTGATAAAGATAGTTCAGCAGATGACAAAGGCTGAGACTTTTCTCCTTTTCAAACAAAATTGAATTTCAACTTTTTAGGTAGGTTTACACCTTTATCCTTTTCCCCCTGTGAGGGGCCCACCTCTGATACTGACATGACTGACAACTTTGGGAAGTTGGAATCTTTGAGATTCATACGCCATGAAATAAACTAAGCCTTCACGTAAACAAGGGTTTAGGTGGCCCTCTCTATTATGGATGTTGTCTCTGCAACCGACCAATCAATGACTGCAAATCCAACATTATCGCCATCCATTTATTCATACATTATCTAAACAAAACTTTCATTATCGACTGCATCCTCAAGTACTTAGGCGAGACCTAACATCCTTATCTCATCTAAATTTAACTGATTATTATCCTTTCTTTGCACTGCGACCTCATCCCTAAGATCAATCCAAATATCTTCAATGTTTGGAACATGGAACTGCAACGTCCCATGAGCCTTAAGGACTCCTTGAAAGTCAAACCCTGTCCTTGGATTCATATGTTTTTTAAGCCTTTCTTGCAATTCATGGATCACATTCTTATCTTTGATGATAGAAGAGCATGTGTATCTTCTAATTGAGATACAAAATGAGACAGTAGCCTTATGCTTGCTCTATTAAAAGTTGTGGAAACCTAGGAGATGCCTAACTAATTCCATGAGAATTATCTTATCATTGGGATACCTAGGTAAACGAAAAGGTGCTTATTAACATATAACAATCCATAGATATGTGAAATTTTTGAACTGTAAGAATATGCCACCCTTTATCTAATTCATTCCATGCTTCATCAGAAACCCTTTGCTTTTTGAGATCAGGGTCTAATATACAAATGATCTCGTATAGAAAATGATGTCATTCACCCTTCTGTATTGTTCCAGACTTCCTTTCAAAGTCAATTGAGGATAGAATTTATAGATATGATCTGTAGAACGGTTACCCTTGGATTCTAACCCAGGGTAGTTCCGCATTCCAGCACAGCACATAGTAATAGTTTTTGGTAGAAATAAGATTTGAGCATCAATGTTGTTACTAATGAGCACTCCCCAATCCAAATGCTGATCATTCTTATTTATGATGGTAATGAATTGGTACATCCAACCATAGAACTCTTTAGATTCTGGGAGCCCAAATACTCTACTGAGGAGTGTGATGATGTCATTGATTTCCAAATGGAAGTCACTTCTGGGAACCATTTTTGGAAATCTTGACACAACATGCTTAGCCTTGTTCATAAATTTCTTATTTACATGCCTGAAGTAAATGTCAAACTCATTTTCCTAGGATGTTGTGTGGACTGAAGACTTGTGCCGACATATTCCTCAAAATTAGGAAGTTTGAGGAGTTGATCAAAGTAATCATTATCCAATTTGATCATTGTCTCCCTTACCTAGTTCCAGACTAAGCAGGAGCTCGAGTCATAATTGGTGGCACATGCTAGGATGAAATTAGGACATTGAGCTGATACGAGGAAGGAAATAGCTAAAGGTAGTCCACTGGCACAAATCGACTGCATCCACGAAGTTTGTGAAGAACTCTGAACTCTTCCCCAAAACTCCTCATGCCAATATTTCCCAGATTTGTATCCTGAATGTCAAAATTAGCATCAATGTATGAGGGATCTTCAACCCCTTGGTACTTTTACTTCATTTCCTTTGTCCCTTCTTTCTTTCCCTTCCCTTTTATAGAATCTGACATGGGAATCTAGTCACCAAAATCACCTGGAAGCAAAATAGAAGAAACTCCGGTTTGAAACCCTGTTTTGTAGCTATGAAAACCTGAAAAATTAATTCGGGAAAGTGACCTTGTCGAGCACCTATGAAAACCTGAAAATCTAGTCGGGGTTTGAATGATGTTGTGCAGCTTGAAAAACCCAACACATTGTGGAGTTTGGGGTTGTTGAGCAGGTGTCAAATTCCAATATACAACAGGATTTAGGTTGTGTTGAGCAAGCCCAAAAGTTTGAATTGCTTGAATCAAGTAAGTAACCTATTAGGGCATGTGAAAAACTTGATTAAGAACCCTTACATACCAAAAATTTTATTTTGACCTTTCAATTCTTCAACACTTCATTTCATGGAAGTAAGAGTAAATATACCCTATGGATGATGGTGAAAATTGACTAACTTGGGTGAAAAAAAGAGACCATGGGGAAAAAAACTCAAAAACTACCCAAAATGCAGACAAGGAAAGAATTCAGGAAACCCAAAATATGACCTGGGTGAAAAACATACTTACCTCAAGGTGAAAATAATGAAAAATCTAGAGAAACGATAAAAATGTCATGAAGAATACAGTTCAGGCTTTAGAAGTGCACCAACAAGTGAACAATCCACATGGTGTTAGAAAACGTAAGGTAAAAATTACATGGAAAAACCCCGTATTTATAAAACCCTAATATTAATTACACCTAGCATGACACGTGTGCCCACCTACTTACCATCTGGACATTAAATGTGTTAATTTCAGAATCAGGGACATGCTTGCATTTTTCATCCTATAGTCGAGTCCTAAAAACTCAAAATAAAGAGACCTTATAATATTAGAATCTGGAATAGGCAAGCATGAGGAATCTTGCATGTTTTTGGGGGTGAGATGTTCCGATGTTGTCAGGTTCCGAAATCTGACAACATATAGTTTGATTCAAAGTTTGGGTTCGAAATGCAGGGAACATGTAACATGTGTTTTGAGTCAAAATGATGTCTTGATGCAACCAAAACCCAAAACCTGGTAGCATGTAGTGAAAATCAGACTTTAGATTCAGAATTCATGGAACACTTTGTATGCATTTGGATTTTTTCTTCTTTGGTGCAATCGGATCCTGAAATCTAACAACAGAGTGTAATTCAGGATTTTAGGGTCGGAAAGTGTAGTATATTTGCATGTTAACTGTTAAGGAGAAATCTGAAATCTGAATCAAAAACTTTCTAAGGCATTTTTCAAAGGTAGATTTGGATTAAAGAGACTTTATGAGGAAACATAAAAAATTTGACTAGTTATCAGCATTTTCTTGATGATCATAAAAATGGGATAACAATTGGCTCCAACTGGGGACTTTCTTTGATGAAACAAAAGAAGAGGACTCATATTTCCAAGACACAAACCATTGGGCTACGGGGTCAACAATAGAGAAAGACATAAACAAAAAAAAAACACACCAAAACAAAAACAAAGAAAACCAAAATGAACAAAGCAACCAAATCAAACACATAAGAGGAAGCAAATTATGGTACAATGCAAGAATAACTTACATTACAAGTGAAACAACTTCAGATATTTCCCGTTATGAGGCATCGAGAGTGTAGTTCCATCAAGATATGAAAGTTAGAAGCTATTTTCTCCACTAAGTTGATGAATCTTAAAGGGACCCCTCCACAGGGAGTCAAATTTGTTGTGCATCCCTTTCAGCTCTCTTCTCTTGTCCCAAAGCAAAACTAGATCTCCAACCTGAAAAACTCATTGCTTTGATTGTTTTTCAAATATAGTTTTGACATTTTTTTATGTTTCATGATGCGATCAATCACTTTGAGCATGTCCTCCTCCAACTTTTTCAAGTACATGATTCTCTTCTTGATTAAATCTTTAAAAGTTTCATCTTCAATCATCTTAGCCAATCTTAAAGCTGGCAATTCCTCAACTCCATATAACACCTAAAATGGTGACATTCCTCTAGAACTCTTAGGATTGATATGATCCACCCACAATGCATCATACAATGCTTTGTGCCATGTTCGTTGATTCTTGTCAACTAACTTCCTGATTATGGTTACCAGGTTCTTATTACTTGATTTGGCCTGACCGTTTCCTTGAGGATAATAGTCAGACGAGTGAGCTAAAGTGATGCCATAACCATAACAAAACTCTGTGATTTCATAAGATGAAAAATTGGAAGCATTATCAGCTACAATATTATGAGGGATGTCGAACCTAACTATTATGTTCTCTTTGATGAAGTTACAAACAACTTCAGAAGCAAACTGTTTCACAGGGATGGCTTCTACCCATTTAGTAAAATAATTTATTACAGTTAAGACATAGGTATTCCTAACACTATATGTTGGGTTCAAAACTCTAATTAAATCTATACCCCATTATTGAAAAGGTTCCTCAATCACTACAAGTCTCAAGGGGAGTGTCCTCAATTTGGGGCAACCTACAAACTGCTGGCAAGCTTCACACTTAGCTACCCATTCAGCTAAATCTTGAAAGAGAGTGGGCCAATAATATCTTGCTCACAGAATCTTGTGGAACATTACAGATGATGAAAAGTGTCTGCCGCAGGCCAAACTCTGGAATGCTTCTAAAAACTTACCTTGTTGAACTTTTCCGACACAACGGAGAAATACCCCATCAATCCCTCTCTTATAAAGGCCATTATCCCAGAGGATGTATTTCACCGACCTTAGTTTGACCATCCTTTTTTATTTTGGACTCAAATGCGTGGGGCATTCTCTATAATTTAAAAAGAAGGCAATGTCTGAATATCATTCATCTGTTGTACTTACAAATAACACTATGGGTAATTCTTCATGAATTTCTTCCTCCATCTCAACTTCTTCTTTGGGATTGTTTTTCAGCAATTAGCTGACACAAACCCCTTTCGTGTACTAACTTTGTGGGTTTAATGTCTAGGTCATACTCCTATACTTTAGCAATCCAATTACCTCTTTGACTACCCAATTCTTGTTGGGTAAGGATTGATTTCACCATTGTATCAGGGACAAGAACTAGTGTATGAGAACTCAAAACATAATACCTAAAATTCTTGACTGCTCTAACCACAACATAGGCATGCTTTTCAATTTGAGACATTTTCAGTTCATGTTCCTTAAAAGGGAAACTCATGAAAGCAATGGGAGATTCAATTCCTTCCTCATTATTTTGCATCAAGATAACGGACACCGTATGAGCGGAGGCATAACTATACATGATGAAATCCTTTTGAAAATTTGAACATACCAGAATAAGGGCATAAACAATGGCTTCCTTGATTTCATATGAAGCAAGATTCCCTTCGGTACTCCATCGAAAAGGGACTTTCCCCTTCATCATTTCCATAATGTGCCTTGTTTTGTCTACAAAGTTGGGAACGAATCTTCTCGAGAAATTGAATTTCCCAAAGAAAGAATGTACGCATGTCTTACTTGTGGGAAAGGTAAGAGTTTGTATTGCTTGAACCCATTCAGAATCAATTTTGGTTCCTTCTTTTGTTACGATATGCCCCAATAGTTTCCCTTCTGTCACTCCAAACATAGACTTCTTAGGGTTTAAAGAAATCCCATGTTGTCAACATCTCATCAAAATTTGCTCCAAGTGATCACAGTGATCATGCCTATTTTTTGAAAAGACCATAAGGTCATCCAAGTATATGACTATAACTTTTCCCATCAAGTCTCTGAAAGCTAAATCCATGGCCCTTTGAAACATAGCTCTGGTGTTGATCAATCCAAACAACATTCTTCGATAAGAAAATGTCCACCATTGAGTGGTGAACGTTTTCTTATGTTGATCTTCTACAACTACTTCAACTTGGTTATATCTTGAAAATCCATCTAGCATAGATAACATTTCAGACCCCATGACTATTTGTAACACTTGATCCATGATGGGCAGGGGATAATTATCCTTCAATGAAGATTGATTAAGATTCTGAAATTCAACACAAATGTGGATCTCTCCGTTCTTCTTTCGTACAGGGACAATGTTAGCCACCCACATGGAATGGTGAATGGGAAAGATAATTCTCACATCTAACATCTTCTGAATCTCTGCAAGAATAGTGCCTGAAATCTTAGGATTATAATGTCGTTGTTTCTCCCTGTATGTTTATGCATCTGATTTTAGTGGGATACTATATTGCACATCTTTGGGCTTGAAGGATTGAAAATCTACATAAGACCATACCAATACGTTTGTGTATTTATTTAGGAGTGCAAAAAACTTCCTTTTTTCTTTAGGAGAGAAACACTTACCAATATTTCACAATCCATGGTTGTTCAGGGAACCTAAATTGACCTGCTCAACTTCAACAGATGAATTTCCCTTGGACTGTCTCTTATTTTGAATGAAGTGATCATGTTTATCAAACAATCCTTTGAGTGATACCAAACCTTTGGGGATATTGTTTCCCTTTAGCTAAATAAATTCACCACTAATCTCCTATTGAGAATCTGAAGGAGATTTATGGAATGCCGATTTTAAACCTTCAAAATAAAGCTCACTGAAATTATCAGAATTTTCAAGAAATCCAAGACTTGTTGATCATCATTAAAGACTTTCCAATGCGAAGAATTATCTAGGATGCTTGGACGATAAACTATTTCAATAATTTACTTGTCTTATTTGAACTTAGGATGAGGAAGAAGTAGTGAAGTAGATACCACAAGGGAATCTTCCTTGTCATTATGATCTCTTGGTACTACCTTAATTGAAAAGGCATCAAATTCTTCTATGCAATCCCAAACTCTATTCCTGTAGTGTTTCAAATGATCATTCTTCACTTGATAAACTTTCCTAACTTGATTGACAATCAACTCCACATCCCCTTGCACTTTCAGATTCTTGATTCCTTTTTCTTTCACCATTTTTAATCCTAACAACAAAGCTTCATACTCAGCAGTATTATTAGTATTATCAAACTACAATTTATATGAAAAAGAAAAAATATCAAACTCAAGGGAGATAAGTACAACTCATGTGTCGGATCCCGAAGTGGAACAACTGCCATCAAACTCCAAAGTCCAGATAACATTGAAATCTTCTTTCATAACAACGAAAGACATTCCTTGATATGATGTCATAAAATAATTTCCCCAACTAGCATCTTCAAAAATAATTTGAGATTTGGGGTCATCAAACTTAATAACAAGATATTTTTCTTGAGCTTCGGGCTCTAGAACACACAAGGTTCCATTGACTAGGATTTTAGCTTTAGTCCAATCCATATTAATCTCTCCATCTACATCCCTACAAAAAACCTCTCCCAAGTAGAATACCATATGCAGTTGGGATGTCAGCTACTAAAATGGTCATCTTGACCCTCTTTTCTGGGAAGGAAAATGCAAACTATGCATCTTTGATTTGACCAATTAAGGGAACTTGCTTAGTTTCCATGGAGTAGCAAAGTCCAAATGGCTTGGTGAGAGTGAGTCCCAGAGCATGGGCTACCTTTGTGGGCATAACATTATCTGAGGATCCTGAATCAATTATACAATTGCTAAGCTTAAAGCCATTTATGAGTAAGGATAGATAGAATGGTTCAATATTTCCTGAAGGAGAAGTTGATGCCATGTTATTTTGGGACAAAGGGAGAGAGGGATTGGGTAAGATCCCTTTAGAGGTCACAGCTGTAGATGGGATGACATTCGTGCTTCTAATAAATTTAGCAAGCTTTTCAAATTGCTCAGGGTTAGACTGCAAATACTTTGCTTCAAAAATTCATATCTTGGTCCTCTTAGCATGATCAATAATATTAAAAGCAGTGTAGGAAGGAACAATGGTAGGTTTAGATCTTTCAATATTTACCTGTGGCTTTGTGGAACTGGTCTTGGGAACAGAAGAAGAAGGACTAGGAAAAGAAGTGACCTTCTTGGCAGCTAATTTCTCTTTTGGTTGCACAGGGAGAGGAGTACCTCTTTTCACGACAACTATTGGACTTTCTTTATCTTTAGGTTTCTCAACATTTTTCCTTGGATTCTAGGACTGAGTAAAAACTACAAAGGATTGGCCACTGGTTTCATAATCATCTTCTTCATATTCCAAATACCCAATATCGGAGTTGTCGGCTGAATCATAATATGACTCATCAGCATAACCAAAAGCTTCAAAGGTATCATTAGTGCCCTCATTTTCTTACTCTTCATCTTCTTCGACTATCTCCATGGATTTTCATTAACAAGAGGTGCCTCGATAGCCAATCTTTGTTGCATAGGAGGAAAATGATTTCTATCTCTCACAGGAGCACCATTTCCATTATTGAAATTCCTCCTAGGGATATCCTGGTAAGGAGCACTTGATGCATGTTGAGACATTTACTTCTTCAAATTTATAAGATCGTTAGCCATTCTCTGAATCATGGGATCGGTGGTGCCTTGAGAAGAACTCTGATTCTTAAATCTAGAGGATTCTTTCCTAATTTTTCCTACCAGGATAAGATCATCTTCGATTTCAGTAGTTGTAGCCTGTGCGGAAGCTAAATCAGGAATAATAGACCTTCTCAATAGGAAACTCACATCAGGGAGTTGAGCATTGATGAAGAAGCACTTTTGATTCTCTGGAGTAGGAACTACAAGTTTAGGAATTTTTTGGACTAGCTTATTAAACTTAGCTATGAAATCACGCATAGGCTCATGTGATTCCTTCTTCATATGGGTAAGTTGAGCTAACAATGCATGTGAGTCTTCAACAGGCTTAAATCTCACCTCGAATCGGGATCTCATAGTCACCCAATTTGTAATGCATGCATTCGGAAGATGGTAAAACCATTCTGCTGTGACACCTTGAAGTGTTTCAAAAAATAACCGAACAGACACATATTTGCGAGCTACCCTAATAACTCCACAAGCTACGAAGAATGAAGCTATATGCTCATCCCGGTGTTGTTTTCCATCACCATTGAATTTAGGAAAATTCTTATGTGACCCATGTGGAAAATCATGCAATGGTGGAGTTAATGAGAGTAGACCGATAGTGGCACCCCAAGGAACTGGAGCTTGCAGGGGTTGTTGTCTAGTTGTCCTTCTAAAAGTAGTATGTTCAAGAATCTATTTATAAATCATAAATAATGATCTACAAGTCAAAAAGGTATCTTGACCTTGGACAACATGATTCCTATGCACATGTGATGAGCTATTGGTACTCCCCAAGGACCGCCTTTCTGGTACAAGATTGAAGTTGTGTTGCTGAAGCAGATCAAAAAGAGGATCAACTTCACCTCTTGCTCGACTTGTGAGATTGTATGCTCTTCTTGCCAGTTTGACCCTAGAAATGCAATAAGATGCAAAAGGAAATACAAAGTCATCAATAATAAGATAATATTAGTCTTGTATGTCCATATCCCTAGCGAGTCACCAAAAACTGTTGGTTGGATATTTTGTCACAGAAAAATATGAGGTTCAACCACAATACACGATATTAAATCCCTCCTCAAATGAAGGGGAGGCACCTATTTATTACTAATCTAAAACATGGAAAAGATATATACAATATTCACACTAATCTAAGCATCAGGGTTGGGATCTCATCCCAATAGATTTGTAGAAATATGCATGAATAAAAGGATAGATAAGAAAGGGAAAAATTGATAGAAGAGGAAATGAAAGGAATAAGCGAGAACATGCTTTTTCTTAAGAAAACACAAATCAAAAGATAATCACACGTGATTTAGATTGTAATAACTTGCAAAATATTTGATAGAAAATATATGCCAAATAAAGAATAATTTAAAGCATTGAACATAAGAACAATACCTCAAATACCAGATATATCCTCACAACACAAAGTTTGTAATAAACTATCTTTTATATTCTTCGATGATTAAAGGAAAACACAAAGTCTTTCTCTTTTCTCAACCTTGCTTCAATGTCACATCAAAATTTTCCAACCCTTAAGAATGCCAAAGCATTTCTCATTTATAGAAAAGAGAAGGAGAGAAAATAGGAAACAGTTCAACAACATACTAAAAATAGTAAATAATAATAATGAGTCCATTTTGATTGGTTCTCATGCAAGAGACCAAGTCAAACCTTCCAAGTTCAAAGTATGTTGAAATGATAATGAAAAATACATGCCAAAATGAAAATGAGAATGTCATGACAAGTTCATTATTCAGACTTGTCTTCTTCATCACCCTGCTCAGCTTGTTTGGCACGAAATTCCTATAATTTCCAGATTATCCCTTGTGCTTCCTCTTCATCTGGTCCACAAGAGTACTCATTCAGGACCTCGCAAGTCTCCTGTGTATTACTAAAAATCCCTAGAATTGTTGGACCTTCTTGTTGAACTTGGCCAATGTGCTTAAAACACCTTCACAGTGGATTGGTTTGTCAATGGTTGCCATGTCAAACTTTTCACCTGCTGTAGACTCCTTTTCAACCAATTCCTGAAACACTTTATACAAATCATCAGCTGAAAAAATATTCATGCTATCATCCATAATATTCGTGAATATTTTTGATAACTCTTCATCAATATCATTAGTAGCATCTAACAACTGATCTCTTGATTCTCTTAATTTACTGCAAGCTTCGTTGAGGATCTTGACTCTAAACTCAATTGCTTTGCAAAATTGAAAGTGTTTGTCAACATTTGGAACTCATCCCTCCGTAACCAAATTTTCCGAAGGAACCTTTTTAAGAACACCAAGAGCTTCTAAAGTTAATTCCAAGGTACCAATATTCTTCAAGGAGTTCATCATTTAACTTTTCAACCTCCTTCCTTGCATCCTCCAAAGAATTGAAAACATTCACCGTATCATTAAGAACCTTCTTTCCTTGAACAAGAAGCCAATGAATCCATTCATCGACAACCCTACCCTTTTCATTGAAATTTTCCATTCTAGGTACTGATGAGAAATCAAATTAATGGGGTGGGCATAAGAGTTGTTATCTTGTGTTGAGAAGGCTTGGAGAGTTTGAGAAAAACCTCTATTAATTGTTCAACCTTTTCCTTTAACTTGTCTCTTGAGACCTTAGTCTCTTTGAGATTTTTGCACTACACATGCATAGTGCTTTGAGCATCCTGTTGGGCACCTTCAGCAGTGACCTTCCCGAAGATCGACCCTTGTGATCTGATAATCTGCAGCTGTGATATCTTCTTTAGTTTTATTTGCTGCAGGTATGACAATCTCTACAATTTTCTATCCTAACACATCAACTGAGATTCATGAAATGAAATTTTGGTTTCTTAGTTGATCGAGCAGGTGTCGATTTTAATGAGCTAAATTCAAATGCTTCAGGTGGAACAATCACTTTTCTTTTCCTTGGGGTTTGATCAACTAACCAAGAGGGCATTGAAGAGAAGATGCCTCTAGGAGGGGAACTGAGATTGTTCCAGAGGAAATTTGTGAAATGGGAAAAGTGGAGACTAGAGATGGAGGAGTGGTGAGAATGGCGGTAACAATGGTGGATGACATGGGCAAAGAAAGTGGAATGGAGGCTGAGATCCAGAGGATATTGGTAACTCCAAAGTCAATCCTATTCCACTTGAAAGAGGAGATAGGGATGAGAAAACACTCGCCATGGTGGATATGAGTGGTGATGATGGAAATGGAGAAGAATGAGGTGGAGAGGAAAGAAAGAGAGAAGGAGAGGAAATTGGAGGGAGCACTGGAGATGATTGAGTGGAAATAGGTTGGGAAGGAGTGCCAAGAGTGGAAGGAGTGATAGAAAAATCAACCACAATACTTACTTGAACTCCCTCTAGAACTGATGGAGGAGGTGAATCGAGAATCTCAACTGATGAAGATGGTGCAATAGATGGCAAAGGATGAGAATTTTCTCCTTTTCAAACAAACTTGAATTTCAACTTTTTAGGTGGGTTTACACCTTTATCCTTTTCCCCATGTGAGGGGCCCACCTCTGATGCTGACGTGACTGACAGCTTTGGGAAGTTGGATTCTTTGAGATTCATACCCCATGAAATCAACCAATCCTTCATGTGAACAAGGGTTTGGGCAGCCCTCTCTGTTATAGATGTTGTCTCTGTAAACCGACCAATCAATTTATGGGAATCCAATGTTATTCATCCATTTGTTCATACATTTTCTCAACAACACTTTCATTATCAACTGCATCCTCAGGAATTTTGGAAAGACCTAACACCCTTATCTTATGTAAATTAAACCGGATATTATCCTTTCTTTGGAATGTAACCTCATCCCTAAGATCAATCCAAATATCTTCAATGTTTGGAACATGGAGTTGCAATGTCCCATGAGCCTTAAGGACTCCTCGAAATTCAAACCATGTCCTTGGCTTCATATGTTTTTAAATTTTTTCTTGCAATTCATGGATCACATTCTTAGCCTTGATGACAAAAGAGCATGTGTATCTTCCAATTGAGATAGGGAATGAGACAACAACCTTATGCTTTCTCTGCTGAAACTTGTGGAAGTCTAGGAGTTTCCTAACTAATTCCATGACAAGTATCTTATCATTGGGGTACCTAGGAAAATGGAAAGGAGCTTCTTGACATATAACAATCCGTAAATATGTGAACTTTCTGAATTGTAGGAAGATGCCACCCCACTTAGACACTTCATTCCATGCTTCATCGGAAACCCTTCACTTTCTGAGATCAGGGTCCAATCTACAAATGATCTCATAGAAGAAGGCATCATTCACCCTTCTGTATTGTTCCAAACTCCCTTTCAAAGTCAATTGAGGATAAAATTTATAGATATGATCCATAGACCGGTTACCCTTGGAATCTAACCCAGGTAGTTCCGCATTTCTGACAGCAACATAAGTAACATAGGACATCATATAAAACTTGTCCGTAGAAAGAACTACCTTCATTTGAGCATCAATGTTGTTACTGATGAGCACTCCCCAATCCAAATGTTGATCATTCTTCTTTATGATGGTAATGAATTGGTACATCCAACCATAGAACTCTTTAGATTCTGGGAGCCCAAATACTCTACTAAGGAGTGTAATGATGTCACTGATTTCCAAACTAAAGTCACTTTTGGGAACCATCTTTGGAAATCTTGACACAGTGGGCTTAGCTTTGATCAGAGAATTTCTTATTTATGTGCTTTACACAATTGTCAAAATCATTGTCCCAGGCTTGTTGTGTGGACTTAAAGACTTGTGCCGACATATTCCTCAAAATTAGGAAGTTTGAGGAGTTGATCAAAGTAATCATTATCCAACTTGATCATTAATCTCTCCTACCTGGTTCCAGACTGAGTGAGAGCTCGAGTCATAATTGGCGGCACATGCTAGGATGAAATTAGGACATTGAGCTGATACAAGGAAGGAAGCCGCTAAAGGTAGTCCACTGGCACAAATTGACTACATCCACGAAGTTTGTGAAGAACTTGGAAACTCTTCCCCAAAACTCCTCCATGTCAATATTCCCAGCTCTGTATCCCAAATGTCAAAATTGGCATAAATGTATGAGGTAGCTTCAACCCCCTGGTACTTGTACTTCATTTACTTTGTCCCTGCTTTCTTTCCCTTCCCTTTGCTAGAATCCGACATGGGAAACTAGTAACCAAAATCACCTAGAAGCAAAATAGAAGAAAATCAGGTTTGGAACCCTGTTCTACAGCTATGAAAACCCAAAAAACCAATTCGAGAAAGTGACCTTGTTGAGCACCTATGAAAACCCAAAAATCCAGTCGGGGTTTGAATGATGTCGTGCAACTTGAAAAACCTGACACACTTGTGGAGTTTCGATCTTGTTGAGTAGGTGTCAAATTCTGATATACGGCGGGATTTGGGTTGTGTTGAGCAGGACCAAAAGTTTGAATTGCTTGAATTGGGTAAGTAACCTATTAGAGCATGTGAAAAACCTGATTAAGAACCCTTACATAAAAAACTTTGATTTTGACCTTTCAATTCTTCAACACTTCATTTCATGGAAGTAAGAGAAAATCTACCCTATGGATGATGTTGAAAAATGACTAACTCGTGTGAAAATAAAGAACAATAATGGGGAAAAAAAATCAAAAACTACCCAAAATACAGTCAAGGAAAGAATTCAGGAAACCCAAAACATGACCCAAGAAAAACATACTTACCTCAAGGTGAAAATAATGAAAATCTAGAGAAATGATCGAAAATGCCATGAAAAATGTAGTTCAGGTTTTAGAGGTGCGCCAACAAGTGAACAATCCACACGGTGTCATAAAATTAAGGTACAAATGATGTGGAAAATGTGCTATTTATAAAACTCTAACATTAACTACATATAATCTGACACGTATGCCCACCTACCTATCATCTAGATATTAAATGTGCTAACTTAGTAATCAAGGACGTGTTTGAATTTGTCATTGTGTAGTCAAGTCCCAAAAACCCGACACAAAGAGGCCTTATAATGTCGGAATCTAGAATCAGGAAGCATGAGGCATCTTGCATGTGCTTGAAAGGTGAGATGTTCTGATGCAGTCGGGTTCTAAAATACCAAGGACATGTAGTTTGATTCAGAGTTTGGGTTCATAAATGTAGGGAACATGTAACATGTGTTGGGGTGAATGATGTTTCGATGCAACAAGAACCCGAAACCCAACAACATGTAGTGCAAATCCGACTTTGGATTTGGGATGCATGGAACACTTTGCAAGTGTTTGAATTTTTTCTTGTTTGGTGCAATCAAATCCCAAAATCTGAGAGCACAATGTAATTTGAGATTTTGGGGTTAGAAAACGTAGCAGTATGTTGTATGTTAAATTGTTAGGAGAAATCCAAAATACTGACAAAAAGACTTTCTAAGGAATTTTTTTAAGGAGATCTTGGATAAAAATATTTAGAAGGAAATCACCCTAAAAAAACTTTTATTGGTTATCTCCATTTTTCTGATGCTTCTAAAGGTTGGTATGTCGTGAAAGCCCAACCAAGGGAATATATTTTCTCATAAGAATGTGATAGAATTGGAATAATTAGCCCAAAACACGTCGATTAAAAATCGTACAGTAGGGTCAACTTGTAGATTTGTACAAACAAACTGATGTTAGTGGTTTTGACAAGGAGGGGTTTTTTTTTTTGATTTTATGGGTTGGAGGATGAATGTTTATATTATTTTTTTATACAGTTGAACTTCAGAAATTGACGACATAGATGTGTGCAAAGATAAACAAGTAATCAAATAGCTATCACGGTGTGTTAAACAAGAGTGAGGAGAGTGTATTTGTGCATGTGAGTGTGTAATGTCAAGATCAATAATGTTAAAGGATATATTGCCAAATTTTAGATTCTACAATGGGCCACATCGATGTCCCATGGTGTTTTCCACACTTTGGTTACTTTTTCGGAATGTTTGACAACCTTATATGCTTCAACACTATCAGGTACACTCTTTTTCTCCTTTACACTAATAAATTTTATTCACTAGCATAAAGGAGAGAAAATGTAGACACTAAAATATGCAAAATCATTATTACATCATGTCTTTCAAAAGCTTTATATATGTGGGTCTGGAACAACGGAACTAAGTCTTGGTGGAACAAGTCCTTGTCATTTTACTTTTATATTGCTCGATATATCTTCTTATTGGGATTTCTAAATGTTTTTGTATGCTTTTATGCTATGCCACAGAGATCTCTGGCGCATTTTTTCGTTTACTGTCATTTTGCTAATGTTCGGTCAAAACCATACAGATTGGTCAAGTCTATACTACGGTCTTGGCTGAGATGTACAATATTGTCCCTTTTTTATGTTTTGGGTCCTTTCTTCTCATTGAGTCTCTTCTCCACTTTTTTGTCTTTTACAATTTATATTTATGGCGAGCTTTGTGTGCCACTAAGATTCAAATTTCAAAGTGATAAACTCCTATATACAAGTTCACCTTAAGCATTTATCATTTAACAAACACCTATCTATGTACCAAATACAATGCTAATAAATAAAGAGTACAATCTTCACACTACATATCACATCATATGAGGGCATAAATATATTTTTGACATCTACACTCAAGGGTTTCGTGGGATCAAAGTAACATAGCCCACTATTTGTGTAGAAGCACAAGGGAAACAATAGGTCAAGGGTTCTAGATTGCATGCAAAATGACACATCACACAGGGAGAACTACATCGAGTCTGAAATGTAGTGCAACATTTGGTGACACACAAAAAAAGTGACCACTAAGGCCAATATAAATAAAAAATTTACATCTTTTATTTTTAGATCTAATGAGTGCTTGAGGTTCTTACAGGAAGCCAAGTTTTTTTACAAGTATAAGTGTGAAATCTAAGGTTACAGGGGATCCGAACATGTAAAAGTGTGATACATGTGACAACAAAGAAACCCAAAAAAATCAGACTCCAAAGAGCTAATAGTTTGAAATATTGAGAAAGGCCAGTTTATTGGATTTGGTCTTGAACTTCTATACGGTCCTTCCTCTATGTAAAGTTTACAAAAAAAAATTGATCTAGGTTTGCTCAAAATCCTTCACATTTCCTAGTTTTGGTTGTGACACAATCTGAAACTGATCTAAGGCGAGGTAAGTCATTTATTCTGGCATGTTGAATGACAATTTCTCTATCAATTTCACTTGCTATATGATTTCAATTGCAATTTCTTACAAATATGATTACAATTGCTCTATTAGTTTGACATGCTTACAAATAGCCTAGTTTCCATTACAAATATGTAAAAGAATGTATTATTTTGTACTTTACAATATATAATAATCAATCCTAATTAAATCATTTGAATTAATACAGTGAAATCAATTTAAGGTTGATACATATACATAAACAATATAAAAAACAACCATAAATAATAATGAAGCAAATGAAATCATTTTATAGACTATAAGACAAATGTGGAAGTCAACATATATGGCATTCACAAGCTACATATTTTTTAACTCACAATCTGCTTATTTTACAACGAAAATAGACAAATGAAATAAAAAGATAAAATGGTCCATATAACACGCATGCGCGCGCGCACACACACACACACACACACACACACACACACACTATAAACATTTATTAATAGAGAAAGAAATAAAAGAGAAGAATGATGAATGTTTATAAGATATGAAGTGTGGGAGAGATTTGAAGTGAAATGGTTTGCACCCCATTTGTCCCCTCTTTACATCTGTCATAACAGTGGACAATTGATTTGCACCTTCCTTGCACTTGAAATCGCCATATTCAATGATTCACAAAAACTTTTCCGCTATTGCTCCATATAGGGTTAAAATGTGAGCTTTGTTTCGGGGTCTCAAATTTTTTGTGTGCAAAGTCTTTATTTCGAATGAGAATGTAAATGAGGGAGCTTGTTGCAGTCCTTAAATTGACTACTCTTCAATCTTCAAGATATTAATTCCGTAATGCAGAAGTGTCACTTGGCTCAACATCTCCAACAACCATTTGAAAGAATGCAACAATACACAATACCAACCTTGGAAAGAAAATAGAAATGAGTGGGATATAACTAATGGATAAAAACCATTCCATTATAAAACCACCACGGTACAAAACTAATAGCAATATTCAACTTTCTATTACCTCTCACTTGTGAGGTCTTATGTCTTTGATTTGGTGCAGCCTTGTCAGAAAAGGTCACATGAGATTCTGATTGGAAGGACGACGATCAAATGCATAAGGACTAACATGTTCTACAAATGGTACATATGGATTGCTAGGATAACTCCTACTCAAAAAATTACACTTATCTCTTGTAATTCGCCGGAGGCGTTTACTTTGAAGAAGGCATTGCTAGAAAGTGTCAAATTCCAGTGGCTTAACTTTAGAGGTTGCCGGATTTTAGATATTTTTGTAAGTCCTAGATATTTACTATTTTTTTCTTTTGGGAGTGGCCGACATGAGAACTTACTGGCAGTCATAGCTAAGATTTACGTTGTACTACCCATTTTTATTCGGTGGCTGTCTTGCCGGTGATTTTTCTACGGGTAGCCGCACCAAAACAATAATGCAACCCGCACCTTTATACACAGTCAAACAATCCAAACCAAAACTTCTTCGCTCCAGAATAAACAAATCACAATTTTTTCCATTGTACTCCGTCGACGTTAAGGTGGCGAGATTCATATGGTCTGTAAACAATTAAAAATGTGCTTTTTAAGGATCTTGGAGTACATCTACTGTTTCTGTGGAATCTTGCAGTCGCAATAAAGTTTGTAGAACAGTGCCCAGAAGGAAATTTTAGATTCAACATTATCTTACACCTGTAAAAATCAATACTTTAGTTGCAGGAAAACTTTGAATATTAATGGCTTCCTTTGTTTGATACTGTTTTGAAATTGTGCTGAGTTTTACGTTGAAAACATGAGGTCACATGTGAATATGTGGGACGTCGTGCATCTTCGATTCGGCAGAGATATATGGGTGCACGTAATAGAAAAAATAACGTTTAGGTACCAACATAAAAATTCAGTGAAGAGGAATGGTGGTAAACACTGAATGACAGATTGAAAAGAATATTTGGATTAATGTTCACAAATGACAAAGAGCAGTTGTGGCCAATTACGTTTAAGAGTACCATTACAAAGACTCTGGTGGACGATCCTCCCGTCTCCCGAGCTCTCACCTACTCCTCAAACCCTCACTCCAACTCCTTCAGCGGCTTCTCCCTCACCCACTTCAGACGGCACCTTGGCAATGAATATATGTAACGTTTATGGGTATAGCCGCCCACGTGTAACATTTAAAAAAAAGGGATTTTTTTAATTTAGTTTTTGGTTATTTAAATATGTAAATCCTCTTAGAAATCTGTAAAATGTACAATAGATTTTACAATTTGGAGATGGATTCCATGTTGTGATCTAAAATGTGATCTAAAATGTGATGGAGACAAATAAAATTTATGCGTTTTTTTTTCATTTATTGAATAGGTTTTTTTGTTTCTAAGTTTGTAAAAATTGAAATGTAGTTGTAGGTTTTTTCGGTTGGGCAAATAGAATTTTTACTTCTTTCTTAGATCTATTGAATAAGTAATTTGGTCTAAGTTTGTAAAATTTGAAATGTAAAGTGTAGATAAAGTGACTAAAGAAGATGGGTATTATGCTTTGTCTATTTATAAGTTAATTTCAATGGCCGCTTACAGACGCGCATGATGGAGAGCATGCCCTTTATTTTTTTGTCGTAGTAGCTGAGAGTGTTGTAGGGTAGAGGCGTCAAGAAACTGGCGTACATCGCAAATCCTCCCGCTTCCATTACAAGACTGTAAGGCCCCTCTGACTCGTCCTTCTCGGAGGCCCGATTGACCAGCTTCTTCACAGTGTCTATCTTTAACGACTGCCCCACCAGAAGAATGTCTATGGGATGATCGAAGCTCTGCCACACGCTTCTGTTGTTTTTGTTGTACAACACCAGGTTTCCGTTGGTTCGGAGTTCGATCCCCGCAACACCCTTGTTGAAAGTGTTGGTAGACCAAACCAAGGTGTCGTCTGCATGGATGAGTGCCTCTGAGTGGAGCTCCATTACGTATTCCTTCCATAATTTATTTTAACTTCTAAACATTGTTCTTCATTGTGGCTGGTTGGTTTTTGTATTAGGCTAAACGGTGGATCATTCACCATTTCTTTCCTATTTGGCACTGCTACTAGATTGCGGGTTGTACTCATTTGCACGTATGCTAAATATAATACTTTGGTTTGATTTATTATATGGGGTGCCATCGCCGTATAAATTCTTCCTACTGGTATTTTATTTCTCGTAGATCTTGTAAAATGCATTTCATATTTTATTTTGATGGAGAAATAATTGGTTGTCTAGAACCAGTGACTTGCATTTTGTAACTGTATGAAGATAATTCTACAAATATTTTGACATATTTTCAAAACAAAAAATAATTCTACAAAATGATTTTCTTACGAGACTGTCTGATTATCCAGTCTATGTAAGTCTGGAAGATAAGCTACTGCAATGGAGTCTGTTTCAGGTTTATTGTTAAACAGGATGGTGGCATTTTGTTACAGTAGTTATGGTCTGTATACACTGAAATTATTCATGGGGTACCGCTTAGGAGAAAAGTAGATATGGGTCTCGGTGATTTACAAAATGAAATTGTTTTGATTACGACCAATTTGCGGGCCCGTCGGTGTTTCTAGAAGGGATCCTCTTTTTGCTGTATTGTTTTTATTCTTTTTTTTCTGACACAGTTCTATCATGGAATTAATATATTTTTTTTCCAAAAGAAGGTCACTTCTCCTTTATTGAATTGAGATTTGTAATGTTTAAGGATTTTTCCTTGATATAACCTGCCTATTTTTAACTATTATCATAGATATTTCATCAATTTGAATAATTTTAATCATGTATGTTATGATTAGAAAATTGATGATAAATCAAAAAATAAAGACATGAATAGATGTTTTTTTTTGTTTTGGACACTAACACATTTTTATGATTGGCAGAGGCGTCGCTCATGTAGAAGAATCCAGAACTCCTATGTCAGAGGAAGAGTGTAGGGCAACAATAGATGAATTGTGGCCTAACAGATTTAAGCAAGCCATTATGGAAACACTCTAGTAGAAGATATGACTTAAATCGACAAAAAATATTGCATTGATTTTGTGAAGGACCAAGAGAAATCTGATTCTCAAGCTTGACTACATAAGACACAACTGCCAACTTTGTGTTGGTCAGTTTGTTGTAGACAGTCTCAAACTCTTTGAAAATCTCACCAATCAGGTCAATCCTTTTCTTGTCAATAAGAATGTAGAAAAAATTTAATATATAAGGTTGAAACTTGGCATCATTTGTAATGTCTTCGAGAATACCCTTTTTCTTCTCGTCTGGTATGATTGGATTAACAAGGAAATTAAAAAAAACCTTATTGGTTATGTACTGAGAGAGCTTATCGATGTCTCTACTGATAGCATCTAGGGACTTCACAAGCTGGGCCAGTTCTACTAGGGATGTGGCATATGACCCCGCAGCGCTGTCTTGCATAACAATACGAGTTCTATTTTTGTGAGCCACTTGAGAAACTTTGAAAGGGAAGGCATTGTGTGTCTTGAAGAGCCTTGTCCCAAAAAGACCATATTTTAAGGATATGTGGTAGTTTGATCCATTAGCCCCTTTCAAAAGGGCTCTCACATATGGCGCACAATAGACATTCAGGGCCACGGGAGACTGTTTCAATGATTCCATCTAACAAAAAACAGAACCAAATCTTTGGAGATCATGCATCCACCGAGAAATTTTTGTCAGATCGTGTGAAGAAGCAAGGTTAATTAAGAGCCAAAGCATTTTCTCTGGAATTCAATTAAAGAATCCGATGCAGTTCTAAATGAGTTGCAATTTACGCCGGAGAGGATAACAATGTTTAGTTTATTGGAGTTGTATTTTTTCTATTTTAAGTTTGTGTGATGGGAAGAGGATAATATAGTAACTTCCAACAAAAAAAACATTGCCTACTATGCCTTGATGGATGTCCGTACGTTGCTATAAAGCTTGTATTTTGTTATGGGCCACACGTATGTTGGTATAGGTGAGTTGATCGGGGTGAATATATAGTTGTTTTATTTGATGAAACAATCACAATGTCTCTTGATGATGACCATGTCTTCTGTAAGATACAATTATGATATTCATTTAAAAGATAACATGTTGTATCATTTGGTTGAACACTCGGCGTTTATTTACAAAAGTTCATATTTTGGCATTTAAATGTTCCCAAAGCATAGACAACAATCCCATTTTGTCAGTATCCTTCAATCACTTCATTCCATGAGATGACATATCTCTAGGGAATTTTATGTTTGGTGGGTAGATGAGATTAAGAAACCTACCAATGATACCCAAGATGTTGTAGCAGAAGAGCATCTCCACGCTTCTTATAAATGAGGCTTCCATCTTTGTGTTCTTATCCATCCGATTCTACTCCTGTTTACATTTGCCAGCATACTCCTCGCCTTGTTTCACCATATGCAACAAATAGGGCTCCAATCCAATTAGTTTAAATTTCCCAAAGTACTCCCAACCTGTGCCAAAATATAGAGGAATTTTGTTATATATAGTTGCAAATGTTTTGATAGACATGTATGCAGAATGTGGAACCTTACATAAAGACATGTGAACTGTTTAACAAAATGTAACTTATGTTCTTCACTCAAACATCTATCATAGATCATAGAATATATTTTACATCCAAACCATATTATACACATAAAATTCAAGCCCTCTCCGGCGTAACTTGCAACTCATTTGCAATTGCTAGTTAAGTTTTCATCATATAAGGGTTGACTGTATATATACTCTTCAACTTAAAATTGAGACTAACCCTTCAAATTTATCACTCACCATCATTCACCATTATGAAAGAACATGGAAAGGAGAACACAATGTTCTTATCCACCATCAAAAAGTTTTTAGGTGATGGTATTTTTCAATATTGCCCTTCAAAAATATAAAATAGTGTTAGTTATATACCACTAATAAAATATATAAAAGATTAATCTATGTTTATTTATTTTTGTGAATATATATTTATATAGTTTGTATATAAATCTATATAAAAGATGTTGGTCATATTTTGTACAGTTATTTAAAATTTTTGCAGGGATTTTATATTTTAAGTCATGAAAAATGTGTGAATTGCCGTAAAATTTAACCATGTAAGCAATATGTATTGTGACGGGCATTTCAACATTTTTTTAATTTTAATTATAAAATCCATTGTAAATATTTTTTGAAATAACTATCACATACAACTTACATATTTAAAATTTAATCGTCATTTTTAATATAGATTTATATACAAATTAAATTAATACATATTAAAAATAGCTCAACAAAATTTATTAATAATGTACAAATAACATTGTTTTGTATTTTTGAAATGCAATATTTTTTTTTGTTTGGTCAGCGTGTAATTACATGGATATCAGCATCTTTGCCCTTAAGAAACTAATTGCACTGTATGAGTAAGCGTACATCTATATCAAAACCTTCCTTCGGCTAAACTGATTACATTGTATGAGTAAGCGTACATCTATATCAAAACCTTTGTACATCTATATCAAAACCTTCCTTCGGCTAAACTGATTACATTGTATGAGTAAGCGTACATCTATATCAAAACCTTCGTACATCTATATCAAAACCTTCCTTCGGCTAAACTGATTACACTGTATGAGTAAGTCTATATCAAAACCTTCCTTCAGCTAAGTAACCACCTGCATGAATAAGCGTACATCTATATCAAAACGTTCCTTCAACTTAGCTGTGACTAAGGGGCCAATCCATTAAAGTCACCCAAGGAACAGTTTAGGCCATATCCACTCCGGGTATTTCTAGGCCTTTGCCTTAGCAAGACTTGACCCTTGGTGGACTCATTCCAAGACAATCATCTTCACCAATAAACCAAGAGCCCTTAGATGAAAGACAATATTGAAAAATTACTCCGCACTAAAAAATTGTTGACAGGCATAGATGGCCGTCAAAGCAATTATCGATATAATGCCACCCGCCCTCACCAACTATAAAAAACAGCCACCTGACACCAAATTTACAGTTGAAAACCATAACAAATGGGTGCAGAAAATGATCGTTCTTCACGCGGGGAGAGCCCAAAACCTGCTCAAGACGAAGTAATCGGCAAACGTGTGATAAATAATAATGAGGAGCATTGGGAGGATGACAATTCCTCTGAGTGGGACTGCGAAAAGCAGGCGCAATGGAGCTCCACTCCCCCTAAAACACAACACCCTCCTCTCCCACAAGAACTTCAGCTGCAACTCGACACTTCCAGAAACTTTAAACACATTTTCTTCGCAGGTCGCGAGGACGAATCCGGCCACCTCTCCAGCGACTCCGAAGAAGAAGAAGAAGAAGAAAAAGAGGAGGAAGAGGGGCCTGCAGCAGCAGCTACAGGCGACCTAGCTGGCAAGGAAGGCGATGTTTACAATTTCTTTGAGAAAGTCTTTCAGGAGAATGAAGAGCTGAAGAGATTGTATGTGGAGAATTGTAAGCGGGGGCTTTTCCAGTGTGCGGTTTGCGCTGCAACAAATGGAAAGGTGTGGAGGATTTATCCAAACTGCGCCGGGCTCATACAACATTCTATGACTGTAGTGCATACTAAGAGCAAGGCCGCTCATCGGGGTTATGGCCGTGCAATCTGTGCTCTCTTGGGCTGGAATTCTGATAAATTTTTAGGCCTTCTTGCAACTAAAAAGCTTAAATCTCTCAACCAGGTTATTTCTTTCCCAGTTTCTCTCTTTCTTTTTCTTTTTTTTTCCAGGGGATGTTGTCTTTTCCCATGGAATTATATTTTTTTCTACTGGCCAGCTTGGACTCTAACCTAGAACGTTTCCATGACCATTCTCGGCATGATGAGCGTTCTGTTTCTTGAGCTACCGGCCCCATTGCATTTTTTTTTGTGATTTGAGGCGTGGATTTTTTTCATCTATCATAGATGATGCTTTGGGGATTCTCAGCAAGCAAGCGGCCCTGAAAATGGAACCATTGGCCCTGGTATTGAGATTGTGGACCGTCTAAATTGCGTAGTGTGGGAGCGAGAGGGCTTTTGTTTACTTTTTCCTTTGTTTTGGTTGTTTTTTTTTAAATTTTATTTAGCGTAGGCACTGAGACTGTATTATTCTTTATTGTGTGGCGTGAGGGCTTTAATTTAGATTTTTATTTCTTATTTTGTCTTTTAAGGTTTTGCCCTGAGACCGTGACACCACCTTATTTTGTGGTGTGTCAGTGCGGCTGTAGAATGAGGGAGTGCTGCAATGCCGTTCAGGGGATTTGAACCCGAGTTGATCTTTTAGGGATATACCTTTTACCATTTTACAGCAATCCCTTTGGAGCAGGGGCATTAGTTCATTTGAAGTTAGGATACATATTACACACTTAAGATCATAGGAGCTTTATTTCAATTAAACAGAAGGTAGATCATAATGAAATAGGCTGATCATACAGTCGCATTTTTTGACAAGTTTGTTATATTGAAGTTTTCAGGGTTCTGATGAAGGGGACAATGACAAGGAGGCAGATTCTGACTGCAAAATGACAGCTGCTGCAAAGAGTGATGTGGTGGAGACTACCGAAAATGTTGAAGAAGAGGAAGAAGCGTCAGAAAATTCCTCCAAGGAGCTTATTTCCACCTGAATTTTTTTGAGGTACTTTATTCAGTTCTTAGTTTTTTTTATATTTTTTTGTTTACTCTTTTACACCGGGGACTGTGGGAAGCCTTAGAAAAATCCTCTGAGCAGCTTATATCCACCTGAAATTTTGTGAGGTACTTCATTCAAGATTTCAAAGTTTTTTTACATTTTTTGTTTAGTCTTTTACTCAGTGGGCAGCCTTATCGTTGTGTCAGGCTGTGGCATGGGGTGAGAATGTAGGCCTCCTTACTACTTTGTGGGGTTAAAGGTGGAAACACTTACAGAATTACAAATGTATTTCTTTTTTAATACTATACAACCTGACTTATCCATATTCCGGTACTCCACAACAGGTCACATGTTTCCTGGGTTAGCCCAGGTGATTGAATCCCTTTGCCATTACACCACAAATCTTTTGAGAGTTTTTTTCGCATTCGCATATTTTTTGCAGTTACGTTTTTTCATTTAATCTTGTAGGGGTCTCAATTGCATGGAACCAGGGTTAGAGGGGTATCCATTCTGTCAAGATATCTCCATATTTTGGATTAGGGAAAATCAACCAGAGTATGAACTCTTGTAGGCAGCATGGAACTCCTTCAAAATTATCAGTGAACACAGCCTATTGACATGTGTAGGAGGCTTATGGTTTGATGAATATGATTTGGGATGCCTTAATGGTTTTAACTTTTACTTTCTGGGTAGAGATTGTTGTGCCCAGATTTTTTGGGGGGTTTATTGTGAAACAGCTCAATTGTGGCAATGTGCATTAAGTTAGATTAGACCATAGGAAACCTTATCCGGTAGGATATGAGACTATGTTTTCAAGTGAATTCTATAATTCTAGTTTTATAGTTTTGCCTTGTGCAAACAGATCTTGGAACTTGAAATCAATACTTGTGAGATTTGAGTTTACACTGAAAAAAACAAACTGGGACCTCTAGTAAGGAACTCACTTGTAAAAGTGGGCCCTTTTGTGGGGAACTCACTTTGAAAGGACTATGAAATAGACTATAACTAAAAATGGGATCCCAGAGAAAGGGGCTTTTTACATTTTGCAGCTGCAGCAGCAGCAGCAGAGTAAGGTAATGGTTATGTAGAGTGGGTTCGTAACTTTTCTTAGTGGGTGATACTGAAATTTTTTACGAGCCATTTGCTAGAAGATCTCATTGAAAATAAAATTTTCTTCACGGCTTGCAACATTTTAGGAAAGTGTATTTAAATTAAAGCTCACTAATTGCAACAGAAAACATGAAAATAGAGTCATCCACATGAATGTAGCCATTCGATTTTAATATATCCTAGATTATCTCAGTGGGTGGCGCAAGTCTCTAGCCCCTTCTCAAAAGCCCACTCAAACTTCCCAGTGAAAAACAAACCCATTCTGATTTTTCAGGTTAAGGTTCCAAATTCCTTGTTTGTGGGCTTTACAGCTTTCATGGGACTGCTTTTAAAGGAAAAGCCCTTTGGCGGGGAACTCGTTTTTAAAGGACTCTGAAATAGACTATAACTAAAAATGGGATCCCATAGAAGGGGGGCTTTTTAAATTTTTTTAGCAGCAGAAGAGTAAGGTAATGGTTACATAGAGTTGGCTCATAATGTTTCTTAGTGGTTGCAGCTGAAAATATTTAGGAACCATTTGCTAGAAGGTCTGATTGAAAATAAATTTTTTTGCTACAACTTTCTAGGAAAGTGTATTTAAATTAATGCTTACTAATTGCAACAGAAACATGAAAATAGAGTCATCTACATGATTTAAATATATCCTA
The DNA here is from genome assembly GCA_019776745.2 of Taxus chinensis. Taxonomy (NCBI): domain Eukaryota; kingdom Viridiplantae; phylum Streptophyta; class Pinopsida; order Cupressales; family Taxaceae; genus Taxus; species Taxus chinensis. The sequence goes on along the minus strand of CM034156.1, from coordinate 435,705,697 downwards.
AATTATCTTAGCAGGTGCTGCAAACCTCTAGCCCCTTCTCGGAAGCCTGGTCAAACTTCCTACTGAAAAGCAAACCCATTTTGATTTCCAGGTGAAGGTTCCAGATTCCTTGTAGGATTTACAGCTTTCATGGGACCACATGAGCATTAAATATAGGAGTGGTAGCCCCCTGCATGGGATTGTGTCCAAAGGAGTCCTATGCATTTCTTCTTTGATACTTAAGCGGTTTCCATCTAAAATTATTAATAAATGTGATGGAATACTACAAGCCAAACATAGGTTGCCATTGCGTAATTACTTTCACTAGTGGGTACTGGGTACCCTAAATTTTCAACCCCTCCCCTCTTTAGCACCTGCTGAATTTTTTTCTAGCTGATCCAATTTTTTTGGGGGGCAATTTGAAATTTTTAGAGATTCTGAACTATGTTGCCAGGATATGGGTACGGGTTTGATACGCGGATACATCGATTTTAAAAAACCCTTGTGTACGATATGTCTTGGATACATCCATATATATATTTGATTAGTAAAAAAAAGGGCTTGAAACCTAGTTGTATTAATATTTAGCAAAAAAAACCGAAGAACAGGTTACAGTTACGAAGTTGAACAACCCAATTGGTGTTGCTAGCATAGTATCAAAATTACATAATATCGAAATATAGACATATACAAAAGTCAAGCATCCTCCTCAAAGGAGCTGGAAATCACCACTTCAGTAGCCACAGTGGGATTCTCCATGGCCCGAGCATTTTCTTCCAAGACCAGCGCGGCAAGCAACTCCTCCAGCTGCGAGCTTTCAAACTTGTTGGCTGGAATCCCCAGAGCAGGGCAAATTGCATCAAGTTTACGACCCTGATTGATGCTTTTTAGGACTTGAGCTTTAGATAGGGTCCATATCTAATCCAGGGCTAGACCCATATCAAAACCCGTTTGTTCAATTTCTTCGTGCAAAGCAAAAGAATTGCTTGCCCCAAGCAACACAGTTTGAACACCTATAATTTGCGCAACCTTCAGGGTATCTGGCCGGGAAGTAGATTGACTAGAATCCCCCATTACCCGAATAACTTCCTCCAACGCCGCATTCTCCCCAAGCCTAGCCAAGACTTGAGCACGCAACAGGTTAGTCGCCATCCAACGCAAGAGGCGGGGATCAGCCACACCCTCAATAAGAGTGTTTTGCCAAAATTCCATTGCCTCTTTAGCAGTAATGCGAGTGCCTTTGTCCAGCAGATGACCAACATTCAACAACTCCCTTAGCTTCAAGTCATTAACCAAACCCAAGAAGGAGAAATGCACATCGTCCAAGGAGAAACAATGAAGTAGCTGATCATCCATTTCTTTAACAGTGCTCTCTGCATTCGATTTACCCAAGCTCTGCCTCATGTGCTTAGCCGGGCCAGCTATCCCTTTGCCCTTCTCCATTTGACAGAACGAACCTGAGATTTCACTGCAGAGACAGTTAGACGAGCTCCACCAAATGCTCAAAGTTTCCGTAAATCCCCATTCGCATGTGAAAGCCATTAAGAAACGTGAGAACCAAATGGCAACATGCCAAATAATCATGGGGCGAGGATAATTAATGAGGACAGCTGTGCTGTCCTTTCAGAGCCACCGCCGAATGTCCCTTGTTAAATCACAATTTATTAAAGAGCCCATTAAATTTAATAATTCATTGGGCTAAAAAATGATGAGGCTTGGGGTGTATTTCTTAATGCTTCTATCCACACCAATGTTGGCTAATTTATGAGCTACTTTATTAGCGCTATGAAAAATGTGAGAGATTAGGAGAGACTCGCAGAGAGCACGACAATCCTTCACAATTATGGAAAGTTGCCAATTATTGACCTAATCTTTCTGAACTGCATTAATGATTACTTGCGATTCACCTTCGACAATTACTTTTTCCTGTCTTCTTTCCTTTGCTATTGAAAGGCCACGCCAAAGCACTTTGGCTTTAACATAGTTGTTAGAACACTTTCCAAGGGCTTCAACAAAGCCCAAGATAGGCTGACCAAAAGAATTTCAAACAATTTCACCCACCCCAGCCCAACGTGGGTTGCACTTGGCAGCCCCGTCAAAATTTAGCTTGATGTAGTCAACATTAGGAGCCTCCCAAGTAGAGGTTCTGTGCTTGTTGCTTTTGAAACCAACCCCTTTATGATGGATGCCAGCCAAAGTATTATTCCAATTGAGAAGAACAATATTGTCAGCAGAGAAGATCTTACTAGATTTGGGAGGCCAAAGTTGAAGAAGTTCTCTTAGTAAAGAAAGAGTCTGGGATAGGACAATTTCTAATCCTCTTTTCTTATTGGTGAAAATCCTGCGATTTCTCTCAAGCCAAACATTCCAACAAATAGTAGAGATAGAATGCCAAATTTGAATTATAGGTTTTAAGCGCGAGCCACAGAACTAGCAAGGCAAGAGATCCTTGAGGGATTTAGGAAAGACAAAGCTGAGATTGAATTTGCATAGAAAATGTCTCCAAAGTTGACTAGCAAAGTCGCAATGGATTAAGAGGTGATTGGTATCTTCCCTCGCCTTTAGGCATAGAGCACACCAGGAAGGTTCTTGAAAGCCTTTTTTTCGCAAATTGTTTTGTGTCAAAATTTTATCCCAATATGTAGTCTAAAGGAAAACATCAACTTTGGGGAGCACGTGTTTAAACCAGACTTGCTGATGCAGAAAAGAACTGAGTTCCCTCCCATCAGCTAGCAAAACAGCGATGTATCCATCTTTGACATTGTAATTTCTAGTTCTGACACCCATCCACAACAACTCATCACATTTGTTATTAAAGTGAAAAGGCGTGAGAAGATCCATTAAGGTCTATTTATCTCTAGCCAGGTGAGCAGGGACCTGCAAATTTTTCCACTCGTTCATGGAAGGGCTAAAATAATCTCTGACCATGACACTAATATTACTCTTGCACCAATCCATAAGATTTTTGAGATTACTGTTCTCCAGGGGCTTGTTTAGGATCTAGGCATCATACCAGAAGTGGGTCAAAGTTCCTTTGCTAACATTCCATCTTAGTAGCGGTTTGATAATTCCCAACGAACTGGTGATGAAGTTCCAGATATGAGGACCAGTGATATGGTTACGGGAGCTGAAGATACGTTCGGGCTTCATATTATCCAAGTATTTTCTCTTGAGTAAGATGCTCTTTGTAAAGCCTCCAAGCCAGCTTAGCCCCAAAAGCCTTATTCATTCTTTTATTTATTTTGAAACCAAGGCCACCCCAAGCTTTAGGTAGACAGAGGTTATCCCATTTAACAAGAGGGAGTTTCTTTGCATCACTTTTACCACTCCACAGAAATTTAGTCTGGATTGACTTTATACAGTTTGTAGCTTTAGAGGGCATAGGAAGAACAAACATCATGTAGATTGAAATGGCTTGAGTACAAGAAGATATCAGTTGAATCCTACCTGCAAAGGAGAGCCACTTGCCTTTCCAACTATCCAATTTCTTTAAGATTCTATCAATGGTAGATTTCCAAAGATCAGAGGAAATTTTGCCTTGGAAAATAGGGATGCCCAAGTAGGAACAAGGTAAAGATCCCGACCTGATTTCCAAAGTTTTGCAAATCATGATTTGAGAAGCTTTGGTGGTGTGAAGAAGAATTTTTTTGATTTTCTTTTATTAACCAATTGATCAGAGGCATCTTTGTACAGATCTAAAGCTTGTTTGAAAGACAGGGCCTCTTCAATGGAAGCGATTCCAGCAAGTCCAATGTCATCAACACCATTGGCAATAAACACAACATACAATGCTCTCGAATTTCGAAGATGTGTAAGCCGTCTACTGAATGAGTCAGCCATAATGATGAAGAGGTATGGTGAGAGAGGATCACCTTGACGTAGACCCCTGGAAGAGCTAAAGAAACCAACTGGTTCACAATTGACGAGGGCTGAGAATTTAGGTGAGCTAATGCAAGCATAAATCCAATCCCTCCAAGAAGGAGCAAATCCAATTTTTTCCAGAATAGCCATAATGAATTCCCAGTTGGCTTTGTCAAAGGCTTTGGCCATATCAAGTTTGATGAGCATGTTTCTAGAATTTTGCTTTTTAGCAGAATGAATTAGCTCATGAGCAATTATGATTCCATCAAGAATTTTTCAGCCGGCCACAAATCCCCCCTTGCTCAGGCGAGATAATTTTTGGAAGAACCTTTTTAAGGCAGTTAACCATAACCTTTGCAATGATTTTGTAAGAAACATTATAGAGAGAAATAGGTTTGAAGGAATCAAAGTACCTTGAGTCTTCTGATTTAGGAATGAGTGCAATGAAGGTAGTGTTGAGTTGTTTGAGAACTTCCTTTGAAGAGAGATTCTTAAACAACTTCGACCACGTCAGATCCCACGATGTCCCAGAAAGCTTGATAGAACATAGTAGGAAACCCATCCGGGCTAGGTGCTCTATCAGGTTTGAAAGAAAAGACAATAGAGTTAACCTCTTCCATAAAAACAGGAGTTGTAAGTATATTGTTTTCTTCATCATTGATCAACCTAGGAATTTGATTGAGGATGTGGAGTCTAGTCGCAGATCTATCAAATCCAGAATCAAAAAGAAGATCTTTGAAAAAACTTTCAGCATCTGCCCCAATTCTTTTGAGATCAGTCACGATTTCTCTCGAAGGGAGAGCTATACTGGAAATCCTGTTCGTATTTCTTCTTGCTATGGCAGTTTTATGGAAGCAGCCAATATTATTATTCTGGATTGCCGCTTCCAGTGTATTTCTTCCTGGAGGAAAGTCTGATTTAACAAGTCTGCTAAAGACTCTTCTTCTTTGAGCTCGTCATGTAACCCATCTTCTTGAATGTCCTTTTCAATAGCAACGAGCCTGGCTTGGATCTCTTCTTTTTTCTTAAAGATATTTCCAAAAGTGAGTTTGTTCCATTCCTTTAGCTTGATTTTCATAGTCCACCATTCCACCAAGAGAGATTTCAAAGAGGGATCTTTGAGCCACATTAATTCAAATTTAAAAGGTCTTCTTGCTAGAGGATTAGATGGAGAAATGGTTAACTGGATGGGCCAATGATTAGAGTCCGCAACCCAAAAGATTTCTGATTCAAACAATATACTTTGCTAGATCTAGTCTTCACTAAGGAGGAATCTATCTAGACACTCAGCAACATAGTTTCCTCCAAGTCTTCTGTTCATCCAAGTGAATTTCCCATTTTTAGGAGGGATGTCAACCAACTCACATTCCTCAATGAATTGCGCAAATTTGAAGGCAGATTGGGAAATGACACCCGTTTCGCTAGTTCGTTCAGTAGGGGATATGATAGAATTGAAGTCACCTTCGAAAATCCATAAAGAGTCGGGGAACATAGATTTGATACTTTTTAAAGAAAGCCAACAAGTTTCCTTGGCAGTGCTGCTTTGAGGTCCATAAATATTAGAGCAAATGAAATTCAGAGGCTAACCAAGAACTTGAAATTCAATAGCTTGCCAATTAACACAATCATCAATCAATTGGCCAGAGACTTTGCTAGGATTTTAGAGGACGGCCAGGCCTCCCGATGCGCCAATGGCATCCCTAGAGACATGTTTACATTTTTTCCACTAATGCTGAGAAATAAAGCTGAACTGAGAATTCTCCATCTTAGTTTCTTGAAGAAGTAGAATATCAGGATTTTTGTCACAAATAAATTGTTTTAACAATCTTTGTTTGTACGGGGCATTGAGCCCTCACAAATTCCAAGAGAGAATAATCATTGAGAAGGCTTAGTCCCGCCACTACGGGTGATTGGTCTAGATTGAGATTTCTTACCTTTTTTGGGAGACAGACCATCCTTCTTATGCCCTTTGTCCTCTGGGGTGAGCTCGCCAGGAGCCTGATTTTCTTTGTCCATTGTAGGAGATTTTAAAAGCATGTCTGGGATTTGCTTCTGGCTGCCTCTGCTAATATTGATTTGAGCTTCCTGATTACGAGAGTTTGAAAGAGGAGGGCATCCTGGCTTTGCTGACTCTAGCAGCTTTAATGACAATATCAAATTCCTCTATTTTGTCTTGATCTTGATTGTTCAGAATGTCCTTCAGCTGATCATGAGTGAATTCTTCCTCATCACCCATAGTCTCCTCTTTAGACTCCATAATTTTTCTATCTTCAGTACGAAGCTTGGCCATGCTAGCATCTTGAGCAGAGCTAGGTTCTCCGCCATGAGTGTTTTCCTCAAGGGTGTTTAATGCACTAAACACATTGCGAGTAGGGAGCGCAGCGTTACTAGCCGAATCAGGGTCTGCTATCTTATTCGATTTCTTCTTAGCATTGTTCTTCTTCTTCTTTTTAGGAGTGGAGAATCCATTATCTTCAGGGACCTCTGATTTCTTCATTTCCGAGCATTCTCGCGCAAAATGACCACATTTGTGACATTTCCTGCAACGGAACAAAACATTTTCATAGTCTAAACCCTGCATCCATTTCTTGGTTTTTTATTGAAGGAAGATAACATTGGGCAGAGGTTTTGTTATATCAAGATTAACACAAATTCTAGCATAAACCGTAAGAACCCCAGTTTCTATGGGTTTTAAGGTGTAGATGAATTTCCCCAGAGAATTGTCAACCGGCTCAAAGATATGCTCACACTAAAGTTCAGTGGGAAGGCCATATAGGCGAATCTAGACCGGAACTTTGGTAAGGGATTCCGAATTAGGGTTAAAATTTTTGACCCAAGGTTTCATGAAAAGACCAGCTGTCCCCATGAACCAGGGTCCCGATCTAAAGATTTCATTGCGATCAACAGAATTGTCAAATAAGACTTGTAAGAAGCCTTACAGAAGGAGCTTAATCTGGTTCGGAGAGAAGATCTTCCAAGACTTGTGTAGCACATTGAAGAGATCCTGCGCCTTGGGCCAGAATCCAATGAATTTGCAAATTAGAGCACCCCCCAAAAGAATGGCGATCGAAGAGTCCACATCCACAATTTTGATATGAACAACAAGAATTTCAGCGGCCTCCGGAAGAATGCCATTGAGGCCTGCCATGAAAACCTGAAACAAAAGCTCGGGGGACCCGAGCCCCAAGAGCTAGTGAGCAGAAGGGAAAAGCAAGCAGTGACTTGGGGAGCGAAAAAGAGTGAGCTTTTTTTGCTTGTATATATATAACTCATTTTTTAGTCCATAAGAAATAAAAAACTTGAAAATTATAGTAGGATTAATGTTCAAAACATGTAATATACTTAAAGACTTTACATTTTCATTGATCATGTGGTTGCGATACATATGATAAGTCATCAAATATCATGTCAACATGAAAAAAAAAAAAAAAGATGATTAACCTACTTGTAATATTAACACTAATATTGATTTAGTATAATAGTTACTATATATACTAAATAAACTTACTATATTAGTTAATTATACTTAGTATTATAACTATATAATAATTTGTTAATTATTACTATAATAATAATATATATAGTTATTATTAACTCTATATATACTTATATTATATTATATAATTAGTATTTAGTTAATATATATAAGCATATATATAACTAATTATTATATTAATAATATTATAATATTAGTAGACGTTGGAGAACTACTCCGGCTCGCTCCCCGAATCGCTCCTCGCTTGCTTCTTGACCCTCTCTTCTGCTGACTGGCTCTTGGGGCTCGGGTCCCCCGAGCTTTTTCTTCCGGTCTCTATGGCTGGCCTTAATGGCATTCTCCTTAAGGCTGTTGAAATTCCGGTTGTCCATTTTAATGATGCAGATGTGGACTCTTCGATCACCATTCTTTCAAAGGATGCCCTAATGTGCAAGTTCATTGGCTTTTGGCCTAAGGTGCAGGATCTTTTCAATTGATTGCAAAAGTCTTGGAAAATTTCCTCTCGGAGCCAGATTAAGTTCCTTTCGCAAGGCTTCTTTCAAGTCCAATTCGACAATTCTGCTGATCGTGATGAAATTTTCAGATCTGAACCCTGGTTCATGGGAAGAGTTGGTCTCTTCATGAAACCTTGGGTTGAAAACATCAACCCTAATTCAGAATCCCTAACCAAAGTTCTGGTTTGGATCCGCCTATATGGCCTCCCTACCGAACTTTGGTGTGAAAGAACCTTTGAGTAGGTGGGCAACACACTGGGGGAATTCATTTGCACTGCACAACTAACGGAAACTGGGGTCCTTGCGGTGTATGCTAGGATCTGTGTTAACTTGGATATAACAAAACCTCTGCCCAGTGCTATTTGTCTCCAATCATAACCCAGAAAATGGAAGCAGGATCTGGACTATGAAAATAACTCGTTTTGTTGTAGGAAATGCCACAAGCACGGTCACTTTGTGCGACAATGCCCGGAAATGAAGAAAACAGAGACTCCTGAAGATAATGGCTTTTCCAAGCCCAAAAAGAAGAAGAATAATGCTAACAAGAAATGGAACAAGGCGACAAACCTTGACTTGGCTAGAACCATCGTAGTCCACACCCAAAACGAGTTCAATACCTTGAAAACCCTTGAGGGCTCCTCTCCTGTTGAAGAACCTGGATCTGCTCAAGCGGTTGGCCTGCTTGAGGTGGGTGTTGAAGATGGAGAAATTATGGAGGCCAAAGAGGATGAGGCAATCGGTGAAGAGGAAGATTTCACTCATGATCAACTGAAAGACATTCTCAACAATCATGATCAAAGCAAAATAGAGGAATCTGATATTGTCATCAAAGATGCTAAAATTGGCAAAGGCAAGCCGGGGCGTCCTTCCCTCTCAAATTTGCGCAATCAGGAAGCCCAATCAACATTAGCAAAGGTAGCTAAAAGCAAATCCTAGAAATGCTTTTGAAATCTCCTGCAATGGACAAAGAAATCAGGCACCAGGGAAGATCACCCCTGAGGACAAAGGGCACAAAAAAGGTCCTCCCAAAATAGGTAAGAAAACTCAATTAGAGCCGATCACCTGCAGTGGTGGGTCTAAGCCTTCCCAATGTTAATCCTCTCTTGGAATTTGCGAGGGCTCAATGCCCCACACAAAGACTATTAAAACAATTTATTAGTGACAAGAACCCAAATATTCTCCTTCTTCAAGAAACAAAGATGGAGGCTTCTCAGTTCAGCTCTGTTTCTTTGAATTTATGGAAAAACAAGAAACATGTCTCTAGGGATGCCATAGGTGCTTTGGGAGGTTTGGCCGTCCTTTGTAACCCTGCCAAAGTCTCCGACGAATTGATTGATGATTGCGTCAATTGGCGCACTATTGAATTTCAAGTTCTTGGTCAACCTCTGAACTTCATTTGCTCTAATGTTTATGGGCCTCAAAACATCGTTGCTTAGGAAACTTGTTGGTTATCTTTAAAAAGTCTCAAATCTCTGTACCCTGATTTTCTCAGAATTTTCAGAGGAGACTTCCATTCAATCATTTCCCCTCTCGAGCAAATTGGCGGGTTAGGTGTCATCCCCTAATTTGCCTTCAAATTTTCCCAATTTTTTGAGGACTGTGAACTGGTTGACATCTTTCCCAAAAATGAGAAATTCACTTGGATGAATAGAAGGCTTGGAGGAAACTATGTAGCTGAGTGCTTGGATAGATTCCTCCTCAGTGAGGATTGGATTCAACAAAGTATTTTTATCGAATTCAAAATCTCTTGGGTTGCGGGCTTTGATCACTGGCCTATTCAAATGACAATCTCTCCCTCTGCTCCTCCGATAAGAAGACCTTTCAAATTTGAACTAACGTGGCTTAAAGATCCTTCTCTAGAATCCCTCATGGCTGAATGGTGGAAGACTCATATTAATGGCTCCAAAATGTACAAGCTTGCTAACAAGCTAAAAAAAGTGAAATTCAAGTTAAAAGAGTGGAATACACCCACTTTTGGGAACATATTTAAAAAACGAAGAGATTCAAGCCAAGTTTGCTACTATTGAGAAGGATATCCAAGAGGTTGGTTACATGAAGAACTAAAAGAGGAAGAAGAATCTTTAGTCGACTTGCTTAATCAGACTCTCCTTCAGGAATAAATTCACTAGAATTAACAATCTAGAATAAAATGGCTCAAGGGGATCACAATACTGGCTTCTTCAATAAATCGGCCATAACAAGAAGAAATTTGAATAGGAATTCCAACATCTCTCTCCCCTCGGGAAAAATTGTGTTAGATTCCAAAAAAATTGGGGAAGACGTTGAAAGGTTTTCTAAAAATCTCCTTTCTGATTCTGGACTTGACAGATCTGCGGCCAGACTCCAAATTATCAATCAAATTCCCAGGCTAATAAATGATGATGAAAACCTTATGCTTACTACACCAATCTTTGAGGAAGAGGTTAAATCTGCTGTTTTTTCTTTCAAACCCGACAAAGCTTTCTTGTTGGCTTATATCAAGCCTTCTGGGATATTGTGGGAACTGATGTGGTTGAAGCTGTTCAAGAATCCTACTCCTCGAAGGATATTCTCAAGCAGCTCAACACCACTTTCATAGCTCTCATCCCTAAGTCGAAAAATTCAAGGTACTTTGATTCCTACAAACTTATTTCCCTTTGTAACGTTTCTTACAAAATCATTGCAAAAGTTATGGCCAATCGTCTCAAAAGGATCCTTCCCTGGATCATCTCTCTCGAGCAAGGTGGGTTTGTGGCTGGAAGACATTCTTGATGGGATCATCATTGCCCATGAACTCATTCACTCGGCTAAAAGACAAAACTCTGGGAACATTCTTATTAAGCTCGACATGACCAAAGCTTTTGACAGAGCCAATTGGGTACTTATTATGGCTATTCTGGAAAAAATTGGTTGTCTCCTCTTGGAGGGATTGGATCTACGCTTGCATTAGCTCCCTTGAATTCTCTGTCCTCATCAATTGTGAACCGGCTGGTTTCTTTCGCTCCTCTCGGGGTCTTTGCTAAAGTGACCCTCTTTCACCATATCTCTTCATTATTATGGTTGATTCTTTTAGTAGATGGCTTATGCACCTTCGAAATTTGAGAGCTTTGTCTGGTGTGCGTATAGCCAATGGTGCTCCTAGGATCACTCACCTCCAGTTTGTTGATGACATTGGTCTTGCCAGGATAGCCTCCTTAGAAGAGGCTCAAAATTTCAAGCAAGATTTAGACCTGTATGAAGCTGCCTCAGATCAATTGGTGAATAAAAGAAAATTGAAATTTTTCTTCTTTAACACCAACAAAGCCTCTCAAATAATGATTTGCAAAATTCTGGAAATCAGCTCTAGCTCTCTACCCTACTCCTATATGGGCATCCCTATTTTCCAAGGTAGAATCTCCTCGGACCTCTGGAAGTCCACCATTGATAAAATCTTAAGGAAGCTGGACAGCTGGAAAGGTAAGTGGCTCTACTTTGCTGGAAGAATTCAATTGATATCTTCTTGCACCCAAGCCATTGCGATTTACATGATGTCAGTTCTTCCTATGCCCTTCAAAGTTGCAAATTGTATAAAGTCAATTCAAACCAATTTTTTGTGGAGTGGACCAAGTGATACTAAGAAGCTCCATCTTGTTAAATGGGAAAACCTCTGCCTGCCAAAAGCCTGGGGGGTCTTGGATTCAGAATAAACAAAAGAATGAATTGAGCTATTGGGGCTAAACTGTCTTGGAGACTTTATAAAAAAAAGACATCCTTTGGAGTATTATTCTTAGGAGAAAATACTTGAACAATATGAAGCCTGAACAAATCTTCAGCACTCGAAACCACATTGTTGGCTCTCATATCTGGAACTTCATGACTAGTTCTTTGGGAATTATCAAACCGCTGCTAAGATGGAATGTTGGAAAAGACACTTTTGACTCACTTCTGGACGGATGCTTGGATTTTGAACAAGCCTTTGGCTAAAAGCAATCTTAGAAACTTAATGGATTGGTGCAAGAGCAATATTGGTGTCATGGTCAAAGATTATTTCAATCCCTCCAAGGATGGGTGGTGGAATTTTCAGGTTCCTGCTCATCTGGTTGGGGTCAAGCAGGTTCTGATGGATCTCTTGCCTTTCCACTTCAACAATAGATGTGATGAGCTGGTTTGGATGGGCGCTAGAATTGGAAACTACAATGTCAAAGATGGCTATGAATCTACTTCATCAAAACAGTCAGCACGAAGAAGGAAAAATGATACACGGAGGTTCTGTCTTTTTAGTAACAGGACCGCCGCTCTGTGCAGAGCGGCGGTTACAGAACCACCGCCCAACCAGGGTGGCGGTCCTGGGACCGCCGGTCTGCATTGGGCGGTGGTCCTGGCTCTTTCAGACAGAAAACAAAAATATGAAATGAACAACCCAAAATTTGGAAGGTTGTTCGTGTCTCTTCTCCTCCATGACCTTTCCCATTCTCCAGTGCACGGGAGGACATGAGAAAGGCTATAAATACATGTTTGTAGAAGAGAATAGGATCATCGAAGCATGAAAGCAAGTGAGCAAGAAGTTCTTAGTGCTGGAATTGTGTTTTGTAGAAGAAAGGAGTGTTGAGACAGAGCAAACAAGTATTTGGGAGGAAGTGTGAGATATTATCTACTTCTCTTTCATACTTATTGTAAATTTTGTACTTGTTATTTTGAATTGGCCAATAAAAGTGGGAAGAAAGAGCAATTTCCCTTCCCGACTGGTTTTTCCTCCTCTGGAGGTTTCCAGGATAAAATTTGTTGGTGTTTATGAGCTTAAATTCTTTCCTTTCCTGCAATTGTGGATTCTAAGCATAAGCATAATTCATTCACTAGCTATCTCTGTCATTTTCTAATAGAAAGTAGAACAACAACGTTTATTTGTGTTTCTGTGGATAATTCCAAAGTTGAAGAGTTTACAGATCATTTTGGTATCAGAGCTAACAAGTATCCAGGACTGTGGTATTCGTTCTTGGATTTGTATGACAGTGACGAGATCTAAAGGCGAAGAGGCTTTACCTTGCGATCCAGAAATTTCTACGAAGAAGTGGAAACAGAGAATTCAGGGGACAAATGGAGGAAGAGAACTTGGTCCGTAGAATCGAGATGCTGGAGACCATGATGGATAGGATGTTTAGAAGGCAAGAAGAGCTTGCTGATTTACAGAAGACAACTTCTGTCAAACAAGACTCCATGGACTTAGTGGTTCGGGGCTTAGCTGAAAATTTTGGCATAGGAAGGAGCCACCATGAGGAAAGTTATGGGGAAGAGCATGAAGAAGAGACTTCAAACACAAGAGAAAAGGTAAAATCTGATCATACTCCTTTTAAAGTTGAGACGAAAGTTGATATTAAAAGCTTTGAAGGACAAGTAGATGCAGAGTTGCTTGATAAATGGTTAAAACAGTTAGAAGTCTACTTTAGCATCCATAATGTCACTGAGGCACAGAGGATCACCTTTGCACGTCTCAAAATGGAGGGACATGCTCTGGTTTGGTGGGAAACCCATCTAACCACTTGTGAAAAAAAGCATCCTATTGTGAAATCTTGGCAAGAATTTAAAGAATTACTTAGAGCTAACTTCTATCCTATTGGCCACAAGACTGACCAAATGATTAAATGGCAGTATTTTAGACAAGGCAGTGGTCAAAGTGTGTAGGACTATACTACGGAGTTTCGGAGGCAGGCCATGTTGCTAAACATGGACTTGGAGGATGAGGATATTCTGACTAAGTACTTGGGAGGACTTCACACTCACCTTCGAAGAAAAGTCATCTCCACCAAGCCCAAAGATCTCAACGAGGCGTGTGTGCAAGCATACTACATAGATGATGAAAAGAAGCAAGGGGAAGTAGAGCCAAGGGAAAAGCAGTCGACAAATCAGCAGAAAAAAGAGTATGGGCAAACAAGTAACAAGGGTAAGTGGAAAGGGAAAGGTAAACAAGCTGCCACTACTTTAAATACTTGTAAAGATCCCAAGAATTTTTGCAAGAACTGTGATATTAATGGTCATACTGACACTACATGTTGGAAGTTGCATCCGGAGTTACATCCAAAGAACCAAACCAAGGACTCAAAGAAGTCCATGACAGCTGTAAGAACAGAAGGGGAGGTGGAAATCAAAGATGACTTTGATGTAAATGAAAGGCTTGGATCCATAGCCACCAACATGGGCAACCAAGAAGAGGAGATGAGTAGGCTATTCTAGATCAAAATCCAGATCAAGAGAACTAAGGTAAATGCTTTGGTTGATACCGGTTCTCAGTCTAACTTGATTTCTGAAGCAGTTGTAAAGAAGCTTGGTCTTGAGACTTACGAGCATCCACACCCTTATCCTTTGGGTTGGGTGAAGAAGGGTGTTGAAATTCAGGTAACAAGAAGATGTAAGGTCAAGTTTGGGATAAATTCCCAGTATATTGATGTTTTGGAAGCTGACGTTATTCCACTTGATGCTTTTGATGTTGTATTCGGGAGTCCTTGCTTGTATATCAGGGATGCTATATTTATGAGAAGGGAAAACCGGTACAGATGGGTCAAGGATGGGATCAGCTACAACATCCGGGCACACCAGCGTAAGACACGGGTTACTATGGTGAGTGCTAACCAAGCAAAATGACTTATTCAGGAAAATCATAATCAGTTTTGTTTACTTTTGTTAAAGGATAAACAAGATGGGGTAGAAGTTTCAGAGATTTCTAACCAGGGAAAGCATGATTTGGATAGTATTATTCAGTCCTTTCAGGAAGTTTTTCAGGCTCCCAGTGGGTTACCACCAAAACGGGAAGTAGAGCATGAGATTCAGCTATTGCCAGAGTCCCCTCTACCGAACATCGGGTTGTATAGGCAATCCTTGCTTGAGAGTACTGAAGTAAAGAAACAACTCCAGGAACTACTAGACCAAGGGGTGATACGTCTGAGCACCTCACCATGTGGTTCACCTATTGTGATGGTGCCAAAGAAGGATGGTTCTTGGAGAATGTGCATTGAATACCTCGCTTTGAACAAAATCACCATAAAGAACAGATATCCACTTCCCCGCATAGATGATCTCTTGGACCAGCTTCAGCATGCCAAATTCTTCACGAAGTTGGATCTCAATTCTGGTTATCACCAATTCAGAATGAAGGAGGAGGATATATGGAAGACTGCCTTCAAAACAAAACAGGGTTTGTATGAATGGTTAGTGCTTCCTTTTGGGTTATGCTATGTACCCCGCTACATTTATGAGATTGATGAATGATGTATTGCGGGATTTCATAGATTCATGTGTCATTGTATATCTAGATTTTTAGTGCCACATGGGAAGAACACCTAACTCATTTACAACAACTCTTGCAAGTTCTCAGGGAGAAACAACTGCTTTGTAATATGAAGAAATGTGAATTTTCCAAACAGTCACTTGTCTATCTTGGGCACGTGGTTGGAGGAGGAGAGCTACGAGTGGATCCAAAGAAGGTGGAAGCCATCACTAACTGGCCAACACCAACAGGAGCCACAGAGACTAGGAGTTTTGTGGGAGCAGTACAATACATGCGGAAGTTCATTCCGGGCTTCTCCGCGATTGCAGCACCTCTACACACAGTGGCCGCAAAGAGTAAGGGTTTTGACTGGGGTAAGGAACAAGACAAATCCTTTGAGTTATTGAAATACAAGATTAGTCATGCTCCAGTACTTGCTCTTCCTAATTTGCAGCAGCCTTTTGAAGTAGAGACAGATGCCAGTGATTACGCCATGGGCACAGTGTTGCTTCAAGGAGGTAAACCCGTATGTTATCATTCTGAAACTTTCACTTCAGCAGTTAAAGGATATTCAGTATATGATAAGGAAATGTATGCACTAGTTCAGGAAATTAAAAAATGGAAGCATTATTTGTTGGGTAAAGAAACTATTGTGCACACTGACCACAAACCTCTCCAGTATTTGCAAGCACAGTCTAAATTGCAGCAGGCAAGGCACTACAAATGGATGGGGTTCCTTCAGCAGTTCCATCTGGTGATCAAATACAAGAAGGGTAGTACAAACTTGGTGGCAGACATGTTGTCTAGGCCACCCACACAGGAGAAGTTTTCCTGTTTGGCCACTATCTCTCAGATCGAGCCCTTCACGAAGGAAGCTTACGGAGAGGCATATGCCCAGGACAAAGACTTTGGGGTGACATTTCAGCAGTTGCAGTCCCAAGGGACTGAAAGGACAGGGATTGAAGATTGTTATCTCAAGGACGGGCTGCTCTACCGATGGGGGAAGCTTTGCATGCCAAAAGAAGAAAGAATTCTATTGATGAGGGAAGCACATACCTCGAAAGTAGTGGGACATTTCGGTGTTGGTAAGACCCTAGCCCACTTGCAAAGGTACATGTATTGGCCCAATATGCAAGAAGAAGTATCAAAATTTATACGTGGATGTAAACTTTGTTGTACTAGCAAGCCTAAGACTAGGAAGGAGGGTTTGTATATGCCTTTTCCAGTACCTACTCATCCATGGGAGGACATTTCTATGGATTTTGTAGGAGGATTACCTATGTCTAAACATGGCCATGACTATCTATATGTTGTTGTTGATAGATTCAGTAAGATGTGTATTCTTATGGCATGTAAAAAGACAGTAAAAGCACATGAGGCAGTAGATCTTTTCTTTGCTAATGTATGGGTGCATTTTGGTTTGCCAAAGTCTATTGTTTCTGACAGGGATTCCAGGTTCTTGGGGAAGTTTTGGACTACTTTGTGGGACAAGATGGATACCAGGTTACAGAGGAGCACAACTTTCCATCCACAGACAGATGGACAGACAAAGGTGGTAAACAGGACTTTGGTACAGTTGATCAGAGGGTATAACAACAAATATCCAAGGACTTGGGATGAGTCCTTAGCCTACATTCAACATTCCTATAACCGGGTAGTACACACATCCACTATGAAGTCACCATTTGAAGCATGCTTGGGATATCTACCTACAAATCCGCTGGACATAGCAGTTGGGCAGCAGGATGAGGAGGAGACACGAGACACAGAGGTGACTAGAGAAAACAAATTCATTGAGAGGATCCGGAAAATCCATCTCAAAGTCAAAGAACAGCTAGAGAAATCTCAAGCCAAGTACAAAGCTAGGCACGATCAACATAGGAGAGAACATAAGCTACATGTTGGAGATAGAGTTTGGCTTTACTTGAGCAAGGAGAGACTACAAGGTCAAGCACGGAAGCTCAAGCCACTACGATATGGGCCCTTCACCATATTGGAGCAGGTTGGAGAAAATGCTTTTCGACTTGACTTGCCACCATTTATGAGGATGTACTCTGTAGTAAACTGTGAGAACTTGCACCTATATGAGCCATCCATGCTAGATGAAGATGAAGGACTACAGTTGCTACCTTCCATTGAGGATTGTGTCTTGGACTCACGAGGTGAATTGGGGGAGGATGTAGTGCTGCAACAGAAGGTCAGAGAGACTAGGAGAGGTCCGCAGGAGTCTTGGCAGATTGGACTGAAAGGAAAGACACCAAGGCAGGCCCGGTGGTACTCAAAGGAGCAAGTGAGGGAATTATTTCCTCATCTACTCCCCCACTAAGATTTTGTGGGACCAAAAGCCTCCTAAGCAGGGGAGGTGTGATCCATAGGGATCCAAAATGAATCTACTTCATCAAAACAGTCAGCACGAAGAAGGAAAAATGATACACGGAGGTTCTATCTTTTTAGTAACAGGACCGCCGCTCTGTGCAGAGCGGCGGTTACAAAACCGCCGCCCAACCAGGGCGGCGGTCCTGGGACCGCCGGTCTGCATTGGGTGGCGGTCCTGGCTCTTTCGGACAGAAAACAAAAATATGAAACGAACAACCCAGAATTTGGAAGGTTGTTCTGTGTCTCTTCTCCTCCATGACCTTTCCCATTCTCCAGTGCACGGGAGGACATGAGAAAGGCTATAAATACATGTTTGTAGAAGAGAATAGGATCATCAAAGCATGAAAGCAAGTGAGCAAGAAGTTCTTAGTGCTGGAATTGTGTTTTGTAGAAGAAAGGAGTGTTGAGACAGAGCAAGCAAGTATTTGGGAGGAAGTGTGAGATATTATCTACTTCTCTTTCATACTTATTGTAAATTTTGTACTTGTTATTTTGAATTGGCCAATAAAAGTGGGAAGAAAGAGCAATTGCCCTTCCCGACTGGTTTTTCCTCCTCTGGAGGTTTCCAGGATAAAATTTGTTGGTGTTTATGAGCTTAAATTCTTTCCTTTCCTGCAATTGTGGATTCTAAGCATAAGCATAATTCATTCACTAGCTATCTCTGTCATTTTCTAATAGAAAGTAGAACAACAACGTTTATTTGTGTTTCTGTGGATAATTCCAAAGTTGAAGAGTTTATCAAATTTGGCAATCTATCCCCGCTACTATCTGCTGGAATGTTTGGTTCGAAAGAAACCACATGATTTTTACTAATGAGAAAAGAGACTCAGAAATTGTCCTATCCCAAGCTCTCTTTACTAAGGGAGATTCTTCATGTCTAGCCTCCCAAATCAGGTAAGATTTTCCTTGCTGACAACATTGTTCTTCTCAATTGGAATGATACGTTGGCTGACATCTCTGATAAAGGGGTTGGACTCAAAAGCAACAATCACAAAACCTCTTCTTGGGAGGTCCCTAATGGTGAGTACATCAAGATAAATTTCGACGGGGCTTCTAAGAACAACCCGAGTTGGGCTGGGGTTGGCAGAATTTTTTGAAGCTTTTCTGGTCAACCTTTCTTGGGCTTGGTTGAAGCCCTCGGGAAATGCTCTAACAAATATGCTGAGGCCAAAGCTCTTTGGCATGGCCTCTCAATTGTGAAACAAAGAAAGTGGGAGAAAGTCCTTGTTGAAGGTGACTCGCAGGTCATCATTAATGCGGTTCAGAAAGGTCAAGTCAACAATTGGCAGCTTTCCGGAATTGCGAATGATTGTCATGCTCTTTGTGAGCCCCTCATGATTTCACACATCTTTCGTAGCGCTAATAAAGTGGTGGAAAAACTAGCTAACATTGGGGTGGATAAAAGCATTAAGAAAGATTCCCAAAGCCTCATTATTTTACAACCCAAAGATTCGATTTGATTTAATGGGAGATTTACTTGATCAAGAAAATAGTAAGTGGCAATCGGTGGTGGCCTTCAAAGGATAGCCTAGCTGTCCTCATTAACTCCCCTCGCCTCATGATTTTTTGGCATGCAGCCAACTAATTTCGCACGCTCTTCCTTAATAGTTTTTGCATGCGAGAAGGGTTATAAGGAAATTCTAGGTATTTGGTGGAGCTTGCCTAACAGTTTCTGCGAAGAAGTCTCTGGTTTGTTCGGCCCAATGGAGAAAGGCAAGGGGATTGTTGGTCTGACTAAGTGCCTGAGGTGGGGTGGGGGAAAAAAGACTGCGGAGAACATTGTCAAGAAATGGATGACCATCTGATCCTCTGTTTCTCTCTGGATGATGTGCACTTTTTTTTTTTGGGTCTGGTTAACGATTTGAAATTGTGTGAGTTGCTAAATGTTGGTCGCTTGCTGGACAAAGGCACTTGAATAACTGCAAAAGAGACCATGGAATTCTGGCAAAACATTCTCATTAAGGGTGTGGAGGACCTGCATCTTCTGCATTGGATGGCTGCAAACTTGTTACTAGCCTATCTCTCTGCTAGACTTGGGGAAAACACGGCGGTGGAAGAAGTAATTCATGTGATGGGTGACACTGGCCGAACTACTACTCGTCTTGACACCCTGAAGGTTGCACAAATTATTGGTGTGAAAACTGTGCTACTTGGGGCAAGCAATTCCTTTGCTTTGCACGAGGATCTTGAGCAAACAGGTTTTGATGTGAGCCTGACATTGGAGTAGATTTGGACTTTGTCTAAATCCTAGGCCCTGGAAAGCAACAACCAAGGTCGCAAGTTAGACGCCATTTGCTTTGTTCTGGGCATACTGGTTGATAAGTTTGAAAATTCTTGGCTGGAAGAATCGCTTGTTGTGCTGGTCCTGGAGGAGAAAGCTCAAACTACGGTGGTGGATCCTGAGGTGGCACCTGAGGAGGTGATCTTCAACTCCTTTAAGAAGGACACTTAGTTTTTATGGGTCTGTCTTTACTTTGATATAACGCAATTTTGGTATAATGATAACAACACTGACAGGGTTGCTTAAACTTGTAACTGTAACTTGTTCTCATGTTTTTTTTGTTAAGTACTAATATAGCTGGGATATAAGCCCTTTTTATACCTAGGAAAAAAAATTAGTAGATGTCACAACCTAATAAACTATAACTTTTCTTAATATAATATAGTCTTAGTATACCTATAATATACTAAGTTATTAATAACCTAGAGATAATGATAGTATTAATTAATTAATTAATTAATTCTAATATATATAATTAAAGTAGTATTTATATGGATATATATTTATATATGATATACTAATAATATATTATAACTATTAGTAATTATATATAATATAATAGCTCGTATTAGTAATATAGAACTATATTAATCTAATATAATATACTAATAATATATTATAACTATTAGTAATTATATATAATATAATAACTAGTATTAGTAATATAGTACTAAAATTATTAATCTAATAATTAATTAGTATTGGTTTTTTGGTCATTGACCAATTCAAAATAAAAAAACTATTTTTAAAGCTTTTTGGCATCCAAACCTGTATCTGCCTGTGATATATCTCGGGTACGTCGAAACATTCTAGGGACGTATCCCATGCGGATCTGTACCCATACCTGTACGTATCCGTATCGGATATGTATTAGGTAGGGTATGGGTGGCATGGAGACAAACCCTGGTAACATAGATTCTGAATTAATCTTTTTTCATGGGACCCCTATGCAAAAAAGTTGGAGCAGCATCTACATCCACGATACCTTGCCCTAACCACCACCGTTGATGTCTGACATACATGGCTATGTGGAAAGCGTAATGTCGGAAAGTGAGGAAAAATTACTTTGATAGGAAATTAGATGAACATTGGTAATTCGGCACTAGATGAGGAATTTGTCAATCCTAATACATGTTTTGAGGGCTTGAATGTGGAAAATCAACCAAACCCTTAAAGACCAAGCACAACTCATGAGATACCACACGAAAAAGCCACCAAGTTTCAACACACGGAACATAGTGAGGGAGAAGGATTATGAGATGAGCCATGAGTAGAAGTTGGAAAGAGCCAAGGAGATCTAGAAGGAAGAGTGTATGTGATGAGCCACAAGTAGAAGTTGGGAAGATTCAAGGAGGTCTAGATGGAAGAGTGCATGTTTGTTTCGATTCTTCTAAGGATGAATTACAGGAGCTTCACAAGGAAAATGCCACAACCATCACATGCAAACTAGGTAGTACAAGTACGAATGCAGGAATGGGACCCGACACAATGATTGGTTTTGGGGGGGCTTGGGTATGGTTATACAAAAATAATAAAAAATAGCTAAATAAGCAAATTAACCATATAATATGCAGAGTAAACAAAATAACTACAAAACATATTGATAATTCAATGCCAAATATCATATTAATTGATTGAACTTAGAACAAGTACAGTGTGCAAATGTTACAATGTACACACAAAAATCAAGACAAATCAACATATTCATTATTTTCATAATCATAATGCTCTCTAGTGTATTTAGTGAGAGCATCATTACTATCATCACGTGGTTCATTATAGTACGTGCTGAATGCTAAATGTAATAGATCACGTCTCTTAAGTGTGGTTCACTAGAGCTGGCCCAAATCACATGCCTTTACACTTGACATCTTTCCATTTACATCCTCTATGCACATACCAAATGACAGATGGCAATGTGTTATTTAAAAAGAGTTTGGGGGTGTTTTTTAGGGTTAAGGTTTGGTTTTAATGTTTAAAAGTTGTTTTTGACTTTATTTTGACCAAAAAAGGAAAAAACCTATTTTGGGGGTGAAAGCATGTGGGTTTGTTTAAGAAGTGCTTAGGGTACGCGTTTCAGTGCCCAGGTAGTGAAACAAATACCTTGTGTGTTACCTAAATCTAGACATGTAACAACATCGGTTATGTATCGTACCCATACCCCAAGCCCCAAGGGGTGTACCCGACTTCCTAACATGCAAACACTTGACAAATATTATGTGAGGTACCATAATGAGAACCCATGCTTCAAGATTACTCTAGAAGAGATAATTTTACCAATGGAGCATGAGGGAGGAATGGACTAGGATGTGGAAATGGGTTACAACATTTGTGATCTAGGCATGTTTACATTAGAGAAGGTCTGGTTGACAATAATAAGGTTTATAGATGTTGCACATTGTGGCATCACTGATGACACAACTTTGGACAAGTTAACGGTCACTCTCAAGATTGAGAGATTGAAGCACACAACAAAAGGACAACTTATAGTGGTACAAGGGGAGATTGAAGGGTTGATTGAATTGATTTAGAAGGAAAGACTGTAAATATGGGGACCCTCGGAATTGGAGGGGTTAGAGCCAATTAAAATGTTAGGTGCAATAATAAATCCCCTCCTTTGGGAAATTCCATCAGCTCAACAACCTATTGCACACAAGGAGTTTGGTGGAGACTAAGTTAGCTTGGGAGGATCAAGTTAAAGTGCCGACCAATTTGAACAACTCAATCCATGAGAAGGCTTAGTTGGTAGGGTAGATGTTCAAAGGTTGAAGAATGCACAAACATTCGTAGGTGTTTGGATGAAAGAAGATGAAGCCACACACACGGAGTTGATAGAGTATGTGTACAACTAGAAGAAAAAGCGGAGCGCCTTTAAAGGTTTGATGAGGTGATGTTTTTCAAAGTAGGGATGAACCAGAAGCACAAACATGGAACACTTGTCTGATCAATTTCAAAGACAAGCTAGAGAGGAAGTAGTTATGTGCGAGATATGTCAATATCAAAGAAAATAATGCAAGCTATGACCAAGAAGTATGAAGAAAATCCTAAGGAGTTGGGAGTTCTTGAGGCTTTGATTGAGATTGTTCATAAAATGAAGGCAAAGAGCTTGAATAGAGGGTGCTAAAAGTTTTGATTGCGAAAGAGGGTGAAATAGCTGGAAGTTCTACTAGCACAACCTTGTGTGTGGTGATAGTTTTGATTACATAGGAGAGCAAAATATTTTGAAGTTTAACTAGCACAAATTTGTTTAGGGACAAACAAGGGATGTGGTCTGAGGCAATGTTGACTCCACGGTTGTTTACACTAGGATACAAGCTTGAGATTTTGGCTAAGAATGGTACCATGTAGAAGGAACGCATGCACAACAATGCATTACACTAAAGAAGCGCATGGGATAAGAAGGCCACACATTTGACTCACGCGTAATACATTGATTAAGAGGAGCTCCACACAGGACTAATGGGTGAAGATACACAAGGCATAACTGATTATCAGGAGAGAGCCTCTTTGAGGCACACATAGGTAAAGGGAATCTTCTACAAGATATCCTGTCAGATATAGGTTGTATGGGAATGATGATGGATAAAGATCTATATAAATCCGTGTGGCCAAGAGATTAAAGAAGATTGATAATTGGTAGCTGCATTCGCGATTGAGGATTAGAATGAGAAGGTGGATTGATATTTTTGAGTTACAGTTCCAAAATGATACCTTGTTCTTGCTTGTTAATGTAGTTTATTGGAATAAGAGTGTAATTATTACTTGTACATGCTATGAATACATGAGGCTTTTGCAGTTATGATTTATCTTAGCTTGGTGAGATATTATGATGCAATGTGCATGGCTAATTCTACGTGTTAGGGTTTGAATCTTGTTGAATGCTAGGGTTGTTTGTAGAGTTAATGTGTAAAAATGATCTTCATTTGTCTTTCTCATAACGTGGGACATGGCAATCTCTTTTTGTGCCTAGGGGAACACTTAATTTCTTGTTTAAGTGATATGCCCATGTGGTGAGCATTCTAGTTGTTTTGGTTTCTATGATGACACAAAATCTATTGACTGAATGGCAAATGAGCCAAACATAAACTCTTCTTAGCTTAAATTTTGAGCCGTGTATTACATTGAAGGGTTTGAAGTAAAACTGTTGAATCATTGGGTATGAGTGAAGAATCAAGATGTGCTCCCCCATCGTTATATATATTTTATTTAGATTCACAATATAATTAATAGAAAAGTTGAACGTCTTTTTTTTATGAAGACTATCCTATGAAGGGTGATAAAGTTGAGTAAGCGTTATTAAATTTTCAATTGATGGGTAAGGTTTGGCCCCAAATATCAACTGCAATGCATGCACATACACTTCCTAGGATTGGATTTTAGCGCATGTAACAAATATTTTTCTTGATTCTAGATATGTTCTATCACCTCCATTAAAATTTGGGTTGGGCATTGGGATTTCAAATAGAACATTCC
Source organism: Taxus chinensis (assembly GCA_019776745.2). Lineage (NCBI taxonomy): Eukaryota > Viridiplantae > Streptophyta > Pinopsida > Cupressales > Taxaceae > Taxus > Taxus chinensis. The sequence goes on along the minus strand of CM034156.1, from coordinate 435,681,521 downwards.
AAAATTTGGGTGTGTGTACAGAATCAAGTCTTGCTCCCATATATTTATATTTGTCAATTTCAATTTATAGTATAATTAATCGAAATGTTTTAACATTTTGTAATTTTTGAAGATTGTCCTATGAATGGTGAGAAATTTGTTTAGGCATTATTAAATTTTTAAATGATGGCCGGGTTGGGCCCTGAATCTCAACCACGACACCTGCGCACACTAGGTTCAAGATTTGATTCCCTTAATAAATGTTTTTCCTGATTCTAGATATTTCTATCTTGGCCATTAAAATTTGGGTTGGGCACCAAGGGTTTGAAATAGAATAGTTCAAACTTTGGGTGAGTGTAAAGAATCATGTTGAGCTCCTACATCTTTATATTTATTCTTTTAGATTTATAATAGAATCAATAGAACAGCTCAATGTTTCGTAATTTTGAAGATCTTCTTATGAAGAGCAATAAAGTTGTGTGGGCATCATTGAATTTTCAATTGATGGGCAAGGTTTGACACCTATCTCAACTGTGATGTACACACATTCTAGGGTTGAGATTTGACGCCAGTAACAAATGTTTTTCCCAATTTAAGATATATTCTATTGTGGCCATTAAATTGTGTTTGCCATAGGTAGCGTCCTTTTCATTTTAGAATGTTGTTAAAAAGAAATGCACAACCATGGTTGAATGTCAAATTTGCTTGTAATCGTAAAAAGACATGTTTATGATTATGATGCATTAACAATAGTGCAATTCATTCTCTCAGCAACGTAGCTCATTCTCAAATACCATGTGTGGAGTATTGTATTGTCATCCTTTTAAAAATATTATAGTCCGCATTAATTAAGTTTTTTCTCTTTGCATTCACACGCGGAAATACCATTTTCATCAGCATTACAATGGGAAATGTTTTATGGTAATAATATTATATAAATTTATCTAGATTTATATTTGTTGGTGGAATATTTTGTTCTTGACAAAATAGGAATTCCACAACAGTTCAGGGGATTGAAAGTCCTTCCCCTATTATCTGGGGAGGCTCCCTTATCGAAATCCAAAATGGAAAACACAAGATTATTTACAATATTTACACTAAACTATGCCGATGTTGGGGTTTTAATCCCATTTGTTGATATTTCTAGAAAAGGGGAAAAGTGGAAGAGATCTTAAAAAAAAAGAGAGAAACTCAAAAGGGAGAAGTGGACTGCATTTTTGAAAAAGCAGATTAAGATCTTTAACTACTCATGCATGTCAATAAGGAAAAATTATAACATTTTTATAACAGAAAAGTAATCATCCGTAGATCAAATAATCTCAGAGAAGAATTAATCTGATCAAGACACATACATACACAAAGTTCAACACATCTCCGAGGGCAAAATGAACTCACAGTTTCATATTTACTTTTTTGTATATAATGTACAGTTTTAGAATAGAGAATCTAAGAAAATAGGAGAGAAGAAAATTTCTGTTCTGTATATGTTTCCAGAAAAATACCAACCACCCCTACAATCGAATGAGCTCCTCTTTAAATAAGAGAGATGGGTCATAACTATCTCCTAGTAATCTTTAATCCCTTTTACAATTTAATTTTCCCTATATGAGTCACGTAAGTGGCTTTTATAATTAATAATTTGGGGAAAACTAATAGAAAATGTACAATGCAAAATAGAAGAGTTGCTTATGAATGGAAGGCTAGGACGGTTGGGAAGAAGCAAGGACTTTTAACTTCAGAACATGCATCTTGAATCTGATCACAACTCCTACTACCTCTCTTTCCTTTGGAATTATGACAGTGGAGAGATTGTTGAGCCAAGTCCCCATAATATTAACATCTCAGCATTGGTTCCTCCAAATTGAGCCAAGTTTTTGGAAGCTTCCACCGTCACATTGTGTAGCTCAGAGATTTCATCCATCTCCTCGTTAAAATTATCAGCACCGAACAATTCTTCTTTGATGAGCTTGCTGAATTGCTCTTTGATAGCACTTGCTGTGTTGAGTTTTGAAGAATTATCTTGAAAGATATCACAACGAAGAGCCCTCATATTTGCAAAAATTTTGGCTTTCAAAGCAGCACCCTTTTGGATATAAGATTGAAGGTTTGTTGCATTTTCTTCGAATACTTTGATCTGCCACTCAACATCGTGGAACCAAGCCTGAGATAGATTGTTGCTTGAATCATCATAAATTTTCTTAGAGAGAAGGATTTTCTCATCAGTTAAAGCCATAATCCTTAAATCAAGAGTCAAGGCAGCCTACAAGTTGGCTTCTTTCTCTGCATTTTCTATTTCGGCATCAATTTTTTCTGAGCTTCCACCAAGTTTTCATAAGCTTTGTGGCTCTCATTTATAAACTTCAAACCATCCACCAACACCTTTTAATCCATGCTTCCATGATTTTCCTTCTATGAGTGTGTTTGTGAATTTCAACAATGACTTTAGTATCAATTTCTTCTACTAAGGTAAAAGATGGAAGAGATGATTTGGCATAGGATTTGACGAGAGAAAGGCTTTGATATATGTTGTGAGGGTATGTACCTGTTCCTCTAGCTGCTCTTGTGTTTGTTTGCAATTCCCTACCCTCTCAATTGCCCTCGAAACAGTATCTTTCAGATTATGCACATCTCCTTCTGGAGCAGCTTCTCGCATGAGATTCTTGTTAATCATAATCCCCAAAGCGACTTCACTTTCACTCTTATCAACAATGGGTTTTACAATTTCAACAAATTGTTGACTTGATGAATTTGATACAAATCGAGAAGTAGTTTTTGCCTTCTTTGGAACTGAGGTGCCTTGGAGAAGACGAGCTACACCATCATAATCTAGAACAGTCACCTTTGGATGAGTTTTCCTTTTCTTTTCAACAAGAGGTTGTACCCATGTGAAATGAAGTATTAGTGATGGCAACTTTAGTTGAGTTTGTCACTTGTACATTTAAAGTGAGGGGAGGAGTAGCAATAGGAGTTTGTACAGGTATGACCTCAACAAAAGGAGTTTTTTCGCATGATACCTATGGGGATACAAGAGCTCTTCTTATAGTCAATTTCTGCCTTTTGCTATTTCCTTTGTCCACATTTTCTGAGGGAACTTCAATCGGATGATCTTCCTCTTCTGGTACATGATTAGTGCTAGGTGTACGGATGTAAACCTTAGTGCTAGAAGGCTGTTGAGTTGAGGAGGAAGTTATATCTTGATGACTTTGAGGAACAACCTTCTTCGGAGCTTTTAACTCCACCAATTTTCATTGGTACCACTTCCTTGTCCTTATGATCATTGGTGCTGTAGGATCATCAATGTTGTCTTTCTCTTTCTGAGACCAATCTATAATAGGAAGAAGAGTATGTTAAATAGATCTTTCAAGTTCAACCTCATACAAGGCAAAACTATCATCAATCATGTCTTTTAGTATTTGATCCAATTGGAAACTTTGAATTTGATGCAAAGTCATCCTCACATATGATCTCCTCCTAATTTCAAACTCATCATTACAATCCTCCCAATAATCTTCAATAGTGGGTACATGAGAGTATGTTACAGGGAGCCGAAGATTATTATTGACGAAGTTTTTGCTGTCACAGGAGGGTTTTTTGAAATAATGATGCATGTTGAAAGGAGCAATTTTTCTTTCAACATTCTATGCATCTACCCTAGATCTGCACACATAGTTGCCCAGGGTGATGGAGAACTTAATTCCTTGCATCTTCTTATCCCAAAAATCTCTTATGAATAATATCTAATTGTTTGCATAGTTTAATAAGGACGAGTTTGTCATTGCAGTAGATAAGAAGTTTGTATGGAATACCTTCAAATCCTACAATCCTGATATAAGAAAACCTTTTGAACTAGATGAAAAAGCTGCCATATATCATCACTAACTCCTTGGCCTCTTGGGAGATCCGGTTGGTGGTGCATCCTTCCAATAACCTCATAGTGAACTTGGTGAATGCATCGTTCATCGTTCTGAAGCGACCCTTGCTATTCTCGTAGGCCAACTGAGTATAACAGTCATATATTGGTCTAGATAGATTCTGTTTCCCTTGCATAGAAAGGTGTACATTAGGTAAGAAGTCATATAGAATGACTTGGTATTATTCAGTTGAGTGAGTTGGCTCGTCAAATGTTCACAAATGATTTCTCCCCAACTTATAGCTTGTTTCCTCTCACAAATAAGGTTGATGAAGATGCACATCCAATTATGGAATTCCTCGATGGAAGGGAGTCCCATAACTATGGCCAACAAGATAATCATATCTGATAACTCTTTGACAAAATCATTTATGTAGAGCATTTTGGCTAGCTTGGAGGAGCCTTTCTTCTTCTTATTTATAGCCCAAATTTGGCAATTATTGACTGATATTTATTTGGCGCGAGATCATACTCTTTTTATGCCATTTCAAGGGTCACAACTTCAATATTTCTTGCAGGCACAATCCCAAGAGCTAGATTGATATGATGAGCATCAACTTGGGCAATTATTTGCCCTTGTGGGTCTCTTAGTTCTTTGGTATCAACATCAAAGCATCTAGCACAAGCTGATATGGTGTCTGCACATTGCATTGAATTAGGAAAGTCCCCTGCATGAGGTAGACCATTGTTAAAATATCCTTTCTGCTAGTGCGGTTCTTTTACCATCCTCCATCCTTGTCCAAAACTCGGGTAAGTCCATGTGTTTGATGTCACTATGTCCAATTTCAGGAATAGTGGTTTCAAGAGAAGAAATTGGTTCATACCCAACATAATGGCTCTTTATTTTGATGGTTAAAGATTTCAATTAATTGATTTAGAAGAGCGGGCACAAAGAAGTGGTTTTGCAAACACCAAAGCCAATGGAAGCACGGCAAAGAAAAATGCTCAATATATAACAAACAATGATGGAATTACTTACTAAGAGCATGAAAATGAAGTTCTTGGCAAGCTGTCCCTATAGAATGTATGGCGGGCCAAGAATGTGTCTCAATGGCTTGCACTTCAAAGTCTTCCATTCTAGAAGGGTATGAGGCATCGAATGAGAGATGCACATGAACCAACACACAATTAATTGATTTAAAGGGGCTACAACGAGCACTAAGGTTGCATATCGAAAGGGTAGTAATCCCTACACTAGGTCAACCTAGAGTTTCCAAGGCCCAAAGTCAAGATAGAGGAGAGTACCCTTTTAGGATATTGGTTAATGGGGGAGAGGTATAGATTGATAGGAAGATAATACAAAGCATGTACAATCTACCTACCATAATATAACTGAAATGTAACTGAAATACAAGTAAAGGAAAGCTAAGGAGCTAATCATGTAATAGCAGTATGCTAACTAGCACCGATGTACATACAATACTAAGCTAACATAGAGCAATGAGGAAGCGAAATGAACTAATTTGTGCAAAATGACCAAGAGGGTTAGAACAATTACTTGCGGGGTGGTCACTGATGCATCTATCTCTCCAAAAAAGTAGTACACCGAGAGAGAATCACTATGGGGGGAGAAGGGGAACACTGTTCATGCCCTAGACTCACTATAGATGACCCAGTAGTGCAAGCAATCCAACAATCAAGAAGAGTGTCCAATCTAAGTCAAATGTAAGATGAACCAAGAGCAAAACGATCAAATGCGAAGATGGCACAAAAGAGCAGAGCAGATGGCTACTTTCTATGATCTTTCTTCCTTTTGAATGTTTGGGTGTGGTGTGTATATATACCCGATGGGTGATGGCATCGGCCAAGGGAAACCTAACACCGACAGCATCACCCACGAACGATGGCGTCGACCAAGGATGCCTAAATGCCAAAGATGGTGCAATGTGTCGTGGATCAATCAAAAATAAGTGAGAAAGGTGCCAATGGAGTCAGATGTAAGCAAGTGTCGGGAGTGCTAATGTGTGAGACCTAAAGGGACAGGGATAACCAATGCAAGAATAACTAAAGCTTGAACCACATAGCGATACGTCTCTCTGTGTACTGTCTCTAACCCATAGCGACCATGTGAATAGCCACACCCCATTCCTGGCAGGCCCCTTAAGGTACCTTCTCAAGAAATAGATGCATCAATGACCCTTATCTGTACAAAGGAAATTGTTAGAAATAGGTATGCAAGATTAAGATGAAAAATTAGGTGCATACATAGGTGCTTTCAATGTTGAATTTCACTAGTGTAAAAATATTTTGGAGGCAAAATAACGGCTAGGGAAAGTGGGCATATTGGTAGGGCAAAGCTCAAATTCGCTGTGGGTAGAGTACAAACGACTTGCAAAAAATAACTTAGCTTTGGTTTTATATTGCCTCAATACTGTCGGCGAATGTTTAAATCCATGGAACTCTATTTTAGCAAGGCTTGATTTGGATTAAATCGATGAATGAGCTCCGTGATGGAGCCATAGAAGGGTTCAGTGAGTTCCATTGGGAATCGATAAAGCCGATTGCACTTTATTAAAACGTTTTTTGTGTCACTTGGTCGGAGGTTAGGCAGAACTTTGGAACAATTCCAAGAGTGCCGTTTACGACCGCTTTTCGCCGATTAAGGCACAAACCATGCCCAACTCAATTTTACAACATCGGGTAAGTCGCTTGATCAGAGAACAAGTGGAACGAGGGAAAAGTTCCACGTGTTCCATTCGCGACCGACATAGCCGACGGGAACAAATTAAACCATGCCCAACTCAACATTAGAAAATATTAATCGGCTCATCAGCCTTGACGGGGAACAAGGGAACAAAAAGAAAAGTTCCAATTGTTCCTCCTAGAGGCGACAAAGCAGATGAAGGGACAAAACTTTGAAAAAACGACCAAGTCCCATAAGGAAAATTGTTGAGAATCCAATTTACTCAATGAAACAATGTTTGGGAAAATTTGGTCGAAATTTTGCAATTTTTTTTCCTATGTGACAAATAAAAGTTTTAAAGTTTCTTAATTTAAAAAAAAAATCATATGAAGGTCAACAATTTAGTGGCTGTGTCATTAAATTGTCAACCAAATGGCATGGTTGGATGCCAATTCTCAACCCTTACAAACATCATGCATGTAGGTTTGTGTCTTTTGACATCAGAACATCTTTTTGTAAAGTGGTAACAATGCCTCTTGATAAAATGGCATGTTACTTTGTAGTGGCTTTAAATATCCATTTTTGAAATATATTGATATATTTTATTTTGGTTGGGGCTTGGGACTTCATTGGGCCTTGGCTTGCGCATGACACCATACTAAGCATGGGAATTCAAGCACTTTATCTGTGCCTACAAACTTTAAACCACTTCAATGCAGTGCCCCATTAATGGGGAGTCCATCTGGGGTTGGGCTTCCTCATCACTTAGTTGTGGTATTTGAATTTGGGTCGCTCACTCATGAATGTGCTTAGTTACCATTAGACCACGACCCAATGGGAAATGTATTGATATATTGACTAAATATTATTCGCCGTTATGTTGGAACCAATTTATGTTGATATTGCAGGTTAAAAAGTATATCAGCATTGATTTTTGTCATGTTTTCCATTGTCACCTGGACAGCCACTATTCCTTTTTCTATAATTGGTACATTCCATTTGCTGTGAGAGACACATAGCAGATGCCTCAAATAACTCATTACAAAAGATGCAACACTCTTCCAAATCTAGTCTTTAAGAAAATCAAGGCTAGGTAGGCAACCCCATCAAACATTATGGGTAGTCGCCAGACATTGCAGGGCCCACTGGCTGTCATGATTGTCAGAAATAGCCCCCATCTTTCATCAAAATTGATGCTATCTGTGCTTGTATTTTTTATACTTTTTCTCTCTCAGAATCTGCTAATCAGTTGTCAAGGAGGTCAAGCACATGGTTAATGGAATTCATCACGTGACAAAACAAAATGTCATTAGAAAAGCCAAAAAAGTGCAGCACTTCTCGATCTTAACTTTTTATTTGCTAATTTTAAATATTTTAAAAGTAAAATGAGGGATTCTATAGAAAATGAGGGATTCTATAGGGGCCCTCACTCTTTTATAGATGAAATAAAGGTTGCATTATAATGCATAAGATGACAGGATTATAGTATGTAGCATAAGATAACCACTTATCCCCGACAACATTACAATAGACTTAAAATATAACCTAGAATATTATTACACAATAAGAGGATGGCGAAGATTGGACGGTGGCCATGCAGCCCATCACCAACCAAAATCTAAACATTCCCATCAACATAACACAAACATTATGCCACCCCACAAAAATAGAGTAGGCAGCCAAAAGCCACCCACTACCTCATATGTAAAATAGATTACAACATGGTTGGTCTAGAGTTTGATGTAGAAAAACTAGGAAGAGGGGGGATAGGCCCCCCATCCTCACCTAACCTGCAAGACACACGAGGCCCACCAACATCCCTCAATCCCCACTGTGAACATGAATGTGGTCTTCTCGGCTTGTGTCGCCACCACCTCCACTCTTTTACAAGGGAGCAAGTTCATTAAACACGATCTTATGCTGGATGTCCAAAAACTTCACTCCATGTTTAAGAAAATCGGGCATGTTATCATTTGCTAGACAAAACAAAGTTCAGCTGAGAGGCCATTGAGGTGGCCAACTGCATCAGTTGCTTCATCTTCAAATGCGACGTATTCAACACTTGCTCAATATCACAAGGGCCTTTCACCTCCAAATTCCATTATGTTGCTTAAGTAAAAGCAATCCATAGGAAACAATCTGCCATCTCATCATGAAGTTTTGAAATGATATAACAATTGTTGCAAATAGTCACTTCAAAACACCAATGTTTTCTTTGAGTGGAAAGAAAGAAAACTTCATAACACTAATTCTTAGAGGCAAGGAAAATCTCACATGTCTAGACAGAGGAACTCTTCCAAAGGACCATTTCGAGGGTAGGGAGTTCTTGATTTTAGATAAGATCCCTAAGTTGATCCTTGCATTAGCTAGTAGGTCTTCCGGTCCATGAGCCTCCCAATAACAATGAATAAAGGATAGATGTTGAAACTTTTTACACAATTCCCGAGCTTTCTTTAGAATGTAGGACAATTTCCAGTTGGGAGTTATGCCTTTAATTGTGTCTGTGAATCCCCTTCAACCACCAATTTATCTGCCCCCTGGGATAGGGCAAGCTGGAATTTGTCCATGAGTACCCAAGCTTATGCCTCGTTGGTAGTACCCTTACCGAGAAAGGAGGCTTAGGCGGCCACAGAGGCCCTGCAATGAGATCGAGAAAGGGAGTTGCATCCGGCCAGGGAAGGGTTGCCCCAAGAGGCTTTATCAAAGTTGAGCTTTGTCCAACCGAAATCGGGATGAAACCACTGCACTCGAGTTTGTCCTTATGATGAACTCTTGTCCCATTAATGGGAACACTGATTTTAATATTAAGATGTATCATTATCATTTCAAAGATCAACAGTAATATCAACTAACTATTAGAAACAGGAATTGAGAAACACAGGAAACAGGGACAACCACAACAAAACCAAATGTGCTATTCTAGAAATAACAAGACCAAGTCATATTGATAAATTTCGCAATGAGATATGGTCATGGCAGCTTCTATAAAATATTCACCAGATTCTGCAAATGGCTGTTATTTGCATAAGTTTTTTGGTAGTTCACATGGTGCTGTTGAACGTCTGGCATTGAGATTTCTTTTACCATTATAGTTTTCTTTTATTATACAATAATAACTAAAGTGCATGACCGACTTGAGGTCGTTCAACCATGAAATCAGTGGGAGGAGAAATTTTAATCATTGGTGTTAAATTCATTCCAACCTAAGAGTAAGCTATTTTCAATAATAATGATCTTCTCTTTGTTGGAATTAAGACAACTTTATGCTCATCAATGCAGTGACAGTGTAACACTGGTATAGCCAATTGCAGCTTGTTTACAAGTCCATTTTTGCAAGCCTCTTAAATACCAGTTTTTGGTTTGTTAGTTACTATCAAAAGAGGTAAGCTTTAGTCATGAGAACATTAGTTTGGAGCAGTTGTCGGCAAAACATAGACTCATCAATAGAGTTGGTGCAGGGAAGAGTAGATTTGCTTTTGATACCTACAAACATCAGCCGGTGATAAGGGAGCAGGTATGGAGAATGTCCTAATCTCTCCAACTACCTAACTGCCTCTAGGACATTGCCTATTTGGGTAGGGCAGGGTTAGACTATTAAACCTTTACTATTTGCAGGGCCACTACTATTCCTCGTGTGATGTGGAGTGTGAGATCAATTGTGAGCATCCAGTGAATATCCACCTACTAGAGATTGAGAACTCAGGTGGGAGCCTAGTGTCTATCTTTCTACTTATGTGTAGGAAAACAAAACTGGAAATTATAATACCTAGTAGGTTAGAAATTGTACTTGGCCTATTTGTACATAGCAATCATAAAAGTGAATCATATAAGTGGCCGGATGGCACATGCAATGTCAGCTATTTTCCCACTTGTTAATGTCCTATCTCTATGATCCCACAAATCAATCCAGAGTGATTGTGACGAAGCAGAAATTCTGGCAAAGTTGAATTTAATGTACAATAAAAAGACATCCTTAAATGAGAAAGTAAATTAGCTGGGATGTTATGCTTTTTTGAGTTGCAAAGACTAGAAATTATTGGCAAAGGTACATCTCGAGTACAATATTAATTTGAAATAGGGAATTTCTCCTATTTGACTTACGTGTTTGATAGCTGCTATTAGAATTGTTATGCAACTTGCCGATTTGGCATCATTTAGTAATGCATTATTTAATGGTGTGAGGCCACTATATGCACTGGTAGATATGGCCGCATGCTGTGTGACCCCATAACAAAGTTATTCAAATCCAATTCACCTTAGCACGGCTACTTTTTAATTGATTCAACAAAGGACTGATGGTCTTACATTTTGGTTGGAAGTCCATTAATTTAAATACTAACTTTTGTCTTGGCCGTTTGGAGATTGTTCATTGCTCAACACATAATTTATCCTAGTAACAAATAACAATTATGATATTTTTCAAATTTGGCATGCAACAATCTAGGGTAGCTGCATTAGTAGCATAGCGTTTAGTGTACTGATAGAGTGTCAATTTTCGTATTAAGTAAAATATGGGCTTCTATTATGTCATCATTAGTGCACATATTCAAAACTGTCAATTATTTATTTCATGCTATTAGATGTTCTAAGAGGCATTGCAAATCATTTTCGCAAGTTATGAGACCTCATAGGCGCTATTCTTTGCAGTTGTGTTCACTTTAACATCTTATGGTTTTCTGATTTAGAAGACAGGAAAGTAAGGGCTTTTGTGAGACGCACACAAACCATTGTTGGCATTTGTGTTGTCTTTAAGCCATATAATCATTTGAAAGAATTTGCTCAAATCATGCCTGTTTTCTCAAAAGGGGATTCAAAATTAAATAAAAATTCAGATTTAACCAAGTGATTTGTAATTAGCCAAAGCATGTTTTCAGTGGGGAGATCTTGTAGACCTTATTCCTGTAGTTGTGTTCACATCAACATCTTATACATGTGCCCTTCTAATTTTTTGCCTTTTGTGGCAGCTATCTTACTAAACCAATCTTTTGGAAGCCGGAGTTTGTAGTTTCGAAGTGCATTTCAGAGCATATTGTTGTTTGTAGCCAGTTGTATGAAACTTTCTTCATGGAAAAGAGTAAGTTAAACATTAAGGAAATCATTCCAATGACATGCAACATTAGTTATCCTCTTATTTTGTGAACTTGGTTGGATTTTTACCAATTTTACTTGTATTTATGTGGTGGGATCTTCTGTACAGGTTCTGTAAAGATTTTTCTTTCTTTTTTTGGTTTTCGTGCAATTCCACATTGAGCATCCATAATATAAATTGTGCCAAGGCAGAAACGTTGAACCTTATGGATGTACCATATACAACTTGAATGTTGCATATATTTATGATTGAGATCTTTTCAATGGTGTATCCGATGTAATGGTGTGACTATGGTTTATTCTTTTGATATTGTTTCATTCTTTTGTACTTCTACAAACCTGTTTTTTAAAGGATAAATGTGACGAGTTAGCTGTGTAAGGAGCAGTGCAATTTTAAGGGTCTGATATTGCAACTCTTTAGTTTAGGTGAAGATGTTTGTAAAATCCAAGATTACATGCCATTGTAAACCCTATAGCTAGCTGGTTAGCTGTGTAAAGAGCAGTGCAATTTTAAGGGTCTGATATTGCAACTCTTTAGTTTGGGTGAGGATGTTTGTAAAATCCAAGATTACATGCCATTGTAAACCATATAGCTAGCTGGTTTTGTTGTATATACTTGAGCATATTGACCCTGTTTCTCCTAATATTCCTAGGGGTATCTAAAGGTACTCAGCCAAAAAGAAAGTTGTTTTTTTTTCCTTTCCTTATTATTGAGGGAATGGATAATAACCATCATTGTTAACGTATTCATTTTAGCAAGGTAGCACCTCAATAAAATACCAGTATTAAAAAATGCATATTCAACCGCCTTAATGGACCTTTGTGGTTGTTCCTATTTCACAATCGATTCTTCACCACCTAGTGTTTTCTTTTGTGGTTTATGAGCTTCTTTGCGCCTTCTCTCACCAGGCTATAAAAAACATTATTTGGTTAGTTTTTAGCGGTCCCAATTAGGACCAAGTTGGTGTATAAAGGGCATTGGGCTTGATTGCAGCAATTGCACTTGTTGTCCCCAAATAGTTTGAGGCAAAATAGGAATTAGAGAAAATAAGTGCAGCTAGGCTCTTTGGCCCCAATCAGTACATTGGGCAACTGAACATGGACCTGGGCAAACATTAGGGCTGATTGGGTTTGAAAAGTCTCAGTTGCACATATTCCCCTTGCAAGTTTTCATAAAGAAGCCCAATTTGTGTATGCCCGACAAAGAGTGCACATTGTTTTGTCTAAATATTTGCCGACTGTACATTGTTTTGTCTAAATATTTGCCGGCCTTTGTGAAACTCAGTTGATCAAACAAAGATATGCTTCCAATTATATTAATAAATCTCTAAACCTCATTACATAATACACTTGTCAAATGCTACATATACCTCCCAATTCCGAAAATTCTACAAGTTTTTTTTGGTACGTCTAATTTGTGCACACCTACTAATCATTGCAGTTCAAGAAACCACAATTCATTGAAAAGATTTGTCAAGAGTGCAATTGAGCATGGCTTCTATCACATTCTAGAGACTATTACATTGTGATATTTTGTCAAATGGGTTGTGAGCCTTTGTGCGATGCTGGATTTTACCTATATGTTTACAAGGGTAGTCACAACTACATCACTTAGACAATTTTCTTTCGCTCATTTTTTTTATGGATCTACGTATCTTGCTTGGAAGCGCCCTTTTTGGCACATAAGAGGATGTTCTTATCAATCATTGTAGTGGCAATCAAGAGCAAAAGGAATCACCTTAGATTTATTCCATGGGATATGTTTGCTCTACCCATCACAAAACACGATTCCTTTCCTAGGAAGATCTCTAACTCCTCCTTGTGACTTGCATAGCCATGCTCTTAAATATATTGTAATGCTTGAGATATAACATGCAACCTTACAATTTTTGTTTGCTTAGAGTTTTGGGATCATCGCTACAACAACTATGAATTGTGTTCGGTTGAGTTTGGGGATCATAACGAGAACAACCACATTGCAACTAGTTTGAGAATTTTGTTTGCTTGAATTTTGGGATCATAGCTAGAACAACTATTAATTGTGTTTGGTTGTGTTGGGTTTTCGGATCATTGTGTTTCGTTGGCTTCTTAGTACTAGCTGAATAACATGATCATGGTCACTTTTTGGGAGGTAACCCTTTTGACATATTTTGATGCATAGCCTAATCATTTACAAACAATCCACTAGATTAGAATGATCAAAATCCAACAAATGACCTTTTTCCAAGCCAAGCATACCCACTTTTCCAAGCTTGAAACACCTTCTTGAGCCAAAGTTGACCTTAAACCCTCATTTATGCTTATAAACTTCTTTCATGTTGTTCTTAGACCTCATCAAATGCTTAATCAATAATCAAAGTGATCCAACACAATCACTAGCTTCAATTTTCTTCCTTTATCTAAAAATTGTCTTCTCAAGGCTTCTTGAGGGCATTCCTCTGGTGAGTTCATAGTTGGAGCTATCTACAACTACCCAAAACAAGCCAAGCACATTTCCCAATACCCTTTTGCCTCCTTGAGGTGTGGGGTCAATTTTATACCTTAAGTCCTTTGATAGATTTCACCCTTACTCTCTTTTCTCTTGTTTGGTTTCCTTCTAGCCCTGCCTTGATTGTTTTTCTTAGATAACTTTTGACTCAGTGGTTCAACTTACAAACCAATCACTATTCAAGCTACCCATTTGGCTCTTTAATAACTGCGAAAAATTTCAATGTCTTCCATTGCAAAAACTTCAAAATCCACCCCTTCTAGCTGTAAATTAGGTCTTTGAGGTGCATTTATAGTCCATTAAACCAACTGGTCATTACTGTAACTTTTCTAAGCTGAATCAAACCTTGCATGATTGAAAATCCATCACTAAAATGCGTCTAGATACTTATTAGAAAATTTCAAAGTTGGGATTGGAATTCTGACCCTTCAACTTGTTTTGATTCAAACCCTAACAGAGTTTCTCGGTGAACCTGAGAGAGAAAATATTGCTATAAAATCACCTAAACACAATTTAAAGGCCTAAAGTTTTTACCCGAGGTTTGAATCAACATCTCTACGCTTATTGTATTGACAATAAGGTCATGTATCTCATCCACCAGCAAAAACAATTCAAAAGGCTCCTACCTTGCACCTAGAACAAAGTTTCTTATGCTTTCCAAGGGTTCCCAAACAAATTAAGGTCTCCTCTGCCCTGTAAATATTCTTGGAGATTCAATACGTCCTATTCACGCTATAAAATCACTTCCAAACTCTTAACTTTGAATCTTACCTTCCAAATTTCATTCTTCTTGTTTCCTTAGCTTGACTATGCTCTAATATACCCTGCTATAGGTTACATGATGCAGACCATTCCCATTGAACTTGGTAATGTCTACTTTTGGAATCATATTCCACCATTGGCTAGAAGATCCACCTGGTTGTGTAGAGGATCCCCTTTGGTTGGTGTGATTTGAATCCGAGTGTGCATTGCTTGAGGAATCCGTGTGACTTGAATGAGAATTCATGCTAGTCTTCATGCTTGAGATAGTGAGTATCAAATCCTTCCTCATTGATTCAAAAATTGCCTTCATTTCACCCTTCAATGCTTGAAGATCGTGGATGTGGTCATCCTTATTCACCATATTATTAACCTTTTCTTGAAGTTGGGTGACTACCTTCAATACCCCAAAAGGTGAAGATTCACAATCCATATCTTCCTTATTTGGAATCATTCATGGAGTGACTTGACCCTTCCCTTGGGCTCTAGTTGACCTCCTTATCATGGTGTAGGGTTTGGCTCTTGAGGGACATGAATTAGGGTAGGAATTTAGGGTTTGAGATTTTGTATGGTTATTGGCCAAATAGAGAAGAACACAGAGAATAAGTGCTAGCTATTTTTTTGGTGAGCATTCCAAAATATAAGAATCTTAGAAAAATTCCAAAAACTGTAGCCTATGGAACATATTTATAAAAAATACTAAAATGAATATAACTTGTGCAAATTTGGTCAAAAGATCTTGACATTTGGAGAGAACCTTGAATGATTTCGCTACTATAGTTAAAAAATTGCAAAAAAAATTGCCACCTTTTGGGAGATAAAGCAAACTCTTCAAAATTAGGGGTTTGACCTAATTTTGGCTCAAACGGAAGCTTTGATACCACTTGTAATGAAATTAATTCGATAGATCTGAATAATACTATTAATAGAACACCAAAGAACACCACAATATAGAGAAAAGATCACACTATGCAAGTAGAATGGCTTAGCCACTTTGAGGGGGCAACCTCCAAACCATACAATAAGTTTCAAGTGCTAAATATGATGATAATCTACTAGCTACTAACACTTATATATACCCGACTATGCTATGCAAAGCACCAAGGTTGACTAAGCATATGAAAGCATACATGAATGTGATATGACATGATAAGAGATTATGTTAGCCACAAGTCAACCATTCATATTCCGATATATGACCTAGGATTAAGGGTGTAACACTATCTTGGTTTGCATTACTAATTTTGAATCTATTGGAACATCAGTCTCCATGGTACTACAAGAAGTATTTGAACGAGTAGTGCCAACATCCAATATATGTCTTCTTATGTATTTAACATACCCCTTTTGCATTCCAGAAAGGATTTAATCCCCTAGTAGTGTCGAATGTGCCACTAGTAGCTTCTTTCCTACACCAATAATTTCTAACAACTGACAAGTCCCATTGGTACAAAAATAAATAATCACATGATAAGCAATGTTATTGGAAGGCCCATATTTAACTAAGGTTTGCATTCCTTAATCCCTTATTCTTAGTAGACCATATCTCATCCAAGCTTCTCTGATTTGCTTCAATGCCATGCCTTGACTTGTTAAATTTGTTTATTTGTGAAGGATGTAATAATACATGTGGAAACATGCATTGGACCATTTGATGCATGGTGTACAAGCAATGGACCAACTGTAATCTCAAACTCACCATAAGTGTTTATTTAGTTTTGACAAAGTACATGTTCTCGTTAACCTAGACTAATGTTGAAACATACATAGATCCATTCTAAGATTGGGCTCTTGTTGTCCAAGACTTCGAAAAATTTGGTTCATTTCCATAGGCAAGCCAAGGAAAAAAACTAAAAACTAAGATTTGAAAGGGGCAAGGTGTAAATGTTAGTCCAAGGGATTGGGGATTATCCTTGCCTCCAAGTTGATAATGTGGTCTACCTACATCAGCTCACCCACCAAATGTTTTAAAGTGTGTCCTTGGAATAGATTGAGAAACATTGACAGTTGCCAAAAGGTAAGAGTTTGTTTGCCTCTTGATAGGCGCGGTGAAAAAATATTGTCATAAACTACGAGACAAAAGACACATTCATTGACTTTCTAGTTAGGGGTGAAAGTCAAGAATACCTTTAACCATCAACATGGGGTTTCCACTTTGATGTGTTTCACCTTGAAGTGGGTGGATAGATTAATATGTTCCATCAATTCAAGAGATCTTGCTACATTATTAGATCCTTTATTGATTGACCAAGTAATATCTCACAACTTTTCTTTATAATCCTTCACAAAACAACTTCTAGTGATAATGTCTAGGTAATTCTTTGATGCAAATTCAATTTCACGGTGCTCATGTTGTGAGGGGACTATTTAAATAAACTTTATTACTCTTAGGAGTACTCATTCATTTAGCGGGGAATGGTAATGATATATACTAATATAGGGAAAATAAATTTTTCTTACCATACGTCATTTTTGCATTTGTGCGACCTTTTAATGATATACTAATATAGGGAATCTAACTTTTCCTTCCCATACACCATTGTTGTATTTAGGCGGCCTTTTAATGATATACTAATATAAAGAAAATAACTTATCCTTCCCATAACTTATTTTGCATTCACCAGTTCATATTGTAGCCTCTAATTGAGGTAGAATGTAGAGAGTAGGGGTTTCTTGGCCTCAAAAAGATATTGTCATTCTGCCCCTCCACATTAACATTGATAGAGATAAAACAAGTTTTCACGAGGGATCTAAGAAGCCAAATTTATATGGGCAAGGACAAGGACAAGGACAAGAGAATATTAGAGAGGTTTGAAGTCAAAACATTGAATTGCCCATTCCTAAACTTCAAGAGCACCCTCAAATGCCATAATAAATAGTTCATGCTTTCTTATGTCAGGCCCACTAGCCAAATACTTGCCAAATTGTCTTGAGTAGAATAAAATTTTGGGCAGTTATTGATAAGAACGTGTTGGTATTTGGCCATACCAATGAACTAGTAGATAAAGAGAGAAGATATTATACCATAGTTTTGCTTTTTAGGATCCCAATTTGTAACCCTATTGTGCAAGTGTTTGGAAAGTATTGGAAAAGAACACAATGGGTTGAGTAAGTTGGCCAGTAGAGGGGTGGGTTGATCAAGGCACAATGTTAAGCACTAAGAGGGGTCTTTGAACGTTTGTTCAAACTCACCAAACTCCGAAGCGTAGACCAATTATCCTAGACATGAACATCCCATTCATTCTAGGATAACTCTGGCATCATACATATATGAGAGGGATCTAAAGGGTCTGCCCATCTAACAACGAATTATCCAATTTTTTTTTTGAAGATCCTTGCCAAGATCCTAGCTTAATGTTTTGCAAATTAAATCCGGACAATGATAGATAAGACACCATATATACAATCCTTTGACCAAACCTTTGACCAAAGTGAAAATTTGTTCTAGAGGGGCTACCCAAGTATCTACCACAAAATTTTGTTCCATGGTTGCAATTTTTCATACTGCAACCTCCGCATTAAATTGGAACCTAAATGATTCTACATCTTGTAGGTGAAGATAGTGGCACGAATGATATCCCAATAATCTAGCTTATATAATACTAGGTCATAACAAAAAACAACAATGTAAACTATTACGCAGTCAAGAGGCATAATAGAGTAATGATATTTTATTTAATGAAAGAGAACATGTATAATACATGTGTACAAAAGCTTATAATGCCGATAATGAGAGTTTCCATGATTAGAAAGGGGAAACTCTTCCTAGATGATTTGCATATCTATATGTAGAATGCATACTTCAACATGACCATATAACAATCTCTGGGTTAAATGGATAATTTTTTATTCTTATAAGAAGGGTTGTTACAAGAATGGTTACAAGACACTTTGCCTTGCTATTGTTGTGCCAATTTGACTTCCTAGTGTGCACTATGATGGTGTCTAATAATGTGGTGTGCACCTAGGGAGCATGGTTTGACTTTGTGTGAATGTGCCATGTGGCGTGTAGGTCTTGAACCCCGGTTTGCATGTTATTCTAACATGTCGCACACCAACTTAGAGTGTTCCAATTGAGTTGAGCACTAATAAGGGATGAGAGCCAAAACATTATAGTGTTGGCGTTGTTGTTATGCATTGTAAAACTTAGCTATGTGGGATAGCCAACACCACTAAAGAGCATGCAAATCGTCATGGCTTACCTCAAATTATTCATCATTTATTCATAAGTGATGGCCCCCATCATATCTTCGGTTAGCTATTGAAACTAAACTTGAAGTTGAAGGTTGTACCACTTATTGCCATGGTGGTTTCCTTAACAAGGTTTGGCCCAAAATTTGATGTCAATTTTGTCATGGGTTTTGGCATCTATTTGAAAATGTTAAAATTTTGGTCCATGTGGGACAAACACGTGTTTATTATAAAAAATTTCCCATGAAAATCAACCTTGAATTTTTACAATATAGTATTTTATGTCAAATTTCAACATGGTATCTTGACTGAGCTTCCTACTTTGGATTTTATAAAGATGTTGACGTTGATTTTTTTATGTAGCTTGTTATTTTGAAATTAATAAATATTGATGTCAAAATTTGGACATAGCTATTTATTTTAAATTTAATAGACGTTGACGTCATATTTGAATTCGAAAAGACAACAAAATTAAAAATAACATGGGGCTATTGCTTCTGCGTGCCCAAAGAAAATGATAGAACATTATATCCACAAGGAGTAGTTTTGTGTAAAGGGAAACAAAAGAGTGGGGTTGGGGGGTAGACGAGGAGCCCATTTGACATAGGATGGACCATCTTGATAGTTATCACCATGGCATCACAAGGGCATTTTGACCAAATCCTCAATTTTTGTTTTAATGTATTTGGATTTCCCTAGATGAAGCTTTATGTTGTATTTCTTTTTTGTTAAGGTTTTGTGTTATAGAAGTTAGGGCACATTTTGTTAGGGTATGTTTCAACTATAGGAGTAGTAGTTTTAGGATTGTGTTAAAGTCAGTTTTTGATTAAGATTGCATTATGGTATGGTATCTTTTGACCCAGATTGCATTATATTATGGCATATTTTGAATGAGATTGCATTATATTATGGCATATTTTGAATGAGATTGCATTAAGGCGTGCCATCTTTGCATTAGGATTTCTTGTAATCACTTCGTTAGTTTATCAACAAATTCAAGGTGGTTGTATAAGGGTATTTGCATCCATTGAAGCATAATTGAAAGGGGATATTTGCCATATGTTGTTACAAATACCTTACATGTTCAAAACATGGGAGCATGCACATGGATTGCAATGGTTGCATGATGCAAAATGCAAGATAATACATAAAGCATGTTAACTGCCTGACCAAATATTTCAAAGAAATGTGGTCACATGGGATGCAATGATTACATGATGTGCACAAAATGGGTTTTATAAGGATGCTCTTAAACTTGTGTATAGTGCATTGGGGTATGTCATGATTGCATTAGGATATCTTGTAATCATTGCTTCAGTTTGTCAAAATTTTGCTCGAGAAATTTTTATTTGCATGTTTTACATATTTTATAGTCACTGCATTAGTTTGTCAAAGGTTTGTTTAGGGCATCAGGCTCAACTAACTTATTGTCATCGGGTTAACTCACCCATTACATTTGGGTCAGCTTGCTTAGTGCAATAAAATATCTTGTAATCATTGTATTGATTTATCAAACAATTCACGTAGCTTCTCTATACCACCACATTTTGCAACAAACATTAGAGTCAACTAACTCATTGCATTAGGGTCAATTTGCTCATTCCTTTAGGGTATCATGTAATTTGTTGCATCAAACAATTCATGTGCCTTCTCTAAGTTGACATATTTTGCAAGTTAGATTGCATTAAGGTCAACATAATTATAGCAAGATATCTTGTAATCACTGCATTAGTTTTTCAAACAATTCAAATGCCTTTACTATGGTGCCAAATTTGCAACAAAAATTACATAAGGATCAAATAACTCATTGCATTAAAATATCCTATCATCATTGTATTATATTGTCAAATAATTCATGTGCCTTTTATATGTTGCCACACTTTGCAACTAAAATTGCATTAGGGTCAACTCACTCACATATATCTCAAAATCATTGCATTAGTGTGTCAAATAATTTATGTTCCTTTTCTATGTTGTCACTTTTTGTAATTGTGATTTCATTAGGGTTAACTTACTCATTTCATTAAGCTTAACATACTAATTGCATGAGGCTTGACTTACTCATTACAATTTTTTCTTAAACAATTCATGTGCCTTCATTTCGCTGCCACCTTTTAAAACTAAGATTGACTTAGAGGAAACTTACTTATTGCATTATGATGTCACGTTATCATTGCATTAGGATACCATGCAATCATTGCATTAGTTTGTCAAACAATTAATGTGCCTTCATTATGGTACGAAATTTTAAAATTAGATTGCATTAGGTTCAATTCAATCATTACATCATGGACACATTAGGATATAATCATTTTATTAGCATGTCAGAAAATAGACATGCCTTATTTATGCTGCCATATTTTTTAATTGATGATTGCAATAGCGTCAACTCACAAAGAGGTTGTAGGGGATAAAGTAAAATAAGATGATATACCTTGAATTGGCATAATTGATAGTTGTTTGGAATGTTATCAAAGCATATTTAATATATAAAAAGGATCAATAAACTTTATCCTCATTATATTTACTATGAGTACATCGATTCAATTTTGTTTATACAAGACACTTCTTTTATTAAATGGATTTAATCTAAATAATTAAAATGTTTTAATATTTTATTTGACATGATGGAGATGCAAAGGAAAGAACATATGGCCATGTAAGAAACAAGATTTACTTAATCCAACGATGTTTTATGTGATTAATCAATGTCATGTTTGCATGCACAAATGCGTGTAAGAAACTAATATACATGTGTTATCTAGTTTATGTCAAGTATTTAACTCACATTTTTTGTTGCAAACTAGGGTTATATGAAAAAATTAACATTGAAGTATTTAGGGAGCAAGAGGAGGCCGACACACATGCTATTGGAAAAAAAATACATTGACAAACCTTTGCAAGGTAAGCAATATTAACAAAATCTTCAAATATAGTAGAAAGGAATAATGACACCACATTATAGATGAGATTTTAACATTGGAAACCCTTTCGAGAGGAAACTAAACAAAATAACATTGATTGTATTAACTCAATCATTAATAATACGATACGTATCTCATAGTAGTGCATAACTCTAATCCATGTGCTAGTATTTATAAGAACATTAATACAAAACACTTCTACATAGTATTACAATACATATGAAATAAAAGCACAAGCTATGAAATTACCCATGATAACCATATGCAAATTATACATGTTATAAGGGGTGCACATGCAAAGTATACAATGCATATTGAACACTCCCCACTTGTTGAATGCTTTGCATATCGGCCACACATACATAAAAATAACTTCTAAGGGGTCTATATACCCATTGATTTCTCATATCAAGAACAAATCTCTTGGTATTGACAAAATTCATCAATGAAATGGTAACATTTTTCAAGTTATAAACCATCTCCAATAACACCATGTTTTCTTCAACCATGTGTCCAACAAAATGATATCACACATTGATATACTTCAATCCACATATGATAAATAAAGTTCTTTACCAGATTGATTCCACCTTGATTCCCTCTATCTATCCTTAAAAAATTATGTAAGAAACCCACATTAGAGCAAAACCTATATAAAAAACACTCCATTACGTGTGTGAGTGTTTTCCATGTACTTAACTTCCACAGTTGCGAGTGCCAACAATTACCTGCCTCTTGTTAATCCAATTCATAGCTCCCCCAAACAAGTTAAACACATACCCACATGATCAACTTGATACTTAAGATCTATAGCCAAGTATGTGCCATTTAACCTTGTACATATATACTAATTTGTTCAAACAAGGTGTTTTTTAGTATTAGATTCCATAATCCTGAAGTGACACATAAAAGTACGGAGATCCTCTTTAGAGTAACATCCAATGTTCCTTCCTTAGGTTTGACATATATCATCTCGAAACTCCCACTGTCTGGTAAATATATCCCTGGCACATAACATGACATACATTAAACCTCCAATTCTTGCATAAGGAACATGAGACCTGCCCTCAATAACTTTGTATTTTGGGACATTTTTCCACTGATAACTTTAAACCAACAAGAATAAGAGTATTGGAAAGATTACATTCATATATTCGAAACCTCCACAATATCATCTAAACATATTTCCTCTGATTCAACCATTTTTAAAAAAATTCGCCCTTTTGATTTTCATGTTGAAAATAAAGTTTCATCACCAAGATCCTTGATATCAATCGGAGACGAAAAATCAAGATTCAACACCCTTGATCATTTCCTTGTTTCTAATTAACATACATCCACCTACATTTTCAAGATTAAAAAATGGTCACCAACGCATTCACACTATACATAATGATAAGATTTTCTTCGTACAAATCCAAGTCCCAACATATAAGTATCAAACTTATGATGCCACATCCTTGGTGATTGCTTTAATCCATAAAGCGACTTTTCCAGTTTGTAAACCAAGTCTTCATTTCCTTTAACAATAACAATTTATGGTTTTGACGAGTAGATTTATTCTTCAAGATCTTGAGGTGGGAATATTGTCTTTGCATCCATTTTTTAAATTTTGAGATAAAAGGAAACAATGACCAAAATAAATCTAATAGAAGTTAATAACAATACGAGATAAAACATCATCAAAATCAATTCCCTCCAATTTGGAATATCCTTTTACAACCAAACATGATTTGTAGTTCTCAATTTTACATTTTTCCACAAACTTCTTCTTAAACACCCATTCAATACCATCAAGTTTTCTTTTAGTAGGAAACTTGACCAAATACCATGTCTTTTTTTTGTCCTAGACCTCCTTTTCTTCATCTATGGTGTTCTTCTCGAATTTACCTTCCTTTGAATTAAGTTCTTCCTTAACACTTCAAGGATCATCATCAATAAAAAATAAAACAAAAGCAAAACAAAAAATCAAGCGAACTATACCTTTCTTGTTTCCTTCTTTTATGAATCAATCTCTATATTGAGGTCCAAGGTTTTCCACATATAGTTCATCTTCTTTTGTTGATTTATATTTAAATACTAATTCTTCAGTTTTCAACTCAAAATGCACATTTTTTGTTTCTTCCTTTTATTTTTTCTTCTTGCTTGAGAAGATTTCAAATTTCTCTAAAGATTGCATTATGACTATGGAAAATATTTTTTTGATCTTGGTTCCAAAGCTTGTATCATCTCATACCATTGCTATATTCAATGAAAATATGACTCTTTGCTTTATAATTCAACTCAATTCTTTTTTTGTTCCTTTGAAACATGCACCAAATACTTTAAGATTCAAGAGGGGTTCTTATGACACTGTGCATCATATAAAGTCTTATATAAAAATAATGATATAGGTGATCAACCAATCAAGTAAGATGTAATTGATATTGTTTTTGCACCACTAAGCACATTCCTTCATTTTTCCAATAGTGACCTATTCAACTTCTTTGCAACTCCATTTTGTTGTGGTGTATATGAATTTATATTTTTCCTTTTCATTCCACATTGCTCACAAAATTTATCCAATTAATTTGAGCATAAATATTCACTATTATATTTCCTCAACACCTTTATCTTCTTGTCCTTTTGGTTTTATACATGAGCAAACTCCTTAAATATATTGAAAAAATCAAATTTATGCAATACGAAATATATCCATGATTTCCTCGAGAAATCATTTATAAAAGAAACATTAAAGAAATATTTTTGTAGTGAAGGAACACACATAGGTCCAAACACAATGTTATGTATCATATATAAAATCCCATCTAATTTTGTAGAAGTAGGGGGAACTTTACCATATTTTGGTTACCATTACACAATTTTCAAAGAAATCTAAGGGAAACCATTTTTTTCATTTATACCTTTAACATGCTAAGATCAAAGGTATTTCTCTATAATATATCCTATTTTCAAATGTTAAATCATTGTATTTTCTAAAATCAATATATGGGTTTTATCTCTTTCATTGTTAACCTCAAGAATAATAAAGCTATTAGATCGATCACACACAATGTTTGCCTCAACCTTAAATAATGTTCTAGTGTAGGCTCCTCTTACCAACACTATTTCTCATTTAAGCATCATGTAGTTATCTTTGTTAATATTACATACACACCTACATGATCCAAGATAATCTACCAAAAGTGGTCCCTTCGGTCTTGCCACACCCGTTCTTATATATTACGGTTCACATGATTTCTCACCCTTGAATTGTGGTGCTATAAAATATCATCCAAAGTCTCGTGGTATTTCTCATATCGTGAATCCATCTTCAATGGACTATGACACTCTAGAACCTCATCCACACATTTGCGGTATCTATAAGACCATCAATTTGTATATAACATATGTCACACACACTGATGTAATGACACAATGTAATATGTGCATATGAGATTTTGTGCCACCCATGCATCCACCAAACCTTGTATGGTACCCACTAGTAGCTTCGATAGGGTCTGACACACCTCCATGTTAATATGACAATGACAACTCACATTGTGTGGTATCTCCAGGTGCCAAAACTTTCTACCTTCATCCCAACATGTGCAAAATGAGTGTTCTTCAAAGTTTAGTTGGTGCAAAGTTGAGGGGAACCCTCCATTCAAGGGAAACAACCTGTGCCAAAATTTTGAAGATCATGTTAATGATGTTTAACACAACTCTATGCCACGCCATGTCATACTTCCAATGCTACCATTAAGCTAGAACATCTTCCAACATAATGCACACATGTATGTCTTTCCACATAACAATTGAAAGGTGAAGAGTCACACATGGAAGTCCATATTTGTTTAGCTTCCATAATGGTTCTTTATTCCTTCAAAGCTTCATAATATACATGTATACACATATGTAACATTAAATAATAACCAAAGTAGAAGATAAACAACCATATATAAAGAAAATTCCATGTAAAAAACACAGATAAATAAAAACTTATATTGTTCTAGTTATATTATCTTTCTCTCTCACACTCAATTTTCTATATATTTCTAAATAACTTCCATATTTGGACATAACACATCTAAATCCTCATTTACAATGCTTCCCACTAGGTCACCTTCTGGGCATTAGATAAGTGGTATTAGAGCGATTAATCTTCCATGTCCCATCTAATGAGATTAAATTATTTGAAGATCAATGTCAAAACACGATACTCCCTAGATTATCTATTATGTTATTTTAGAAAAATGCAGATGGTGAGAGTTAATGATTAATGAGATGGGGTCCACATAATTATCAAGAATGAAATTATATAAGCACTCACAAAAATTCAGAATTTAGTTTCTAAATAGCTTTCATAAATAGCTTCCATTGAACTCATCATTAAGTAATTTTTTTTTGTGGTTGAGTCGTTCTAGGTTTCAAGTAAGTCTAGACATTCCTTGTGTTTGAAAAAATAAAATACAAGCATAATATATAACTACTTAGATAAGGAAGATTCCTATTTTTTAATAAATGCATTCTTTGATAAGAGAACCAATATTGCACTTCTGAAAGTTTATTCACCCGTTAAGGATTGGTGGTAAGCACATACTCTATGGGAATAAGACAAAATACAAGGAAAATTTGAGCAATTGGGTCCTGAGAGCCTTTAAGGACGGTTATTATTTTGAAGATATTTATGAAGGCTGCTACATTAAGTGACAAGGAATTCAAAACGGACATGACCAATCAATCCAATCCTACACCAATGCCTTCTATGACCTATATTCAAAGTGGGATTATTTAAGTCACAGGAACATTAAGTGTTTAAGTGCCAAAAAGACTTGTGACCAATCATTCAATCCAAATTGAATTTGAATAAGGTCAAGATGATGGGAGAAGTCTATCTTTATGCAAAATAATTGAGGAAGATTATAAGATGGACAAGTGGAACACATCATTTGTACCAAATAAACCACATTCTTCAGATAAAAAATCCACAATAATAAAAGATAGATAAACTACTGTTGGAAAGGTATCTACATGCTCTAATTTTTGGCAATAGAAAATTTGGAGTTAGGTTAAGGTAAATGGGAGAAAAAGAAGAAAACATTATCAACATTAAAATATGTAGTCCCAGGTAGCTCAACAACCAGATATGGTGAGATATAATGCCTTGGATTCTACAGAAAACAAACTAACATGGGGAGTGGGTTTGGAAGGGTGCAATAAAATTCATGTTTTGTGGCTATTCTCTTCCCTAAACGATGTTTATTGCATTATCTTGACTCTTTATTACATTTCTAGGTATTTTGTGCATGTTTTATTCTCTTTGCATGATTTAAATCTATAGTGCTCCATGGGAATGGTGGTTTGAATGTTTCTTAGGATTGTGGAACTCATGCATGCCCTCTCCTTCCTCATTTTTCTTCCATTTTAGCTCATTTGAGATTGTATTTCCTCTTTTCTTGGTGCTATCACCTCCCCTTAGCTTAGGATTCCCATTTTCATGCATATTTCTCTTCCCCTGGTCCCTTGGAATCGTAGAATAGGATTAGATAGTTGCATTCCCTTCCTTGTGAGTATTTTAACATTATGATTAGGTAGAGGAACTAACCTTCTCTAAAGGTTTGTCTCAAGTAGCAAGTACCACAACTTGAGAGACAATCCCATATTACGCAAAAAAAACTGATTACTCATCATCCATTCATGACAAATTAGAGGGTGTTATTTTTTGGTGATAACAATGCCTAACCATATCCACATATCTAAGAAGAAAGATATCCATGAAACGTTTTTCCAATATTACTTGATTATGTATTACTAGTACTATCATCAATTCACCATCATACAACTAGAAGATAATCAAAATCAAAAGGAAATCCCTATTTTGATTACCACTAGATCACATGTAATGACACTAATCAATGTCAAACTTATGTGTTAATAATTAATACCCCCAAATATAAAGTCACATTATAGATAATTAAATATACTTTAGAGCCACTAAAATTACTAAGAGATCATATTTTAAGATAATAATCAACATTTCATTACATATGGACACATGTCCAAGAATCTAGACTTATAGTATCATCATTTCTGGTTTTGTAATTGTTGAAATTTGATTCCGAAATCACCATTATTTATTTTTATCTAGTGTGATATTGGATTCCAATATTGCTAGTATTGGTTTTTAAGTAATTGTAATATCAAATTCCAATATGGTAACAAGAATAATTACAAAACTTTTTTATCAACAAAATCATCCCACTGTACCCTTGAAAGGTTTGCACTCTATAACGATAAAAAATTAGAACAATATTACCTAAGCTAATTTAAAATGGGCATTTTCCCATTCTAAACAAGTAAATTACGAATATTTTTAACTAAAAGGTTCTATGGATTCATTTATCAAGGTTTATCAATGTCCAAAATTAATTAATGAGTAATTATAATTTTTCTAGTTCTTAATTCAATAATTAGGGGATTAAAAAATATAATTTAGTATCTAGACTTGAAAGGTTTGCACTTTATAAAGTTATTAGAACAATTAAAAAATATGTTAATTGTGAATGGGAATTTGCCCATTTTGAACAATTTAGGAATATTTTTAATATAAGAATTGGGATGGAGGGGAACATATGCATTATGCTACATCAATTCACCAAGTATAATACATCAATGGTTAGAGCACAATTGGTGTTTTTAGAATTATAATTCTCATGGATTTTTTTATTATTATGTTTATTAGTATTGAAGCTTAATTAATGGGTTATGCACATAAGTTATAGGTTATGCACATAAATTTAGGTAAAGAGAAATTAATTTTGTGGTTATAATGAAATCATAAATTATGTCCAATTCCTTGAAAAAAACCAAATCATTTTGAAAAACATATAGAATTATATGGAAAATATTCCAAAATAATACAAATTAAATATTCAATCTTCAATTTAAATATCAAATAATAGTACAATTGTAAAGTTTTATTGGAGCATGCTTTGGAATAATTTTTTCAAAAAACCCACATCCTAGGCCAAGATGATCTCACATACAAATTTATGATCTTTCAATAGTTTCTCCAAGTTAACATTCATTATCCTGTTCAAGTAGTTCAAGGTATGATTTAATGGCCTCATGTCCTTTATCGAGTATCTTTATGAAGCCACTTTTCCATTTTTTGTTTGGTGTCCATTCTTAGATGATTCTATCCACATCAATATCTTCTTTAAGTTTGTCTGAGATAGTCCATGTTTTATTTGGACTTAAACAATCCCGTACAATGTTGCACCTTCTCCTCTCCATGTAGGTTTCTGATATTGAACTCTCAACTTTTTATATACATCATTTCCTTCCTGTTAAAGGAAAATATCTCCATCTACTCTCCTCATCCATATCTTTTCACTATCATTTCCTGGTTGTATAAGAAGAATTTCTCCCTTGAACACATCCTTCAATGAGATTGAATTCTTGTTTAGATCTTCCACCAATAGGCCCAATGAAAATATCATTATTACTTGGGATATGTTGACTAATGTAGCCTTCTCTGTGAATATGTGTGGCTCTTATTATTTGGTCATATTTGTTTTTTTCAGGTACTATTTGTGGCAAAAAATAAGCATCTGAACCTCCTGTTACAATTTACAAATGGTCTATCTAAAGCACACAAAACATTTCCCCAATACACAATCTTTGGAAGCCACTATTCACTACCTTCACCTGTTGTGATTTTCCTCCAATTTCCAATATATGATTTTATTCCTTTTTCAAGTCTTCCATTTCTTTGAGTTCTTTGAAAGGTGCCAAAGGAGGTTTCCCTTCCGGTAAGGTTGGTTCACCATTATCCTTTGTACGCCATATATGGATTGGACGAGACCACTACAAATCCATTATTCCAGCTTTATACTCCATCACTAGTATGCCATCCATGACATGAAATATGAACATCTTAGGTTTTTTGATACCTACTATCTTATGGTTTTCATCCAACAACAATGGCTCCATAAAATCCTTGAAGTTGTACACTTCCTCAGTAAGATAAGGAGTGAATGTAATTGACACTTATTGGAAAGTTATGTAATATTTCATGATATGTGGCAAAGAAAACATGTCTACTTTGTCTAACGATGCTGCTAATCTTCCAAAATTCCCATCTATATCCTCACGAGTCTATGTCCCACTGAAAGGAAGCTTAGATACACAATGTTGAATACAACAATGATGAAAATGCAAATAAGGTATGATTCTTGTTACCAATTGAAGCATTATCCAATTGCAAGTAGAGGATCAGTGGTTTATTTTTCAATGTAGTATTCGTATTAGCAACACTAATTGATTTTAAATGGTCAAATATTTCCTTATACCTTTTACATTGTTCATGCAAATCATTTTGTAACAGTCCATCATGAAATAGATATTTAGATGATCCAAAACTGTATAATAAATATCCATAATCATCAATTACATGTTCTTCAAGCTTCCTAAGACACAAAGCTAATGATGTGACTATGTAGTTTACTCCATGTTCAACAAAATGGCAGGCCAAAGTGGCCGAAACCCCCTGTCTTGTGTCCATGTGTGAGCATACTAGTCAAAGTAACTAGTAGGTTCATAACATTACTTATTGAATTTGATTTTTTTCCCATCCTTGGTATGGAAGTTTTCATTTTTTCCATTTTATCATGCACAATGCTCAAGAATCCATGAGGCTTTTATTCTGATTGAAATATATGGGAATAGTAAGATGTACGAAAATTTTGAACATATTAATTGTGTCATGTTTGTCTCCTCTTCAATTTTTGTGAGTGCTTCTAGGCATGTCAAGGCTCTACGTTTCTTGTATAAATTTTTGCACTCATCACACTTATCAAAGAAATTAATTTTTGCAATGGAAACATGTCAAAATATTTTGTTCATAATGTTGTTGAAGCTTGGCTACGACACAAGAGGAGGTGTCAATAATTCATGCTCATCATTACACTTTTTTTTCAATATATTGTGGGTATAGAATGAAGGAAGAAACCTCTGAGGAAATTTTACTCCAACCTATCCTATAGACTAATTCAAATGTGTGTGTGTGGAGTGATATCTAAATTTCTCTCAACAATTCTCAATATGTAGGTAATTGTTGCTGTGGTATTTTACCTTTTTTTCTATATTCAAGTGTTACCTTTCATTGCATGCCTATCACTGATTATCCAGACAAATTTATGATTATAGAAGGTACTCCTTGAGTACCCATAAAATTTGTGCCATGTATTCTGAGAAACATCCATCCCATCATAATTCATTCTATATACCTCCATAAATTGGTTACCCACATTGAAAATGGAATTTGATGTTAATGCATCAAACAAAAAATTATTTCTTTCGATTTCATCCAAGGATCTAGTTTTACACCACTTATTTTAAAATCTAATTGAAGCAAGAGGAAATTTTTAGAGACAATTATATTTGCAACAATGAAATTTCACATTTTCCACTTCATCCATAAATAGTGACCATTTTTTATCCTCATCATATTTTCAAAATTTGATTGATTGGCTAGAGGGGCATCTAATTTTTGACATTTTTTAGCATTGTAAGATCTTCTTATCACTTTTTTGGAATGATTGTGATTAGTGGCATAAAAATAAATTGGATAAAAAAACTAAGGTTGTCACTCTTCTAATGCATCCCACATGTTGACCTCAACCTCTTTTAAAACTTCTTTAAATCTAATATCCATATGAGAACCATTTATGTTTGTCAACTTCCTAGTAGGCCATTGTATGATAGATCCTTAAGATAGGGTGCATCCTTTGCAAGGAGTGGTTGAATACCGTATCAATATGATCACCAAAGCTATTGGCATCCACTATCTCAAAAAATAACATGTCTTATTCAAGTACATTGGTAATTTTTCCCTCTACAACATATTTTCTCTCAAATGAGAAATAATGGATTAATTTAATGGAAAATCCATTTAACTTCAAATTGTATTCACCAATTTGTACAAGGTGCAGACCATCCAATTGAGCACTTCCTTGCTTAGCCATAAGGGCACTTCTCATTTCATGGAAATTCAAATGTTTTATTGGCCAAACCATTAAGTTATAGGGTAGTAGTAAGTTTGAGCAATCAGAACACACATTTACCACATTTTATATCCATACACCAAAATTCAAAGGACCCAACCTCTCTCCATAAATTTTATGGTCTTCTAGCACATGAGTTATAAAACTCATGGCCATGTCATCATCTCTGCTAGAACATTTTTATTTGAGAATGAAATTGTTTGTGAAAAAATATCTTCTATCTTTAGGACTTGTATTGATGAAACTTTCATTGTCATCACTACAATATCCTTCTCTTGCATCATTGTAATCCTTTGAGCCACTAAAAATGTGATCACTACAAATAGGGGAAACGAATAAAACTGCATGTTTTGACAATTCACTCTCTTCCCAAGCAATGTAGTATCATTTATTCTAGACATATGCCAAGGTTTCAAATCTATCAAATGAAAAAGGAAATTTGATTGTTCCATCCAATACTATGTCAACACTGACAACAACAAAACCTCTTCCCAAATCTCTAGAATGTAATGTCCTCCTACTTGGATATAATCTACCCTATGCAACTTTAGTTCCTTTTGAGAAAAAATCTACATGATCATCTTCTGAAAACATAAGAGACATCAATGTTGTAAAAAAATAAAAAACAAAGTTTGTGAGATGAATGCAAATCTTAAAAACCATATCTAAAAAGTAAAATTAAAAATAATCATCCATTGTAGCTATAATGTCCTAAAAATCAAACATAGTTTTGATTTTTTTTCAACCCTTACCCATTAATCCTTTATGTTTGCATAGAAATAAGCCTTGAATCGTGTTTTCATAACATAAGTATTTTAATATTATGTTTTTGGGAGATTAAAAATAATTATCATGGAGGGGGGAACACTGACTCAGCCCCTTATCATTGTAGACATTTTATTCAACATTTGGAATCCATAGGGTCTATTTTAATCATCATTTGACATGCATTATATAATTCATGAGGAATGATTTGAAATCCTAGTTATTTCCAGGAGAAATCTAAAACCCTAGTTGTTTTCTTTTCCTTTGAACATTTGTTCAATGTCATTATTGTAGTAGAGAGATATCCGTAGAAGGGAGATAGCTAGAAATAGTGATAGCTTACCTTGTCAATTTTCATTCTTGGACATAGTGATAGGTTCTTATTGCTAGGAGAAAGTTGAAACCATAGTTGTTTTCTTTTCCTTTGAAATTTTGTTTAATGCCATTATCATAGCAAGGAGATAGCTGGAAATAGTGACTATTTGCCTTGTCAATTCTCATTCTTGGAAATAGTGATTGATTCTTTGTTTCTCAGGAGAAAGTGATTAATCCCTAGTTGTTTGAGAAATTGAAACCTTAGTTATTTTGTTTGCAACGTTGAACTTTATGTAGCATGAAGATAGTCATAGTAGGGAGATAGCTAGAAATAGTGACAAGCCTTTCACTTATAGGTAGTTGAAATTCCTTTTGAAGGAAGTGGTTAATAGGAAAGTTTCTTCTTACCTTCATTCCCTACTAATTATTAGACATATAGGGTTTGAGTCTATCATGTTTAGTGTGGCCGTGATTTTTAATTCTCCATACATGACATTTGCTTTTCTATCAAAATTTTTTTACACGTTGTTATTGTAGTAGGGAGATAGTTGGAAATAGTGACAATTTTCTTTGTTGTGGAACTATTGTTACAATATTTTTACACTTATAGGTAGTTGGAATCCATTTTGAAGGAAGCAATTAATAGGGAAGTTTCTTCTTACCTTCATTGCCTACTAATTAGTAAACATATTAAAGGGTTTGGGTATCATGTGTTTAGGGTTTAAGTAACACGTGGTTTGGGTGGTAATGAATTTTACCACTCTAGCTATGCTCTATTGTATTTTCTTATTTTATCTCTCTAAATATGCTCTATCGTATTTTTTTAATTTTACCACTCCAGCTATGTTATGTCTTATTTTATTGTGTTTTGGCCAAGTATGTAGACATAATATTATTTACTTCTTATATTTCTTAAAAATGAGAATGAGAACTATACTATTTTCTATCATATACGTTTGTCTTGGTATTTTTTTATTTGTGGTGCTTTATTTTCAAACTATAATCTATAATAAAGGTTGTTACTGTGATGTTGAGATTTCATAGCTAAGATTAACATCGGTCTATAATAATAATTAACCACATGCAAAAAATTTCTAGAGCTAGAAGTATGAATGGTCCAGAGTTGAAAGTATGAATGTTCAATGGAAGATGAAATATAAATGGTCCGGAGCTGCAAGTATGAATGGTCCAAAGCTAGGCGTTTGGACTATAAACAACATAATGATGAAGAGTCACAGACCTAAACCCTTATCATTGTGTTTAGTTTAACTATCATTTTGAATCCATAGGGTCGAGTTTAATTATCATTTGGAATCCATGTTATAATTGGATTCTTGTCAAGTTATATATATTTTTGGACATAGTGATAGATTGGATAGTTTTTAAGGAGAAATCATGAAACCCTATTTATTTTATTTTCCATTAAAAGGTTTGAAATAACTAGCAACGAAATAAAAAATTTACTGGCTCAAGACACCAGAAGATAGCTGGAAAAAATAGTGCAAATTGGTACCTTGTCAATTTTCATAACTTGAAAATAGTGATTGACATAACTTATTACACAAAGTCAGCAAAGTTGAGATCCCTAAAGTTGTCTTGAGCCTAACCTTCAAAATTTTACCCTTCCTTACGTTGTTTGATGCTGAAGTAGGAATATAGACCTCTGTAGTAGGGAGATTCTCATAGACATAGCTGGCATATCCTTTACACTTGACCAGGTAGTCCTGAACCATTCCTATTCTGTAACACATCAAGTGATTACCCAGGAAAGTTGTATTCTCAGCCTTCATTCCCTACTAATTATTATACATATAGGGTTTGAGTTATTGTCATGTCCTTAAGTGTGGGCACTTGATTTTTACATTCTACATAATACAACTTTTGGAAATCCATTTCAGAAAGATTATTGTTGCATCATTGTTCCCGTAGTAATTGAGACCGATAGCTGAACCCAATAGTGCCATAGTTTAAAGAACAAAATATGCTTTGGAATCCTGTTGTCCGTACTTAGCATTCTACACTTATAGGCAGACTGGAATTCCTTTTGAATGAATCAGGGGGACATATAAGTCCTCCATATCTTACATTCATTCCCTACTAACCTCATTAGACATATTAAATAGTTTTGGTATCCTGTGTTTAGGGCTTTGGGTATTACCAATATGAGAATTAACCCCTAATGGAGTGAGGCAATAAATTTTACAACTACATCTGGATGCTCTGTCACTGATTTTCTTCATTTTACCGCTCCAGTTAAATGTTATAATCATTATTTTATTGTGTCAAAAATGATTCAACCCAATATGTGGATGTCATATTATTTTCAAAACTTACCCTCTAGGGTTAAAAATAAGAATGATGTGAAAGTGCAGCTCTGTTCCAACATACCACGTAGTGGACTTGAGTATTTTATCATCCTCCATGAACGCTATTAGTTTCATTTACTCATAAGAATACAATCCAAGGTTGTCCATCCTCCTCGATCTATCTTTAGATTTTATCTGAGAGCATCAGAAGGAATACCAGATGGTCCTTAGAGCTGGAAGTCCTCTATGACATGTAGTTAATGGGAGATGGAAATATAAATGGTACGGGGCTAGAAGTTTGGATTGTAAACAACATAATGATGAAGATTCACAAATCCAAATGCTTATCATTATATCCACTTTAACAATAGTTTGGAAAGCATAGGTTCAAGTTTAATTATCATTTGGAATCAATGTTATAATTAGATTCTTGTCACTTTATATTTTGATCATGAGATGTGAAACACTATTTAAGGAGAAAGTTGGAGATAGGGTTTGCATTTCTGTCGAATTATTGTGCTAATAAGTTTGACCAAATTTAAGATATATTTTCTCTACATGGTAAACACATCTCCAAATGTTACATCATTTTCATATAAATTTTTCTAGGTAGATGGAATATAGAATGAACAATAAGCATAATCATATATTATGAAAGTGCTTAGTACATATATATCTAATATTTAGTATGGAAGAGAGATAAGAATGTTACTTTCCAGTTGCGATGAACTGACCATCATAACTATCTATTACAAAACATTAGAGGAGAAATTCATTACTGTGACTGGTAATTGATTTGACTTGATATGACCATACAAACATAATGTAGATGCTTACAACCCTTGCAATTGGTAAAACCCTTGTGTTACCTATGATTATGTCACTATCATATCCCCTGAGCTATCTTTGATAATGCCTCATGCCCCTAAAAACTATGGGTCACCTTTTGAAGCTCCATCGAAGTTGACTTTATACCATTTAATGTAGGTTTGGTCCATCGTGGTAGATATTGGTAGAGAAACCTTGTAATTATGTCTATGACTCAATTTATTGAGAAAACTAAGAGAGTTATTGAGCTTGTTATCATGATTAATATCTCCCTATTCTTTAAATTTCACAACAATAAATATTGTATCCAATAACACACACAAAAACACTACATCAACACATTTTGTAGAATTGTGCTCATGTCTATTGAAAGATATCTCCTATTTCTTTCCATAGGAGTATTCCCCACAAAACATGGGGAAAATATATATTCCAAGCTATGCTAAGACATTTAGGATAGAGTAATGCTATTACCATATAATTTCAAAAGTTAGCAAAAGACTCTAGTGAAAGTCCATACCACATTATAAGAAGAAATTAAGAACCTGAATCGATTGAGGACATTATTGAAATGATGAAGAAACCGTCATCTATTTCTTTCACATAAGACACACCTCATTGGCTAGGGTTTTTGAAGCCATTCCTCTAGGTTACAACTTATCAATTGGTAGAGAAATTTTCTATGAACCTTCAAAATGACCATACTATTGTCAAAGGATTCAAAATACCTATTGGGACTGTTGATATTATTACACACATCCTTCTAAAAAGGATTAAAAGACATGGATAGAGTTTTTTGGAAAACCAAGTATCCATACTCATCTCTTAGAGTAAATTCCATTTTTCGAGAAAGCCCAAACAATAGAATCATCCTTGGGAATATAGGGAATATGCAAACCACCCAAATTTAATGTTTAAATGGAAAAACAAAAACACTGAGACATAGTGTCCATTTGGATCATGCCGTATTTTTCTTGTGATGGTCAATTTGGGAATGTTTTGGGGAGTTTCATGAAAATTATGATCCATCTCAAAAAGGGGAAACACCATCTCTTTAGCCTAACTAATGTTTTGTATCAATTTATTCATTTTATCTCTTAAATGTGTCAAAAAGATAAAACAAGTATGAGACATCACGAGTTGATATAATTAATTTTCAAGTGTCATTTTCTATAATAGAATATGTGTAAAACTAAATGGGAATGGTTTCTCAAAGAAAATTTTAAACTCAGTCCTCCAAGTATGTCTACTGAGGACCATACATAGTGAGAAGAGGAAGAAATACTATAAACTCCTACCAACAAGAGAAATAAAAAGGGAAAACCAGTTCAACCATTAGTTCCTTTAATTATATTTGATGGAGATTCTAAGGAAGAAAATCATCGAATATAGATAAGAACAACAAGAAGAAGGCTATTCAATACTCATGAGGAATCCGATGAAGATGAATAATTGGCAACTAGAATCATGGAAATCATGAGGGATGACACAAAGGTGAGGTAGATCATTGTAAAAGAGAGGCTATTCACAATACTCCAATGAGGGATCTGAGGAAAGACAAAGGAAAGACCCCAATTGAAGAACAAGTTGAGAATATACCACCTCCACCAAATGAGAGTTGAGAATTAAACTATGCATTATATTTTTCTAACACTAAGAGGATTATTGAAGAACAAAGGAGAGAAATCCTTCTCCTAAATAAATCAATAAAAGATAAGGATGAGACCATCCAAACACTCCAAAAGATAGATATTGAGGAGGAAGTCACTCAACCATTTAATGCAAGTCCACCACCCGCCCAAAATGAAGTTGTAGATATAAAATATTCTCAAACACATCTTATTCCACCATTTGTTGATTCAAAGGAAATTATTGAAGAGCCTGATCAAGCAACCCAAAATCCACCTACTGCACACAAGGAGACTATAGAATTAGCCACTCAAACAGACATGATCCAACCTTATACTATAATAAGATAGCTAAAAAGAGAAGATGAAATCTAGGAAAAAGAATTTAAATGACAACATAAAATAACCAAATTTGAAAGAGAATTTGAAGAAATAAAAAAAAGAAGGAAACCTGGGAGACATAAAAGAAAAAACTTGAAAATAGGATCATGGATGCATGTTTTGTGGGAAATCATCTATTGGCTTACAGAAAACCATCTGCCCTTTACAATATGTTTATTCTAGAACAATATTTCAGGTGGGTGATATTAAGGATTTCTTGTAACCTCCCTTATGATATGGAAGATGGAAAATAATTTGTAGAGGCCTTTGTGATGGAAAATGAGGAACAAAAAACCTCATTTGTGATTTCTTTCTACATGGACTCTTAATACCCCACAACACTACATTCATGATCAATATTTATGTAGGAGAAGTCCAGCTAAGAGATTATTCATCCCTATTATAAAATAAAATCAACTGGGATGCTCACACAAATGAATTTGAGCATAGGGATAAGTCTAAGTTAGACACGTAAATTCACCCCAAGTATGCGAAAACATATGCTTTTGTTTCAGAATTCCAAATGTGGGTATATTATCCAACCCTTGATGGAAAATATGAATCAAACATGTTGAATTGCATAAGTTAATGCACAAAATTATTCTCCAAAAATTTCAGTTTTGGCCATAAAAGGTGGTAAACATAGGTGGAATTCACTATCTTATCCATCGAGGAGAAAGGAGCCAATATTTTATACCAATTTGAAATGGTCAATGAGAAGAGCTATGGCTGTGGTGGAATTAATCATTGAAATGAAAAGGGATTGGGTTGGAATGTGGTATAGACCTCCTCTTTTACTGGTTCCAACACCAAATTAGGGATGCTATGGATCTCAAGACACATATGAGTTTGAAAAGTGGCTTCAGAGAATTATTGAAAATAATGGACATGGAGAACCTGGCCGAAAGGATTGGGCGGCTTTGTTTCAACAATATAACCTGAATCAAGGATGAAAACATGAGAGGAACCAATGATGAAAATTCTTGTCAGGAAATGCATTAAATTAAGTGTGGGAGGATGATGAGATCTATA
Organism: Taxus chinensis; assembly: GCA_019776745.2. NCBI lineage: Eukaryota > Viridiplantae > Streptophyta > Pinopsida > Cupressales > Taxaceae > Taxus > Taxus chinensis. The sequence goes on along the minus strand of CM034156.1, from coordinate 435,642,255 downwards.
AATGCATTATTATTTATTTTTTTATTGACATTATTAACCATCTTAAACTAGAAATGTGAATTTGATTGTAGTTTTAGAAAATTATATTTGAATTAGAGTTATCAATTTAAACACATATTTAGTATTTTTGATACCACTAGAAACTTGTAATAAATGGAAGACCTGTTAGTGTTTATGAGATAAAAATAGGTGTACATTTTTTATGATTCCTGCTCTAGACCATACATTGTTCCAGTTCCGGACCATACATTGTTCCATCTCCAAACCGTTCATTGTTCTAGCTATGGACCATCCATACTTCCAACTCCAGACCATCCATACATCCAGCTCCAGACCATTTACACTTTCAACTCCAAACCAGTTGTAATTATAATTTGTATTTGCAAATTAATCTGTACTTGTAATTTGTATATTATAATTTAGCCCAATGGGTTCCAAATGATGATTAAAATGGATACAATGATAAGTGGTCATGTCCTTGCCCCCCGAATATTTTTTTAAATCTCCCACAAACCATATTATAGAAAGCATTGTTTGTGTTTTATTCTATGAAAACATGAAGGCCTAAATTTGAGTAAGGATAGAAAATACTCCAAAATTATGAACACAATAAAAATTAACACGAACAAAATTATAACATGGTCTCCAAATGATGATTTAACTTGACCCAATTGATTTTAAATGATGGGAAAAAATATATGTTATAATTTTTTTTTGCATAGAATGAAGGTAAGATATTAGTTCAGTGTTAAGTGTTTCCTCTAATAGGACTTCCAATGTCCTATTAAAAGGGATGTAACCAGGTTTCTCATAACTACTAGACTTTCAAATTCTCACAATTAAATTGAAAATTGACAAGAATCCAATAATTAAATTTGATTGCATTATAAAATTTGTCTAAAAATATCTGGAAAGCATATATCATGCCCATACTATGCAAAGTAAAAATTTAACCTCTATTCCATGTAAATTATAGATAAAAAGAAAGAACAAAAAAAACAATACCAGAAAAGATGTATATGTTGGAATACATTACCTAATAGTATTGATCTTATATATTTCCTATACGAGAATGGGCATCTTCCCATTCAAAATATTTTCATACAAGAAATACAGGTAGTATTGAAATAGATTACATTCTACATTCTGATTTAAGGAATAAAAGTAATATGTATGACATCCACATAATAGTGCTGAAACAGAAAAAATTAATACATTGTGAGTCATGTTTGCGAGTAGTGTAATGCAAAACACATGGACAATATGAAAATGCACAAATTTTACCCATTCTATTCATTCTCATACAATCATCTATTTTCCCGAATGTTCAGAATGGACATATGCCCATTCTAATCATTGCCTATAATATGAGAATGGACATCTTCCCATTCTCTTCATGCTCATGCAATCATCTTTCTCATTCCTTTTATATTACCCAAATGTTCAAAATGGGCATACCTATTATAATCATTTCATATAATATGAGAATGGACATCTACCCATTATATTCATTCTCATACAATCACATTTTATATCATTAATAGATATATTTAACCTAAATGAGAATGGACATATGTCAATTGTAAAAATTTCCCTTATTGTTAGGAAATCACTATATTAGTGCTCCATTAAGTTTTATTACGGGTAAAGAATAATATTGTTATGAGTTTTTTTAACAACTTACGTGTATAAAAAAAGTTAGAGCTACCTCCCTGTTTATAGGAGAAGCTTAAACTATAAAAGTATCTAGCATTCTGTATGTGATATAGAGGAGAAAAAATTATTTTTGTGCATAAATTTTCTCTTACCAATTGATTTGGTATCATAGTGAGTTTTTTCTAGATGGAAGTTTCACATAATTATGGAGGGACAGTGCTTCATTTATTACTCATGTACATGCAATTCGTATGGTTTTACCACAACTGATCTGTACCAGTGAAGACATATTTTCTCACATATATATCCAACTTCATGAATCTTCATTGGATTTGAGCTTATTGATAGAAGATTAGACTACTACGTTTTTAATCACTATCAACATCTTGAGTTTTGAACCCATGTGGAGGAAGATTGGCCAAATATAGACTCATTGTTATCTTGGATACAACGGAATTCTCCCACTCACATTTTCATTAGTTGCAATAGAGTTCTTGAGAGTCTACTAAAAATCCTATGTGGATTATTACTTCAATGAAGTCATAGCTCTTCTCTCCACCTTGGCTCATCACACATGTGTGGAGGATTTTAGAAGTCGGCATCTATTCTGATCGTGTGATTTTTTCCATACAATATTTGAACTTTAAGTTTATTGGTAAGGAGGAACATAGAGATTTAGATAGGCATCATAGCCTCGAGCCTCCATAGAAAGATCTTAGCCTTCAACAATGATATTCTTACAGTTGGCCAATCAGAGTTTGGAAACATACTCCAGGTTGTTTATGTTGAAAATCAAGCTCACCCTCCCTCAGACGGTCTCAAAAGTGTTAAAACTACTAGTTTCAACATTTCTCCTTGATCCCACTATTCATTGAAATCCTTGTTCTTGTAAAAAGGTGTAGTGTAAGGTAAAAAAAATAGTAGTGGTGTTAATTATTTAATGGGATGATATTTATTAGGAAATGTTAAATTTTTGTGGTCGTATATCAAAAAATAGTCTTTCTTACATGTGGTGTCAGTTTATGTGGGTCACATTCTAAAGCTATAATTGTTGTTTAGTCTAGTTATCTCTTTTGTTATAGTATCAATATGTCTTGTTTATATTTGGTTTAATGTCATGTGTTTAGATGGTACACGAATAAAAAAAGTGTCATGAAAGTGGGTATCAAATATATTTTTGTATATTGTCAATTTTCAAGGTTAATATTGTCATTTGTTTTAATTCATTTGAATAATTGAGCATTGTGTCTATAGTCTAAACTTATTTTTCATCAAACATCATTTGTTTTTTAGAGTCAAAATCGTTGAAAATTGAGTCATTGTAAAATTCCATAAAAAGATATATTTTTTCTTTATGGACACATTTTCAGTGGATTTCGACATCCAAATAAGATTTCTAAATTTGAACTCCATGATCAAATCTAGCTGAGCTAGCAAAATAAAGCAAGAGAATGGAGGCAAACGAAGGTTGGAGGTTGATCAATAACCTCTCGTCAGTCACCAATGACAGGGCCACATGAAATTTTGGTGACATGTGTGTTTTCTTCCAGTTTTGCGTGGTGTGTTGTGTTGTGTAGTGTTCCTGTTTTCAATAAGTGGAAATTTCACATTGAGGGGGGGGGGGACATGATCCAATGTTCCATTTCTAGTTTTGATTTTGTGTGTATGAGCAACAAAATTTCCTATGTTATTCCTTGTAATGAAATGTGATGAGGGATGATAATATTACTTGGAACATCATGATGTGGTTATAGGTAAACCACTTGAAAACCTTTATTTTTGGTTTGTGGTAATCCAATTGAAAACCACCATTTTCAGTTCATGATTAACCATTTGAAAACCATACAACGAGTTTGTGATCATCCTACAATACAAATAAACTAATCATGAAAGTAGGTGCAAGTATAAAGATAGGTTTTCCCCACATTCACACTAAGAGGGGGAACGTTAGGAAATCACTATATTAGTGCTCCATTAAGTTTTACTATGGGTAAAAATAATATTTTTATGAGTTGTTTTAATAACTTATGTGTATATAAAAATAGTTAGAGCTACTTCCTTGTTTATAGGAGAAGCTTAAACTATAAGATGTATCCAACATTTTGTATGTGATATAGAAGAGAAGATATTATTTTTGTGTGTAAATATACTCTTACGACTTGATTTATGAGAATGGGCATATGGTAATTGTACTTAATCTCATATAATCATATTTATCATTCCTTCTATAAAATTGCCTTTAATATGATAATGTTTTATTTAATGATATAACCTTATTTTAATTATGATATTTAGTTGAAGCTTATTTTATTTTTGGAATAATTTAATTTGATGTAAAGTATACTTCTAACTCCGGACAATTCATACTTCCAACTCTGGACTATCCATTCTTCCAGCTTCTTACAATCCATAATTCCAGCTCCAGAAAATATATACTTTCAGCTCCATACCATCCATATTTTCATCTCTGGACCATACATATTCATTATCATGCAAGCATCATTCTCATTCCTTCTATATTTCCTTTATGAGAATGAACACTTGCCAATTTGATTCATTCTCATACAACCATATTTCTCATTTCTACTATATTTCGTGAATGTTCAGAATGGATATATTCCCATTCCAATCATTACCTATAGGGCAGCTGCCCATTCTATTCACTCTCATACAATCATCTTTCTCATTCATTATATATTTAACCTGAATGTCGATGGAAAACTACCCATTCTATTCTTTCTCAAACAACAATCTTTCTCATTCCTGTAGGCTTAATGAGAACGGGAAGATGCATATTCTATTCTCTCTCTTGCAATCATATTTCTCATTCATTATATATTTAACCTAAATGTGAATGGATATCTACCCATTCTATTCTTTCTCATACAACCATCTTTCTCATTCCTACTATTTGCATGAATGTTTATAATGGACATATGCCCATTTGAATCATTGCCTATAATATGAGAATGTTCATCTCCCCATTCTATTCATTATCACACAATCATATTTCTTTATCATTCTATATTTAGCCTGAACGTGAATAGAAATTTTCCTATTCCATTCATTATCATACAATCATCTTTCTCATAACTTCCATCTATATTGCACGAATGTTTAGAATTGACATCCACCCATTCTATTCATTTCATATAATATGAGAATGGACATCTTCCCATTTTATTCATTATCATACAATCATTCTAATCATGTCTTATGTTTTTACAACTCATTACCATTAATACTTTGAGCTCCAGGCCATCCATACTTTCAGCTTTGGAAAATACATATTTTTATCTCCAGACCATATATACTTCCAACTCCAAACCATACATTTTTATCATATGACATCCACTCATCTTGCTCATTCATCTATAATATTTCTATTTTTTTTTGGATTGAGGGTAAATTGAGGGTGTTTGAAAGGACCCACATCCTTGTATAATTGAAGATTTTTCTTGAGAGGAACCACAACCTGGTTACAATGAAGGGGACCACTATTTAGGAACCCAATTGGAGCAACCATGAAACCATAGTGAAGATGCAGCGACCAATGACAACAGACACAGTGAGTGGGAAAACTATCAGTGAATGGAGTGAGAAGAACAACCACCAGCGTCAGTAGCGAGAGGAGCAGCCACTAGAATAAATAGCAAGCGGAACAACCACCAGTGATAGCAATGAGAGCATCAACAGTGAGTGGAGAAGCTACCAACATCAGCAGCGAGAGGAGAAGCAAGCATCAACAGTGAGAGGAGCAACCACCAGCATCAGTAGTGAGAGGAGAGCCACCAACGTCAGCAGCGAGGTGTAACCACCAGTGTTAGCATGAGCAGAGAAGCCGCCTCCAGCTGCGAAACCACCTCCGAGGAGGATTGTGCCTTAGGGGGATTTGAAATTGGGTGGGCAAGCACACAACCATGTGACTTGACCGCACCACTCCCACCCCATCAACTATCTATAATATTTCTATTATTATAATGGACATATGTCAATTCTATTCATGATTCATACAACCATATTTATCATTCCTACTATTTTTCTTGAATGTTCAGAATAGACATATGCCCATTCAAATAATTTCCTATAATATGAGAATGGTCATCTCCCCATTCTATTCATTATCTTACAACCATATTTCTCAATCTTCCTATTTTATTCATTATCATACAATCATCTTTCTTATTCCTTTTATATTTCCATAATGTTTAGAAAGGACATATTCCCATTCTATTCATTTCCTATAAATTTATGAGAATATATATGTGCACATTCTATTAATTCTCATACAATCATATTTGTGTTCTCATTCCTTTTATATTTATTGAATGTACAAAATGGACATTTTATGCCCATTCTAATCATATCCTATATTGTTCCAACTCCGGACCGTCAATACTTTCAGCTCCAGACCATCCTTACTTCCAGCTCCAAACAATACATACTTTTAGATCTAGACCATATATACTTCCAACTCCAGATCATATATAATTCTAACTCCAGACCATACATATTCATTCTCTAACATCCAATCATTTTTCTCATTCCTTCTATATTGATTTTATGAGAATAGACATATGCCAATTTTATTCATAAGTCATAGAACCATATTCCTCATTCCTACTATTTTTCTTGAATATTCAGAATAAACATGTCCATTCCAATCATTTCCTATAATATGAGATGGGTCATCTCCCAATTATTTTCATTATCATACAATTATCTTTCTCATTCATTCTATATTTAACCTAAATGAGAATAAACATTTTCTATTCTAATCTTTCTCATAAAATCATAATTCTCATTCCTTATATATTTCCTGAATGTTCAGAATGGACATCTACCCATTCGATTATTTTCCTATAATATGAGAAAGGAAATTTTCCCATTCTATTCATTCTCATACAATAATCTTTCTCATTCCTTCTACATTTCTCAAATGTTCACAATGGATATTTTCCCATTCTAATCATTTCTTATATTAACATGAGAATGGACATCTTCTCATTCTATTAATTCTCATGCAATCATCATTCTCATTATTTCTATATTTCCTTTATGAGGATGGACATCTATCCATTTTATTCATTAACTCATACAATCATCATTCTCATTCCTTCTATATTCCCATCATAAGAATGGACATATTCCCATTCTATTCATGAGTCATATAACCATATTTATCATTCGTACTATTTTTCTTGAATGTTTATAATGGATATTTCCATTCCAATATTTTCCTATGATATGAGAATAGTCATCTCCCCATTCTATTCATTATCATACAATATCCTTTCTCATTCAATCTTTATCATACTTCTAGCTCCAATACATATTTTCAACTCTAGACCATTAATAGTTTTAGCTCCAGACCATACATATTCATTCTCATGCAAACATTGTTCTCATTCCTTATATATTTCCTTTATGAGAATGGAAATTTTCCAATTTTATTCATTCTCATCTAACCATATATCTTATTCCGATTATATTTCCTGAATGTTTAGAATGGACATATGCCCATTCAAGATATTGTATATTGGGTAGTTTCCAATTCTATTCCCTCTCATAATACCATCTTTCTCATTCATTATATATTTAACTTTAATTTCAATGGACGACTTTGATTAAGCTAAAATGTAATATTATAGCCTATTCTAATACAAGTTTATAATAAATAACTGAATAATGTAATAATAACCAAGTAACTAAACATTAAAAAATGTGAAACCCTAATTATAGAGAGGGTTATAAGAGCCTTATCTGATTCAAATAGGTTGCTGGACTGTGCCACGGTAGAGACTGGCTGAACAAAGATGGAGGACCATCACACAAAAGCCTAAAAAATGCAGATCCAGAAGATTTTACTGGAATGGGGTCCTGGAGAGGGATAGGGGCACCGGTGGGTGCCCTGGTATGGTTTTTAGGCACCATAATATACATAAATTCTCCAGGAACCTCCTCTGAGGTGTCGTAAGAGGTTTGTACTTGTTCACCTTTGATCATTTGTATGTTGCTGTAATATCACTGAGGTCATTATAAACCTGCAATGAAGAAAGCACATGTAAAACCCTCAAATATAAATCAAATCCTAAAAAGAAAGATGCAAAATGAGGGGTCCGACTATCCTCAATTGCCAAAATGGACTTACTATTGAGTTCTCCACTACATATCAAACCAAATGTAGTTCTATGTGTGTGTGCACAGACTTGTGCCCTAGGTTACTCTTCTGTGTGTCACACTTGAAAGTAGTGAACAAGTAACTAAATGTAGAATGTAAATAATGTGTGCATGGAATAGAATGAACTTCCCTCCTATGAAGTGTATGTAGATGAACCAACCCTTGTGATGGAGCTAGATGGATGTAATGGAGCTCTTAGATTTCTTTGATAGATATTAGGTGGAGATAATAGATGCTTAGTGCTTGGTCCTTTATTATGATCACATAACTTTATATTTATATGATTCCTTTACTTCAATTTTGTAATTAACCTTGAAAATACTGACTAAAAAAATATAAGATGCTCAAATGGCTAGAAAGGACACAAAAAGTGTGACAAAAGTACAAAGAGGAAAAGGGCGCCCAAAGGGGATATGGGCACTTGGCGTTGATGTCTCTGCTGGGTGCTTATGTCTAGAGTGACAAATTCCAAAAGGTGAAAAGATAGACTGAGCATGTAAGAGTGCCATACTGAAAAAAAAAGCATAAAGCAAATAAAGGTGGCCAAAGACATGGGTTAATTAGAACTTTTCTTACTTAGGAATCATATGAATAGTAGTATGTAATAAGGACTAGATAATTACCCAAAGAGCGTGATTTTGTGTCTATATTTTCCCCCACTTTATTTTGGTGAGTGGAAAGCTTGGTAACATAAATTAAATAGATATGCATACCTGATATCCATGTAGATTGATGTAGAAAATGTGCTGAGGGATGAGACAAAGCCTGGAGTGATAAAAATGTGAAGCGTGGATGCTAAGGAGGAAAAAGTGAAATAATGATGAAAATGAACCTAGGGCGAAAAATGCATGTCTAGATATTGCGATGTACCTGTTGTCAATGCTGATGTTGTTGTTGGTGTGATGTAGATGATGTTGAATACCGCTTCCCATACGGATGGACCTACAAAAGAGAAGTTGAAAAGTAGTCAAATACACATGTATATGTGTAAAAATCATGTAAAGGACCATGTAAAATGAAAAAATGTGAAAAATGAACATGTGCACTTGATATGTAATGAGAAAAATGGTGTATAAAGGATCCCGAAGATGATGTCGATGTACGTGAGTTTTTTTGGTGATCTCACGCCAATGTAATGGAAAAAGTGGAGGGAGAACTGTCTGGTGTCACCACGAAACTTTTAACTTCTTTCCATTGTATAAAACACCACTGTAGATGGTGTGTACAAGTGCTAAGGATTTTTTACCCTGTAAAAGACATTATGTATGGAGTTTTGTAGGCTGTGCTAGACTACCAATCACTATGTGATATGCCCCTTGGTTGCAGGTAATCTAGGTAATACCATTGTTTGATGGACCCAAGTCTGATTCTGAGCCCAAAAATATAAAAAATGTACTGTACCAGTACCATGTTGCGTGTAACTATGTATGGCGTGACCGATTCACCCATATGATGCCCCCCTCATTTGGGGTACATGCAACAATGTAGGAGTATGCAAACTAAAAGAGGACCGACCACTGTAGTGAACTATGCCCTATAGGGGGAAGGTAATGTGCTTGGTAGAAACTAAGGCACATACGAATAAGTGGCTAGGAAAAACAAGTGTTAGTACGAGAAAAAAACTTGTGTAAAATGTAAGCTAGCAGATAATGTGTAAGCTAAAACATGCAAGAAGAAAATATGGACCGTGAAAGAAAGATTATAAACATGGGACACCCCTCACGATGTCACAAGATAAATAAGGCCATCATGTCCATAAGTAGATAAGTTTGTACACAAGACGAATACCAAAGCCCAAAAATAAGAGAATAAAATGACAAGCAATGGAAAACAATGCAACAGAAAACCATGGAAGAAAATAACCTTGCATAATAAATGTTGTACATAAAGCACCCGTTAGTATGTTAGAAAGATAAAAATTATGTTAAAGCATGTATAATCTCATAAAGTAGCGTGCTATGAAACAAAATGAAACAATAACACCTGTAATGTATGAAATTGGATGCCCCCAGGAGCCTCTATGGGACTGCAAATAGGTACTGCACTGAGCATCTGTGCTGCGTGTAATAGATCTGTAAAATATGGGATCACAACTAGAAAATAAAGTAAATGCACATGTGTGTATGATAAATATAATGACATACAAGATATCTATCTAACATGTGTAATATAAGATGAACATGAAAAATCATAAGCAAGAAAGAGTAAATGCAACCATGATATGCAGTATGTTGTGGATGGTATGGAGTGGAATGCAGTGTGAATGATAGGAGCCATGTTCCCCCTGAGTGGATGTGTATGTATACAATGAGGTTCATTTATTTATGCCCCCTCAACAGTCAAGAATGAACTGTAAACGAGAATGCGTCATCAGGAAGTGGTTTGGAGTGTGTACTAAAAAGATGTTGCTTGTAAGTTGTCGTGTAATGTGTAGGATTGAATGTGAAAAAGAAAAATTGATGAGGTGGTACAATGTGTGATGATTTATCCTAAATCGTATGCCACTAAACATGTGAGGAAGATGTCCAAAAAGTGTGATGATGTAGCATAAACCGTATATTGTGAAATATATGAATAGGATGGTAGAAAACGTGATGATGTAGCAAAAGGTGTATATCACAAAATGTGTGTAGAAGGTGGTGGATAAAAAACATCACATAGTATGATGACAATATTGGTTGATCAAATGTGCGAGTGTGATTAGGTCCATTTGATTGGTAAACCCTCAGCAATTGTGTATGGACCGAGGGACCAAAGTGCGTCATCGAGTGGTGAGTACAACATGTAAAATGAGATAAGTAAAATGCATAATAGTTGTGGTGGTGAGAAAAAGTCATGAAATTTGTAAGGTAGGTAATGTATACTTTAGAATGTGTAGTGTGAAATATAAGAGGTGTAGATTATATAATTTGAGGTGCAAAGTGCATGTGATGTAAAATGTATAATAATTAGGGTGTAGACTGTGAATGATGTATATGTGTATAAAACATAAAATGTGAATGATGCATAATAGATGTAAAAGGAAGATGATGTATATGTACAAAGGTGTAGAATGCATGAGGATGTGTAACATGTATTGTCTACTGTGTAGTGTGTGAGGTTCATGTGTATAGGATGCCCTCAACAGTCAAGTGTGAACCATAACACAAGAGTGCGTTATAAGGTAATGTTGATGTTAGAGTGTGTGAAGATGTATATGAAATAATTTAGTGCTTCATAGGGTGAATATGTCAATGCTTGGGGGGGACGAAATAAGTATCATGCCCCCCAAGTATGCGGTGATGAGATACATATCTGATAAAATTAAAGGATGAGGGTCCTCTACCTGATGTTGGCGGTGATGAAGGCGTGTGACGGTGCTCTAAGAGTAGTGGTATATGAGACAAACACTGTGCAAGGGAGTTAAGTCTATAGGCATGTGATGGATGAGTATATTGTGGGTACCTAGGTGTAACAAAATGTGTAGGTGATGGAGACCTATGTGAAGCAGAATGCGGCGGTGATGGACACCTATGTGGAATAAAACAGGGTGGAAAAGTGCGTTTAGATGTAGGAGCTGTCTTAGCGATGGACCTAGACTCATGTAATGGACTAGTAGAATGATAAGACCTCATGGGTTGTGTGAGAATAGGTGAGCTAGGAGTAGATTTTTCTTTAGGTTCTAACGTTTGTGACGTACTAGATGGACTTAGTGATGTAGTGACAACCACGATAGGAGATGGTGACAATGGAGTAGATGGAGGAACACCATTGATATATATTACTTGATTGTTGCGAATGAATTTTAGATGCAAATGATTCATGGAGATGATAAACTTAGAAATGCAGATCCAATTGAGACCTAAGACCATGTCACACTCATCAACTACTTGTCCCACAAGAAAGGGGACCAACATAGTAAGAGGATTAACTATAACGTGAAGCTTAATGATACCATAGGAATTATTCATTCGATAGGAGATTTACAAAATCAGATAGCCAATAGAAAGAAGAACTAGAATATAACACACGCTGATGGGCCATGATGGATCAACCTTGGTGTTATTGATGGGGATAGATCCAATAGAGACATTAATTTGTAAGTGATCGGAATAAAATTCTGCATGATAATCGTGGTAAGAGAAAGAAATGATTGGAGGATACATCTCTGTATTAGAAAATAAGAAATCAAGAGCCCCTAATGTAGGATGAGGCACTACACAATATGTATGGTTAGCTAAGGATTCGATCGGTTTCTTGTCATGTCTTGGAAGTGGATTGTTGAATATTTTGAGCTTATTATTTGCATTGACTAGTGCAGAGTCCAAAGGCTCTGGAAGATCAAGTTTGTTGTCATCGATAAGATCTTGGATGATGGTGCAAAGTTTGAAACACCTATTTGTAGAGTGTACCACACATTAATGATAGTCGCATCGACAACTTTCATTGTATGTCATCCCTTTGGATGAGACGTGTCTAACTCAAGCGAAGGAGGAAGTGTAATATGATTGCTCTCGAGTAGTTGTTGTCATATAATTTATGGAGAAATGGTTAAATTTGTAAATATACGCATACGCGGCTGCGACTAAATCTCTTTGGTGGTGGATACAACATTGACAGTGATTTTTGTGTTAGTGGGCTTGGTTGTTGATGGTTTGAATGTTGATTTATTTTGAAATCATGTAGAATTTGGGGCTGGCTCTTGGTATTTAAGATTTCCTATAGATAAGATCTTAGTTTTGTGAAGCTTAAGATTATGAAATATTTGATTGAATAAAGGAGATGTCTATAATAGAACAATCTCATTGAGAGGTAGTAATAGGATTTGAATGAATAAGTCCTGAAGCTTAGAGTCCACAAGCACATTTGACATCTGAGCTAAGTTGTTTTTATATCTCAAAACATAGTCTACTAAATGTTCGCTAGATCCTTATTTTAGTTGTGCATAAGATATCTTAGAGCCAATATTGATAGAGAAGTGAGTGAGAAAAGTGTCAGCTAGATGCATGAAAGAGGTCTCTAAGTGAACATGTAGGTCATAGAACCAACAAATCATATAACAATGAAGACTACGAGGACAAATATTAGCGAGGAGAATGTGATCATTTACAAAATCTAGACAGGCCACATGGAATGCTTAGAGATGCTTTTATGGGTCATCATGCCCATTGAATATGGAGAGATTAGGGGTGAAAAATTTAGGTGGAAGGGAGGAAGCATATATATCTGGTGTAAATGGAGTATGCAATAATAGAGGGGAATCCAAAGATATAGATGTATGAGAAGAGGCCTACGGTAGTTGATGAATTTATGCTTGAAGGTATCGATAAATATTGGGTGCCAGAAGAAAGAGCTTGCCACATATGAGAAAAAAGAGATGGAATATAGTGATTAATAAGAGTAATGAAAAAAAGGGGAACAATGGAAATGGGTGGAAGAGTAGAAGCAAGTGGTTGAGTAGTAACGATGGTGGGAATATAGGCGTAATAATTAAGCTCAACGAGGTTCGTAGCTTCCTCACGAGAAACATATAAAAGTAATTCTAGATCTTGGGGATGCTCAATGATATGATCATTAAGGGATTTAAGACGGGCTTCAGTAAATTCTTTAGAAGATTGAGCCATAGTAATAAGAGGAGAAGAGCTCAAAGTGGAAGGCATTTTCGAAGATCAGGTTCACCAAAATGTAATATTATAGCCTAATATAATGCTTGTTTATAGTAAATAAATGAACAGTTAAATAATGAAATAATACACAAGTACCTAAACAATAAATAATGTGAAACCCTAATTACAAAGAGGTTTAAAAGAGCCTTAGTTGATTCAAAGAGGTTACTGGAATGTGCCACAGTGGATACTAACTGAATAGAGATGGAGAATTGTCATACAGAAGCCTAGAAAAATACAAATCCGGCAGATTTGACTAGACTAGGGCGCTTGGAGAGGGATAGGGGTGCCCATGGGCACCGTGGTCTAGTTTCTAGGTGCCTTGGTTTGCGTAGATGCTCCTTTGAGGTGTTGCAAGAGGTTCACACTTTTTCACCTTTGATCGCTTCTATGTTGTTGTAATATCGCTGAGGTCATTATAAAACTAAAACGAAGAAAGTACTTGTAAAATCCTCAAATAGACATCAAATCCTTAAAAAAAAATGCAAAATGAGGGGTTAGACTATCCTTAGCTACCACAATGATGGACTTACTAATGAGCACTACACTACATATCAAACCCAATGTAGTTCTGTGTGTGTGCGAAATCATGCCCTATGTTGCTCTTTGTGGAAAATTTTTAAGACCCCCCCAAAAAATTGTAGAAATTCATTGGCAAATCTGGAAAAATTAACTTTCACGGTAATGTTGAATCTAAGAAAATTGACTTTCGTGCTAATATGTTGTTGGACGGTAGCATTTTCCATGCTATCGACCAATAACATATATTATGTTGTCAGCTGATAGTATATGATGTCAGCCAAAAATATATGTAATTTTAAAAAAAACATTTTTTGAGAATAGTAGTTAAAATGACTGGCTCGACGAGAAATCTATCCTCACAGAATATGACACAAACAAAAAAAAAGTTATTTTTTGTGAAAAAATGCAAATTTCACTAATTTTGTATGGGAATTGTTTTTTATTTTTTTTTATGTTAGCAGTTAAAATGATCATCTCAGTGAGAAATATTTCCTCCCAAAATATGGCACAAGCAAATAAACACCCATACTTTTTTTAAAAAAATTGTCTTTTGCTATCGGACGGTAGTTTTTTTGTATGCTACTAGCAGGTAGCATATTTTATGCTATCGAACGACAACATAAATATATGTTGTCGGTTTGTAGCATAAAATATGCTACCGAACGAAAATATTAAGGTGAATATTGTGAATTTCTCTTTCACAGGGATGGTGAATAACCCCTAAAATTAAATTGTACCCAAATTTTTTTGGTGACCCAGGCCTACTCCCTTCCTGAAAAATTCACCAATTTCAAATTTTAAAAAATGGAATATTCATGAATTAACGAATATTCGCCACTAAAATTTTCCCTAAGGACATATGCCCATTATAATCATTTTCTATAATATTAGAATGAACATCGACCCATTCTATTCATTCTCATACAATCATCATTCTCATTCCTTCTATATTCCCTAAATTATGAGAATGGACATCTACCCATTCTATACATTCTCATATAATATTCATTCTGATTCCTTTTATATTCCCTTTATGATAATGGACATCTTCCCATTCTATTCATTCTCATTCAATTATACTATTATATTCCTTTCCTATAATATGAGAATGGACATTTTCCCATTCTATTCATTCTCATTCATTCTAATATGATGCAAGCTATACTTCCACCTCCGAACAATACATACTTTTAACTTTGGACCATCCACACATCCAGCTCTGGAAAATTCATACGTCTATATCTATACAATACATACATTTAGCTCTGGACCATCCATACTTCTAGCTCCAGACAATATATACATTAAGCTCCATACCATCCACACATCCAGCTCTGGATAATCCATACTTCCAGCTCTAGACCATCCATATTCATTCTCTTACAACCATATTTCTCATTCCTACTATTAATTGACTAAATGTTCAGAATGGACATAATAATGCTCATTGCAATCATTATCTGTGATATGAGAATGGACATCTGCCTATTCTATTTGTTCTCATATAATCATCTTTCTCATTCCTTCTATATTGCTTGAATGTTTAGAATGGACATATGCCAATTCTAATCATATATTGTAATATGAGAATGGACATCTGGCCATTCTATTAATTCTCAAAAATCATCTTTTTCGTTCCTTATATATTTCCTATAATATGAACAAAAGGGACTTCTGGACATTCTATTCATTCTAATAGAATCATCTTTCTCATTCATTCTATATTTAATCATAATGAGAATGGACAACTACCCATTCTATTCATTATCATACAATCATCTTTCTCATTCCTTCTATATTGCCTGAATGAATAGAATGGACACATGCCCATTCTAATCATATCCTATAATATGTGAATGAACATCTTCCCATTATATACATTCTCATTCCCTATAATATGAAAATGGACATACTCCCATTCTATTCATTCCCATACAACCATACTTCTCATTCCTTCTATACTGTCTAAATGTTCGGAATGAACAATTTCCCATTCTAGTAATTTCCTATAATATGAGAATAGACATATACTTCTATTCAAATTTCTCATACAATCATCTAAATTCTCATTCATTCTATATTTAACTAAATTCTCATTCATTTTATATTTAACCTTAATGAGAATGGACAAATGTCCATTCTATTCTTTCTCGTACAACTATCTTTCTCATTCCTTCTATATTGTGTGAATGTTTAGAATAGATATTTTCCCATTCTATTCATTCTCATACAATCATATTTTTAATTCCTTCTATATTGCCTATAATATAAGAACAGAAATCTTCCCATTCTATTCGTTCTCATGTAATAATCATTGTCATTCCTTCTATATTGCCTTTATTAGAATGGACATCTGCCAATTCTATTCATTCTCATACAACCATCTTACTCATTCCTTCCATATATATTTAGTTCAATCCTATATTTAGTTCAAGTTTATATTATTTTTTGAATAATTTAATATGTTGAAAATTATACTTCTACTATGTATACTAAATTATGTATTATTAGTAGATATTATTAAGTATAGAAATTTAATTTAATTTGAACTATATAGAAATTTACATTCTTATAATTTTGGTATTTGAAATCAATTAACTAAGTAACATATATTATAATCATTTGGGTATTTCAAAAATTTTAAGTTAATTCATTAATTCGCTTTGTCTTATTTTTTGTTCGATGGCAATTATTATTGAAACACATATTTTAAAATTTTGAATTTAATAAAATATTTAGGTAATTCAATAGATGTGAATATTTATTTTTCCTATATTCATTTAGGCGGTATAAATTCAGAACGTATAGAAATTTGTATTCTTATCAGTTATTTATTAAATACGTAATTATTTTTAGTGGCAATTATTAATGGAAACCAAATATTTCAAATCCGCTGACAGTTCATTTTTCGGTGGAAGTTATTAGTGAGCTAGTTATTTAATTTTTTTGAAGTTAATCCATTTTTAGTAGTCGTGTAGCATTTATTATGGGTGGATTTTCAAATTTTGAAAATTTGGCACTTTCATTTTTGGTGGCATTTATTAATATATGAGTACTTATATAAATGATTTTTTGAATGATTCAGGTTTTGTTTCTATGTTTTCTTACGAATAGGTGTTACTAGTCAAGCATAATATATATTTTCTTGAATTTATCTATTAATCATTTGGGTTCTTAGTTATCTAATATTTAATTGGGAATGGTGATAAGGAGAAACTTGCAAAATCTATTGAGATGATCTTTTTAACTATTTTATAGGCCATAGGAAAAGAAATAAGAGGATAGCGATTTGGAATTCAATCAAAGAAAGAGACACAAACACAACAATTACAGAGAAATATATGTGAATGTAACAGTTAGAGAGAAATATATGCAAACACAACAATTGCATATAAAACAGTCACTATAGTTGTTAAACACATATATGGGTACTTATCAAAATTATGTAATCTGCCAGGGTCAAAGTGCAAGAGTGTCATAAAGTGATTCCATGCCCTAAACCTAAGGGAGGTGATAATGCATGCATTGGCGGTTCTACCAAGCATGAGGGAAAACAACAATGTCATGGTCAGAGCACATGATTGGAGGAGGGCTATACTTAATAGTGTGACAGGGGATTTGAGGATGAGCACCCCATTCTTTTTTCTGAGATTTTTTTTCTTTAGAAGATGAGGGGAAAAAGAAACGTCAGGAGAAGAATACATAGGTTGCACCAAGTAAATAATTTTTCTCAGTAGTTAAAGGGCCAATTAGGGGTAGTCAACGGGTGAGGAATCCCCTGAAACATGCTCTTAAAACCCCTATTCTAAAGCTTGAGTAAGATATTCTTCAACGAGTTACGAGTCTGGAAGAGGATTATGAAAATCTTGGTCTCATCTATCATTTCAATGATCTATGGAAAAAGATCACTCATCTTCATGAGTGGATCATAGAGAGGTAGAGCTCCAAAATCAAGTGTAAGGTCAAACCCATGTTCTAAGGTTTATTTTGTTTTTGTTTTGAATCTCGTGAAGAATGAGATGATGTTCATAACTAGTTTTGGGTTTAGGGGGGTCTTGGACTCATTTTTATTAGATAAGGTAATAAATAGGGATCGAATCCTGAAGACCTTACATAAAAAGATACATCGTGATAACACCAAAACAAAAATAAAAAAGAGACACAAGACTAAAAAGAGAGTTACAAAATATTAAATCAAGAGGAACCAGGTCCCAAAAACCAATAGGTAGATCAAATTAAAACCAACAGTCTCCAACACAGGTAAACATAGTTCACATACAGTTAGCAAAAAGGCCTAAACAACCAAAAAAGAGACTAATTTTTCATGTGACATTTAGAAGGGTAGCCATGTGTACTAGTGGAATCTTCACGCAGATGGTCTCAAGCTAGGTACTTATGAGTCTCCTTCCCACCATCTTCCTCATCTAAGCTTCTCAAATAGAGTTGGAACTTTCTCTTCTTCAGACTCTATTCCACAGTATCCCTCCTCTTCTTCAACTCCTTGAAAAAATTCTCTAACTCCATCATCTCTCCTCTCATCATTCTCTGAGAAATACATATATTTTTAGATGCTTTAATAAAATTGATCATGATATCCCTTATAACATAGCCGGTTTCCTCTATGGTCTCAAAAATTGTTTCCAGCTACTGAATCTTACAGTAGAGGTCCTCATTTTTTTTCTCCCCATCATCCTGGATTTTTCCCTTCCCCTTAGAGGGGCCTTCTCTTTTTTTGTCCTCTGTGTGTATATGAATTAGTTAATAATGCAAAGGAAATCAAAGCTAACACCTAATATCTTCAATACAATGCTACTAGATCAATATACCATCATGCTTAGAGCTTAAGCAAATCTAATGCATTAACATATTTGCATTAGAACATGAAATGAAAATTCAAACTAACATGCTAAACAAATTATCCTCTATCTCTAATTGAGTGCTAATGAAATGAACCTATTTAGATCCTTAGCAATTAAAAGGGTTGATTTTATGCTTGAACCCCAAGGTTTTCAAGAATGGAGTCTTGTTAATCCATGACTACAAGAAAATTTGAAATATCTCCATATGACTTCAAAACTTTGATGGATGAATGCAAGAAATGAAGATAGCTAGCTCCTCCAATGGAAGAATTCTATAAGATGATAAAATGGCTATAGTATAGGCTCTATGCTCATTTAGGTGTAAGTAGAAAGGTTAAAGGAGGGTTCCTTTTATAACTCAATGGTTTGAAGAAGCTTTGCATCCTATTGTATGTGGAATAATAGCAAAGCCAGGTTAGTTATGGATAATCATGGTTTAGAAGTGGTTGAGTTTACTTTAGGAGAGTTTAGTTTGTCCTCCAGTGACTCATGGGGATTGAGGGGGTTTATTAATTAACCAAAGTGATTAATTGATAGGTGTGTAAGCTTATATAAGCTTTTTAGAGGAATAATTAGTATGATTTATGTTATGAGAGAATTTCAATCAAATAAATGACGATTTATTGATTAAATAGAAGAGAGAATTAATTAATTAAGAATAATTAATTAATCTAGATAGAAATGGGTATTAATTAATTAGAAATAATTAATTAATATAGATAGAAAGGGGATCTTAATTAATTAGAAATAATTAATTAATCTAGATAGAAAGGAGAGCTTAATTAATTAATCTAGATAGAAAGGGGAGCTGATTAATGGATGGTCATTAATTGGCCTCATTATTGGATGGAACAATTAATTAACTAACGTAATGTAATTAATTAATGATGATAGTAAAGAAAATGTACAATATTGATGATATGTCATCAATTTGTGGGGAAGGGTATAATTAGCACAATTTAAGTATTTAAATTGCTCGAGCTAAATTATAGGTGTTTACATTTTCCCCTCTTTGGGGTGGCGTAAGTGGCACCACTTCAAAGATAGTAGATAGATAAATTTTTGAAGGGGTAGAAGAAAAATTAGTAGAAGTGAGAGATTCCCCCTCGAGTATCAATGAGGTGATGAAAGAAGGTGATCGATGATCAAAAAAGGTGAGAGAAATGGATAGAAGAATGGGTAGAGGCAGGATACCCCAGGTGAATTAGAAGAATAATGTTGATAGGAGAATGATGTAGAAGAGGAATGAAGATGGAAAGAAAAGAGAAAGCTTTCATCCAGTGTATTGAAACACCTTTAGTGTCATCATATTGCCAAAGATCTACGTCATCGGTCCTTATTAAAAATATAAGCATACAACAAAATTAGAATGACATGAAAATCTATACTACGAACAATTGTCTATTTCTGAAAACACCAACTCAATGTAAGATAAAAAATGCAATATGAGAAGGAAACAAGCTCATTTAATAGGGAAACAAGTACAAACACACATACTCAAACCAAAAATGGTCAAGACGGTTGTAAAAATGTTTTGTTATCAAGTTGAAGATCCTCAAACGTTCGTGATTAATGATAAGGGTGAAAAATGATGCCCCTAGCAAGGATACATGCAAGGGAAAATGATGAAGGACGCTGGGTCCAATGATAAGGTGTTGTAAGAAATGAAACAGTATCAAGCAATTGGATGTGCCCCAGATTACTGATGAAGCAAGCGAGCTAGCTTTGTAAATGGTTGTAAATATGATGATCCACGGGTCATTTGATTTGTGAACATGTGAAAATTCCAGCAAGATATGGAATGAATAATATGCACAAGACACGAATTTGAGCCGCTATGGGTTGTTTACCTATTTTTTTTAAATTTTATAATTTTTAGGATTTTTGAGAATTTTTGAAATTTATATGTTTGTATTTTTCTATGATTTTTGAAAAAAAAATGATTTTTTTAATGTTTAGGGATTTTTGATTTTTTTTAGAAGAAATGAGAAAATAGGAGATCGCCTGAAAGCAAGAAAATTTCCCTAAGGAGAAGAAATGGGTGCCATGTAGCAAAAACATGCTCCGACATGGAGAAAAGGAGTTAAAAATGATTATTTAATAGAAACAATCATTACGGAGGATAGAACAAGTGTTAGAGTAATCACATTGGTCAAAACATGCCCCTAGGGCATCACAATGGGTTAAAATAGCCAAATATACCCCTCCCAAGGGGGGTAAATAATTTTGATTAGTACATTTGCTACCAAACCCTACCAATTTTTTATAGTGAATTACCATGAGTGACGAGTGAGATGGATAGGGTGTAGAATCACCAAAGACATGCTGATACCATTCAACAGTACATCTAAAATGATGACAATGGACCATTCGTGAGTACCCCAACCCTTCTTGGTCTTGTGCAGAATCACAACACCCCTAAATGCCTACAACTAGATGGGTTGAGACTCTCAGTGTGATTGCACAACATGGAGCATCTCTCAAAGTGTGGGACCTTGCGATTTGAGAGAGATCTTTGGATTAAGGTTTGTTCCTATTCCTCTGTTCATGTGCACACAAATATATTGCAGAGGATCTATTCTAAATCTACTCTATTCTACTAAGGAGACAGGGTTGAGGAGATGCAAGAAAATAAACTAAGCTAACGAGGTGATGCACCAAAGGAATGTTAGACCCTCGTTTTGTCAGTTTAACACAGACCACGAAATGTAATACAAACACTATGCACAGATGACCAAATTATAATAAGAGATCAAAGAGACACCAACGAATACATGAGAGGGTCGAGAAACATCCATAGACATATATATATTATTGCTCAAAAGTTGATACAGTATATTGTAGTAGCCAAGAAGTAGAACTTGCATTACAACCCAAAGGAGAGGTTAGAAAATCTCCACAAATCCTTCTATGAACAAAAGAAGAAGGGAGGGTGCAAAACAGAAATGTCCAACCCTTTACAATGAGCCTCGACCCTGCCTTTATAGATTCGGCACAGAAGGGAGAAGAAGAGAGAAGCCAAAAAACTAGTTCAAAGTTCAACTACTATCATCAATGCCTCCTACAAATCTGCCCCAAATCTGTCGTGTCTGCAGTAATTACTTGTTCGGCTCCTCGAAGGAGGAGGAACTGTGGATCAGATCAAATCCGATCTAGTTATTGGGGGAAAATAGATCCTGTATTAATGGCATGAAGAAGTTTCTTCATTTTTCACCCACTTAACCTCTCCAAAATTAAAGTTTCAGATCTTCATGGCATAGATGAGGCCGAGATCTTTCCAATGGTGCCATATTTTTCAGATTTTGAGCACTGAGTCAAAAGATATGCCCATTTGAAATTTGAATTGGGTCCGTACAAAATGGTGGGAACTAGCTACCAAAACAAACCCCCCTTTTGAAACCGAACACATGGAGGGTTGGCACATGTCTGAGGGCTGCCTTTGTATTTTTCTTTTGAAGTTGTGTTGGGTTGACACGTGGCTTCTTCCACAGCTTGCTCAGTTTCTTCATGTTTTGGCTAAGTCCTTTTGTTCGGTGGGGTCATATATCTGACCGGGGACACGCGGAGGCCTGGCGCTTGTTTGGAAACCTTCCCCCAATTTTACTCTTGAATTAGCGTCGTGCTGACACTTGGCACCCTCCACTGGCCTGTCTCTGATTTGACTATTCAACCCTGACCATGTCCCTTTCTTTAGACCTAGGACACGTGGAAGGTCCGCGCTCATTTAGAAACCCACTCAGGATTTTTCCTTTGAAGGAGCGTCGGGTTGACACATGGAAGCTTCCACAGACTCTTGGACTTTTCAATGGCCATTCCTACTTTTCTTGGGCCCTGAATACATGGTGATATGGCACTCATTTGGGTCTCCACTTTTGGATTTTCCTTTGGAGATGCATCGGGCTGACACGTGGTTGCTTCCACTAGCACCTTTATACTTAGTCTTTTTTTAGGCCCGCCTTGTCCACCTTTTGACTTCTAGCTGTTGACTCTGCCCCTCTTTGGGCCTAGGACACGTGGGGGCCTGACGCTTGTTAGAGTCTGCCCTTTTGGATTCAATCTCTGGAGGTGTGCCATTTGGACACTTGGCAGTGTCCGATGTCTCCTCCATACTTAGTCATTTTTAGGGCTCGTTCTGAGTCAATTCAAAGCCCAATGACTTTGAGCCTTCATTATTTCTTTTCCTTTGAGCCTCTGGTTTCTTTGACACCATTTTCTCCTTCCCCGACCCTTCTTTTCATTTTAGAGCCCGCCTACAATCTGTTTGCTGGATTTGAAGCATGGGTTCACTCGACAGAGCCGTTTCTTGAATTTCTTCTTGCATGGGGTCGTTTGATCTTTCGCAGGCCCTACCACTCCATTGTAGAGTCCCACTGCAACCTGTTTGCAGGATTTGAATGTGATTTCTCTGGTTTCTTCTGTGTGGGGTCATGGCTGGTCAATTTTGTCAGGAACAAAATAGTGATAACAATTTGGCGACTCACAGGGGCATCTACCTGCTAGATGAAGAGATCAGTAGCCTTGAAGCATCCATTGGGTGTGGAGTCAAGAATGATGGCCTGATACTGATCCTACCTCTGATTCATGAGCCCAACCATTTGCACTCTCAATTTTCATAAGAAATCTTGAAACAAGGCTTCTGAGAGTAGAAAATTGCTTTGACCCAAGGCTTTCATCTATCCCTGAATGGACTGTTTTGAAGATGGATTTTTAGTTGCTCTGCATTTGTTTTATTTTGAAATAGCAACTATTACAGGAAACTATGGGTCTCTCTCTACCATGAATACTAAAAGGGATAGCACATTCACTTGGAGGCATGTTGAACTGTGTACTGACGCAACCTAGAGTAACAAAGAACCTATGCCATGACACTTAGGAAAACAAAACAAACATGCATACACACTTAGGGAAATTTAAATCCTATGCTAATATTTATAGGGGTGGAAACCTCCCAATTAGTATCAATGTTTGACATGGATCCCATTCACTGGGATATGTAATTCTTCACCATCCAATTTAGCCAGTTGGAAAGCACTGCTACTCTTGCACTCTGTGATCATGTAAGGGCCACTCTAGATGGCATCAAATTTGGAGTTTTTTCCTAGCTTTGCTCAATCTGCATCCCATTTTAGAACTAAGTCCCCTTCCTGAAAGGTCCTCATTCTTTCCTTCTTGTCAAAACTCATTTTTATCAATGTTTGATCCTTTTCCATGACTTACATTACATGCTCTCTTGCCTCTCCTACCTCCATCAACTCTGCATACCTGATTGCCATGGGTTCAAACTCAGCTAGCTCTAACTGTTTCATGAGTTCCAAAGTAGGAAATTCCAATGAGATGGGAAATACTACCTCTTTTCCATATACAAGCTTGTATGGTGAGCTCCATGTGGATTTTTTGGATGTGACCCTATCATCCCATAGAGCTGATTTGAGCCTTGTATGCCAAGTCCTCTTATTTTCATCAAGATTCCTTTTGATAATCCTTAATAGGTTCTTATTTGTGGACTCTTCTTGGCCATTACCTTGAGGGTAATAATTTGATGAGGTGCTGAGATACACACCATTCCTAACTGCCCATTCAGTGATCCTTGTACCAAGGAATGCCAATGCATTATCTGATATAATAGTGGTAGGGACTCCAAACCTAGTGGTTATTCCTTCATAAAAATCTAAGATGTTGGATTCATTTGCTTTTTTTAGTGCCACTACTTTAGTCCACTTAGTGAAATAGTCTGTCGCAGTGAGTATCCACTTGTGGCCTTGGCTTGAATTTGGGTTAATCACCCCAATGAAGTCTAGTCCCCATTGTATGAATGAATATGTTCCACTGAAATGGGATGAAGGGGTAGGGTTGCTAGCTTCTCCTTTCCTATGAAGAATGCACATTTTTTACACTTCTTGATCCATGAATAGTAGTCCCTAAACATTGTAGGCCAATAATAACCAGATTTCATGATCTTGAGAGCTATTACTTGAGGGGAAAAGTGACCTCCTTCTTCTCCATCATGGAATTCATGCAACACTCTCTCAATATGGCCTGTCTCAATGCATCTTAATAGAATACCATTGATATCCTTCTTAAACAAGACACCACCAACAAGCACATATGGGATAACTTGTAGTCTGAAGTATCTTCTCTTTTCCTTGTTCCATTCTAGAGGGCACAAACCTATTTGAAGGTAATGCACCAAGGCTTGGGTCCAACATGGAGTAGGTGCATCATTAGCTGGTTGTTCTTGATCATTTTGTAGAAATAGGACAACCTCCTTTTCACCCACTAACTCAGCTTGATGCTTGGCGGTGATCTATTCACATAGTCCCTTACCTCTAACCAGTTTGGTCACCTTGATCTTAATGTCATTTTCCATTACTCAGGTGATCCAACCTACCCTCTTCTCATTCAAATCCTTATTTAAAAGGAATTCCTTAACACCAGCATGAGATACTAGCAGTTGAATCTTGTTATTTGAGACCAAGTGTCTGAACTTCTTTAAGCTCCTAATAATAGCAAGGACCTATTTTTTAATGAAAGAGTATTTTACATCGTAGTCCTTCAAGCTCTGACTGAAGAAAGCTATGGGTTTCTCTGAACCTTCATTGTTGGGCTAGACCAAGATGGTTGAGATGGTGTCTGACCCTCCAAAAGCATATAGCATGAAGTCTTTTGAGAATTCTAGGTTAACAAGAGTTGGAGCCTGTGATATTGCGAGCTTGATGGCCTCAAAACTCTCTTTCCCTTTTTCTGCCTATTTAAATGCAAGACTCTTCTTTAACATCATTGTTAAAGGCTTCACAAGAGTAGAAAAGTTGGGTATAAACCTTCGAACAAAGTTTATTCTCCCTAAGAATCTTTGGAGAGACTTTTTATGTTGTGGTAATGGAAGTGTCTGGATGGATTCAACCCTTTTAGGATCAATTGCAATCCCTCTCTTGAGACAATGTGCCCCAACAATTTCCCTTCATGAGCCAAGAACACACACTTTTTTGGGTTTAATGACACCCCAAACCTTCTACATCTCTGAAATACCTGTCTAAGGTGAAAGAGATGGTCTACAACATTTTTTGAAAAGACAATGATATCATCTAGGTACACCAGGACTATGTTGTTGATCAAGCCTTTGAATGCCATATCCATAGCTTGCTGAAATGTTGCTCCAACATTTGATAGTCCAAATGGCATTTTCTTATAAGCATATGTACCCCATTTGGTGGTGAAGGCTGTCTTGAATTGATCTTCTTCTTTCACCATTATTTGGTTATAGCCTAAATACCCATCTAACAATGAGAACCTCTCAGAACCAGCTACAACTTGTAAGATTTGTTCCATTGATGGAAGTGGGTAGTGGTCCTTAAGTGATGCTCTGTTTAGATCATGAAAGTCCACACACAGCCTAATTTCTCCATTTTTCTTTCTCACATGTACCAAGTTAGCAACCCAACTCGAATGCTTGATAGGAAAAATGATACTGACCTCAATTAGCTTGTTCAATTCTTTTCTCATGAGAGGCTCAATGTGGGGATTTATTGGCCTTTGATTTTGTCTGAAAGGCTTAGCTCTTGGGTCCAACTCGATGGTGTGTTATGCCATCTTTGGGTTGAAACCTCTTAAATATTTATAAGTCCAGGAAAAGACATTTGGGAACTCTTGACAGAGTTGAAGAAATTCATATTTTTCTTGTTGAGTGCTTACTCTGCCAATCTGCAATTTTTTACCTTCTTCTATGAAAATAGGTTCTGAATCTTCACCCTTTACCTGAATATTTGCCTTCTCTTTTCAGAATTGGTCATTTGGGTTGAAGATTGATTCCAAAGTGACAAGACCCTTTGGTAGTTTGTTGGTCCTCAGCTGTACCACTTGATCTCCATACTGCTACTCCAATCTGTCTTGATTCCTGGAGGAGAACTCAACTTCCTCTTGTAGAAAGTTGACAATTTTTTGATCATTTTCAAAGACTTGCCAACTTGTGTTGTTGTCTGGGACAGCTGGCCTTACAACCAACTTGATATGGGGCTGATGCTTATCATTCTTGATACTCTCCACAACATCAAATGCTGCCCCAATTACTACCAATCTATCTGCTACTTCATTCTTCTTCCTTGGGATGGAGTTAATGCTGAATGCCTCAAAATATTCAATGAGGTCCCATACCTGGTTCTTGTAACTCTTTAATAGGTTATTCTTGGAAGCATTTTGTCCTTGGACCTGATTAACAATTAGTTCATTGTCACCAAACACTTGCAAGTTCTTGACTCCTTGTTTCTTTGCCCAATGTAGTCCATGGACCAAAGCCTCATACTCTGTTGTATTATTTGAATAGGAAAATTGGAAATGGAAAGCTGAGTAGTATTTCATACCTTGGGGGGAAACAAGCATAGCTCCTCCTCCAGCTCCTTGTCTACTTCTCGAGCCATCAAAGAATAACTGCCATACCTCATTGTCATCTTTGTGGTCTGGCTTAATGATGTCGTGAAGAGGCTGATTTCCTTCATGCAAACAATAGACTCCTAGCTCAGACTCCTCCATCTCTTTATAGGGTTTAAAAGCATGTCTCTTGTTTTCCCATTCATTGAGATTCAATTTTGGGATACACCTCACCTTGGTATCTGTCTCACAAGTGCTTAGGAGGTCCTCCAAATCAAAGGCTGAACAATTTGCATTGATTGGGATGGGTACATAAGACTCAATATGGTAATTTGTAATGGGCTCAGATTTGATTATGGCCTTAGCTCCATACCTTGTTCTAAAAATCATGTGTGACCAATCAGTAGGACAAATAGCCTCCAATCTTAGCAGTGAAGTCTCTCGACAAACACAATGCAAAATGGGGTGGCAAGTCTATGACTGATATGTTTTGCAATACAGCCACATTGGTGTAGGCATGCAGTGTGAGGCTCAAATCTTTGATGAATCCAACCATTGTCACTGTTGTCCCATCCAATTGCACCACCCCTCTAGATATGACTTCGTATTAGAGACCCAATTGATCAACTATTTGCTTTGGCATTACATATCTACTTGCCCCATAATCAATCATGTAATTGTGTATCAATTTGTTCCCAATGATTAATGAAACATAAAATGGAGGTGGCTTCAGATTCTTACCTTCTTGTCCTCCATGGTTTCCTTCGGGCTAAGCTGCATTGGTAAACACTTTCTCTTGTTGGTTAGGGGGCTATTTGAGCTTGACCAATTGGCCATAATAGTCTACAACAGATCTCTCTGTCCTGGAATGGCCAGTGAATCCCACATTGAAATGTTCACATTTTTATTCTTCATTTGTTCAATGATATTAAATGAGCTATCCTTTTGCTTCCCCTTTCCTGGAACATTTTTCTCTTGCACATGGGTTGTCACAACCAGTGTTCTGAGTGGATTTAGCAGGTGGCTTGGACTAACTCTACATATTGGGAGTTACATTTTGAGTGCCAATACCTTGTGGAGTAATGGAGGGTTGAGGATTACCTAAGTTTGGTGATTTTCCTTCTCCAATATTTCTCTTCTTGGACCATGTATGGGCAGCTACACTTTAAGAAGGGGCCTGATTCATTCCACAAAAGTCTTCAGCTTGCCAATTAACAAGCATAGTTTCACTTGGAGATGCTTCTTGTTGAACTCCTTATTGCTGATTTTCTTCTTGACTAGACTCTTGTGACACACCACTGGTCTGTACCATCAAGGCCTGGTTTAGTGCACCATTGAAGCACATTGATTGGTTATGTGGCTGATTGCATGGAAAACACCAATCATATTCTTGGGCCATATTGTTTTGTGCTGGGACCAATGCCCTTGATGTTGAAGCTATGTATGGATCATATGACCAGAAAGGCCTAATAGCTTGAGGTTGTCCTTGGCTTTGGTTTTGATTTGTAGCCTGAGATGGTGGCCTATTTTGGTGATATGGGGGTCTAGCCTAATACTGAGTCTGAGGTGATATGGCCTAGAACTATGAGCTTGTTGCCTCTTGATAGTTACTAACTCATTCCCTAGGTTCTGTAGTTGTTTCATAACTTCTTGAATCTCTTTTGAGGTACTAGAGGATGAGGTGGAGGCTTCAGCTGAAATTTGATTCCTAGGAGTAGGCATATGAGCTAATGTGGCTATCTGAATGGTGCTTGGGTTTCCTAATTTTGGATATAGAGGCATGGGTGGCCTAGGAGAAAGTTTTCGAGCCTAAATTAAACAATTTTTAGCTCTTATAGAAATGCTATAGGCTATAGGTAAGGCTGTGCCTCCCATTGATTGAATCATTAAAGCAATATCAGAATTTAGCGCTCTAAGAAAGTATAAGAAGGCACCTTCATCTGTGGGATTTACAGCCACTGGAATCCTATCCCATGTCCTTTGAAATATGAGGTTGAAATATGTAACCTGCTTGTTAGGGGCTCTCTTGATTGTTGTCAGTTGATCCAATAAGGATAGATTATCCCCCTTTTCTCCAAACTGGTCATGAAGAGCTCTGCACAGATGGTCCCAATTATGAATAGAGCCTACTGTTAGACTCCTGAACCATTGTGAAGCTTTACCCTTGAGTGAAGAGGATATCAACTTGACTGTAATGTCCATTTCAGTGATCTCATGGATTGCACATACATTTGTTATGTCTTGAATGTGGTCACCAGGAGAAGTATGGTTCTCTCTAGTGAAATATGGGATGCTCTTTAAAGCTGCCACTGGGACTGGATTTTTTACATTAAGAGTGAGTGGGCTACTACTAGTGAAATTGACATAAGGATTTGGTTGTGCCATCCTAATTGGTCTAAGCACCCTTCTTGATTGAAATAATGGCCTACTAGGAGGAGGTGTTGACAAGGCTCTGTTTGGTGGAGATGGAGACCTCTGGGCTCTTCTCCCCTTTCTCCTTCTATTTGGAGACAAGTGCAGATAGAAAAACCATCCCTCTTCTCTGGTTCTTGCCCTTGTTTGTATTCTTCTCATGAACTTGGAAAGTTTGGGCTACTGAAGCCAGTGGATTATGTCCCTTTTTGAGTCACCAAATTTGTAGTTTTAAAGCTTCTTAAAAGCTAAAACTTGCAACAAGTGCACATTAATCTTGCTGCAATAAGAAATGGAGACCTTTGGTCCCTCCAGGCGTGAAAAACTTATTAGTGCAAAATTACAACAGCCCTGAATGCCTACAACTAGATGGGTTGAGACTCTCAGTGTGATTGCATAATATGGATCATCTCTCAAAGTGTGGGACCTTGCAAGTTGAGAGCTCTCTGGATTAAGGCCGGTTCATATTCCTCTATTCAGGTGCACACAAATATATTATAGAGGATTTATTATAAATCTACTCTATTCTACTAAGGAGACATGGTTAAGGAGATGAAAGAAAATAAACTAAGCTAATGAGGTGATGCACCAAAGGAATGTTAAACCCTCATTTTTTAGTTTAACACATACCACAAAATGCAATACAAACACTATGTACATATGACCAAATTGTAATAAGAGATCAGAGAGTCAACAAGAAATACATGAGAGGGTCGAGAAACATCCACAAACATATATATATATATATTGTTTCTCAAAAGTTGATACAATATATTGCAGTAGCCAAGAAGCAGAACTTGCATTACAACCCGAAGGAGAGGTTAGAAAAGATCCAAAAATCTTTTTATGAACAAAAGAAGAAGGGAGGGTGAAAAATAGAAATGTCCAACCTTTTATAATGAGCCCCAACCCTACCTTTATAGATTCGACATAGAAGGGAGAAGAAGAGAGAAGTCATAAAACTAGTTTGAAGTTTAACTCCTATCATTAATGCCTCCTAAAAATCTGCCCCAAATCTATCATTTATGTAGAAATTACTCGTTTGGCACCTTAAAGGAGGAGGAATGGTGGGTCAGATCAAATTTGATCTGGTTGTTGGGGGAAAATAGATCCTGTATTAATGGCAGGAAGACATTTCTTCATTTTCACCCACTTAACCTCTCCAAAATTAAAGTTTCAAATCTTCATGGCATAGACGAGGCTAAGATATTTCTAATGGTGCTAGATTTGTTAGATTTCAAGCATTGAGTCAAAAGATATGCCCATTTGAAATTTGAATCAGGTTCGTACAAAATGGTGGGAACCAACTACCAAAACGGACCCCCCTTTTGAAACAAGACACATGGAGGGCTGGCGCATGTTTGAAAGCTACCTTTGAATTTTGCTTTTGAAGTTGTGCCAGGTTGACATGTGGCTTCTTTTGCAGCTTGCTTTCTTCATGTTTTGGCTAAGTCCTTTTGTTTAGCGGGGTCATATATCTGACTAAGGACATGCGGAGGCCTGGCACTTGTTTGGAAACCTTCCCCCAAATTTACTCTTAAATTATCTTCATGCTAACATCACCCTCTATTGACCTATCTCTGCTTTGACTATTCAACCCTAACCCTATCCCTTTCTTTGTACCTAGGACACATGGAAGGTCCGCACTCATTTAGAAACCCGCTCAGGGTTTTTCCTTTGAAGAAGCATCAGGTTGACACGTGGAAGCTTCCACAGACTCTTGGAATTTTCAACGGTCATTCTTAATTTTCTTGGGATTTGAATACATGGCAAGATGGAACTTGTTTGGGTCTATGCTTTTGGATCTGCCTTTAGAGATGCATTGGGCTGACACGTGGTTGCTTCTGCTAGCACCTTTATACTTAGTCTTTTTTGAGGCCCACCCTGTTCACTTTTTGACTTCTAGCTATTGACTCTTCCCCTCCTTGGGCCTGGGACATGTGGGGGCCTGACGCTTGTTAGATTCTACCATTTTGGATTCAATCTATTGAGGTGCACTGTTTGGACACTTGGCAGCGTCTGGTGTCTCCTCCATACTTAGTCATTTTTAGGGCTCATTCTGAGTCATTTCAGAGCCCGACGACTTTGAGCCTTTTCCGTTTCTTTTCATTTGAGCCTCTAGTTTCTTTGAAACTGTCTTCTCCTTCCCTGACCCTTCTTTTCATTTTAGATCCCGCCTGTAATATGTTTGTTGGATTTAAAGAACGGGTTCGCTCGATAGAGCCATTTCTTAAATTTCTTCTTACATGGGGTCATTTGATCTTTCACAGGCCCTGCCACTTCGTTGTAGAGTCCCACTGTAACATGTTTGTAGGATTTGAACGTGATTTCTCTTGTTTCTTTTGTGCGGAGTCGTGGCTCATCAATTTTCTCAGGGAACAAAATAATGATAACAGTACCTTGATGGATATTGATGACATATCACATGTGTTTTAGTTTTATGATAGATCCATATATGATATAAACTGTATTATAAATGTGATGTTCTAGATTAGTGGACATGATGATATGATGATATTGGTGCAGGGGGATAGATTTTGATATTTGCAATCCCTATTGCCCCCATTTGATGATACGATATGTGATGATTAGCTTAGCATATATGTATGATGTATATGTAGCATTTTATTTATTTATGATGTATAGATGATGTTAGATGTGATGATATAGATGGAGATATGATGATGTGATAACAAAAATATGTAAATGTAAAAAAAAAACACAAGCAAAGGTTAATAAACCTATCAAATATACATTGCTAAACAATATGAATTAACAAGCATGAAAAAACACACTTCATATGTACAAGTAAGAACGAATCTAATCTAAACAAGAAAAGATGAATCTAACAAAGTATTTTTAAGTAACAAACTATACAAATGTACAAGCAAGCAAAAACTATGCAAATAGAAACTATACAAGCAATCAATGTACAAAAACTAACAAAGAAAGAAAGAAACAAGATAAAACAAGTAAAATAAAGTAGTGTTTTTGTAAGATTGTTTTCAGTGCATTTTGCGTTTGTTGGAATTTTGTGAAACAATTTTCTATTGTTTTTGTGTTTTGTGTTTTTCTATTGTTTGGGTGTTTTCTGTTTATTTGAATGTTTTTATGATTTTAAACATATTTTGAATGTTTTTGTGATTTTCAACATATTTGAATGTTTTTGGATTTTCAACATATTTGAATGTTTTTAGTTTTTAGGGTTTTTTGAAGATATCTACAAGAAACCGAGAAACATAGATTCCCCCAGTGTTAGATGGAGAATATACAAGGGCATGCGCCACATATTTATAAAAAGGAAGGTGAAAGTGCAAAAGTGCCCCCAACATTAGATGAGGAATATACAAAGGAAATCCCTTCACTGATTTACAAGAGGAAAAACAACTGGATCAAGGCTTGAAAGGATAGGCTCACAGGTAATCTCGGATGCCAGAGCGGAAACAACCCCAGGCTAAGTAAAAATACCCCCTAGAAACTAGATGCTTGTGAACAACAAGTCCTCCCAAGGTGCCGGAAGCTAGTTTTCACCAAAGGATCTATCCAAAGCACCAAAATTGCATGGTTTTCACATATGAATGACCTGATTTCTCTTTTTATTTTTCTCTTTTTTTGACTT
Organism: Taxus chinensis; assembly: GCA_019776745.2. NCBI lineage: Eukaryota > Viridiplantae > Streptophyta > Pinopsida > Cupressales > Taxaceae > Taxus > Taxus chinensis. The sequence continues at coordinate 435,609,000 of CM034156.1, read as the reverse complement.
TTTTGTATTTTGATCCTTTTTGAATTTTTTGTTTGTTTTTTGATTTTGCGCCATGTTTAAGCATAAAACCACTTAAGGTGCATCGTATTCATAGGTTCATGGAGCTCATCTCCATTGGGATGAGCAAGTTTGTATGCTCTTGTTCCATATTTTGCGATAATGACGCAAGGTCCTAATTAGTGTGGTTCGAACTTTCCTTTCTTCTCTCTTTCTGCCCTTGTATTTAATTGATTCTCTTTCATGACAAAATCTATGACCTCAAATTGATGATCTTTGATCCTTTTTTTGTAGTTCCAAGAGACTCTATTTTGATATACCTTGAGATGGTTAAGGGCGCAGATGTAATTTTCATCTAGGAGTTCCAATTTTGCCAGCCTGGCCACTCTGTAATACTCATCTTTGTCTAGATAATCCCTAAGAGATATCATTAGGGAAGGAAGCTCTATTTTTAATGGGATGATAGATTATGTTCCAAACATTAGGGATTAGGATGTTGCACTAGTAGGAGTGTGAATGGAGGTACTATAAGCCTAGAGGGCTGGGTGAATTTACAAATGCCAGTTATGACCTATCTTAATCACCATCTTTTCCATGATCTGAACCAATGTTTTGTTAGTGGCTTCAGCTTGCCCATTACCATGAGGGTAATATGGTGTAGACAAATATATTTTACCATATTGTTCTTGAATTATTTTCCATTGTCAGTAATTATGGCCATAGGAATACCATACTGGTAAATAAGGTGATTCATGATGAACTTTGATATCTGAGTGCCTGTAACATATGTTAATGGAATGGCCTCCACCCACTTAGTGAAATATTCTATGGGTATGACCATTAGATGAGGTAGGGGTGAGATTCCCTATTAATTTTAGTCCCCATTTAGAAAATGGCCATTGTGTTGTAATTGGTTACAATGGCTATGACAATGCATAGATGAAATTTCCATACTTCTGACATAGAACACATTTCCTTACATGGTTGCAACAATCTGTCTCTATAGTAGGCCAGTAGTAGCCCACCCGTAACAACTTCTTTGCTAGGACCATTCCATTCATATGGACACCACACACCCCTTCATGTACTTCCTTGATTGTTTGGACCAACTCTGCTACATCTAGACAACACAACAGATTCCCATCATAGCGATGACGATAGAGAATACCTCCTAGGAGGGTGTAACGGGCTATTTGGTAGATAAGGATTTATTTTTTGGATCGGGAAATGTTAGTAGGGAAGGTACTTCTTTTAAAGTAGTCATAGATAGGTACATACCAAGGGGAGTATGGACCAACAACTTCACATGCTAGACATGATTCCGGTATATCATATGTAGGTTGACGTAGATTTTCAACAAAAATGGCATATCATAGTTTTTTGGCGGAATCCGCAGTATAGAACCCACTGTCGCCATTGCATCTATAGATCAGTTTTTTTCCCTTGGAATTTTATTAAAGGTAATACACATAAAGTATTCTTTCAGAGTTTCCACCAGTTTATTGTATGGGATGAGCTTGTCACCGTTAACCTTGTACTCATCATTGAAATGTTTGATAATGAGTTGTGAGTCACCAATGACCTTAACATGGTGTATATTCCACTTAATCGCCAGCTTTAATCCAATGATGAGAGCCTCATATTCTGCAATGTTATTTGTGTAAGGAAAAACAAGATGGAAAGCTTCTGGTATGGGGTCTCCTGAAGGAGTGATTAGTACTACTCCTGCCCCTAAACCATAGAAAGTGAATGATCCATAAAAGTGGATCTGCCACATGACAGATTCTTCAATATATATTAGTGAGTAATCTGACAGCTCCAGATTTATAGGTTCTATTCTAGGTAAAGGTGCTTCTGCTAATTAGTCGACAAGTACTTGTCCTTTAACTAATTTTTGGTGTACATATTTAATGTCAAATTCACTGAGTAGAATGGTCCAATTAACCATTCTACATGTAAGGGTGAGTTTTGACAATAGGTATTTAAGTGGGTCAACTTTAAATATAATCTAGGTTTTATTGTTCAATAGGTAATGGCATAGTTTTTGAAAAGTTAAAACATAGCCAGACAAGCTTTTTCAATTTGGGCATAGTTGAACTCATAGGAAATCAAGGTACGACTAAGGTAGTACATAAATTTTTATTTTTGTCTTAGGTCATATTGTGCAAGAAAAACACCAATAGAAAATTTTGTAGTAGATATGTATAGTAAAAGTGGATCACCTGGGGTTGGAGGCATGAGGACAGGCGGATCAGCCAAGTATTGTTTAAGCAATGAAAAGGCTTTTTATTTCTATGATCCCCAAACAAAATCAACATCCTTTTTAAGAAGATGAGTAAAGGAATGAAACTTATCAGAAAGCTATGAAATGAAGTGGTGAATGTCTTGTATTTTTCCTTGCAGGCTACGTAGTTGTTTTCCATTCTTGGTAGGAGGAATTTCAGTAATGGCAGTGAATTTAGCTGGGTCTACCTCAATCCCTCTCCTTGATACAATGAAGCGTAGCAGCTTCCCTCATAATACTCCAAACACACATTTCTATGGATTCAACCTAACCTTATATTCCTACAAACGTTCAAAGATACATCGTAAAACTTCAGGGTGGTATTCTCTTGTCTTGGAATTTCTGAGGATATCATCTACACAGTCCTCCATGATGTCATGCAACATATCATGGAATATCACTGTCATGGCCCATTGATAGGTCACACCAGTATTTTTTAGGCTAAAGGGAATTACCTGATAACAAAATGTTCCCCAAGGGGTTGTAAATGCCATCTTATACTAATCTTATTTTGCTATCTTGATTTGGTTGTATCTTAAAAATCAATCCATAAGATGTATAATTTCATAGCTTGCAGCTGAATTGACAATCATGTTGATATTGGGAAAATGAAATTCATCTTTTGGACATGCCTTGTTGATGTCCCAAAAGTATACAAATTCTAATGCCAACCAGTTTATTTTGTATTGGAACCACATTTTATATCCACTCGAAGTAGTCAATGGGTCTAATGAACCCTACTGCTAACAATATCTCTAACTCACCTATAACCAAAAGGTCCACTCATGGATGCATTTTCCTTAATTTCTATTTAATAGGCTTTGTGTCAGGATGCACTACTAAGTTGTGCACCACCAAAGTTGGATCTAATCCCAGCATATCTTTATAAGACCATATGGATATGTCCAGAAATTACTTGAGAAGTAAGGTTAATGTCTTATGTTCTTGTGCTAAAAGTGAAGCTCCCAGTTGAATATCTTTGGGTCTTCTTCTGTTCCAATATTTACGTTAATGGTTTCTTTTACCAACATTTTTTACATATCCTCCATACATGTAGGATCAAGAGGAAGGTTGAGATCTTCTTCCAAGGGCATCTCTATGATATTTTCACCCTTAGCATGGTCACTTCTTTTATCCATCAATTTTTTTACTTGTTTGTTAGCCAATGCCTTAAAGAGGTTTTCACTGTGTGAATTGAACTTTTTCTTTTGCCAAGGATTTTTGTTGGAAAATTTTCCCTTGCTTTTTCTTAAGTTTTGTTGACCACGAAGCTCAGCTTCCTCTCCGAAATAGGCATAGGTATCTAAGTCAATGTAGAAACATTTTTTATGGTCCTCAATTGGAATTATATCTTGTATTCCCATAAACTCTACAATGGCCTCATCACTCTCAAAAAGGTCCAATGGCACATGATATTGTTCATCCCAATCAACAAGGGAAGGGTAGACAAGGTAAATTTTAGACTCAGTCGAGGTTAAGGTAAGGACATCGGTATCCATGAAAAGGTTTGTGGAGGAAAGATACTCATATTGGATACAATGGGAATATGTGTCGCTGTCTAAATAATCAGAGCTATCCTCACACTCAGAACAAGTAGTGTATTGATCATTAGGGTGCAATCCATAGGATCAAATGCTGATACCATATATTTCCATTTTGAAATGTGGAAGTGGAACTAGTTCTCTTGGTCCTTGCTCATTCTTTCCACATCCTAGGCCCTTGTAGGCCATAGAATACATCATTCAGATATAATTTTTATACTCAGGGATTTGGTAATAGGTTAGCTGAGTTTCCATTGGTACCCAAGTTATTGGTGGGTCCAAAAATTTATATTTTGCAAGTATGTTGGTTGGATATTTTGTCAAACCAAAATATGAGGTTCAACCACAGTACATGGGATTAAATCCCTCCTCAAAGATAGGTGAGGCTGCCTGTTTATTTCTAATCTAAAACACGGTAAACAATATATACAGTATTCACACTAATCTAACCATTGGGGGTTGGAATGAAATCCCGAAATCCACATTCATAAATTCAAGGGTATTTCTTTCGTAAATGAACTGGGTCAGAAACTGTTACAATGAAAGAAGCGGCAATAGAAAGGAAATGGGAGAAACGTATTTTCTTTCGAGTAAACACAGAGCACGAAATAATCATACGAGTTTTAGATCACAAATATAATGTCTGAAATAATCAGAAACACTAAGATGCTATGCAAAGAATAGCTTAAGATCATGAACATAAGAACACTGTCTTAAGTAAGATATATTCCACAACACAAAGTCTGTAAAACGATATCAATTCCTATTCTTCAAAATGATTGAATGAAAACACAAAGTTTTTCTTCTTTCCAATGGCCCCTAAATATTCCAAAAAATCTCGACCCTTTTGGAATGCACAGCATTCCTTATTTATAACAAAAGAAGTAGAGATAAAATAGGGCAGATCCTAAAAATTAGCACTTCAACAAGAGTTCTATTTTGCATGATTCTCACGCAGGAGATCAAGTCAAAACATGATTAAAAATATGACGAAACAGAAATGAAAAAGACATGTCAATTTCAAGATTGAAATGACATGAAATGCTGGGACTTAATCTGAATCATCATCTTTTGCTCCTTCCTCTTTTTCTTCCTCCTGCTGAGACTGTTTGCTCTGAAATTCCTGGAAATTTCGAATTATGCCTTTGCATTTCATTCTCATCAGGTGCAGTGGAATGATCATTCCAAATTTCACAGGTTTCATGAACATCGCTGGCAGTGCCGGGAAGCTTTTTCAATCCTTTGCTGAGTTTTCTTAAGGCCTCCAAAGAATGCTCAATCTTTACCAACCGGTCCATCTTTTCAAGGTCAAATCTGAGCATTGATTCATGCTGAACAGACTCTTGGAATTGTTTGAAGAGATCATCCGCTGATAGTATACCTGAATTTCCTATTGACACCTTTGAACAAATCTTTAGCAACTCTTCTTCTAAATCACTTTTCCCATCAATCAGTTTATCCCTTGATTCTCTCAACTTAGCGCAGGATTCGTTGAGAATCTTCACTCTGAACCTGATGGCCTTGGTCAGCTGGAAGTGTTTATCTGTATGTGGAAGAACACCTTCTTCTACCAATAGATGTGCTGGTATTTGCTTTAACACTTGGAGAGCTTCATAAGTCAAATCAAGCTGTCCAATTTCTTGAGAAATCTCCTCATCCATCTTTTCTCCATCTTTCTGAATGTCTCCCACAGATTGATGAACTTTCACAACGCCTTGTATTACTTCCTTCCCCTGTTGGAGCAACCTTTGGACCTATTCATCAACCACCCTTCCTTGTTTAACAATCTTCTCAATTATAGGTACTGATGAGAAATCGAATCCGACAAGAACAGAAGAAGGTGGTGTGGATTCAAGGGGTTTTGAGAATTTAAGCAAAACCTTTGTCAATTGCTCCACTTTTCTCTTAAGTTCATCTCTGCTGTCCTTTGTTTCTTTCAACTTTTGGCACAGGACTTTTATGGAATCCTTTGCATCTTGTTGCGCCCCTTCTGCTATTACTTTCCCTAGAGCCACCCTGGTTTACCTGATAATCAAAAGCTATTATATCCTCTCTAGTTTTGTTAGCTGAAGGAAGTGGCAATCTCTGTAAACTTATCTCCTGAAGCATCCACCAAAACCCTCAAAACTGTTTTGGGTTTCTTGGCTGATTTCGCAGAAGAAGCCTTGAATGAGCTGAAATCAAAGGTTAGTAGGGGTACCATCACTTTCCTCTTCTTCAGAGTTTGCTCAAGTAACCATTGTGGCGTATCAGAGGAAACTGCCCCCGTCGTAGTAACTGGTATTCTACTCTCAAGAGGGGAAGATTCTACCATTGGAGGAGGAACAGTTGTTAATATGGTAGTAGATTCAATGAATAGAGGCACAGGTTGTGGGGGGAGTGTTGGTGATCACTTGGGTTCCAGCAGAGAGGGGTGAGAGCCTGGAGAAAATACTGGCCATGGTTGCAGAAGTGGATGGAGAATGAGGAGGTAGAAGTGGCTGTGAGGGAGGAGGTAGAAGTGGCTGTGAGGGAGGAGGTGCAGATTCAGATTCCAAAGCCTTGACTGAAAGAGATAAGGCCTCTCCAGTTGAGCAATCAACAAATGGTGAAGACAGAAGCTGGCTTCCTCCTTCTTCCAAATTAATTTCTCCTATTTCTGGTGGTGTTGGCGATTATGGCACATTCACCATTTCTACAGGAGAGACAATTGAAGAGATTTCTCTTTCTTTCCTCTTTTTGACAATCTTGACCTTTAGAGGCGCCTTAGAAGAATTTCTGTCCTTTTCCTTTTTGGAGGGCCCTGCCTCTAAAACAGCCAACTTTGAAAACTTATCATCTTTAAAATTCATTCCCCAAGAGGAGAGCCATGCTTTGGTGCGAGCAAGAATTAGAGCCGACCTATTTGTAATAGAGGCTTTTTCGCTGGCTGACCAATCAATAGGTGGGAAAACATATTGATCCTCCTTTAGTCCATCATAGGAAAGATCCAAAACACTTTCATTGTCACCTGTACCCTCTGGTAAATCAGCAAGCTCCAGTGTTTGAATCTCAGCAATAGTTAATCTGCTATGATCCTTTCTGCGAATAGCAACCTCATTACGCAGATCCACCCAAATATCCTCTATATTTGGTCTATGCAAATGCTGGGTTCCATATGCCCTGAGCCTTCCTCGGATATCAAAACCATCTCGAGACTTCATATGCTTCTTTAATTTGTCCTGAAGTTCATGGACAACATTTTTGGCCTTTACTACCGTCGAGCAAGTGTATCTCCCAATAGAAATCGGGAAGGATACATCAGCCTTATGTTTGCTCTGTTGGAATTTATGGAAATCCAACAACTGTCTAACCAATTCTATCAATATCAATCTGTCACCTGGATATCGGGGCAAGCGAAAAGGTTCCCCCGAGTACATGACTGTTCAAAGATATGTAAACTTCTTGAATTGTAAGAAGATACACCCCCATTTAGAAACTTCTGCCCAAGCCTCATCTGAGATTCTTGTCTTCTTCAGCTCAGGATTTATCCTGCAGATATTCTCATAGAAGAAGGCATCATTTACCCTTCTGAAATGCTCTTTAGACCCCTTTTTGGTCAATTGAGGGAAATATTTATAAACCGGGTTCGCCGTTCTGCTTCCCTTAGTATCCAGCCCAAGATAGTTCCTCATCCCGACTGCGGCGTATGCGACATATGAAAAGCATATAAAACTTCCCAGTTGAAAAGACCGTTGTCATTTAGGAATCAATCTCATTGCTGATGAGAGTACCCCAGTCAATTCCTTGCTGATTTTTCTTGATGGTGACCATAAATTGATACATCCATCCATGAAATACATTCGATTCGGGCAACCCGAAAAACCCGACTCAGCAGGGTGATAATATCATTGATTTCTTGGATGAAATCACTCCTGGGGATAGTCCTTGGAAATCTAGAGACTGCTGGTTTGGCCTTGATCAGGAACTTTTTGTTTACATCCTTGACGTAGTCTTTCTGATTGTTGTCCTAGGCCTTCTGAGCTGACTTGATGTCCAACTCCCCATATTGTTAAAAATTAGGCAATTTTAAGAGATCATCAAAATAACCTCCATCCAATTTGATGACTACCTCACCATCCTGACTCCTCACAGAACGAGAAGCCGAGTGATAACTGGATGCGCAAGCCAAAATGAATTCCAGACATTGGGCGGACATGGGAAAACCCGCTGCGAGAGGCAAGCCACTGTCAGCTATAGCTTTCGTCCATGGAGTTGGGGAGGAACTCCTCACCCTACTCCAGAAGTCTTCCATGTCTATATTTCCAAGTTCTGTGTCTCGGATATCATAGTTACAATCAATGTATGATGGAGATTCCGGCTTCTTGAATTTGTATTTCATTCTGCCAGACTTTTCGGCCTTTTCCTGAGATGGACCAGGGTCCGACATGAAGAACGTTGCAGGAGGAAAGGTTCGTTACTCAGGAGGTGTTGGCCACACTGAAAATCCTGATCTGCCGAATATGCCGGAACTTATGAAAAACCTGACACACTTGATACTGTCGGAACTTTGGGAAAGTCCGACATGAAGAACGTTGATGTCGAATACGGAAGAAACCCCGACACCTGTTGTGGATGTCAGAACTGGAAGAAAACCCGACACTTCAATATACTTCGGAACTTTGAGAAAGCCCGACGTGCCAATCTGTCAATACACTTCGGGTCTCCAGCTCTGCAAAACAATCTTCAAAACCCAAGAAGAAAAACAGGGTTTTTTTGTTGAATTCCAAAACATGTAATCTCCTTCTTTTTTATTATTCATGTTCCATGCATATAATAGAACTTGGAAGAAACAGCACCAAGGGATAGTCTCAAAAGAGATAAACCCTAGAACCTAAAACCCTTCCCAAAACAACGCAGAAAGACGAAGAATAAAAATCATTCGCAACCCAGCAAGAAATTAGGAATACACCACACGCAATCGATCCATAAAAACCAAGAACAAAGAAGGAAAAGAGAAATACCTTCAATTGGAGAAATGGAAAACCGAAAACAGGCGATTCAATCGGGCAAAGCGAGCTTTCGGGTTTCGAAATCGGAAGAGCATGCGAAAAATCCATGAATTAAAAATAACTCCGGTAACAATGACGTGGAAATCCACGTATTTATAAGAAAATTAGCAATTAATACACTTGGGCTCGGCACGTGCCAATTTACCGACAACTCGGCATGAATGCCATGTCATCATGTTTGAAAGGTCTGAAAACCCGACACGAGGGGACTTAGTGCAATTCGGGTTTCGGGTATCGGAAAGCATGAGGCAAAAAACATGAGGTGTTTAGATGTTACATGGCTCCGAAAACCCGACACAAAGGACTAAGCGGAACTCGGGTATCGGAAAGCATGAGGCGTAAAACATGTTTTAGGTAAGGCATGTTCCGATGCACCGGAGGTCCGAAAACCCGATTTTCACAATATGAGGCGGGTTTCGGGTTTCGGAAGACATGAGACATAAAGCATGTTCAAAACTTATGTCGAGCTGTTGGTAAAACCCGAAAACCTGAAATTCTCTAAAAGAGGCCATAATGCAAAATCAACTTCAAAAATTTCGTATAGGTTATCTAATCGTTTTGTCGTAAACTCAAAACGGAGATAACAGCTGGCTCTAGCTGGGGACTTTCTTTGTAATATCAGAGGAAGAGAACTCAGAATCTCTGGTCTTATTCATTGGGCTACGGAGTCAAGAAGAAACCAAAACGAAACAAAACAAGGAAAAGAAAGAAAGAAAACCAAAAGCAAACACACAACAAAAGCAAAATATGTACAATGCAAGAGAGCATCTTGCATTAATGGTGGAACAGCTTTAGATGTTGCCCACTGAAAGGTAAAGGGAGTAACCCTCCATCCAGATATGATAGAAGGAAACTATTTTCACCATTCAGCTCGTGGATCTTGAAAGGTCCTTTCCATAGAGAATCAAACTTCCCGTGCATTCCTTTTTGCTCTTTCCTCTTATCCCAAAGCAACACTAGGTCTCCAATCTGGAAGTTACGTTGCTTTGATTTCTTATCGAAAATCTTCTTCACTCTGCTCTGATGATCTATTATGCGATCAACCACCTTGATTCATTCTTCTTCTAGCCTGGTTAGGTACATAACCCTCTTTTCGATAGAACTATGAAAAGCCGCATCCTCAACCGCTTTCGCCAACTGCAAGGCCGGCAATTCTACTGAGATAGGGATTTCAGCATCAATCCCGTATAGTAATTGAAAAGGAGACATCCCTATGGCTCGCTTTGGAGTGATCCGATCAGCCCACAACACATCATACAATGCTTTGTGCCATGTCCTCTAATTTTCATCCACTAGTTTCCTGATTATGGTAACCATGTTCTTGTTGTTGGATTCGACTTGCCCATTACCCTGGGGATAATAATCAGATGAGTGAGCCAGAGTGATGCTGAATCCATAGCAAAACTCAGTTAACTCATGCGATGAAAAATTAGAGGCATTATCAGCTACGATCTTATGAGGCACACCGAATCTGACGATTATATTCTCTTTAAGGAATTTGCAAACAGCTTCAGAAGTTGCTTGCTTGATTGGTGCGGCTTCTACCCACTTGGTAAAGTAGTCTGTAGCAGTCAACACATAACTATGTCCAGCACTAGAAGCAGGATTCAATGTTCCGATGAAATCAATCCCCCATTGGCGAAAAGGTTCTTCAATCACCACAGGCTTCAGAGGAAGAGCTGCTAGCTTGGGGCGACCAACAAAATGTTGACAAGCCTCACACTTGGACACCCATTCTACTGAATCCCAGAAGAGAGTAGGCCAATAGTACCTGGCCCGTAGGATCTTATAAGCTGTCACAGAGGATGAAAAATGTCCTCCGCAAGCTAGACTATGAAAGGACTCCAATAACTTTTCCTGTTGTGATTTATCAACACAACGCAGGAAAACACCATCTATACCTCTCTTGTATATTGCATTATTCCACAAAAGGTATTTTGCAGATCTCAACTTGACGGTCCTCTTCTCCTTTTGATTTAAATGCGGAGGGCATTCACCATAAGTTAGGAAGAAAGCAATGTTCGGGTAACAAAAATCACCATGGGCAGCTCTGAAGAGGTTTCTTGAGTCTTTTCATACTCTGCTTCGGCATGATTTTCTGCAATTAATTGGCACAGGCCCCTTCCTCGTACCAACTTGGTAGGCCTGATGTCTAAATCGTACTCCTGAACTTTAGCTATCCAGGTACCTCGTTGACTTCCCAGCTCTTGTTGAGTCAGAATGGATTTAACAGCAGTATCAGGAACGAGAACGCGAGTATGGGAATTCAGCACATAGTACCTGAAATGCTTCACCGCTCGCACCACCGCATAAGCATGTTTTTCAATCTGCGACATCTTCAATTCATGCTCCTTCAACGGACAAGCTCATGAATGTGATGGGAGCTTCAATGCCTTCCCCATTTTCCTGCATCAGGATGGCTGACACTGTGTGAGCAGAAGCATAGCTATACATGATGAAATCTTTCTTGAAGTCTGGACATACTAAGATAGGAGCGGAAGCAACTGCCCTTTTGATTTCTTCAAATGAAAGCTTCCCTTCTGCACTCCATCTGAATGGGACTTTGCCTTTCATCATTCCAAGGATATCCTTGGTTTTGTCAGCGAAATCAGGTACAAATCTTCTCAAGAAATTAACTTTTCCGAAGAAAGAATGAACTCCGGTTTTACTTGTGGGTAAGGTAAGACTCTGAATGGCCTTTACCCTCTCTGGGTCAATTTTAGTTCCTTCTTTAGTCACAATATGACCCAGCAGCTTTCCTTCGGTCACCCCGAACATGGACTTCTTAGGATTCAATGAAATCCCGTGACGTCTGCATCTCAAAAGTACTTGTTCTAAATGACCATAATGATCACTCCGTTTTTTAGAGAAAACGGTCAAGTCATCCAAATACACAACTATGACCTTGCCCATTAGATCTCTGAATGCCAAGTCCATAGCTCTCTGAAAAGTGGCTCCGGCGTTGATCAAGCCGAAAGGCATCCTCCTGTAAGCAAAAGTACCCCATGGGGTCGTGAAGGCCGTCTTGTGTTGATCCTCTGTGGTTACCTTGACTTGATTATACCCTGAGAATCCGTCGAGCATGGATAACATTTCTGATCCAGTAACAGTTTGTAATACCTGGTCCATGATAGGCAAGGGATAGTTATCCTTGAGCGAGGACTGATTCAAGTTCCGGAAGTCAACACAAATCCGGATCTCGCCATTCTTCTTCCTGACAGGAACAATGTTTGCAATCCAAGTGGAGTGATGGATTGGGAAAATAATTCTGGCATCTAACATCTTCTGAATCTCTGCCAGGATAGTTCCTGAGATCTTGGGATTGTAATGCCTTTGCTTTTGTCTGTACGGCTTCACATCAGGTTTCAAAGGGATACTGTGCTGTACATCTTTGGGCTTGAAGGATTTCAAATCCGCATAAGACCAGGCCATCACATCGATGTATTTCTTCAAAAGCGAAGTGAATCTCACCTTCTCTTCGGGAGAACAACATTTCCCAACATTCACCATCCGAGGTTGATCAAACGAACCTAGATTGATTTGATCTACTTCAGAGGAAGAAGCTCCTTCGACTTGCCTTTTATTTTGGATAAAACGATCATGCTTATCAAACAAGCCCTCCAAAGAAACCAAACCTTTGGGTATCTTGTTGCCTTTCAGCTGGATATATTCTCCATCAACCTCCTGATATGGATCTGAAATAGTTTCACGGAAGGCTGATTCTGAACCTTCAAAATATAACTCACTGAAATTGTCAGCCTTTTCTAGAAAAGCCAACACCTGTCGATCATCATTGAACACTTGCCAATGAGTTGCATTATCTGGGATACTGGGGCGATATACAATCTCAATAGAGTATGTATCTTGCTTGAACTGAGGATGAGGAAGAAGAAGAGATGCAGATACGGCCAAAGAATCAGCCTTGTCATTATAATCTCTTAAAACTGCCTTAATAGAAAATGCATCAAAGCATTCTATACTATCCCAAACTTTATTTCGGTAATGTTTCAACCAATCATTTTTCACCTGATATATACCCCTGACCTGATTGACAATCAGTTCTGCATCTCCCTGAACCTTGAGATTTCGGATTCCCTTCTGTCTGGCCAATTCTAATCCTAATAACAAGGCTTCATATTCGGCCGTGTTATTAGTATTATCAAATTGCAACTTGTAAGCTGATGGGAAAATCTCGGAGCTAGGAGATATAAGGACAACACCAGCCCCTGATCCAGAGGCTGAGCAGCTACCATCAAATTCGAGTGTCCAAATAGCATTGGGATCTTCTTCTTCAACATCTACGATGGGTATCTCTGAAGTCATGAAGTAATTTCCAAAGCTAGCATCTTCGAAAAGAATCTGAGCTTTTGGATCATCTGATTTGGTCACCAAATACCTTGCCTGTGGTTCAGGATGAAGAACCTGATGAACCCCATTGACCGGGATCTTAGCTTTGGTCCAATCCATGTCAATCTCTCCTCCGACGTCTTTACAAAATCCTCTACCCAAGAGGATACCGTAAGCTGCAGGAATGTCAGCAACCAGAATAGTCATTTTCACTCTCTTCTCAGGGAAGGCAACAAATGCAAACTGTGCATCTTTGATTTGACCTATCAAAGGGACTTGTTTAGTTTCCATAGAATAGCACCGTCCATATGACTTAGTCAAAGTAAGTCCGAGGGCATGGGCCACTTTTGCGGGCATAACATTATCAGAGGCCCCTGAGTCAATGATGCAATTGCTGAGTTTAAACCCATTTATAAGTAGAGACAAATAAAATGGTTCAATCTTTCTTGAGGAAGAAGCAGAGGTCAGATTATTCTGTGGTGGAAGTTGAACAGGATTTGGAAGGAGACCTTTGGAAGGTGATGGAACGGCCGCTTTACTCCTAATGAACTTGGCCAGCTTTTCAAACTGTTCAGGATTCGACTGAAGGTATTCTTCTGACATTTGAATTTTGGTTCTCTTTGCATGATCAATAATGTCAAAAGCAGTATAAGAAGGAATGATGGTAGGCTCAGATCTAATTACATGAGCTTGTGCTGAGGCACTGATCTTAGGAGAAGGAGAATAAGGAGCAGCTACCTTTTTGGTAACCTCTCTTTCAGTTTGCGCCGAAATAGGGGTACCCCTCTTAACTATGGATATGGGAGGATCCTTATTCTTCTCCTTAGTGTTTTCGAGAGGTTTTCTGGGATTCTGAGATTGGGACCGAGTGAAGACAGCGAATGATTGACCATCTGGCGCACATTCATCTTCATCGTATTCCAAATACCCAATGCTGGAGTCGCCAGCTGATTCATCATAAGACTCATCAGCATATCCTGAAGCTTCGAAAGCCTCATGGGATTCTTGTTCTTCTGGTTCATCTTCTTCATCAAGTATTTCCACTGCTGCATTGATGGGAGGAGCTTCAATTGCTAGTCTCGGTTGAGCAGGAGTTAACCGTGACCTATCTCTGGCAGGTGCACCATTGTTGTTATTGAAATTTTGCCTAGGTATATCCCGATACGGAACATTGCTCACCTGCTGGGACATTTTCTTCTTTAAAGCAATCAAATCATTAGCCATTTTTTGAAACATAGGATCTGTGTTACCTTGAGAAGAACCTTGATTTTTGAGTTTGGGTATGTCTTTCTTGATCCTTCCCCAAGATAAGATCATCCTCTATTTCAGTAGCTGTTGACTGAGCAGTAGCCAAATCTGGGATAACCGACCTTCTTAATAAAAAGCTTATATCAGGAGGTTGAGCATTGATGAAGAAGCATTTTTGGTTTTCCAGAGTAGGTACAGCTATTTCTGGAATCTTCCGGATCAGCTTGTTGAACTTTGCCATGAATTCCCGCATAGGTTCATGCGATTCCTTCTTCATATGCGTGAGCTGAGCTAACAATGCATGGGAATCTTCGGCTGGTTTGAAACGTGCTTCGAACTTAGTCCGCATGGTAGCCCAGTTTGGGATGCATGCATTCGGGAGGTGATAAAACCATTCGGCTGCTACACCCTGCAACGTTTCAACGAAGAGTCAGACGGAGACATCTTCGTGGGCTACTCCGAGAACACCGCATGCAACAAAGAAAGATGCTATGTGCTCGTCAGGATGCTGCTTCCCATCTCCATTGAACTTGGGAATATTTTTACGAGATCCACGTGGTAACTCATTCAATGGAGGAGTCAAGGAAAGAGGACCAATAATTGCACCCCAAGGCACAGGTTGAACCGCCATCCTTCTGAAAAGAGTGCGTACAGGGATCTGAGTATCAGATAAGAGTAGTGCACGACAAGTTGCAGATGCTTCCCCTTCTACAGGGATCCGGTTTCTCCGAACAGGTGAAGAACTTCTGGTTCGGTTAGAGACAATGCTGTTGGGAGAAAGACTGAAATTGTGCTGTTGCAGTAACTCGAAGAGTGGATCAATTTCACCTTGAGCTCGGCGGGACCGAGTAAAGATCTTCCTGGCCAGCTTGAACTGAAAGGAGATCTTGTTGAAAAATAAGGCAAATACGGAGTCGCCAAACACCGAGAGGATAAGCTTTATACTATAGATCCGTAGTTCCCCAGCGGAGTCGCCAAAAACTGTTGGTTGGATATTTTGTCAAACCAAAATATGAGGTTCAACCACAGTACATGGGATTAAATCCCTCCTCAAAGATAGGTGAGGCTGCCTGTTTATTTCTAATCTAAAACACGGTAAACAATATATACAGTATTCACACTAATCTAACCATTGGGGGTTGGAATGAAATCCCGAAATCCACATTCATAAATTCAAGGGTATTTCTTTCGTAAATAAACTGGGTCAGAAACTGTTACAATGAAAGAAGCGGCAATAGAAAGGAAATGGGAGAAACGTATTTTCTTTCGAGTAAACACAGAGCACGAAATAATCATACGAGTTTTAGATCACAAATATAATGTCCGAAATAATCAGAAACACTAAGATGCTATGCAAAGAATAGCTTAAGATCATGAACATAAGAACACTGTCTTAAGTAAGATATATTCCACAACACAAAGTCTGTAAAACGATATCAATTCCTATTCTTCAAAATGATTGAATGAAAACACAAAGTTTTTCTTCTTTCCAATAGCCCCTAAATATTCCAAAAAATCTCGACCCTTTTGGAATGCACAGCATCCCTTATTTATAACAAAAGAAGTAGAGATAAAATAGGGCAGATCCTAAAAATGAGCGCTTCAACAAGAGTTCTGTTTTGCATGATTCTCACGCAGGAGATCAAGTCAAAACATGATTTAAAAATGTGACGAAACAGAAATGAAAAAGACATGTCGATTTCAAGATTGAAATGACATGAAACACTGGGACTTAATCTAAATCATCATCTTTTGCTCCTTCCTCTTTTTCTTCCTCCTACTGAGACTGTTTGCTCTGAAATTCCTGGAACTTTCGAATTATGCCTTGCATTTCGTTCTCATCAGGTGCAGTGGAATGATCATTCCAAATTTCACAGGTTTCATGAACATCGCTGGCAGTGCCGGGAAGCTTTTTCAATCCTTTGCTGAGTTTTCTTAAGGCCTCCAAAGAATGCTCAATCTTTACCAACCGGTCCATCTTTTCAAGATCAAATCCGAGCATTGATTCATGCTGAACAGACTCTTGGAATTGTTTGAAGAGATCATCCGCTGATAGTATACCTGAATTTCCTACTGACACCTTTGAACAAATCTTCAGCAACTCTTCTTCTAAATCACTTTTCCCATCAATCAGTTTATCCCTTGATTCTCTCAACTTAGCGCAGGCTTCGTTGAGAATCTTCACCCTGAATCTGATGGCCTTGGTCAGCTGGAAATGCTTATCTGTATGAGGGAGAATACCTTCTTCAACCAAGAGATGTGTTGGTATTTGCTTTAACACTTGGAGAGCTTCATAAGTCAAATCAAGCTGTCCAATTTCTTGAGAAATCTCCTCATCCATCTTTTCTCCATCTTTCTGAATGTCTCCCACAGATTGATGAACTTTCACAACACCTTGTATTAATTCCTTCCCCTGTTGGAGCAACCTTTGGACCCATTCATCAACCACCCTTCCTTGTTTAGCAATCTTCTCAATTGTAGGTACTGATGAGAAATCGAATCCGACAGGAACAGAAGAAGGTGGTATGGATTCAAGGGGTTTTGAGAATTTAATCAAAACCTCTGTCAATTTCTCCACTTTTCTCTTAAGTTCATCTCTGCTGTCCTTTGTTTCTTTCAACTTTTGGCACAGGACGTTTATGGAATCCTTTGCATCTTGTTGCGCCCCTTCTGCTGTTACTTTCCCTAGAGCCACCCTGGTTACCTGATAATAAGAAGCTGTTATATCCTCTCTAGTTTTGTCAACCGAAGGAGTGGCAATATCTGCAAACTTATCTCCTGAAGCATCCACCAAAACCCTCGAAACTATTTAGGGTTTCTTGGCTGATTTCGCAGAAGAAGCCTTGAGTGAGCTGAAATCAAAGGCTGGTAGGGGTGCCATCACTTTCCTCTTCCTCGGAGTTTTCTCAAGTAACCATTGTGGCGTATCAGAGGAAACTACCCCCGTCGTAGTAATTGGTATTCTACTCTCAAGAGGGGAAGATTCTACCATTGGAGGAGGAACAGTTGTTAATATGGTAGTAGATTCAATGAATAGAGGCACAGGTTGTGGGGGAGTGTTGGTGATCACTTGGGTTCCAGCAGAGAGGGGTGAGAGCTCAGAGAAAATACTGGCCATGGTTGCAGAAGTAGATGGAGAATGAGGAGGTAGAAGTGGCTGTGAGGGAGGTGGTGCAGATTCAGACTCCAAAGCCTTGAATGCAAGAGATAAGGTCTCTCCAGTTGAGCAATCAGCAAATGGTGAAGACAGAAGCTGGCTTCCTCCTTCTTCCAAATTAATTTCTCCTATTTCTGGTGGTGTTGGTGATTCTGGCACATTCACCGTTTCTACAGGAGAGACAATTGAAGAGATTTCTCTTTCTTTCCTCTTTTTGACAATCTTGACCTTTATAGGCGCCTTAGAAGACTTTCTGTCCTTTTCCTTTTTGGAGGGCCCCGCCTCTAAAACATCCAACTTTGAAAACTTATCATCTTTAAAATTCATTCACCAAGAGGAGAGCCATACTTTGGTGTGAGCAAGAATTAGAGCCGACCTATCTGTAATAGAGGCTTTTTCGCTGGCTGACCAATCAATAGGTGGGAAAACATATTGATCCTCCTTTAGTCCATCATAGGAAAGATCCAAAACACTTTCATTGTCACCTGTACCCTCTGGTAAATCAGCAAGCTCCAGTGTTTGAATCTCAGTAATAGTTAATCTGCTATGATCCTTTCTACGAATAGCAACCTCATTACGCAGATCCACCCAAATATCCTCTATATTTGGTCTGTGCAAATGCTGGGTTCCATATGCCCTGAGCACTCCTCGGATATCAAAACCATCTCGAGGCTTCATATGCTTCTTTAATTTGTCCTGAAGTTCATGGACAACATTTTTGGCCTTTACTACCGTCGAGCAAGTGTATCTCCCAATAGAAATCGGGAAGGATACAGCAGCCTTATGTTTGCTCTGTTGGAATTTATGGAAATCCAACAACTGTCTAACCAATTCTATCAATATCAATCTGTCACCTGGATATCGGGGCAAGCGAAAAGGTTCCCCCGAGTACATGACTGTTCGAAGATATGTAAACTTCTTGAATTGCAAGAAGATACACCCCCATTTAGAAACTTCTGCCCAAGCCTCATCTGAGACTCTTGTCTTCTTCAGCTCAGGATTTATCCTGCAGATATTCTCATAAAAGAAGGCATCATTTACCCTTCTGAAATGCTCTTTAGACCCCTTTTTGGTCAATTGAGGGAAATATTTATAAACCGGGTTCGCTGTTCTGCTTCCCTTAGTATCCAGCCCGGGATAGTTCCTCATCCCGGCTGCGGCGTATGCGACATATGAAAACATATAAAACTTCCCAGTTGACAAGACCGTTGTCATTTGGGAATCAATCTCATTGCTGATGAGAGTACCCCAGTCAATTCCTTGCTGATTTTTCTTGATGGTGACCATAAATTGATACATCCATCCATGAAATACATTCGATTCGGGCAACCCGAAAACCCGACTCAGCAGGGTGATAATATCATTGATTTCTTGGATGAAATCACTCCTGGGGATAGTCCTTGGAAATCTAGAGACTGCTGGTTTGGCCTTGATCAGGAACTTTTTGTTTACATCCTTGATGCAGTCTTCTTGATTGCTGTCCCAGGCCTTCTGAGCCGACTTGATTTCCAACTCCCGATATTGTTCAAAATTAGGCAATTTTAAAAAATCATCAAATAACCTCCATCCAATTTGATGACTACCTCACCATCATGACTCCTCACAGAACGAGAAGCCGAGTGATAACTGGATGCGCAAGCCAAAATGAATTCCAGACATTGGGCAGACATGGGAAAACCCGCTGCGAGAGGCAAGCCACTGTCAGCTATAGCTTTCGTCCATGGAGTTGGGGAGGAACTCCTCACCCTACTCCAGAAGTCTTCCATGTCTATATTTCCAAGTTCTGTGTCTCGGATATCATAGTTATAATCAATGTATGATGGAGATTCCGGCTTCTTGAATTTGTATTTCATTTTGCCAGAATTTTTGGCCTTTTCCTGAGATGGACCAGGGTCCGACATGAAGAACGTTGCAGGAGGAAAGGTTCGAAACTCAGGAGGTGTTGGCCATACTGAAAATCCTGATCTACCGAATATGCCGGAACTTCTGAAAAAACCCGACACACTTGATACTGTCGGAACTTTGGGAAAGTCCGACACAAAGAACGTTGATGTCGGATACGGAAGAAACCCCGACACCTGTTGTGGATGTCGGAACTGGAAGAAAACCTGACACTTCAATATACTTCGAAACTTTGAGAAATCCCGACGTGCCAATCTGTCAATACACTTTGGGTCTCTGGCTCTGCAAAACAATCTTCAAAACCCAAGAAGAAAAATAGGGTTTTTTTGTTGAATTCCAAAACATGTAATCTCCTTCTTTTTTATTATTCATGTTCCATGCATATAATAGAACTTGGAAGAAACAACACCAAGGGATAGTCTCAAAAGAGATAAACCCTAGAACCTAAAACCCTTCCCAAAACAACGCAGAAAGATGAAGAATAAAAATCATTCTCAACCCAGCAAGAAATTAGCAAGACACCATGCGCAATCGATCCATAAAAACCAAGAACAAAGAAGGAAAAGAGAAATACCTTCAATTGGAGAAATGGAAAACCGAAAACAGGTAATTCAATCGGGCAAAGCGAGCTTTCCGGTTTCAAAATCGGAAGAGCATGCGAAAAATCCACGAATTAAAAATAACTCCGGTAATAATGACGTGGAAATCCACGTATTTATAAGAAAATTAGCAATTAATACACTTGGGCTCGGCACGTGCCAATTTACCGACAACTCGGCATGAATGCCATGTCATCATGTTTGAAAGGTCCGAAAACCCGACACGAGGGGACTTAGTGCAATTCGGGTTTCGGGTATCGGAAAGCATGAGGCAAAAAACATGAGGTGTTTAGATGTTACATGGCTCCAAAAACCCGACACAAAGGACTAAGCGGAACTCGGGTATCGGAAAGCATGAGGTGTAAAACATGTTTTAGGTAAGGCATGTTCCGATGCACCGGAGGTCCGAAAACCCGATTTTCACAATATGAGGCGGGTTTCGGGTTTCGGAAGACATGAGACATAAAGCATGTTCAAAACTTATGTCGAGCTGTTGGTAAAACCCGAAAACCCGAAATTCTCTAAAAGAGGCCATAATGCAAAATCAACTTCAAAAATTTCGTATAGGTTATCTAATCATTTTTTCGTAAACTCAAAATGGAGATAACAAAGTAATCCCCTAGATAAGAATGTCTGAATAGTTCTTTCATCTCTAGGTCGTTTGAAATGATAGTTGGGCCTTCCTGTTATTTTTGGTGATAAAGATAGGTTTGAAACCAGGAGATCTTGTTGCACATTGTATTCTCCACAACCATATTCCAAAATTTTCATCTCCCATGAATCAAAGGGAGAGGTATATGTATAAGCCTCATGAGCGCAAGAACTTAGGGATTCTAAATCTACGCGTGATTCGATAACTTCTTATTGAAGGGGAATAAATATATCCACAGAAGGACATGTATATATAACCCTACGTGTAAAGCTGTTGAGAGATTTGTAGTGAGAGAAGGGTTCTGGATCTCCTTGAATGGTAATAGTGTGTCCTTCATGTTTTAACTTGATGCATTGATGGAATGTTGGTAGTATGTCTTGCATGGTATGAATCCATGGTCAACCAAGAAACATATTATAAGGAAGTTCCAAATCTAATATGTGAAACTTCACGTGGTGACAAGTTGGTCCTAATTCCATCAGAAATGTGATTGTTCCAGCTGATTCCCGCTCCATATTATCGTAAGCATCTATGGTAACAATAGGGGAATCTAGATCTTCTTCTGTGTGTCCCAACTGTTTGATTAGTTTTAAGGTGCATATATTCAATCCCGACCCGTTGTCCACAAGCACCCGTTTTATCTTCCAGAGGGTAACAAATACCTCTATATACATTGAAATATTATGTGCATGATCTTCATTGGGGATTTCCTTGTGTTTAAACGAGATGTGTTCACTTGGTGATATATTTTCCACAACTTGTAAATGTGAAGGGTCTACTTCCATTGGCACTCCTGACCCCTGGAGAGTTTTGTATATGATTTATTTATGTGCGTTTGATATATTAAGAAGATCTAAGATTGAAATATTAGTAGATGTCTTCTCAAGTTGCTCTAGGATATTATACTGACCATTCTGAGGGGTAAAAAGAGGAGGTTCTGAGATCGTGAGATGAGTGCACATTGTTATCACAGGGAAATATTTTTCCTTGATCCAAATGGTATTCACATGTTTTTTAGAAGAGCAAACACATCCAATAAGTGAGTCATAATGATTGTTGTTACTTTTGGTATATATATAGTTTGCAAATTTGTAGCTT
This sequence comes from Taxus chinensis, assembly GCA_019776745.2. Classification (NCBI taxonomy): domain Eukaryota; kingdom Viridiplantae; phylum Streptophyta; class Pinopsida; order Cupressales; family Taxaceae; genus Taxus; species Taxus chinensis. The sequence goes on along the minus strand of CM034156.1, from coordinate 435,587,145 downwards.
TGGCATGACTCTCCCTAATCTAAATTCTTCTCATTAGGCTTACCATGCTTAGGTAATGGTTCTTTGAATATCCCCATCTTTTCATTTGGTGTTTGAATTTTATCTAGTGCATCAAATTCTATCTCTTCATTTTTGATAAGATCTTGGATGTAGTGACAAAGTCTTAGGCACTTCTGTATCTTGTGTCCCTTTACATGATGAAAATCACAATATTCGTGCTCTTTATACCATGATGTTTTAGGAGCATTGTCATCAAAGGGTTGCGTTGCTAGATAAGTCACCATGTGGACCGCATGCAATTGTTTCAAGATTGTAGATAAAGAATCGTTAAGAGGAGTGAACATTTTATGTTTAGGTGGTGGTTGAATAGGTCCTTTGGTCAGTTTAAAAAGTTGATCCACTTGAATTGTTTGTACCCATTTGGAATCAATGATCCCGTTTCCCACTACGTTCTTTTTTTGTTGAAGATATTTGGTTTTTCTACTGGTTTGGAATTTTGATTATCTTTGGAATATGATTTGATTGTTCTCTTTGCAACAAGGGAATTTTCTATTTGTATACCCTTTTAAATAAGCTCTTCAAATGTATGGACACAATGCATTTGTAAATGGAAAGAAATGTCCAGATTTAGATTGGGTATAAATATGCTCACAAGATATTTTTTGGGAAATGTGCAAGGGAAGTGGCTGGCTATCCCCTGCCATCTTTGTAAGAAGCTCACAAATGTTTCATTAGGAATATTTTTAGTATTACACAAGTATTCCATAGTTATGTCACTTTTTATGTTGTATGAGAAATGTCAAATGAACCTCTCTACCAATTTGGGCCATGTGAATACGGATCCACGAGGTATGTGAGTAAACCATTCTAAGGCTTGGCCTCCCAGGATTTTTGGAAATAGCCATATGAGGCAATTTTTGCTATATGCCACTTCTTGGCATGCCATGTAGAAATATTTCACATGATCGTGTGGGTCTCCTTTCCATCTATATTTGTCAAACTTTGGCATGTTAAATTTATTGGGAACAGGTTGAAGAAAGATAGTTTTACCAAATGGATGGGGACACAATTCTTCATATTGATATCTCTTACTATGTCCTCCACTATTTTCTTGAATGCTTACAAGTGTTGCTTTCATGGATTACAATTCATGTGAAAGAATTTGGTCCTTCGTAGGAGAAGGTGGCATGTATACATGACTGTTCTTTGATGTTTCACCTTATTGGTTTTCTATGTGAAGTTCACTACTTTTGACCTTAGGCTTCTCCTTATGTACATTTTTGTTTGTTTCCTTCTATACATGAGATGTCAATAAGGCTAATTATCGATTAAGGTTTTGGATTTGTTGTTGAATACTAACTTCTTCTTCATTAGGTTCTTCTTCATCTTCATCATGTGGGTTTTTTTCCATTTTTCCATGTTCTATTCTAACTCTACGTGGTATCATGATGAATGACATTTTATAACCCACCATGTTGTCATTTCTTGCATTGGATTTGGAAGCGTGTCCATGTGTTAGGATGTCTTCCATGTTGATGAGAGGTTTTTCTTCCTCATTGGCTTTGTTTGTAGGTGGAATTATCTCATGTTCTGTAGGCATCCTAGCTCCTAATTCCACTACTCTTGCTAACACCCAATATTTTTTTATGAAAAATAATTCATCTAATAGGGCGGGCTAAAAATCAAATTCCGCATGTGGTGATCCTATTTCATCGCCACTATGATCTATCATTTATTGTGTTTCTTTTTCTATAGAGAAAAGAGGTCTCAAGTTATGAATAATAAGGGGATTTGACCCTTGTTTGGTCGATGTTTCACATGCTTCTTTTGTTTCAATTACTTGTTTTCTAGCTCCCAGTCTTGTTTTGGGGGCCATGATGTATGAGATCTTCACTAAGTCATTTTAAATTTTGTTCAAGAGGTATTAATAAAACCTAAGTGAGATTCTACAAATGTCAAAGAATGTCAATAGATCAAAGTATAATGAATGTCAAAGGATCAATGTGACAAAGTGATTGTTCTAAATGAATAATTCAATAGTGACAAACAAGATATAATCACACAATGTTTAGTTCTAGACCAATCAATCAAATGATGCACTTCTTAAGTATGTTTCCAAATGGTAGTTGGTGTTTCAATATGATTAACAAAATGTTACCATTTATGTCAAGTTCAAAGAAATCAACAAGGTGTAAGTAATAACAAGAAGTTAATGCAATCCCCAAATAAAGTATACTAAAAGTGAGCTTGAATCCAATCAAGACCTATATCCCAAAAAGTGGTAGTTACGATTGTGAACAACACAACAATACCACCAAGATATGTTAACCAAACTTTGCGAAAAATTAAGGTATGAATATCAAGATGATATTAATATAATGTGCACAAATGGTAACACTCAACACTTTTCAAAATCAAAGTAGTAATTGAAATCAAAATAGGGCTGGATTATACCAATGAATTGTTAAAGTGTGTATAACATAACATCACAATACAAATATTTAGGCCAAGTTTACAAGAAACAAGACGTAAATACCAAAATTGTAGTGATATGATATAAATAAAATAAAATTTCAAAGGAGAATCAAAGTGATGAATCAAGCCTAACTATGATGACGATCTTGGCTTGGGTATCAATATCAAAAAGGCTACCAATGATACGAAAACATCTCCACACACTTTAGATGTTTAACAACTCATCCAAAAACATGGATGAACGTAAACAAACACAAAAGTGGCGAATACAATCAATCAACAACACAAGGGTAGTCACTCTTCTTCTAATCAACAAAGTGTCAAAATAAAGTGAAGGAAGTAAATCAATTGGGGGTGAAAAATGTTGGCCTCACTTCGGTAGAGTTTCTCCTCGCCTTAGGGCAAGTGAAAAAATAAGAAAAAGTAACGCTTCACATGTTTTGTGATGAATAATGGCTCTAAACTCAAATTGGTTTTGAAATGGTCAAAGTTGGCTCTTGGTCAAATATAGCTTCCTAGGTGGTTCACTCAACTAGGTGTCAAAATTTATCTAAGAGCAAACTTGGTTTGTCAAGGTTTCCCAAGGATTATGCTGAATTTACTTTACCCCCTTCAAGAACAGTGGGTAATAGATGTGACCATCGTGTAGTCTCATTGGGGTCGCAATACAGAAAAATTTGATGCTAAATCTCATGTGTATACTAGTCAAGTAGGTGTGCAAAGCAATTCCTGTTTTGTCTACAAGGTTCCCTCTTGTGTGGACTACTTTGGGGCTCCTTGGATAACCCCCATTGGTGTAGCTTAAGGATTATGCTAAAGGGGTTTTGTCCTATTTTTAAGCGGATGGGGTGTACTCTTATTCGAACTAGAAAATCAAGTGTTTTTAATGTGGTGTGTTTTTTTATCTTTTATACTTAATTTGGTTTAGTCATTTTCCATTTGGTAACCTGCAACACACATGTAGTTAGAAAAGTTTATTTCAAACTCTTTTCTTTGACAAGCGTTTTTAGGTCTTACACTCAAGAGTTAGTAGTTCTCCATGTGAATGACATTATTTAAAAGAGGATTAAGGGTTGATTTTAATTCTCAAGATCATCCAAGGATGCAAGAGAAGAGCATACACAACAAATAATCAACTAAAAAGTAAAGGAAATATCTGCAATTAATGAACCATACAAAAATCTTGATAAATATTCATTCCCTTCAACCAAAAATGAAAGATGAAGTTTCCAATTAAAAAAAATTAGAAAATGAAGACTAAAGTTGTTTTTGATTCTCAAGATCACCCTAAGGTGCAAGATAAGAGCATACATAAAATTTAGCCCAACTAGATAGAAATGGAAAACTTCAAATCAAAGGACCATATAAAAATGCTTTGTAAAAGGTTCATTCCCTTAAGAAAAATGAATGATCAAATTTCCAAGTTAATTTAAATGTTAAAAAGATAGAGTTAAAAATTGATTTTGATTCTTAATATCACCAAAAGGTGAAAGAGAAGAGCATACATAAGATTTGGTCTAAATCAAGTAAAGCATGGAAATACAACATTCATCAAAACATTAGACATGTTAGAAAATGACCAGTTTAATAATAAAGGGAAAACCTACAATTTATATAGGTATGAATCTAAAATTTATGGTTTCATTGCATATTTCACTTCAATACCTTTTCAACGCAAAAAAATAGAGTTATTTTGAGTTCAGGAGAAAAATTTATGACCTTCAGAAGATGGGTTACGCAAATGCTTTTATGCTCATGGGTATGCACTTAACATGTACTCAAAAAATGTGAAAAAACGTCTCTTAATGTGCAAAAAGTTAAAAAATTTCAACCAAGATTAAATTTCGACAATAACCCATCACATTAGTACATGAATAGAAAACTCAACGCTATCAAACATTAACATTGACGACAAAAAACTTAACATTTTCAAGAAATTGACAATACTAGCATGTAGAATAATGAAAGAGTACGCTCTAAAAGTGTAAACATGGAGAAATCTTGAAATTTTCTCAGCAAGATTCAATTTTGACAGCAACCCACCATATTAATATGTAAATATAATACTCAACACTATCAAACACTAACCTACATACTCAACAATTTAAGATTTTCAAGAAATTGACAAAACTAACATGTAGAATGTTGAAAAATGAAGCTCTAAACAAGAAAACATGGAGAAATATTGAAATTTTCCCATCAAGATTCAATTTTGATAGCACTTCACCTCTTTTATACCTACAAGGAAGACTCAACACATGTAAACTCAACAAAAGAAGTTAATAAAAACAAATTAGATCAACATGTGGAAAAGAGGGTTAGTAACCAAAATTGAAATATAACTACAAAAACTTGAAATTAAGTGCAAAGGATAATGAAGTAAGTCCCACCAAGCATGCCAAATTGGAATATGAATTAGTTAATAATGCAAAGGAAATCAAAGCTAACCCTTAATAGATTCAATACAATGCTAACTAGATCAATATACCATCATGCTTAGAGTTTAAGAAAAACTAATCTATTAACATATTTGCATTAAAACATGAAATGAAGATTCAAACTAACATGCTAAACAAATTAACCTAGATCTCTAATTGAATTCTAATGAAATAAACCTATTTAGATCCTTAGCAATCACAAGGGTTGATTGTATGCTTGAATCCAAGGTTTTCAAGAATGGAGTCTTGTCAATCCATGGCTACAAGACCATTTGACATATCTCTATATGTCTTCAAAAATTTGATGGATGAATGTAAGAAATGAAGATAGCTAGCTCCTCTAATGGAAGAATTCTTTAAGATGATAAAATGGCTATAGTATAGGCTCTATGCTCATTCAGGTGTAAGTAGAAAGGTTAGAGGAGGGTTCCTTTTATAACCCAATGGTTTGAAGAAGCTTTGCATCCTATGTATGTGGGGTAATAGCAAAACCAGGTTAGTTATGGATAAGCATTATTTAATAGTGGTTGATTTTATTTTAGGAGAGTTTAGTTTGTCCTCTAGTGACTCATGGGGATTGAGGGGGTTTATTAATTGACTAAAGTGCTTAATTAATAGGTGTGCAAGCTTATAGAAGATTTTTAGAGGAATAGTTAGTATGATTTATGTTATGAGAGGATTTTAATCAAATAAATGATGATTTATTGATTAAATAGAAGAGATAATTAATTAATTAATAATAATTAATTAATCTAGATAGAAATGGGAGTTTAATTAATTATAAATAAATAATTAATTTAGATAGAAAGGAGAGCTGATTAATGTAAGGTCATTAATTGATGTCGTTGTTTAATAGAAAAGTTAATTAACTAATGTAATGTAATTAATTAACAACGACAACAGAGAAAATGTGCAACATTAACGACATGTCGTCAATTTGCGGGAAAGGATATAATTAGCTCTATTTAAGTATTTAAATTGCTTGAGATAAATTATAGGTGTCTACACTTTAAAACCCTAGTCTCCAGCTACTCCTCCCCCACAGCTTGGTTATGAGAATCCTTACCAGTTTGCATTTTAGCCAAACACTCAGCCAAGGTACTATCATCCTCAAGCTCATCCCCTATTAAGCCAACCTCCTTATGAATAAGGGGTTTACCATTTTGAAAAAGGATTATTATCCCCTCATGAATGGGGGAATCCAACTTCCCATTATGAAAATTGTTTTACAGAAGAAAAGAGCGACATATATAGACACCCTAAAATTACACACCAGTTTTCACTTGTTCCCAATTCACTTCCTAATACACCTTGTTATCAACCCATTTGTGATTAATTAATTAAATTGATTAATTCATACACATTGTACCCTTTGGATTAATTAAACTAATCCCATATACCCTTAGTACTCATTTAGCTAGGTTAATTACCATTTATTAATTAAATGTTTAATTAATTGTGTACACATCCTAGTCAATTGCCAATTGGTCAACATCCACTTAAACTCGACTTGTTCCATATCATCATCCTAGTTAACTGCACTTCTAGAATCATAGAAAGGTGGGGGCAATTGAATTACATGTACAACCACATTTGCAGATGCAACCTTTTGCAATTGATTCCATTACTTGCCCCTAAATTCCCTGACACTACTTTAACGTCATCCAATGCTATTTTTAACATATGCATTCAACCGTATGTAACCAATTTATAACTACTTCTACCTCTATAAATTATAGGTTCACTCTCTTACAAATCCTCTTGAATCTTAAGTACAATAATTCTACTAAATTTCCAAGCCAAATTATCTGTGTCTGTAGCATTTGCAATCATAGTTGGAGAACATTAAAGAGCACCCAAATTCATTTTCAATGTTCCACAAAAAAAGTCTCCACAACCACTCACTTAAGGATTACAGGGAGGTTTGCATTGCATTTTGTTTGTCTTCCATTCTCAGGTAGTTTTTCACTGTTTACATTTTGGCTCACCCGGTGGGACTCGCATCCCATTTTCAAACTTTTCAATTTCCCTTTCACTTTTTCATGCAAATTTAATCTTTGATAAACATTTACTTGAGGTTTTTAATTGATTAGATTTGTTTGTGAAGAGTTTTTGCTATTTTTTTATGCTATTGTGTAGGTTTGGAAGAAAAAAAATAATTTTCCAGATAAATACCACAAAGAACATAATATATATTTACTGTGTTGTTTTTGGAAATTTTTGAGGGTAACAAAAAAATTTGTTTGCAGGTTTCCAGGTTTTGTCTTCTTGTAATTTTAGCTACTTGTTGTACTACCTACACACATAACAATAAAAACAATATAGTTAGATTTTTATTCAAAAAAAACAAAACAATCATATTTTTGTTAGCTTTTAAATTTTTCTAACTTTGATTTTTAGTTTTTAGAACCAAACAAAAAATGTAAAAGAAAATTTGAAAAAAAAACACAAACATTAATCTTAAACCCTATCCCCCTACTCCCCTACCTACTCTGGCTCAGCCAGCTCGACCGAGCCACATCCTCTCACCACACAGTCCCCACTGAATCCTACCCCACCCCGAGCACCATCCCCATCCCCCTATCCTCCCAACCTAACTTTCCGACCTTATCCCAACCTCAATCCAACCTCCCCACACCCCTGCTCGACCCCGCTTCCTAACTACCTAGCCTCAAAACCATAACGACCAAGCTTGAGCCCTCCCTCACTGTTTCCCCACCCCCACTGAATGAGCCCCTACCTGAATTACTCCATCTCCCCTATCCCGGATCCTGAGCCCTCTCTCCCACTTGATCCCTCTATGCCATGCCTAAGCTCACCCACCTCGCTGCACTCTCTCCACCCGAGCCATCCCTGGCTTGCTTCCTCCACGCCGTGCTGCCCTCCATTGCTTCAACCTGTACACACACAACACAAACTTACAATACATTAGGATTTTACGTTTATATTATATATTTTTATAGTTTAATGTTTAGGTTTAGTTTTTTTTCTTTATTTTTAATATATATTTATAAAATTAGGATTTTTTTTCTTTCTATTTCATTTCATTTCTTTTGTTTATAGTTTTCACTTTTGCTAGTAATTAATTTAAACATAAAGCTATTTTTCTTAGTTAATTATTACTTTGTTTTCTTTATTTAATTATTTCTTTCATTAATTATTTTAGGAAACATTTACTACAATATTAGGCCCATTGTCATTTACTTTTTGCTATTTTCGTGCAATTCGACTGATTGTGCCATTTTTTTTGTAGGGCGCATTTTCATTTTTCTTCTCTTCACCTTTACTCTCTCGAACTAACAGTTAAACTTACAAATTTAGTGTTACTGGATGTTTTGGTCCAATTTTCTCTTGCTTTATTTTTAGCCATTCTAGTACAATTTTAATCACATTGTCTCTTCACTAACATGCTATTTTTGCATGCTTCTCATTTATCATTTTCTTTTGTTTTTGTGACACTAACCATGAAACAATCACGTGTATGATCTTCCCTCACACTTTTTAAGTAATCTTGGGAGTTAGAAACGTGGTTATTTTTTTATAGGAATTAAGGTTTTACTTAATCAAATCCTATTTGCATGTATGCTCTTTCCTTGTGCTTTCTAAGAGATCTAGGAAATCAAAAACGTAAACTTGCTTTTGTTGTTTTGTCTTTTACCTCGTTCTGGAAAAATTTCTAATATTTACTTGCAGGGCCTGATCTCAAAAAGGTGGATAAAACACTAAAAAACTAATAACTATAGGTTTCCAAATGGTGTTCAACCAAACCACATTAAGATCAAAAGATAAAAAATACACCATATTCAAAACACTGTATTTGCAGGTTCGGTTAAGAGCTATGACTCGATTGCTTAACTAGAACATAACCCCCTTTTCATAAGCCTTAAGATATAAAAAAGGGGGTGGTTCTAGGAACCCCAATGTAGTCCACACCTTTAGGGAACTGGTGGATGAAACAGGAACCTTTTTATCCTACCTGACTAGTAAATCCTTGTGAGTTAGAGTCATGAATAACCTTAGTGGCAACCCTAGTGTGATTCATTCTGAGCAAGATATTTTCTTAGGGTTTCAAAGGGGGTAAAGTAAATCCATCATCTAGAAATAATGTCATGATCACTTGGAAATACTACTGACACCTAGTTGAGAGAGCCACCCAGGAAGCCAAAAATTTTCTAAGACAATATAAGGTAGAGGCCACAAACAAATAGTTACACCAAAACTTGTGCTTTCTATATTTTTAGTAGTGTTTCATACTCACTTTTTCCCAAAAATTCCTTGTTTGGGATCCATCTTTCAATTTTATCATCTTTTTTTTCCACAAAATTCTTGTTTGGATTTTTCTTTCATTCTCGTTCCATCTCTTTTCATCATCTTTCCTCTTCATCGTCAGTCATTCACTAAATTCCATTTTATTCTTGATTTTTACCCTTTTCCCAACTTTCATCTCTTTTCAGTATTTAAATATTTTCATCCTCGTTGCCTTCTCCATTTGATCTTCTTTCATTCATTTAGATTTCTCATTCACTTATTTGAGTCTTCCTCTTTCGCGATCATCAAATTCTTATATCTTTCATGTTCACCCCATTTTGATTTTCTCTCCCATTTCATTCAACACTTAAACATTTGGATTAAATTACCTAAATTTTAAGTTTCCATCTTATTTCCGACATCAAGTCTTGAGTTGCGGATATCCACGTCCTCGCTTAAGCACTTTCATCTTACGACTTGCATCTTGACAGTGTTGTGTTCCATTTTTTCACAACTCAATTTCATCACCACTTATCTTCATTCTCTTCTTGAATCCTTTAGTTTGAAATCATCATCGTTAAACTATATATGTTTTCTTTCTTCACATCTCTAACTTGACAAAATATTTGTTGTGTTTTAGAAAATTCATCATACCTCCTTTTTCCAATGTTTACATTGTCGATATTTGAGTCTTATCCCTTCATTAGCCTCTTCCTTATTAACTAATTCTTGTTAAGGGTTGAGCACATCACATACGATTTGACTCATTTTTCATACCCTCTTCCCATCTAGCATTCACTTTGTTAGGTGGTAGAGTGCATTTGCAATAAATCTATCCTCGCTCCTCCACTCTAGCATTCACATTGTTAGAGGTTGAGCAAATTTGGAATTTTATCACTATAACTCTTCTCCATTCTAGCATTCACTTTGTTAGAGGACGAGAACCTTCACTACATTAAACCAATATTCCATCTTGGCATTCACTTTGTCAATGGTCAAGTTTATCAAATACTTTCATACGCTTCCATCTTGACATTCACATTGTTAAGGCTTGCCTCATTCATATCTTCCAAACTTCTTGCCCATCTTGAAATTCACTTTGTTAAGGGACAAGTTATTACCAAACTTAATCACGCACCTCTCAGCCATCATCACATTCACTTTGCTATGGGTTGAGTTATCTTTTGCATCTATATTTTTATCCCTCCCTCTTTTAAAAATGGTGGGAACATGAAACAAAGATTATAGACCTTTTAGAAGGGGTGAACGACATTGAAATACTTTTGGAAATTTTGATAGTGATAATGGCCAAAACTCTGAGGATGATTAGAATGACATCTCACTCAAAGAACAATCCCATGTCAAAAATATATTACTTATGAATAAAGGCCAATTTCTACTTTGTCTCCTTGAGATGGGAGAAAAATTACCCTTTGATTTTGATGAGGATAGTGCACAAAAATTACTTGACAAACCACCACCTAACAAGTGTGAACCTTTCATTTTGAAAAATAATGATGATGAGGCAGGCCGTAGTCACATGAAAAATGATGATCAAAATAATTCCACCTCGAACAACACCAAAGGTGATGAATCAAACAAAGACAAATCTGACGAAGGGAACAAAGGCCAATCAACTGATTCGACCACCAATCCCACTCAAGTCCTCATGAATCAAATTAACAACTTGGATAAGAAACTTGCTATCTTAAATTCCAAATTCTCTAATGAATCCCATAGCAATGAGGTGCCAAATAAAACTAGTGATGCTTCACTTAAAATTCATACCGAACACACCAAAGATAAGAACAAATCTATGAGAAATTGTTCCTTATATTTCTTGAAAAATAACTCATCATTTTCCTAAGAATGGAAAATGATGAACGAAACCATCTTAGGTATGCAACATCAACACAAAAAATTCAGCTTTGAAGAATTGTGTCCTTACCCCTTCGATAAGGACATTTTATGCGTCCCTTTTCCCAAATATTTTGAGAAACCCAAATTTGACAAATACAAGGGCAAGAATGATCCTAGAGATAATATCAAGGAGTTTTATATGGATTGCCAAGAGGTGGCCTATAGTGATGTCTTTTTAATGCATCTCTTTCCACGAAGTCTAAGAGCACAAGCTTTGGAATGGTTTCTACACCTCCCCAAGGGATCTATACAATATTTCACTGACCTCTTAGAGAAGTTTGTTAAATAATTCTCATTCAACCTAAACTTTGAAATTATAATGATGGGTTTTTGTAATACCAAACAACGGACAAATAAAACCTTTGCACAATTCCTACATAGATGGCGTGGGATTGCTATTCGTTTCCCATGATCTATGCCTGAGAGACATCTTGTGAGAATATTTGTACCTAATCTCAGCAGTGAGCTATCATTTCACATGCAAATGCATTACCTTAATACTTTTGAAGAAGTTATTGAAAATGGATTGCAGTTTGAAAAATCCCTTTTCACAAAATTTTTGATTAAACCCCATTCAAAAGATAATAGGAAACACAATAACCATCCTAATAGCTCTCACCAAGACAAATCTAAACTTGTTAACTGCAATTGTAATATGGTCAATGATGGTGTTACAGAAAACCACAATGTCCACAACATCCAAAACAATCAGACTAGACCAAACAACGGTAAACAACTTCTTGTTGTTTCTAGTAAAGAGGTTTCATCTTTTCCTGATTCTAAGAAATTTCATTTCACTCCTTTGGGAGAACCTCTATCCAATGTCCTTCAAAAACTTGTTAATGCAAACATGGTTACCTATCCCATCACCATACCTTGGGTTGAGGGAGAACCCAAGCCTACTTGGTATAAAGGTGATAATTATTGTGATTTTCATTGCATTGATGGTCACCCAACTAATTGATGATTTCACTTACGTCACTTTTTCCAAGACCTAATTGATAATGGAGATATCACTGTTTAATAGCCATCATAAAATAAAACACCCAATGACAATCTTAAGGTGTTCTCAAACCCATTTCCCAAACATGACGGTGAAAAAAAAATGTTGACAAAGGTCCCTCTACAAATAACACTTATTTCAGTTCAATTACCTCATTTATTAAGGAAGAACCATCTATAATGGTGAAAATTAAATTCAAACCTTTGATTAATTCTATGACCACATCATAAAGGAAGATATGGGTTCCCGTGGCAAACCAACCTTCTACGTCTTCTGTAGAACCTCAAACATCCAAACCAATAACTCTTTTGAATCAAAATTCAAAATCTAATGCCAAATCTCCCACTCCGGGTCAGTATGACTTCATCAAATAATTATCCGCCAAGTTAGTGCATATCTCTCTAATAGAACTATTAAAATATTTTCCTAGCTTTGAGGATTTTCTCACTCGTGCTCTAAATGAATCACGAGTTCCTCATACTCTCAATGTTAAACAATTTCAGGCTATGATTGCAAACCTTATGCCTGAAACTCCTATCCTATATTTTGGCCCTCAAGACATGTTGAACCCAAATCTGATTAACAATAATTCCTTGTACATTGAAGCCTACGTTATAGACCAGAAGGTCAAGAGAAATCTTATTGACAATGGAACAACTCTTAACACCTGCTCTATAAAAATGCTTCGTTGCCTTAGTCATACAACATATGACTTAGATGATAATATCATTGCCATTCATGGTTATGATAATACCAAGTGTTAGTCCTATGGTACCATCACTCTTCCCATATAAGTACACCCACATCTCCTTGACATTGTATGTCATGTAGTTGACGTAGATGTATGCAGAGAAAAAAACTACATTAATGAAAGATACATATGCAAACCTCCTTGTAATCCTTCAGTGCAAACCTCAGTAAGGTTGTGGAGACTTCATCTATGGAACCTTGAAAATGGATGTGGGTGCTCTTGAATATTCTCCAAATGTGAGTGCAAATTCTATAAACAAAGATACTTTGGAAAGCTTTAACTTGCAAATTGACAGAGTTTATTTGCAAACAATTTAGGAGGATTTGTACGAGAGTAAGCTGCAATTTATAGAAGCAAACGTGGTTGGAAGTTGGTTGAACATGGTTGAATGCACATGATAAAAATAGCATTGGAGGAAGTTACAGTGGTGTAGGGGAATTTAGGGGCAGTAATGGATTTAATTGTAGAATTTACATCCGGGAAGGTGGTTGTACATGCAATTCAATTACCCCCACCTTTCTAGGATTCTGGAAGTGTAGTTAACTAGGACAAGGATGTGGAGTACAAGTGGAGTCCAAGTAGTTATTGACTGAAATAGGTGGAATTAAATAAATAAATTTAATTAGTATTTAATTGTGAGGAGATAATTAACCATTTGAATAAATAAATGTTTAATTATATTAGCTAGAAGGTGTTAGGAATTAATTTAATTAATTCCAAGAGAATGGTATGATTAAATTAATTTAATTTTGAAGAGATAATTAACCATTTAAATAATTAAATGTTTAATTATATTAGCTAAGAGGGTGTAGGAATTAATTTAATTAATTCCAAAGGCATAATAGAATTAAATTATTTAATTCAAATGCGTAGGAATATAGCTTAGGTAATAGAATTAATTTTAATTAATTCTAAAGGGGAATATTTGAATGATGGAATTAATTTAATTAATTATAATTAGATAGAAGCGGGATAGAGTATGTATGTATTTTTAGGGTGTCTACATTTTTCCCCTCTTTAAAGTGCTATTGCAAAGTAATAGTGTTGTAAAGATAGTAGATGCATGCAGATTGACGAGCAGAATTTTTTTGAAGCATTGGGATGCCCCAACAAACAGAACAATAGAGGAATTCCCCCTCAAGTGGGTGGATGACGCAGCAAGGTGGTGGACAACCTCTTGATAGGAAGAAAGAAAGGGATTAAAACAAGGATGGGAAATGATTGGGTTTGTAGTATGAGCATTCTTTGGATAGTAATTTTTTCAGAGCAACCTGGTTTTTGTTGTTGCACAATAGAGTTGTCACCATGATCATAAAAGAATCAAGATGGTTAACCTAGATGCACGTAAAGAAACACACAAAAAAGAAAATATAAAAAGAAAACAAACGCAATATACAAAGTAGGTGCCGACACCATGGTTACAAAGGAACCAAGATGTAATCACACTACTTGTAAGTGGTCCAAAAAGAGTAAACATAAACAATGAAACACAAAGTCAAAAAAGAAGATAATCAGGTATGCCCCTAATGTGTGCCACACTGATGATTAAGTAGATACAAATGCTTCCAAGTGGGAATAGGATCAGACTGGAAGAGTGGAGTTAAAACGACTCCTTATGACACTCTTGCTGAATCCGTTATGTAAATGATCAAAGTTAAATTTTCCCTAGGTGAAGTTATATCACAAAGGAAAAACAATTTAGTGACCTACCCCAAGCAGAGTTAACATATCATGCAAAGGGAAGAAAGTGATAGTCGTAATATTTACATAATCAATAGGGTAATAGATAAAAGTATTATGTTTATCAAGATTGTATTGAGATGTTGAATGATTCACTTTAAGTGTTTTCTAATTGTAGGATTCTTGTGATAAGTGAATGTTTGTTCAATTTTTTTGTGATGATTTTTTGATTTTTTTTTGAAATATTTGTTTTTTTTTTGATTTTGCAAGTTTTGAAATACAAATGCAAACAAAAACGAAGACATTCCATGGCTTAAATAAACAAGGAGAAAATCACAACACGTGCTAATGACAAAAAAATATAAAAGAAGTAATAGAAAGAAACCCAATATGCACATGATAGAACCACACCAAAGTTATATGTGAACTAGGATGCAAATAAATTTCCTGTAATTGGTCCACAGTAAAGATAAAAAATGTAAAACACAATGAAAACCTGAAATAAAAAAACATCATCACAATGATAAAAAAATGCAACAGTATAACACAACGTGTAAAAACAATGTATAAAGACACTCTGAATGTGTTCGACATTTAAGAACTAGACAAATTTGAATGCCCCTAAGTGATAGCTTAACACACGAGAGGATTTGATCAGGGTGAAGAGTGTAGTGATAATTAGATACTCCAAAAGATACTCTTGTCAGGTCCCATTGAAGTTTGATCTGTATTGGTTTAAAATGTAAAATCCAAATGTGCCCCAAGTAAAGTTATATTGTAAAAGGGTAAATGATTTCCTCGAGCATAGATATACACCATGGGAAAGAAAGATGATTATGATCTGGAATGATCATGAGGAGTGCCATCAAATGGTGAAGTTGTTAAACTGTGTTATCCAATTGCTGAAAGTTTGTCAAACATGATCTGAATGTTTTGATTATGACAGTTTGAAACTATTTTTGTAGTTTTGGAAAATTTTATATTGTTTTTTGTGTTTTGAACAATTTTATATTGTTTTTTTGTGTTTTGAACAATTTTACATTTTTTTGTGAGACATTTTTTAGTTTTTATTTTTTTTGTATAGTACAACTTAGTAAAAAGGTACACTACTTGAAAGCAAGTGAAAATAATTAAAAGCATTCCATTCCATTGGCAGAAATGCAGATGATAAAATGATAGGTTGTTTCACTCTTCTTGTGGCTCCACACAACTAGGAAGATGTGAGGGCTCATCACCTTGAGCCAAAAAGGAAGTGAAAATGAGGTGAATATTGATATGGAAATGATGATAATGGATGCGAAGAAACAAGGTGTAATAATGATCCATATGATTAAAATGAAACTCATATCCAGTCAAGATTATCTGACCAATTACAAGATGATTCCACTTTATAGGTTTTGACTTGACTTAGATCCATTGATGGCCTACTGATTATAAAAATATGATTGAAGGAATTGGTGTCTCTCTTAACATGAGCAACTAAATCACTTCTTGGGATATTTTTGATTAAACACTTTGATTCAGATTTCATATATATGATTTATTGATATTTGTGAAGGGTACCCTACATGTTGCCCCATGCCATCAGTAAAAGGAAATGTCTCAACACCCAAGAAAAAATGTAGGAGAGCAAGGGCTTTCTCCGTTCCCATTCTCATATTGTCAGTAAGAAGTATGGGCTTATCACCAAAGATTGTGAAGGACAAAAGGTGTATTTGATGTTATATATTTTTTTGTATTTTTTGATTGATTTAATTTTCCTTGTATGTTGATAGTGTGCTTATTGGGAAGGAAAATTTGACCCCCAAGTCTCATCCTCGTGCGACTAGTAGGACACAAGGATTCAACACTGTAGATTTATATGGATGGTAAAAAAGGACTGGGTAAAGAAGTTTAGTGATTTCTATTAAAAAGAGATATTATTTAAAAGGAGGATTTTGTAATCAGTAAGCTTCAAGACAAAACCATAGGTAAAAAGATATGAAATGGTAAAAACCATAAAAAAGATGAGATACACAATGCCCAAGAGAAACAAGGTTAACATGTGCCAGAATAGGTGAAGAAGCCGAGTATATGATAATGGTATGATTAAGGTATCTTCCAATAGATGGAATTCCTAACATTATTTGTACACACTTTGCTGTTTTTGATTGGCAAACAATGCTCTAATACATAGTTTTATTCTCTTTTTGTGATTTTTGAGTTTTTTGAATTTTGGAGGATGAAGGTTTGAAATGGACTTATCAAGAAAGATGTCCAAGTATTGAAGTTGAATGGTTTTGAGATACGAGGCTTAGACAGATGAAATCTAAGTCAAGAGAGGAAATCGTAAAACTTGATAAGTCATGAAATACAAGACTTGGACGAACATGAGCCAAGTCAAAGGAGGATATCCAAATATTTGATAAGTCTTACAATATGACACTTGAGCAGATAGAATCCAAATCAAAATATTAAATCAAATGATTTGATGGGTCCTGATGTTCTAGACTTGGGTGGACAGGTTCAAAGTCAAAGGATTGGATCAAAGGATTCAATAAGTGATTAGTTGAGTCTTCGATGAGATCAAAATACATATGTGATGTTAGAAGAAGAGTGTTGATGTGGGGAATATGTTGAGATACATATTCACTTGTGAGTAAAAGAGCATGAGGAAAGAAGGATAAATCTCGAGATGTAGACTCAGGGTTCCTTGTAAGCCATAGAGAAGAAATAGTCAACGTTTCTCCTTCTAGGTTGTGAATTAGTAGATTTGATGAAATATTTACAATTAACACTTGAAATGGTTGTACAAGGGCATTCCTGGGTATACGTATTTCATAGAGTGTACATGTAAAGATGTCTTGACAAGTAGGAATCATCGTTGATGAGATTCTTGCAGAATGGATCATGTGAGGTATAATGGACACGAAAGGCTGCATTGTCGTAAATGTCCAAGCTTTTTGTGGTTATATTTTGACAACAAGACTAGAGATGTTAGGAATAGGAGATGGAATGGGAAGAATGGAATGAAGGTCAATTTTTATTGATGAAAAACCCTCTTCTGTTATGTCAATGGTTATTGGAGAGTCTTGAAGAAAATTCAAGCTCTCGTCAGGTGTTAGAAGATTATTGTCCAAAACAGGTTCAATGTCTGTTTGGACTATAGGAAGAAAATTTGTAAAATAAATGGATTGGTTTGAAGGGGGAGATACTTGAACTTCGTTGTGATCTCTCGGAAGTTTAGTATGAATAGAAGAGGGAATAACAGTTAACTCTTCATTTGAAGATGTGGAAGCTGGCGTGTCATCAGTTGCAAGAGCTTCATCATCAATATCTATAAAGATCTCTCCATCGTTAATTAAGTATTTGACATAATTCTTAAAGCGCACATAATTATCTATTGAGTGTCCATAAATACAATGAAAATCACAATATCCATGAGGTTTGTACCAATATGGCTTAGGTTCTCCTTCAATACAAGATCTTGTAAGGGGATATTTTATCATCCTAGCCACTTTGAGTTGATGAAAGACACTAGAGAGACTTTCACTGAGGGGTGTAAACTTACGTTTAACTTTGCATGGCGTAGTGTCTTGGATAGATTGTATGATTGGATTTTTGATTGATTGGTCATGTATGTTTGCCATAATGTGATTATCCGTGACACCAACAGTGATGACATTACGGTTACGATTGATGTACCAAGATTCATCGTGAGAAACTTTAGTAAGGTGATTATTACGAGTGAGGTTGAAAGAAAAATGTTTGATGAATTTCTCAGATATTTTCATGAAGGTGGTGATATATCCCTTTGGAAGGTGTAAGAACCAATACAAAGCTTGTCCTCCTATACTTCTAGGAAAAAGGCACAAGAGAAAGCTATCGTTATCTACTACTTCATGCAATGCTATGGAAAATTCTTTGATATGCTATCTTGGATCAGTTTTGCTCATGTATTTTTCAAATTTGGGCATCTCAAAAGATTATGGGAAGGGTATGCATAATATTTCCATGTTAAAAGGGTATGGACACAATTAATCAAAATTGAATTGTTTGAATTGTTTTTGTAAACTTGCAACAATGTCTTTCATCATTTGCCATTCTTGGGAAAAGGATGAATTATACAAATACACCATTGTAATGAGAAATGAGGTAGAGTGAAGAAAGGTACGATGAATAACACAAACCTTAGAAAAGTGAATTATAAGATAGAAGTGATGAAAATGTTTGAAAACCTCGAATCTTAACAAAGTGAATGCTAATATGGAAGAGGGAAGAAGATGGAAAAATTTCGACCCATAGAAAAATGAGTGCTAAGAGGAAAGAAGCAAAAAAGGTTATTCGAGTGTCCATATCTTAAAAAAATGATAGTAAAGAGAAAAATGGATGACAAGAAGTTAGATGCACTCTATTCCGTAACAAAAAAGAGTCACAAAGGAAGATAAATTAGACAAGGTGAACGCGATCAACTCATAATCAAAATAAATGATAAGAATGATGAAGAAATGTAAAAAAGGTTAACTCCTAACACAATAAATGTTAAGAGAAATGATAAATAGGGGGAAAAGTGAAATGTGCTTGACACGTAAAAAAAATAATGTCAAGGGAGACAAGGCTGAATAAGATGAAGTCGATCAACTCCTAACAAAATGTGTGATAAGAGTGATAACAAGAGGGGACTTTGCAACACCTAAAATTAATTATAAGTTAATTCCATCATTCAAATATTCCCCTTTGGAATTAATTAAAATTAATTCTATTACCTAAGCTATATTCCTACCCATTGGAATTAAATTATTTAATTCTAATGGGTAGGAATATAGCTTAGGTAATAGAATTAAATTTAATTAATTCCAAAGGGGTGTATTGCAGTGAGATATAATTAATTTAATTAATTCTAATTAGATAGAAGTGGGATAGAGTATGTATGTATTTCTAGGGTGTCTACAACAGAAACATCATATAACCTTCTTTTGGGTAGACCTTGGATACATGCGATGCACATAGTACCTTCCACCTTCCATCAATGCATAAAGTTTCCACATAATGGAAAAAAGTTCACCTTGTGTGGCGATACTGACCCCTTTGAATACTGTAATTTTTTCAAAGTAAGGTACAAAAAAGAAAATAATTGTCCATCTGTTGATAACACAATTGGATCTAGCACAATTCCTATTGTTACCAACCGCATTGAACCTAATGTAATATGGCACCCTCATGCTTCTGTGTCTTCTTATGAAGAATCTATGTCTAAAGTGTTACCAGAGGATATTCATCACATCTTTACACCTTTCTCTAATGCATATACATCTAAGGTGTCACTTGAAGATACATTCTCCCATAAATTCTTAGGCAGTATACACTTGATAATGCATTTCTTTTTTGAAAAATATCATTATCGCCTCACAGCTATGGGCATCCTAACACTTGTCATATATGAGAACATCCATATTACTATATTAGAAACACTCTTTGGAGATGATATGGATATCTAGAAGATGAATATATTCCAATCTTTGACGAATCTTGGCTATACAAAGATAGGATAAGAAAATGTTACACATCCATTGATTACACCAAGGGCCATAGAATGATGAAAAAAATGAACTGGAAAGGAAGGGGCCTTGGCCCATAAAGACATGGTGATCTTGAACCTATGAATGTCAAGTCTAATATTTATAAATATGGTTTAGGGTATGATACATATGAGAAGAGGCTTGTATTCTTTGATGTATTTCCTAGTGACAAGGACTTGGATTTCGAAGTTGAGACTGATTCCACACATAGTCTCTTCGAACACCTAGCTGAGACTACAATTTTCCATGAATACTTATCCATTCGAACCCTAGATGTTTTTTATCCTTCCCTCATTGATTAGGACCAACAATGTCATATTTCCATGTACCTATTTCAAAATGATCATGACATCATGGAGTTTCTCGGGGCTTCAGACCCTTTTCCCTTATCAGACCACAAGAAGGGTTTTGATATAAATTTTGATGCTACCGCCTACTTCAGCAAAGAACTTACAATCTCCATTCCTAAAGAAAAATAAATTAAACACATAAAAAAGAAAAATTATATCTTGCATATTGAAAACCTTTCAAAGGTGTTATACGAGAAGCAAAAAATGAAAAAGAAAAAGAAGGAAAAATATGCATCTCCTAGTGAATTTTTTTTAGAGGAACTAAATAGAGGAGAATCAGATATAGAAATATCTGAAAATTTAATCAAGCCTACAACATCATTTCAAGATAATTACACTTCTAAGCTATTGGTAGAAGAGACGACAACTGTTAACATTAGAACTGAAGACCAACCAAAATTTGTTGCAACTAGTTGCTAATTTATCAGAGAATAAAATCAAATCATTCATAACACTTCTAATTGAGTTTTAGGATGTATTCGCTTAGTCTTACAATGGTATAAATTGAATTTATCCTTCTCTTATGGTTCATCACCTTTTGGTGCACCCAGATGCAAAACCTATAAAGCAAAAACTATGTAAAATGTATCCCAAGGTTGCATTTCTTGTTAAGGCCGAACTACACAAATTATTGGATGTAGGATTTATACGGTGCACTGACTACTTAGAGTGGATATCAAATATGGTACTAGTTACAAAGAAGACCTTTATAATTTTTATTTGTACACATTTCCATGACATTAACAAAGCATGTCCCAAGGATGATTTCCCTTTGCCTAATACTATCATGATTATCGATTTGTACTATGGGCCATGAGATGTTATCCCTTGTGGATGGATTTTATAGGTATAACCAAATTTAAATTTCTGAATAATACCAAAATAAAAGAGATTTTACAACCCCATGGGGAACATTTTGTTACAAGGTCATGCCTTTTGGCCTTAAAAATGCTGGTGCAACTTATCAACATGCCATGACTGTTATTTTCCATGAAATTCTTCACGACATAATGGAGGATTATGTTAACAATATTCTTACTGATTCAAAGACTAGAGTGGATCATCCAGTAGTTCTTAGGTGTATATTTGAGCAGTTAAGGGTGTACAAGGTTCACCTTAATCCCAAAAAATGTGTCTTTGTTGTCACTTCAGGAAAACTTATGGGATTCATTGTCTCACGAAGGTTAAAGCTATAATAGACATGTCGCCTCCTCAGAACCTTTGATAACTAAGGGGACGAAAAGAAAAAATATAGTCTATTCGTCAGTTCATCTCTCAATTGGTAGATAAGTTTCATCACGTCAACCAAATACTTAAGAAAGATGTCCAATTAAAATGGACACAAGACTATCAAGATGCCTTTGTAAAATTCAAATAATGCCTAATATCTTCATCGGTACTCATGACACCTATACAAGATAATCCTATGTTGTTGTATACATCTACAATTTAGAACATTCCATTTGGGCATTATTGGTATAACATAATGTTAAGGGTCAGGAACAAGCTTTGTATTACTTGAGAAAAAATATTCTTGAACATGAGACCAAGTATTCGCAGGTTGAAAAGGCTTATTTAGCAATTGTTTATACTTTTGGCAAGATGCAACACTATCTTCTAAATCATACCACCAAGATAATTTCAAATTTTTATGCTCTTAAGTACTTACTTTTGAGATCAGTCATAACAAGATGAATGTCTAGCTGGATTGCACTACTTAGAAAATTTAACATTAAAATTTTCAATCAAAAAGATATCAAAGGTCAAGCACTAGTAGATAAACTAGCCATAACACCATTTCCAGGTTCAAAGCCATTATATTTTGAATTTCTAGATGAAGACCTCTTGTACATAGAAGAAACACCCTTATAGATGTTATTATTTGATGGATCTTACAACATCCATGGTTCTGAAGCAGGAATCATCTTTTGTACAGTAGATGGAGACCTCATACCTAAATCTTATTGTATCATCTTCCCTTGCACAAATAACATAGCATAGTATGAAGCATTGATAGTAAGCTTAGGGTTTGTCTATCTCATGGCGCTTGTAAGAATTGAAAGTTTTTGGTGATTCTCTTCTCATCATTAATAAATTTAATTTAGAATATCAAGTAAAAGATGAAAATATCTTACCCTATAAAAGAATGGGTTGATAACCTTAGAGGGTATTTCTAGATTATCAATTTTGAACAAGTTCCTCATGTACAAAACCAAGAAGCATGGATTCCATGATAACTATCTACCTCCCTTATTTCATGTTCAACACTAATAAAAATCACAATGAGTTACCTGTTGAACATATTTTGGTGCCCATATATGAATTATTAGGATTCCACCATGGTTTGTGATGATTATTGGTCTTGTTCATCCCTGGTACCACAATATATATACCTTTATTCAAAATAAAGCTTACCCTCCTAATTTTAATTCAGCTAACAAAATATCCTTAGCCCAATGTGCTTCACGCTACACCCTTCTTGCTAACACCTTGTATCAAAGAGGCTATGATGGGACTCTCTTAAGATGTCTTAATCTAGGATGAAGACTAATCATGACACTAGCTGAAGTACATTTAGGTATTTACGTAGTGTTCACACTAGTAGAATGGTCCTTGTGAAGAAGATATTAGCACATTTCATACTACGTCACCCACAATGGAGGAAGATGCATGTAACTTTGTGAAGAAATGTCAAGCTTTCCAAAAACACGGTAATCTCATTCATGCACCATCCTAAGATTTGTATCCCATTACTTCACCTTGGCCTTCTTTAAAATGGGGACTTGATTTAATTGGAAAAATAAAGCCCACATCTTTTAATGGCCACATGTTTATTATAACTTCCACTGAGTATTTTACCAAGTGGGTTGAGGTTATGCCTCTTCCCAATGTTATTGGGTGTAATATTTCTAAATTAATTTTCAACCATATTATTTTTCATTTTGGCATCCCCACTGCTATTGTCACTAATAATGGTGGTTCTTTCAAAAACAAGGATCTCGAGGCCCTAGATAAAAAATATAATATCTACTTGAAATGGGCTACACCCTATTATCCACAATGTAATGCCCAATCCAAAGTGTTAAACAAGACTCATAAAATCCATTCTAGAAAAAAACAGTTAATAAACATGGATGTAATTGGCATACACAATTGTATCCTACCCTTTGGGCCTACCACATTTCCCTTCCATACTCCTACAGGAGCTACTCCTTTTTCCCTAGTATATGTCTCTGAAGCAATATTACCTATCAAAGTTGAAAGGAATTCACTTTGTGTCTCCCTTTAACACCTAATTCATGAAGATTACTACTATGTTGCATGCCTTACAGAGCTAGGATTATTGGATGAGAGATGAATTCATGTGCTTTACACCATATGCAGGTATATCAGAATAAATTGTGCCATAATTATAATCGTAAGATCAAACCTTGACAGTTTAAAATCAGTGATTTGGTCCTAAAGGAAAATCAAAAGAACACAACTAAACCACAAGAAAAAAATGAAAAAAATGAGCCTAATTGGCTGGGTCATTATATTATAACTTTTATATTTGGATCTGGATGCATACAAAATATCTACCGAGGATGGAAAAGAGTTGACAGGAGCCTATGGATTCCAATTCATCTAAATAAGTTTCTACTCTTGAGTCTCAGAAGAGTAACCCTTATGCTAGGGTTGGGGGCATATCAATGCATCCACTTGTTTTTTCATTTCACTTTATTTCCTGCTTATAACCTTTTCACTGCCTCGCCGTGTGTCACATATTTTCCTTATTTGGTTGTCGTTCCCATTTTCTACCACTACTTTTTTCCTTCCATTATGATTTCGTTCACTTCCATTCATACATAGCATGTTGTTTTTGAATTGGGAATTTCCTTTCCCTCTTCTTTGGTGTGTGGTTCAAAATTCCAAAAAGACCAAAAACATTCAAAAAAGTGTTTCACAAAACACCAAAAACAATATAATTTTTTTCAAAATCCCAAACAAAATATTAAAATGTTAAGAAAATACAAAAAAAACATACAAAATGCTTTGAAATTGCTTTCCAAAAAATACACTCGTGACTATGTAATTTTGTTCGCCATTCTATTCAATCTGATTGTTCCCAATCATCTTTTCCAATCAATGAAACCACTATTTTCAATGTAACTTTGCTTAGGGATATCACTAAGCTTTAGCTTTCACTTGGGGGAAACTTGACATCTGTTCATTTCATCATTATATAAAACAATCAGAAAGTCTTTAGACATTATTTTTGTGAGTTATGTTAGTATTATAGATTACTTTGTTAGTATTTAACATTAATGTTATTTGTTCATTAAGCTTGTTTGTTGTATTTTCTTGTTTAAATTTTATACATATGGAATTTTTTCTTGTATATTCTTAGCTTAGTCTCTTATGTTCGTTAGTTACAATAACTAGAACTTTGTGTATCTGAGAATGAAATTATGGACCAATTACAGGAAATTTATTTACATCTTAGTTCACATCTAACTTTGGTGTGGATCCTTCTTGTTCATATCTGGGTTTGTTGTCTATTGTTTGTTTTTTATATTTTTGTCATTTGCATGTGTTGTGTTTTTCTCTTTGTTTATTTAATCCATGGATACATTTTCCTTTTTGTTAATGTATTCATGTTTTCTTACATTTTATTTGCATTTGTCTTTTCAATTCCTTCCAAAATTTGAAAAATCCAAAAAAATCGCCAAATTCACAAAATTAAAAAAAATCAAATATTTCATAAAAACCAAAAAAAAAAACAAAAAACTATTATTACAAAAATTTAATGAACAAACTTTCAATTGATCATAGAAATCCTACACTTAAAAAATCCCTTAAAGTGAATCATTCAACATCTTGATATAATCTTAATAAATTTCATACTTTTATCTACTACCATAGTGATCGTGTCCAGTCTTACAACTATCACTTTCTTCCCTTTGCATGATATGTTAACTCTACTTGGGGAAAGTCACCAAATTATGTGTTTCCTTCATGATATAATTTCACTTGGGAAAATTTATTTTTTATCATTTACACAACGGCTTTAGTAACAATGTCATAAGGAGTCACTTTAACTCCACTATTCTAGTTTAAACATATTCCCACTTGGGAGCATTTGTATCTACTTAATCATCATTGTGGCATACATTAGGTGCATAGCTGATTGTCTTCATTTTTTGTTTTTGTGTTGCATTGTTGATTTTTACTTTTTGGACCAATTACAAGTAGTGTGATTACATCTTGGTTCCTTTATAACTCTAATGTTGGCACCTACTTTGTATATTGGTTTTCTTTTTCTTTTTTATATTTTCTTTACTGCGTGTGTTTGTTTACACACATCTAGGATTAATCAATATTTATTCTTTTATAATCATGGTGACATCTCTATTATGCAACAACAAAAATAACATTATCTCTAAAATTATTTTCCAAATGAATGCACTCATGCTACAGGCACATTCCTTTCCTGTCCTTATTCCAATCCCTTGGTATTTATTCCTATCAAGTGGGTTGTCCACTGCACTTTGCTAAATCATCCACCTGCTTGAGGGGGCATTCATTCTGTTATTCTACTTGTTGGGGCATCCCAATGCTTCACAATTTTCCGCTCGCTGATCTACATGCATTCTACTATCTTTAAAATCACTATTACTTCGCAAAAACACTTTAAAGAGGGGAAAAATGTAGACACCCCAAAATTACATAAATGTTTCCACATTGTTCCCAGTTCACTTCTTAATACACCTTGTTATTCACCCATTTGTGATTAATTGATTAAATTGATCAATTCATACACATAGTACCCTTTGGATTAATTAAATTAATCTTGTGTACCCTTACTACCCCTTTAGCTAAGTTAATTACCATTTATTGATTAAATTATTAATTAATTAAGTGTGTGCACATCCTAGTGAACTTCCACTTGGTCAACATCCACTTAGACTCAACTTAGACTCCACTTGTACTACCATATCCTCATCCTAGTTAGTTGCACTTCTAGAATCCTAGAAAGGTGGGGGAAATTGAGTTGCACGTACAACCACCTTTCTGGGTTCATACTTTTTGCAATTAATTCCATTACTACCCCAAAATGCCCCAACACTATTGTAACTTCCTCCAATGTTATTTTTAGCATATGCATTTAACAGTATGTAACCAATTTCTAACTACTTCTACCTTTATAAATTTCAGGCTTACTCTCTTACAAATCCTCTTGAATCTTAATTACAATAATAATGCTAAATTTCCAAGACAAAGTATCTATGTTTGTAGCATTTGCAATCACATTTAGAGAGAATTCAAGAGAACCCACATTCATTTTCAAGGTTCCACATAAAAAAGTCTCCAAAACCTTACTGAGGTTTGCACTAAAGGATTATAGGGAGGTTTGTATTGCATTTTGTTTGTCTTCCATTCTTAGGTAGTTTTTCACTATTTACAACATATACAAGATGAAAGGTATGCTCATCATGACATGATGGCTAAACATATTCAAAAGTGAAATATGGTGTGTATATATACTACGAAACTTTCCCTCTATAGTGACATAACACATGATGTGAAGACACACTTCATTCCAAATACCAGGAATGCAAGACCTCACAATGTAATCAATGAGGAATTTTTTTTCCTTACCTTTAAAAAATGCATGTATTTCATGATTCCTTCAATCGTGGTCCTTGAAAATATTAAGAACTTCCATGTCCATGCCCGTGACCTGTGCAATGAAATTCTCTGAGACTTACAATTCCATCCATTGCACCACAACCCTGCCTTTATCCCATGACTTACCAAACTCCATGGTGAGAGATGGATCATGCCCTTTAAGCTTAGAAATGTAATCCCTGAAACCACCTATTCTAAGGATGTACCACACTAAGTGGTTGTTGAATAATGACCCATGAAGGGGTCATGGACTCATGACTAAACCATGTTATGCTTCATTTGATTCATTAAGAGACTCTTTTGATACGATGATTATTTGGGTCATAATTTCGAGTCTTCCTTTATAACTATGATATGAACCCTTCTTTGAAGCCATTGGGAATAATTTGGGGGAATTTATAAAATAAAATGCTTCCATAGTGGAGTTTCTTCATACTTTTTATGATTAGATCTTGATGGATTTGGACGTATCCCTTGATCTCCCTAAGAAGATTAACTTGAAAATTGGAGAGAGGGTTTAGAATCAAAGACTGGAATATGAAAGTTTAGCTTTATGCTATTATAGATATTATGAAATTGGTCATTTGATTAAGGATTACAGGAGATCCAATCACATAAGTGGGGCTGATTCGGGATGGTAGAAGGATTCTCTCCCTTATCACTTCATCATTAAATATCCATATGATCTTTTTAAAGATTCCTTGTCTAAAATTTTTCCCTCAAATGTTAAATCTACTCCTATTATGGATAATAATCCTCCTCAGGGTCCTCATCCTGAACTACATTCATTGAGGAAAACTACCACGGTCCCTTCTAGGTCGGCTAAGAAGAAATAACCCCTTTCTTCTTCTTTTAACTCTTTTAGGCCTATCACATCTATTGAATTTTTTCTTCTGAGTGGCTCTGATTCTGATGATGATGTTAACTAAGAGGAGTGGATGGTTTTCAAAAACAAGAAAAGAGTTTCTTCAAAGAAGTAATCAGTCCCAACACACATGAAGCTTAGATATCACTCTAATTCTTTGGGCTGAGTTTAGTATCATTTTGTTTTGTTTCTTTTCTCTGTTCTTTGGTTGATTCAAGTTCTTTTGACTCTTTGTTTGTATGTTTCTTTGTCTTTAGTGAGATTTATTATAACATATTTCTTATAATGGCCCTTGAAACCTTTCCAAAAATTAACAATAAAAAAAATCCGTAATCTCATTACAGCTAAAAATAATAGACATATTTTTTATTTGTTTGCACTTATCACGTTGAATCTTTTAAACAAAATAAAAATGTTTGTAATTGCAAATTCATTTGGAAATAAAATTTCTTGTTCAAGGGTTTTTTTTCATTAGAAATAATAGTATAATTGAATAAATATATGTACCCATAAATAAATATTAGAAATATAATACAATATGAAATAGATGTTTGAAAAAAACCTAGAATGTAATTCGCATTAGAAATGTATAATTTATCCATGTAATATAATCTTCTGCAACTGTATCCTCTCCTTTACCTATATCCTCTCCTGTAACTGTATCCTCTCCTATACCTATATCCTCACCTCTAACCGTATCCTCACCTGTACCTATATCCTCTCATGTAATTGTATCCTTCTTTGAATATTTATCGTCACATACATGTGATTTATATGTTAAAAACACCCAATATTGTACTTCACATTAGAAACATATGTAACTATATCCTCATAATAAGTATTTGTTGATGAATCTATGAATATATGTTGAACATGCAACACCTGTTCGTAAGAGAATTGAGAAATGAAACCCGAATCATTCAAAAAAACAATTTATATAAAGTACTCATAGATTAACAAATTCCACCCAAAATCAAATTGCCAAATTTTCAAATTTTGAAAATCCACACATAATAAATGTTATATAATAACTACAAATGGATTAACTTCGAAAATTTAAAATAAATGATTCATTAATAATTGCCGCTGAAAATGAATTATCAGTAGATTTGAAATATTTGGCTTCCATTAATAAATTCCTCTGAAAATTAATAGCGTATTGCATACATGACGGATAATAATGTAAATTTCTATACGTTTTAAATTTATATCACCAATGAATGTAGGAAAAATAAATAATCAAATATGCTAAATTACCTAAATATCTTGTAAAATTCATATTTTTGAATTATTTGTTTCATTAATAATTGTCGCCAAAACTAAATATTGTATTGAATACTTGACAAATAAGAAAGCAATTTTTTATATGTAATTAATGAATATGAAAAGTAAAATATAATACCTTTTACATTTCTAGAAAACATGACTAATTTACAATTATACTGTAAAATTAACAATTTTATGAAATATTTATTAATAATACTTAGTAGTATTAGATATTATTAAGTAATTATTTCATTTTAAAAATATATTGACTACTAATTTTGTCACACCCAAAATTATAACACACAAAGACAACAATAAAATTAATGGAATAATTTTTTTTCTTACATTACTGGACACACAACTCCACATGAGATCACTTAGGATAAGTCACAACACATGAGACATCTGCACCAACATGAACCCACATATATACATGATGAGGAAAGGATAAGCACCAAAAATAAAGATGACACACATTGTCAATCCCACCTAAGAGGATTATAATGGGGAGAAAACATAATCACATGAAAACACATGATGCACATCATACCACATCTTCCAAATGACAAGTACAAAACAATGATCCAACTACAATATAAATTCATAGATAGGAACTTTCCATGACACCACACTTGTATGGTTACATATTTATTACAATCCTATTTCATTATTTGACCTTAATAATTTTAAAAGTACTTAACATGCAAACCTTCATTCTTCTTTAAACTAGTTTCCATTTTCTTTATTTAGTTTAACATTATACCTATAATGGTTTTGTTCAATTTTTCTCATTTCTCTTATGGAATTTAATTTATATGGCATGATTGTTACTAGGAACATTTAAACACACACGAGTCTACCAATTCTCACCTTAACGATTAATTTCTAAGGAACATGTTTAATTGGTTTTGCATTACACTTTTATTGCCAAAAGGGAATTTCACATGAAGAGAGAAAGGAGGACTATTATATATGGGGGAAGGAATATTTAGAGTTCCTTTCTCATTATAACACTTAAGAAATCTAGGTATACTCTTTTCTCATTCAAAATTTATTACAACTAGCTATGTAAAATAACTACTTAGTGTGCATTACTTGTGATACAGTTCACCATCCAATTGCCTTAATTAATATTCCTTGTTTTCAAAAATAATGTTTGTAAAGAAATTACTTGTATAATTCAGATTAAGAGAAACAATAGAACACCAAATAACACAATATTTCAGAATAATGATCTCAATATGCAATTAGAATAGCTTCGCCACTTCGAGGGGGAAACCTCCAAACCATATAATAAGACTCAAATGCTCAAATGATAATGAAATACTACCTATAATCCCCTATATACTATTCATATGTTATGGCCATCACCAAGGGCAACCTATTAAGCATGAGAAATTATAAATGATATAATAAAATGATATTATAAGCCACAAGTCGACTACTCATATCCTAATACAAGCAATAGGTTAAGGGCATATCATGCCCCTCCCCTTAAAACCAACGTTGTCCTCAATGTTGAATAATCCTGGATGTTGCTGAAAAAAACCTTCATCCTCCTAGGTGGCATCTTCTATGCTCAGATTCTTACACTTGATCAGATATTCCTTAATGTCTCTAGTTCTCAGCCTCTTAGTACATATTTACAGAATCTTCTTTGGCTCCAAAATGATTCTTCCTTCCTCGTCAAGTTCCGGTAACTCTGTCTAGGCTTCAAATTTCTATCCAATAACCTTCTTCAGGCATGAAACATGGAATACTGGGTGTATGTGTGAAGATGGAGGTAAATCTAGTTTATAAGCAACACTACCAATTTTCTGTAGAACCTAATAAGGGCCATAATATTTAGGAGCAAGTTTGTTTTCCTTTTCCTGTTGCTTTAGGGACATCTGTTTATAAGGCTGGAGATGTATAAAAACCCAGTCACCAATTTCAAAATGTCTTTCATTACGGTGTTGATCTACTTGTTGTTTCATCCTGTTTTGTGCTAATGCTAAATTTTCCTTCAAACTATCCAAAACCTGTTGTTGATGTTGAATGTGTTCCTCAACATCTCTGACCTTAGTTTGCACCCTCAAGGAGGAAGTGATAAAAGGTGGATGGTAACCATATAATGCTAAAAATGGGGTCATTTGAGAAGAGGTATGAAAAGATGTGTTATACCACCATTCTACCAATGGTAGCCATTTAATCCACCTTTCCTGCTTATCTGATACAAAACAACGTAAATACCCCTCTAAGAATTTGTTGACCACTTCTATTTGCCCAACAGTTTGAGGATGATAAGACGAACTGTGAGCTCGCTGAGTACCCAAACATGAAAATAATTCCGTCCAAAAATTACTTGCGAAAAGAGGATCACGATCACTTATAATTATCTTTGGGGTTCCATGTAGCCTTTGAACTGTCTCCAAAAAAATAGCTGTGACTGTACTGGCTGTAAATGGATGTGATAGGGAAAAAAAATGGGCATATTTTGTGAGCCTATCCACAATCACGAAAATAAAATTCTTACCCTCTGAACAAGGTAATCCGGTGATGAAATCCATGGAGACCTCCTCCCATCTCTGGCTAGGAATTAGTAAGGGTTGCAACAGACCTGGTGTCTTAATTGTTTCCCCTTTGTTCTGCTTGCACACTAAACACTCTGATACAAACTTTTTAACATCCCCCTTGAGTCCTTCCCACAAAAATTCTCTTTGTATTATACGATATGTCTTCAAAAACCTAGAGTTTCCTCCAACAGGTGAGGCATATAGCTCTACAAGAATCTTATGCTTCAACTCAGAATCTTTACTCAAGTGTAACCTATCCTTGTACCATAGGGCATTGCCTTTCCACTCAAATTTGTTAGATGTCATAGATCCTTTCTTGATATTTTGTATTAGAGATTGTGTATCCTTATCTTGATTCCATTCCAATCTTGCTTCATCCACCCAATTGGCCGTCAACATGGACATTCCACATAGTAAGGCATCTGCAGATGTATCCCTTCTGGACAATGCATCAGCTACTACATTTTCTTTACCCTTTTTGTATATGATTTCAAAATCATAACCCAACATTTTTGTTACCCACTTTTTTTTTTCCTCATATGATAACCTTTGCTCCATAAAGTATTTGAGACTATCATGATCAGTTTTTACCTTGAAGTGTCTACCCATGAGATAGGGCCTCCATTGCTTGACTACATGAAGAATAGCCATCATTTCTTTCTCATAGACAGGTTTGAGTAGATCTTTTCCTTTGAATTGGTGAATCTCAAATGCAATTGGTCTTCCTTCCTACATTAGAACTACTCCCAATCTTGATCCTGAAGCGTCACATTCAACAATGAAGGTTTTTGAGAAGTTTGGAGTAGCCAAAACTGGGGTGCTGCACATGGCTTCCTTCAGTTGCTCAAAGGATTTAGTGGCTACGTCTGTCCAATGGAAGGCATCCTTCTTTAGCAATGTAGTGAGTGGGGTTGCTATTCTACCATATCCCCACACAAATCTTCTATAGTACCTTGTTAGTCCTAGGAACCCACGAAGATTTTTGAGATTTTTGGGCCTTGGCCATTCCACCATAGCTTTGATCTTTTGAGGATCAACTTTGACACCTTCATGGGATACAATATGACCCAAGTCCTCTACCTCTTATACATCAAAAGAACATTGGATGGCTTTGCATACAACGTATGTTTCTCCAAAACTTCCAACATGTTATTTACATGTTGTAAGTGTTCTTCCCATGTCTTACTGTAAATCAATATGTCATCAAAGAAAACTAATACAAATTTCCTTAAAAATGGCCTAACAATAGTGTTCATCAAGCTTTGAAAGGTTGAGGGCACATTTGTAAGACCAAAAGGCATTACCAAAAACTCATAATGGCCCTCATGAGTCCTGAAAGACATTTTATGAACATCTTCCTCTTTTATCCTAATTTGATGGTACCCCAAACGAAGATCTAATTTTGTGAAATAAAAAACACCATGCAATTCATCAAGTAAATCATCAATTACTGGCATAGGAAACTTATCTTTGATGGTATACTTGTTGAGTTCTCGGTAATCTGGACACATCCTCCATGTTTCATCCTTCTTACGTACCATGAACACTAGTGAAGAATATAAACTTTGGCTATGCCTGATGATACCTACCTTCAACATTTCCTCCACCATTTTCTTGATCTCACTTTTCTGGGAATATGGGTATCTATGTGGTTTGATGTTAGGTGTTTGGCTCCCTGGAATCAACTGAATGGCATGATCATGATCCCTAACTGGTGGTAGTCCCTTTGGAATTTCATCAAAAATAGATGAGTGAGCATCCACAATCTTCTGAAGATTGGGTGGCATTAAAGACTCTGTATTTTGTACTTCTATGGAAAATAGCTTTGCTATAAAGCCATCCACTCCTTTTCTGATAACCTTCTGCATCTAATGAGAGCTAATAATCTATGGAGATTTAGCTACCATCCCATTCAATTGTATCGTCCTTCCATCTGAATGAAATCACATGAACAATTCTTGGAAATTCATCTCTATAGTACCTAAGGTTGTGAGCCATTGGACCCCCAAAACAATATCTACCCCTCCCATAGAAATATCAAACATAGGTGAGTCTAACATGTAGTCTCCCATGGAAAGCTTGATACTATGTCACTTTCCTGTGCACTTGACTTTCCCACCATCCGCAATCATAACTTGCATTTCTGGAGCTGGGTAAATAAAACAATTGAGGCGGGTAGCTAACTTACTATTTATGAAGTTATGAGTACTCCCTGAGTCAATCAACACCATCACCTTATATTTTTTGAGATATCCAATAACCTTGAGTGTTTAAGGAGTACTAATACCTGAAAATGCATGGAAAGAAATTGTAGGTTGGTGATCCTCTACTTCATCTTGTACTGGTTCCTCAGCCTCTCCTATAATTTTAGCTTCCTCATCATCCTCATTACCTCTGTCAATATAGAACAACTTCTTCTCAGCACATTTATGTCTCGATCCATATTTGCTATCACAATTAAAACATAATCCTTTTTCTCTCTTTTCTTCCATTTGTTGAGGAGTCAGTCTACTTGGCCTAGCAAATGAAGGGGAAGAGATACTACGGTCTTTGGTGTTAATGAAAGGTGGCCTCCTACTACAAAGAAATTTTTCCTCTACACGATGTGCCATGATAATAGAATCAGAAATCTTGATTGGATTAAACATACATACCTCATGCTAGATGTGGTCCTTAAGACCCCTAAGAAATATGTCATTCAGATTCTCTTCTAGAATATTCTCCACCCTTAAGGATAGGTTTTGGAATTGATGCACATAATCTTTGACTGATCTTGTTTGCCGTAACTTTTCTACTTGACTAAAGTAGTTATTTGAAACACTGGAACTATAGTGCAATTGCAACTCCTCGGTAAAAACTGGCCAAGTGACACCTAGACCATTCTTCTGCCTTTGAGCACATAACCAATGATACCAAAAAAATTGGTCAGGTTCAAGATATAGGGATGCCAATGTCACCTTTTGTCCTGATGGTGTTTGATGTAACTCAAAGAAGTTCTCCATTTGATTTATCCAATTCAGGGGATCCTTACCATCAAATTTGCGCATATCCACTTTCAACATCATGTTCCGTGGTTGCGAATAAGTTTGATTATGATGGGACTGGAAAAGTGATCCAATATTGTTAGTTTTTCCATGATTTTGAACTGAAGGTCCTCCTTGGTTAATATGGGCTAGATTTGGGCCATACTGGTTACCCTTTACATGTTGCATGATATCATCCAACCGATGATTGATTTGGGCTATGTCTCCTTTAGAGGCCATCTCAGATTGTACATTTCGCAACTCATACTCAAGTTGGCTCACCTTATGATCAACTGAGGTAAACCCTAGTGCTAAGGAATCTATATTTACCCCTTCTAACTCCATCTCTTCAATCAATACCCCATCTTTATCTGGGGTTTTACCCGGAGTAACCGGATTCTTTTTTGCTCTTGTGGAAGTCCCCGCCATGATGTCAAACCTTAGGGTTTAGGGTTTCGATACAATTTCAGCTGAAAAGGAAAAAACACAGAGAAAATACTAATACTATTTTTTTGAGAGCTTTCCGAAAATGTAAAGAATTTTAAATTTTTTCACAATTTTCACCCTATGAAGTGATTTTATGAAAAAACCTAAATTTGTAATAAATTTTTCAAAATAAATCAAAAAATTCTGAAATTTTCAAATAACCTTACTTGAAATGCTTCACAACTCTGGTTAAAATATATCCCACCAATTCGCTCTTGTTTGCAATATGTGGTGGAAACAAAAAAATTAGGGTTTTTACCCTAATTTTGGCCCAGATCGCAGCTCTGATACCACTTGTAATGAAATTACTTGTATAATTTAGATTAAGAGAAACAATAGAACACCAAATAACACAATATTTCAGAATAATGATCTCAATATGCAATTAGAATAGCTTCGCCACTTCGAGGGGGCAACCTCCAAACCATATAATAAGACTCAAATGCTCAAATGATAATGAAATACTACCTATAATCCCCTATATATACTATTCATATGCTATGGCCATCACCAAGGCCGACCTATTAAGCATGAGAAAGTATAAATGATATAATAAAATGATATGGTAAGCCACAAGTGAGCTACTCATATCCTAATACAAGCAATAGGTTAAGGGCATAACAATGTTACACATGGAAGAATACATTTCACCTATGTTAATGTTATATGGGGTTTTTATTAGTTAAAAGGGTTAAGTCTCAAATTTCCCTCTATCCTTAAGCCTTCATCTTAAAAATCCCTTATCAAAGGCTATGAGTGAAGAATATGTCTCAGCCATAATTACACTTCTTAAGTAGCCCTATGTTTAATATGCATCCATTTACACCCAAGGGTTATACTCCCTATTATAGGTCAACTAGAGTGCGATAATATTTCACTCACAAGACTTATATAACAACCCTAGGTATTCCATTACTATCTATTGAGGAAAATTTTGTTCTAACCTTAAGGCTTAGGAATGTTGATACAGGGTTCTTCTGTGATGTGAGTTTGGCTCCATTAACCATTCTCTTGTTCAATACTTGTGAAAGAGACAATTTGGGCCCATGAGGGAAGAGGATGAGCATTCTCATGAACTATGCACTAAGTATTGACAAGGTAAAAGATTATTTTTTATATTTTAATAACAGGTTGGTTCATATTAGCATTTATAGGTCACGAGTTTCTTTCTCTCAAATAAAATTTTATGCTTTCTCGAATTAACAATCTCACATGGAGTGAATTATATTATTTTCCCATAACATAATAAGGCTTAATCAAGTTATAAGAAGGCTCAAAATTTCAATTTTCTCTTGGAACATCTTGTGAATACACTTTCAAAGACTACGCCTTAATTATAATATTACTATTATCCACATTCAACTCTTAATATCATTTTATAGCAAACCAAATTCATAACTGAAATTTGGTATGGATTTCATCTGT
This sequence comes from Taxus chinensis, assembly GCA_019776745.2. Lineage (NCBI taxonomy): Eukaryota > Viridiplantae > Streptophyta > Pinopsida > Cupressales > Taxaceae > Taxus > Taxus chinensis. The sequence continues at coordinate 435,550,430 of CM034156.1, read as the reverse complement.
AACCCAAATCCTCCAAGATGTCTTCCAAATGAAACTCCTATATTTTTCACCTAAAACCATTCATTCTAGTCATGTGTTGACTTAAAAAGGTTTACATTAGATTTAAAACCAGATTTTTTTGAAGTGTTGAATTAAGAGAACCCATTCAATTTACATTTTTCCAAAGTTTGCATAATCGCCCATCATTATTGTAAATTTATATTTCCTAATTGACCATATCTTACCAAGTACATTCATTTCTTAGCCTTCCATACCTATCCTCAATACAACTAAGTAATTATGTTGCTTAGACCTTATGTCCTGCATGCCCCACAATGACTCTATACCTAATACTAAATCACCCCACATAACTTCCACACACATAAATATAATCCCTAGGAGGAAACCCACATACTCTCGATAATGTAACCATTCACAACAATGTTAATAAACATACATGTTATTATGGTAACCTAAATTTGGACTCTTATTTCACTTAAGATAGGAGGTTCCATTGAGTATAAGGAGCTAGGATCATTTTAAAATTTTAGTTTTCAATGTTATGGAAGTGATTCCACAAGAAGGGTAAATCATAGAAGAGTTTTACTCTAAATTTGACCTTTTATTTAGGTTCCTTTCCTACAATTATAAAGTAATTAATACAACACATAAGAGGTTCATTTATTAATTTCACACCGAATCAAGCTATACAAGAATTTCCATTCAACATATACATCCACCGCTTAACAATACATAATCCTGAATCAAGTTAACACCCATGTCCAAATGCCCATTTTCTAAACACCTCAAGACACTAACAATTTCATACTCATCAAAAAATTCAATATTGCTATATAAAATAGTATTGTTGATATATCCTATATAATTACATTGTTCCAAAATAACATGATATTATGAAATCGCTAGTATTACTCCACTTTCTCCTTGTCATGGTAGTTGCAACTAATACATGGTCAACACAAATTACTGGTATGAAATCTACCCAAAATATAGCATAATCATGTTTTCATAGTTTTACATTCAGATGATTATAATACTTAGCACGTAACAAGTGAGAGTTAGAGATACATTTATTTCATTTCCTAACTAGAGGAGGAGAGAGAGATATAAGAGAGAGAAGAACACCATTTTTCCCGACATCCAAATTACTCAAAAAAAGACACAAAATAGAGTTCCATACAGTCGTATATAAGTGCATACAAGTTTTCTCGTCAGTTATTTGACTTGAGAGGGTCCCACGACATTCTTTCAGATTTTTCTACTTGTTTGCAAAAACGTCCAAATTTAACAAGGAGGTTATGAAACTTCAAAAACTGACTTTAAATGGGAAAACACACTATAGGGAAAATCATATATGATCTCATATATACATGGAATTCAGATGAGTTGATGGAACTTATAACTGGTGAATAGGATATGAATGAAAACTATTCTTCTAGAGCCATAGGTCCTAATTGGACTAGTTTAAACTAATCACCCAACAAATGGAGGACTGTAAAACCCCCTCATAAAACTAACTGAAGAGTTTTTTTTCTCTGAACTAAGGGTTGCAAGAAATTTTCATTGATAAATATTATAGTTTTACAGAGCCTGATATCCATTTCTTCAATCAGGGCCAAAAGGGTAAGCCAAAACCAAACCCAACATTTGATTTTTAGTAGCTTCCCAAAACCACAAAAAGGGTTAACAAGGCTCCTAGAGAGGTGATGAAAAGTACTCAAACAGTCATTCGAGGGCATTCTAAGGTTTGATACAACACCCCACATGACAAGGAACATAATCATAACTCAAATTTACCATTTTAAGGTTCAGAGAAGTGTTTTTTGAATCACCAAAAATCATGTTTTATTAACTTTGCAAGGAAGACAAAAGGGTAGTTTAGTTGATTACTCATCTCAATCTCGCCAATTCAAATGGGAATGAACATCTATTTTTTATACCTTGGATTTACAAAGTATTAGGTCATGGTTACGAGTATGGTTAATGAAAAAAAATCAATCGTGTTGCATAGGAAAAAACCATTTTTTAATATTTTGTATTACGATTTATTTAATTAAACTGAAAGGTGAACCTTAATTTTATTAGATTTTTTATTTCATTACAAAAAGGGAAATTAGTAATCAAAAAATTATACAAGTCAAGGTTGAGAAAAACATGCTTGTAGCTGACGAGGAAGTGATGTAATGGTGTATTTGAGGCACTTTTGCACACACTCCAAGAAGACACATTTTGTTGATGTGTATTATCATTCCTTCGGCAAGATTCCACACTTTTACATCTGACTCAAATTTTTGTTTCCGACAATGTTGAAGGATGCCCATAGACTAATCTAAATCCCCCCTATTTGAGTATATCCTCCACTCACCAAGAAGAATAAATCACACAACCACCACAAGTTTAACTATGTACCAAGCAAATAAATCCACACAACCTTCACTAACTAAATTGTTCTATTGCTATTTTTTTTAGAGTTTTCCCTTAATTTCCAGCATTCCAAGGCTAACCATATATGCATAGAATTTGATTGAATGTGTAAATATAAAGGTGTTTTCCATGCCTAGACAATCAAACCCCACCTCATTTCAACTGAAAACTACCCAAAATAAACAAAGATGCAACACATATAGTCAGGGAGCTGTTTAATAAACCATACAATAATCGTAAAACTACCTCACACACCAAACAAACACATCCACACATACATCACATGTTTAATATGCATGAAGATGATTTTTTAAAAATTTTCCTAAAGATGTCTCGATAGAAAAATAAGGTAAACGCACACCACAATGATCAATAACAAGTGTAATCAAATTTAAAAACAAAGGTTGTGAAATTTTCTTTACATATGCGCATTGTATTTTCTTGAAATGTTTCTAAAGCCTTTCCCATAAAACCATTATGCTTTGGTGGATGCCTAAAACCCATTCTTCTTTCTACTCTCAACTCCCTTAAGGATTACTCAACATATCTCCATTCATTGCAGGCTTGCATTCGCAAGAATATGGCTTTACATGGAATATACAATCCATTTTCAATGATTCCAATAATAAAATAATGCTAATTCCATCTACTACAAATCTCAAACTTATCAAAGTTGTCCTATTCCAATTCTAAATCTCACAACCCTATGTAGGGGAATGAGCTAAAGGGGGTGCCACACATTGGTTTGAATGTTTCCAAGGTGCCTTTAACAAGACACATTTTTCATATGCCCTACAAAAAAATCATTCTATGAAGAACCTTTCTTCCTCACATCTAACAAACAGTCCATGTGCATATTATATGCATCCACATCTTTACATACATGTTTGTTAGGGTTATTACAAGTACAAATTTGGAAATATGCTTCCCACTATTTTTTTATGGAGGACCATACATGTTCTAAAGCTCTTATTTTGGCACGGTTGGGGGAAAAATTGTGTGCATAGGGGAGTGATGGCGTAGACTGCTGGTGAGGGTGGCCCATACCCTGCCAATCCAACCAGATCCTCCTTCTCCTTTACGCCTCCATCCACCCAACACTTCCTCCACTCTCCCTCACCCCACCCAACCACCATCACCATTTCTCCACCAACCTCCTTAATTCCATTTCCACCATTGTTTCTCCATTTTTAAAATAAATTTTAAGATCTTTAACTTTATATGAAAGGTCTAAACCTGGAAATATAAATGGTCTGGAGATGGAAGTATAGTTTGCAACATATTCAATTATTCTTAAAATAAAATAAGGTTTAACTAAATATCGTAATTGCAATCAGGCTATATCATTAAAAAAAGTTATCATTCTCATTCAGGTCAAATATATAATGAATGAGAAAGATGATTGTATGAGAGTGAATATAATGGGAAACTACCCATTCTCATTTAGCGTGAAGGAATGAGAAAGATGGTTGTATGAGAAAGAATAGAATGAGAAGTTTCCCATTCACATTTAGTTTAAATATATAATGGATGAGATATATTATTGCATGAGAATGAATAGAATGAACAACTGCCCATAATTTCTCATTCATCCTTAAGGAATGAAAAAGATGGATGTATGAGAAAGAATAAAATGGAAAACTTCTCATTCACATTCGGGTTAAATATATAATGAATGAGAAAGGTTATTGTATGAGAAAGAATAGAATGGGAAGCTTCTCATTCTCATTCAACCTGAAGGAATGACAATTCAAATATGGTTGTATGATAAATAATAGAATGGGAAGTTGTACATTCAGATTCAAGTTAAATATAAAATGAATGAGAAAAATGATTTTATGAGAATGAATAGAATGGGCAGCTGCACATTCTCATTCAACCTGAAGGAATGAGAAATATTATTTGTAATGCCCATTATCCTATAACACTATTCCAACTATAATTAGTTTTATTATAATATCTTTACTTTACCTTAGTAGTCATGTTTATCTTGAGACATGGTGCCTAATTTCTAGTAACGTGGAAGTTTCCTTAATATTTGAATCTTTAATGATATTACTACCATTATATATTTATATTTTTTGTTCTTCTTAAAACAAAATATAAAGTGGTGTGTATAATGAGGTGTATTTCAATGTTAGTATCTTTTAATCGGTTGAGAATATAATATGAATCTTTTAGTTAAGACTAGGAACCAAATGATGGATCTATTATGAGGGTTATAAATAATTTCAGAAACTATAACTAACTAGGCATTGTGTGATTAAGTAAATCCTACAAATAGCTAGTGGTAAGATTGCAAGTAAGAATTAGAATGGTTGATATTATAATGTTGGAAAATGTTAAAGTAATGAAGGGAAAAAATTAATTACTAAGATATTTATTTATAGAAATGAATTTTTGAAAATATATTAGAGGAACTTAAATTGATTTCAAGTGGTCCATTTGTGGGTGTGTGTGTTTCAAATTGATTCTAATAATGAATGGTGAAATGCTGAGTGATTGATAAGCATGTGTTTAAGCAATTCAATTCGATTTAGTCTATATGAATATTTAACTAGTGATGTGAAAATAAATATTCATGGAAATTTCTATGATATAGTATATAAAATGAGCATGAAATGTCATTAAATTAATCATTTAAAATTATGGATGGATGTGATTGGATGCATAGGATACTATGTTGTGAATGAAACTATATTCTACATTGTTATTTATAGTTATATGTTTCTTCATGCGGGTATGATGCTTCATGTGGAGTGTGTAGGTGACGTACATGTATAACCACGAACACTAGAAAAATACCAAATTAAGGTGGGGGATACTGTATACACATATTTTTTCACGATTTATCTTTTCATACATGTTACTAACAATTTATCTTCTAGGTTAGAGGTTGTTTAATGAATTTATTTATGGGAATGAGTTCCTTAAGTGAAACATTCTGGGATAGGGGTATGGTTATTGTAGTATTTTATTTTACCAAACAGCCCAAGGTGCGCTAGCACATCACTCAAACAAATCTGAGCACTCACCCAAAGTGCATAAGGGTATCGGGTCCCTCTTTTATGGAACCTTTATCAATGAGTTAACATAAAAAGACATATAAACGATAATCATAACAACCATATCCATAACAACCATGTAAGGATAAACCACAACTAGATCTAGGTCACAACCATATGCTAGAATGAGCTAAACAAGAATCAAGATCAGGTTCACTATACAAGATTCAGCTACTGATAAGTCAATAACCAATATCCAACCAAAAATGCCTATTGTATTAAAACACAAAACCTAAATACAAACATGAAAGTATCACCATAAGTCATACGTGCTTAGAAAAAAACAACATAACTCTACTACAAAGAGGAACTACTAAAACCATTTAAATTCACACACACACACACACACACACACACACACACACACACACACACACACACACACACACACACACACACACACACACACACACACAAGGGTGGGGAATTTCCCTTCACCACATAATTATCCTCAAAATAGGATGCATGCTAAGAATAGCCATGCACCTCTCACTAAGATAACAAGAAAGCATGCAATCTCTTCCAACAATAGATCTCCTATAGATAAATTCAGTCCCAATCCTATTATTAGCCCAAAACACTACATGTCACTTTTTCTTCCACTTGTCCCAAGATAGCCTTGTGTTTCCTCCAAGTCTTCATGTAATAGTTCAAACTATTATTTCCTTGCTCCAAAAATAAACTCTTCCTACATGTAACCTTCTCTTGCATGATGCACACTCCATATCTATACTTATCATCTTTCCCAAAATTGACTAAGTCCTCAACTATCCTGAAGTAATCCTTGAGCACCCTTTTTCTATTCTCATGCATGTAAATACTATCATCCATGTGCGTGCTCACCCTATACCCTCATGTGTGAATTTTATCTGCAAGCCTTGCATGCATGTTCCCATACTTAGCTATTTTCCAAGGCCCAACATTACCCCACACTAGGCATGTTGTCTTTCCTTGGCAACACTCTATCTAATTACCCAAATAATGATAAAGAATCCTCTAAGAATCAAAAAATGAAATAATATGTCTAGCCTATGCCAATAAATAAAATAATCTAAGTGCTAATATGCAAAAAGGAAGGGGAACTCCTTATTCAACAATGCCTCCAATGATTTCCACCATTCTAGTTCACTTCGGGCTTTAGTAAAGGCATCTCTTATCATAACAACGACTTATTCAAATGTTAATTCCACACCCTTAGCCTTCAGTGTTTCTACCAGGGTCTCTAATTGTTTTCCCATGTCTGTAAGTGCATCCATCTTGTGGGTGACCTATGGGTAGAGTTCCTTTAACTTATTATTAATTGAATCCCTTTGTTAAATCAATTGCTTCCCTCTTTTATTCAAATTTGGCCTCCCGTTCTACCCTGTTCCCTTTATTCTTGGCTTGAAAATCCTTGAGATCTACTTCCTCTTTTGTAACAAGCACTCCCACCACATGGTCCCTATCCTCACAATTTTCATATATGGCCTCTGTCACGTGAGAATATGCCTTCACTTCTTCCATCAATTCATCGTATTCCATTATGGTGGCTTCAACCTATTCTTTCTCTTGCTAATTTTTCCACACCATAACTTCCTCTATAGACTCTAATGCAAGGTTTTCCAGTTGGGAAGTAAATATGCACATTAAATCCTCAAGAAAATGAAATTAAGACTCATACATTGTCTTATCCGGGGGTGCCAAGTCTGGCCACGCAATTAAAATGGCATCAACTATGCACTCTGCCTTTTTGTATAGCGCGTGCGTCCATCCTTTCTCATCCCTCAACTCCTACCTTAGCTGTGCAATAATCTCTTCCTCTTACTTTATCTCCTTATCCCTTTCAATTATTTATTTATTCTTCTCTTCTACCTCCCATTGTATAAACCTTATATTATTGTTCTTATCAAAAATTCTAGAACCCACCTCCACCGATATCTTGTTAAGAAAATTGCACACTTATTCATCTGTTAACTACTAAGAATAAACTACCAGATACATGTATTTTGAAACTATCTACTCACTGGTATCTATTAACGAATGTGCGCTTACTTCAAATTTTGGATCCTTGATGTGTGACTCAAACACCCAAGACAACATCTTTCTTGTCTACGGTAGTGCAATCTTCTTATCAAATGATGGTATCTTACACATAGAACCTTGTTGGGATCCTCAACATATTGCATTATAGGTCCTTGGGGGATGTATGTTCATCTCTTTCCTCGAGCACCCTTTGGGAAACCTACAATAAGGCATGACTCTCCACCCATGATCCCTTCTTGTCCTACAATATTTTCTTCTTCATTTTTTACTTCTTCACCGTGAGCTGCCTCATGCTCCACCAGGTGCTCAATAATCTCTGTGAGTGCCCCTTCTCTCTCTAGTTTTGGGTTGGGAGTGCCCCTATCTTCGGGTTCTTTTGTTTTTTCTGGGTTCTCCTTCATAACTTATGTGCTGGTCGTGCCAACACCCTCTCCATCCATATCCATGCATGGTCATACTTGAATGCCTGTCTTGACATTCTTCATCTAATTATTCAACAGTATGCACCTGTGTGCTTGAATTTTTAACTGACTCCTCACTTTCAACTCCTTTTTCCTCTTGGCTCTTTGTCTCTTTAGAGTTTGAGCTATGGACTATTCTTTGTTTCTTCTGCACTGGAGATTTTATTCTGATAGGATGTCTACTGACATAGGTGTTGGTCCCTGTCTCCTTCCTCTCTAAAGTTTGTCTTGTGGGCATGCTTAGAACTGGAGTTTTATATTTTTTTAATCATTCAATTCTACTGACAAAAGGAGTCTCTTCACACCCTCACTTCTTCGGTTCAAACTTCTTATATGCCGAGGGTTCCTTAGGAATGCTTACATCATCTTCTATGAATTCTCCATCCACAAACTGAGGCATTAGATAATCATATATCCTTGTTGTATCCACTTAAGCTATTGGAAAATTTATTGAATTCATAAAATGTATGCTTTCTAAAACATACTTCTCTTCATAAGCGTGCTTCTTGGGGTAGAAATTTTTTTGAAGCATCTCATGGTGCTCCTTATCCACTTCACTCAGATCATACCTCAAATTTTGTGCCTCCTTGAATCTATTCACCATAGCTTGAAAGTAATTTCCTAAAAATGTAAACAAAAGTTTGCACCATGGGATTTTACTGCCATTAGTTAACATAAACCTCCCAATACAAAATTTTTGATACACAACAAAATGAGTAGATCCATCGATAAGGGTGGGAAACTATCCTGGAATCCTCCACTTAGCACCAAATACATCATGCATCCATTAATACCATTTATCCATGTGTGCCTTGTATACTGGTGTCACCGTGTCACATGTATACTTAGTAAATCATCTTACAAGGGAGGGATATTTTGTAGGATGCTCCCATATCTTGTCTTTAGGCCCATCGGGCACCCCAATCTCTGAAAAAAACTATTACAAGAAAATATTTCCAAACATGATCTTATCTCCATCATACACAACATTAATAATATCTTCAGCTATAACGGAAACAATGTTGTATATGGTTCCTTCTGATATATTTTTACATACATAAATCCACCTTTTATTTACTTGCGTTCATCTCTCCTGCCCACTTCACTTTGTGAGCAAGCACATGGCCATCTTCATGACAAGATATTTTAACTTTACAATATCAAATGTGCACTCACCCTTCTTGTATTCAAACTCCTTGGTAGCTTTCTCCACCTCTTCATCATTACCAAAGTCATCATAAAAATATCTACCGCTATTAATAAGTCCAGTGTACTTAATCAATTATGCGGTGATACACATCCTTCAGCTTGTAAAACATAAATGATCCTCATGCACGTGCCACATTAAAATTTGATAGAAAATCTCAGAATTCTTGAAGAATAGAAGCTCACACAGCTACAATAGTCCAACATTCTTCAATACTCTCTTCACCCTGTCATCATATACCAACTTATCATCTGTGGTTCTTTATTTTGTTGGATGAACGAGCTGTGTTGCCATGTCACACACGGTTAGGTTTGTCTGATGGTTATAATCAATAACTATCATGCCTCTAGCATGGGATGCCCACTCTTTTCCCATTAGCATTCTATCTAGGTACTGCATTTCTAAGTACCATTCCTCCTAAACGTTGACTGTGGGGTTAGATTTTTCTTTGCCCTTGCCTCTTTTCTTTGGTGACGTAGTTACTACCTTCTTTAGTGTCATTTTAGTTGTGTAAAATCAAACTTCTACCTTGTGCCTTACTGTTCTTGATACTTCAAACCTCCTGCCACAAACCCTAGGCACAACACCGATGTACTTCTCTATTTCAATTCTATATTTATTTCCCTAGCTCGCAAAACCCTAATAAAAGAAAATCAAAATCCACTCCAGGTCATTCAATCTACAAGACTCCTTCCAAAGGAACTCTCCTCACTCAGCCATGTTCCCTTTTACCCTTTGGTTCACAATTTTTTATATCTACACTCGATTTCTTGCTCGATCGTCAAATTTTCCCTAAGGTCACATGATAACTCTTAAAAAATTCACATAAGGTAAGGTAAAAATGATTTACCCTGACACTCCTTTTATAACATTTTAATTTTTACCCACATTAATTTTTTGCCAACTACCATCATAGGAATGCATTAAATTGAGCTTTCCCACTTTTTCCCACCATTTCTACATCTTCAAGCATGCTTCCTCCATGTTTCCAATGCGCATACCAATAAAAATCTTCTGACGCAAAAAATACTTTACTAATCGCAGACCTCTTTACGCACACACCAAGCGCCAAAGTACATCCACCTCTACGCCTTACACCAAATAGATATCCATGCCACTGCCTACATCACGTTGCCATGTGTGCTCGTTCACTATATGTGGATTTTCCTTTTAACATCATCCTTATTATCACCATCCTTCTTATGAAACCTTACCATCATTTTTCTACAACCAACGTCACTAACACATATGCACTCATATATGGTACTTAGGATTTTGTAAGTATCTACTTTGTCCCCCACACTCTTTCTTGTCTTCTACCCCACACTAAATATATGTGCGGTCCTCTATGCATGAATTCAAATTATATTAATTAGTATCAAGTGCACAAGCACACTTATTACAACATAACATTGAACTAAATTGGCAAAGCATAAAGACAAGGAAAGGAAACAAATATAAAAGAAATGTTGTAAGGGAAACCTAATATAATGGAAATAATATTTTATTACACACACCAAGAAGAATTATTTATAGTAGGGATTCAACCTACTCCCATTAAAATAATCAGGAAATCATGTCCATCCAGTGCCTATAGCTTAAAAATGATTGAATCTAGTAAGTAAGTTACAACATACGGTCCTAACCAATGCACTTGGAACTTTATAGGTGGCACAAAAACTTTGAATCATATAAAATAACCATCTGACCAAATTTAATCTACTTATTTTTAATATGCCTATCATGTCATGCCTTCTGCCTAGCCTTTTTTGTCTTCTAGCTCCACCTAACAATGACACACCTCTCATCCAGCTGCATCAGTTTGTCTATACGTTATTCAGGTGCTTGATCATCATCCAACCCTCTTGCGCATGCAATACATAGGGAGGGCAACATGAATTCCACTGGTAAAACAACCTCTGTGCCAAACATGAGCTTAAAGGGTGTGGCTTTGTTCAATCTTTTGAAAGTTGTTGTCTGTCCAAAGTACAACAAAAAATTTATTATCCCAGTATTTCCTTCAAACATCACAAATTTTAGTCACTGTATGCCCAAATATCTTGATGAAAGCCTCAGCAGTGTCATTGGCTTGTGGGTAACAGGGTGTTGTTTTATGGTGTGCCACCATAAATTCAACCAATAGTATGTTGATGGTCTCATTAAGAAAATGAATGCCCCTATCAATTCTCAAGATCATTGGACATCCATACCTACTCATTATGTTCTCCCTTAAGAAAATTTTTTCCATAGCTGTCATGTAATCCTTTGTAGGCACTGCTTCTACCCACCTTGTAAGATAATATGTACAAGTTAAATGTAGTGTGATCTAGTCGTACATGCGGGTGGGGAAATAGGACCCAAAAATTCAATTTCCCACTTTTAAAAAGGTTTTGCACCAGCAATAGGCCTCAAATGAATTTCATCTATGCGCCTAGGCTTTCTAAGGCGTTGACAATGGTCACAAGCCTTACAATCTTTGTAAATCATTTCCCACCAAAGGTATGCCAATAGAATCTTACACGCTGTATCATTTCCCACATAATGTCCACTTGCAATCCCACTATATTCCTCCGTAATAGGAGTATGCTCATGCTCAAGTACACACTGATGTAAAACCTTATCTTGACCTAACTTGTATAAATCTCCACCAATTAACATGTAAGGCATGACTTGTATAACAAGTTATTTATTCTTTGAGGTCTTCATTCCTTCAAGCACCACACCTATACGCAAGAATACAACAATATCATCTAAGTCAGAGGGCACATGGTTCAATATGAAAATCTATGCATTCGACATTGTATCCTTAATTCTTTGTATGTCATCACCTAAGTTAATCCTTGATAAATGATCTAGTCTTGAGTTACTCTTGCCTCGCTTCACTACTACTGTAAATTAAAATTCTTAGAACAAGAGAATCCACCTGTATATGTGCCCTTGCAAAATGGGCTTATTGACTAGATACTTAAGTGCCATGTGATCTGTATAAATTATGAGCGGAGTTTCCAACAAATATTTCCTAAACTTGTGTAATAGATAAATCACGAATAATGCCTTGTGCTCTGTAGTTGTATAATTCTATTTAGCCGGGGATAATTTCCTACTTGCAAATCAAATAGGATGATCAACAATACCTTCTCTAGGCTGGGCTAATACTACACAATTGACCATGCAATAGGAATCCACATACACATGAAATGGTTTGGTCCATGAAGGAAAGCATAGAATAGGCACAGAAGTAATCCTTTCCTTCAATTTCTCAAACGTGCGCTATTGTGCTTCATCCTAATGGAACTTTCCTTTAATATTCAAAAATTCCTCCAAGGGCATGGATATCCTAGCATAAACCTTGATAAACTTATTGTAATAACCTATGTTCCCCAAGAATCTGTACACCACCTGGTTAGTAGGTTCCTCTAATCTCAAAATGACAACAACCTTAGTAGGATCTACCAAAAAACCTTCCTTACATATGATATGTCTCAATAGAGTTCCAAAGGGTGTAGCAAAGATGCACTTATTTATTTTTAGAAAGATGATAAACTACCAAAACCTCTCAAACATAAGTCTTAAATTATCACAGTGGTCCTTTACTAGCCCATAAAATTTCCAATCATCCAAGTAAACCTGTAGAAACTTATGAATAAAGTCCTGAAATTCTTGCACAATAATGTGAGAAAATACTGTAGGTGCATTCTTTAATCCAAAAGACATAATTATGTATACAAAAATTCCCCACTCAGTGGTGAAAGTTGTCTTCTCTTGGTATTCTTTAGCAATCCACACCTGATGATATCCAAAAAATCCATTAGTGAAATTTTGTATCTCACACCCTACAACACCTTCTAAAATTTCCTCTGTAAATTGTGTGGGAAAGGGATCTATTATGAAAGCAACATTCAACTCCCTATAATCCACACAGATCCTTATCCTTCCATCCTTATTTATTCTTATCACCATAGGGATAACCCACTCTGACTCCTCAGTGGGCTCAATGATTCCAGACTTAAACATCTTATCAATCTCTTCCTTTACCTTAACGTGCATATTAGGATTCATCCTCAAAGGCCTCTTCCTAACCGGGCATGCACCTTCCTTTAAATTTATCTTCATATCTCCTAAAGAGTGATGTACCCCTTTCAACTCAAGATAACCTCTAGGAAATAAGTCCTGGAAGTTGTGCAACAACTCAATTATTTTTTCAACCTATGAGTCAAACAAGTAATCTCCAATGATAGCCTCATTTGGTTCTTCATCTATACCAATGTTGACCTTCTTGTTTTCATAGGCTCATGATACACGCGTGCATGCTCATCTGTAACTTCCAAGACCTCGCATGTACCCATAGTGTAGACACTAGTTTAATGTGTAACTCCTCTCGTTCATCCCACATTCATTCTCCTTCATTCAACTTTCCCCGTCACTTTTATTTTTCTTAAATTTGAGTAAATTCCATGTATTTACTCACCCTTAATTAATTAATCATCAAATGGGATCCATGTGGACCCATTCGATAATTAGAATTTGGCATTATCTCACATATCCTAAATTTATTCAATTCATGGGCAATAATATACCCATCGGACACCCCACTCCTAAAATAAAAAATGAGATGCATTATTGTACCTAACCATGTAAATCATGCTCCCCAGTCCTTATCACATCCTTATCTTTTTAACCTCATAAGTCAAATTGTGAGCCCTGCTGAATCACATCACCTCCTTTAATTAGGGTTATTTTACCCAACCCTGATTACTTAATATCCCACAATATAACCTCACTCTTAGGCTATAAATATGGGCCTTCCCCCCTCGGAAGAATAAGTTGAAAAATTTGGGAAAATGCTATTTTGAGTTTTAAGCCTCTTGTTTATCATAATATCCTCATAATGTCCTTGTAATGACGCTGGAATCCCCATAATACTATGTTCATAATTTTTTGGTTCACTTAGCGTGATTCATGTTGCATGTTGTGTTTGGATCAGTTTGGTAGGACCATCTACATACCCGCATCTTCAAGTTTCTTTGTTCATCAGCTTGCATGTTATCTATTTTTCTTGTATTTTATCATTATTCCTTATCACACAGGGGTTGACATCATCCAAGGGATTTCATAGCCTCTTGGAACAAGAATTATCTGGGAAACCCCCGCATATTACTATCTAATCACATCAGTTTCATGGATCTATCTTCTTTTATCACATATTTATCTTCTTTGCGCCCGTAGATCCATATATACATCTAATGTCTTAAGCCCTCCATCATTTGAAGTTTCTGGTGGCTTCTAGTATTGGTATTCACCTGAACAAGAACAAGGTTTCCTGTACAATATTTTGGCATTCTCGGTGGGACCGGACCCTAGATCTAGTCATTTTGTTTGTTACTTTACTCGTATTGTCTAACTTGCTTGTTTGCGAGGTCTTAGTATTCGTCAATCTCAGTTTAGTACGGTCAATCATTTAGGTTGCCTCAGAGGTAAGTTCTCTTCTTCTTTTCCATCAGCTTGGTATTTAGCTATTTATAGTGAGTATCCATTTTATCTTTATTTTTAAACAAATAATCACAATCGAATGAAACAACAAAAAATCATACTTTGAATTCTATCCACATGGGAAACAAATCCATAAATTAACCTTATTGCTTGGCTATGTTTTCAAGTTTGGTTGTGCAATTTATTATTCTCCTAGTTGTCATCATGTGATATGTATTTTGTGAATATTTCATTTGTAAGCTTACTTGTTTGTAGGGTTTTAGCGCTATGTCCATCCGTGCGGTGCGGTACGTACACTTAGTTATTTTGTCGTCACCTCAAAGTAAGTGACTAGGTTATGTGAAAGGGGTTGTTATTGAGTTGGTTAGAATTGATGTGCCATTTTATTGTTATTACTCTTATAAATACAAAAACTTAATACCCATAATAATAGTGAATAAATGAATGTAATATATAAATAGATAAATAAGTCAAACAAATATTTAAAAAAAATTATTGTTATTATCCTAACACTACCCACCTATCCACTACTTTCCTCACTGTCCAAACTAATTCCCTACATAGCTCCCTCACCAAAATTTCATTCCACACTTAGACCAACCTTCCACTCCACACAACCCTTCACCAAGCTCCCCACCCGAGCTACTATACAACTCCACTCAACTCCATCCCAAAACCCACGTAGCTTCCTATACACCAAACCATTAACCACTCCCAAGACATCCTCACCCAACTCAAATCCTCAATTCATTCCATGCCAACTCTATTCTACCCAAGCTACCACTTCACGTCCCTTTCATCAATCTATTCGCCACGGTCTTGACCCAACTCCTCCTCGTATCTTAATTATTCCACACCCAACTTGACCAACCCTCAAACGACTCCTAATCAAGCTCAAATATCTTCTACCTCCATCGAGCCATAATCTTGCACAAATTTCCCCTCCTCCCCGTAGTCACTCCCAACACATCATCACCACATCCCAATCCTTGTCTCCCACGCAGAACCTTCCCTCTACTCACATGTCCTCTCCATTCCCCAAGCCTATAACTCCACACTTCATGGTTTCTCACGTCCCATGTAGAGAAAGAGAATATCCACACAAAATTACAAGATTCTGATGTGTAATACATACAACTGTTTCTAGCTCTGTTTCAAATTCATGCAAGTTCTGTCAATAATGACTGTGTAGTCTCTTTATTTCAATTGGTTTCCAAGTATTTTGAACACATTTACAAACAACATTTGAGGCACTATATCCAATCATCTATTTCTCATTTAGAGTTTATGTGATTCTTATTACGTCATCATATATGTGAAGAGCTAAGTCCGTGTGCCGTATGACAAGCTATGTCCCCAATAAACCACAATTTACCATGTAAAGAGCTTGAATATCCATGTAGACTTAGAAATATTTTGATGTGTGAAGGTTCTAACTGTCTACAACTCAGTTTCGAATTCACGCAAGCTTCATGGTAGTGACTGGAATCACCATAGATAACAGATGGCTGACCACATTGGGGTCCATACAACTGCACCCAACCATCAATTGTAAATGCAAAGCCCTGTAGTTGTTGTTGAAGATAATCAACAATTCATCTCTCTCAGGTTCTCCATGCACAAGGATATCAATGCTAAGATCTTCTTGTAGCTTGATAACTAATTTCATCCTTGAAGGAATTGACATAATCTTCTTCAGAAGTCTTGTTTATCTTATATTCACAGCGAACCCTTCACAACTCAACCATATGAAGAAATGATCCAACGGTGATCATTGGAAGAATTGGGAGTTTAAAATTCTTCTTCCCCAACAACTACTGGCCCTATGATGACCAAACATGCATTACCATTAGTCATGGAACCAGGTAAGACATGATAACATTTAATTGTAGATTCACCTCTGATTGACATCCTCCATCATCCTTAATTTTTGTAAAGTGAGGTTTGACGTGATTTTTCACCTGATCACCATGTGTTTGTATGCACCACCCATATCTCCCACATAGGACAAGTAAAACACATGTTTAATCAGCAATAGTAACATCATCCTAGTTTCGTCTTAAGTTTTTAGTTTATTTGACAATCCATTTGCTTAGATTTATTGTGTTAGTTAAGATAATGTCCTTTTATTTTCACTCATTATTTTAGTTAATTAATGCATTTTTTAATTAATCTAATTTGCAGATTAATTAACTTTTATTTAGTAGTTCGATTAATTTTTTAATATTTTTTCTTTTTTACGCTAAATTAGTATAATTACTTTGATCTATTTTGTTACTTGGGTGGTATCCTTATTCGTATTATGTCCATTTACTTTACTTAAGTATTTTTCAGTTTTGTCCATACGTGACTAATCAAAAAATTGACCATTTAGACATCTTCTGCAACACAATTTTTATTCAATGTTGGCTAGATTTTCTGCATAGCATCAAACCTAGGCAGTCATGAGATAAATATCCCTCATTTAATAGGTGAGGCTCCCGTGTCAGATTTGTCAATAAAGATGTGTTATTATCTATCAAGGGTTTTACTTTAACCACTTAGTTCATGAACCATAAATAAGAAGTTTTGCAGCAAGCAAGCAGCTGTTTAAGAAAGGAAAGTTATAGAAGAAG
Source organism: Taxus chinensis (assembly GCA_019776745.2). Lineage (NCBI taxonomy): Eukaryota > Viridiplantae > Streptophyta > Pinopsida > Cupressales > Taxaceae > Taxus > Taxus chinensis. The sequence continues at coordinate 435,533,146 of CM034156.1, read as the reverse complement.
GAAGTAAAGGAAATACAGAGAAGAAATGGGGAAGATGTGCATCCCAATTAGTAGATAGCAGAGCTAATTGCATGCACATAGAATAAACTTAATAGATATGAACACAAAATTATAAAACAAAGGCAGCTCTAGATCTAGATCTATAATAACACAAAGTTGACTTAAGAGATCTAAGATTTAAAAGCAAGAAACACAGTACACCGTGACACAGTTCTCCGGAAACCTGCTCCTTTGTATTCCTTTGCTCCAAGTTGCTCTCAGGGGTTCAGCACAAAGTCTAGAACACAAGATTGCTACTTACAAATTCTGATTGATGGTTAACCAGAAGGTTCTTCCTCTACTTATAGAATGTAGAGGGGCAATTACAAGTAGGAAGCTTTGAGTTGAACTGGCACATGTGGAAGTTGGAAAGAAACAACTGGCAATCTTCCTCTTGGAATTCCTCTTTGCGTGACATGTATGATTTGCAACTGAAAATAGAACCTTCTATTTTGCACATCCGCCACCTATCTTCAAGTAGTTGACTTCTTCAAGTAATGGCTTTTAAACCAATCACTTAAGTTGTATAATTGAATTGTTCGCTCAATTACTTTGTCGAAGGAAAGAAGAAGGAAGAGGAAAGCTGACTTTGTCGGAGGAAAGAATAAGGAAGAGGAAAGCTAACTTTGTCTTTTTTCATGTCTGCATGCAGCTGATTCAAACTGGATCTGAAAACAAGCTGGGATTAGTTGGATCTTGAAGCGGCTGGATCTGGAAACAAGCTGGAATTGCAAGCAATTGGAATTAGAAGCAAGCAGGAATTTTGCCTTCGCATTGTCTTCTCTTTTATTTTTGAAGCTTTTACAGTTCTTCTGTTGTACATGCATCAGTGCAAGGTTGGCCTTAGATAACTCATCATCCTTATTTTTAATTGCATATGAGCAATTAAAAATTCTGGAAAGCACTCAGGGTGAATGAAAATTCAATGAAGGCTTCAACTGGAAGATGAGAGCACATGCACAAGGTCTTGGAAGGAATTTCCCACGCACTGTCTTCTTCATGGGCTGCATTCGAAACAAGAGGATGAAGCCTTTGTGCCAAAAGCTTTTGCAACTATGAGATCTAGATTTGGATCTGCATATGGATTTGCATCTGCATCTGCATCTGGATATGGATCTGCACCTGCATAACAAATTCTGGCAACTGGGCTATGGATGGAAAAGCTGCAGCTTGAATAATTCCACTGCTTTTAATCTGCACGCATGCATGAAGTTTCTCCTGCACGCATGAGTGAAGTCTTTCCTGCCCTAGATCTGTCTATCAATTTAGCAAGAGGTTCCAAGCCTAGATCCGTGTTTCCAATATCTGTAAATTTAGACGTGATGCATGACTCCGTTGTGCTTTCTTTTTCATCTTTCTTCGTCATAGCTTTTTCTATCTTTGTCTGAATGTCTTTTTCTTCTTATTTGACTAGAATTCTTCAATACTGGTGCAGATCTAGACAATTCTTCAGATTTGGAGGATATATGCAATGTATTGGACATTGATAAGAGCTCCTTTTCTTTTATAAAGCACTTGTAATGAATTCCTGTAATTTATCCAGACAAAAATGGCCACCGGAGCATGAATAGTGAATTTTAATTGTAAAAATCTGCACTTTTCAAGCCTGTTGCCCCAAAAAAAATGGTGTTTAATTTACACATAAAGAGAGCATGAATCCTTTCAACAACACTTGAGCTCCTATAACACCTATGCAAACAATTATGTAGACAAAGATCAACCTCCTTCAAAGCATGCACCAAATTTGGAAGCTTTTAGCCTTGTTTCCACCTTGCCTGAGCAAAATCCTTCCTTTAATGGGGCGTACTTTTCCACTTGGCTGCAATTCTTGACCTGTGAATTAAATAATTCACCCATATGGCTGCCCATGCTTATATAACCTTCACAATTCTATAATTAATAATTGCCCTACCAATTAAAGGCAATTAATTAATTAAAAATCATGCTCTTCTCTTTTAAAAATAGCATGTTTAAGGACAACCATCCAATAAATTAAATTAATCCAATTTAATCATCCACACTTCACTTCACTTAAGCTTCACAGTGTGCTTTGACCATAGCCACTAAAAATAGGAATTAATATAATCATTTAATACTTTAAAAAGTATTAATTCCTTCTCAAAAGGGGCTACATTAAATAAATTAAATTTATTTAATTTTGGAATTCTATTTCCAATTGATTTATTCCCCTTTGCTTTTGTTGACTTTTCCACAAGCCTAGGTGCCAAAATTGGGTGAATAAATATTAACAAATATTTATTTAATGCATTATTATTCACCCAAGGTGGGTCGCACTTTTTTGCATAATAGAATTCTATTTTTAAGAATTTTTGACAATGAGATTTTTTACCCTGCAAGGCAGGCAATAAATTCCCGCCTGCCTGCAGCCTCTAACTTTCTCACTGCAGCTTAAGTGAATTTTATATCACGGGAAAAAGTACCCTGCAAGGCAGGCAATAAATTCCCATAATGCCTGCGGCTTCTATTTTTCCCATCGCAGCTTAAATCCTTTGTTTTCCAAAAATGCGCCCATCCCTGCAGGGGCTTTTCTGTGCACGACTTCGCTTTTTCCCAGTGATCCGGACCTCTAATGGTGACTTCCTCCAGGCACAATGTGCGTATATGTTTTCTAGCCGCTCCAGGCCAAAAATATGGCTTACCCGGCAAGGGAATTGCTCCAGAGAAATTTCACGGAAAACAAAACGGGACACCACAAAAATACAAAAAATTGCCAAAAATTACAAACAAAGCCCAAAACTTAAAATAAGTTAAAATCCTTCAGGCACATAGGAATAATAACATATTTGCTCATAATAGAGTTAAAACAGAGCGCAAATAGCCTCATACGAGGCTCAAAATAATTAAATACAAATTTCCCGCAGACAAATCCTGACGACAGAATAAAACAATTTTGGGCATCTAGGTATTTGGTGAAAAGGGCTAATATGGCTCTTTGGGATTATCTTGACGCAATACAAGAACTTTCAGGCAATAAAAACACAAAACGACCCATTATTTTAAAAGTACAAAAAAATTTCGGATAGGGTAGTCGCAGATTTCAGGATGAAATCTGGGTGACACCAGTTGGCTCTGTCTGTGGACATCTTTTTCTCTGTCAGAATGACAAGGAAAAAGATGAGATCCTAGAATCTCTGGTTTCGTGTCTTGTCTTTTGGGCACGGGGTCAGGCAAACAAACACAACACAAAAGCAAAAACAAAACAAGGAAAAACAAACAAAGTTTTATTTATGTACATACAGGTTTTACCCTGCTTCTTCAGTTGATGAACAGCTTCAGATTCTGCCCATTGAAAGGCAATGGTAACTCAATTCCATCCCGGTAGGCAAGGAAGAAAATATCCATCCCTACAACTCTTTTGATCACGAAGGGCCCTTTCCAGAGTGGATCAAATTTGTCGTGTATGCCCTTCGGTTCATGTCTCTTGTCCCACCAGAGTACCCAGTCTCCGACCTCGAACTTCCTTTCTTTGGCCTTGTCAAATACTCTGGGCAAGTCCTTATCAACTTCATCTAGTGGTGGCTGATCCTTTCTTCTCTCTGTGGTGGGCAAGTTTGCATCAACTTGCTCCGTTCCCAGATTTACCGGCTGTGTTTCTAAGGAAGAACTATCACCATATTCTTTCTTCTTCTTCAGGTACTGATCATGCTTGTTGAAAGTCTCCACTAAAGAAAGTAAATCCCTAGGGATTTTGTTACCTTTTGGTTAGACTACTCCACTACTGTCATCATAACCTGGATCAACTTTTCCTTTGACTGTTTGTCGTGGTGGTGAATTACTTCCTTCAACATGCAGACATGCAGATGTTTGTTCAGGAATTCTGGGGTGGTAGACCATCTCCACTTTATAGTTTCCTTGTCTGAATATGGACGGTGGTCTATCCGGATTCAATAGTGCAGCCGTGACTGCTAAAGAATCTGCCTTGGAGTTTTGATTTATTGGTATGAAGTCAATAGAGAAGGCTGCAAAATCGAATGTGGTGGAAAGCACTTTATCTCTGTAATGCTCCAGCTTATCTCTTTTGACTTGACTCTGACCTCGAACCTGCTTTACTAGAAGTTCAACATCTCCTTGGACTTTGAGGAGTTTTACTCCTTTCTTCTTAGCTTGTTCCATTCCTAGAAGAAATGCTTCATACTCTGCCGTATGATTGATGTTCTCGAACATCAGCTTGCGGGAGTATGGAAATACCTCATGATCTGGAGATATTAGTAGAGCGCCAGCTCCTGATCCAAAAGAACAACATGTGCCTTTAAACTCCAGAGTCCAAACTTTTTCTTCTTCTTTTGTTGGCTCTAGTTCTGGTTGAAGTTCTTGCTCTGGAACGTCTTTATCCATTTCCAAGAAGTAAACCCCACGGTTAGATTCCTGAAAAAGAATATGAGATCTAGGATCCTCAGATTTTGTAACCGTGTACTTGGACTTCTTTTCCGGCTCCAACTTTTGATTAATTCCTTTGATAGAAATATGCGCACAGGACCAATCCATCTTTACTTCTCCTCCCAGCTCTTTATAGAATTTTCTGCTCAGTAACATCCCGTAGGAGACAGGAATATCTGCAACTAAGATTGTCATCTTTAATCTCTTATCAGGAAAAGCTGCCAGAACAGTTTGTGCATCTTTGATTTGTCTGATTAAAGGGACTTGTCTCTCCATGGAGTAGCACCTTTTTATGGTCTTTGTCAAGGTAAACCCAAGAGCATCTGCAACTTTAGCTGGCATGATATTATTAGAAGCGCCCAAATCTAAAACGCAATTTCTTAACTTGAAACCATTAAGCAATAGAGAAACATAGAATGGTTCCACTCTTTCAGAAGATGGTGAGGATATAACAACTGTAGTGTTGTTCTAGGGAGGAGTATCTTTGGGCTTAGGGAAAAGGCATTTTGATGTATTGGATTGTTCTGGTGATTGCACATATTTCACTAGCATATTTAAATGCTCAGGAAAAGCTCTCTGGATTTTGGCTTCTGACATTTGAACTTTAATTTTCTTGGCATGATCAATAATGTCAAAAGAAGAAATAGATTCAGATACCTGAGCCACTTTCTGTGGTTGAGATGAAGAACTTGCATTCTTATCTCTAGGAGCCAAGGAAGAAGGTAAAGGGCTGCCCCTTTTTTGTTCGTCAGCTAATGCCTCAGCTTGGTGAGTTTGTGATCTTGTAAGTACTGCCTATGCATGACCATGATCATCTTCATGAAGTTTCTCATCGTCATGTTCAAATTTGTAGTTCAGGTAATTAATGTTGGAGTTGCCAACAGGAGCTACAAAATCATCATTCTCGAACTGATCAACATCAGCTTCCTGGTCTTCTTCATTCATCTCCACGTTGTTTCTAGGAGCAACTTCAATTGCTAATCTTTGGGAACCAGTAATGCAGTTCCGGTTGTTGTTGAAATTCCAAGCAGGGGCAGTGTTGTTGCCTTGAGCCATTTGAGCCATTTGTTTCTTCATCTGCATCATCTCATTTGCTAAATTTTGCAGTAGTGAATCGGAAGTAGTAGCAGAGGATGAACTTTCAGCTCTAGAAGTGTTGCTTTTTATCTTTCCAGCCATGATGAGGTCGTCTTCAATTTCAATCGCCATGTTCTGGGCTGCTAACAAATCAGCAGGACGTGCTCTTCACAGTTGATAGCTTACTTCAGGAAGCAAAGCATTGATGAAGAACACCTTTTGATTCTCGTCATTTAGAGAAGCAGAAGCCGGAATTTTGTATAGTAATCTTTGGAATTTTGCAATAAAATCCCGCATGTGCTCATGTGGTTCTTTCTTCAGCTGAGTCAGTTGGGTTATCAAGGTGCTGGAATCTTTGGCTGCCTTGAATCTTTTTAGGAATGCATCCTGCATAGTATCCCAGTTGGTTATGGTACCAGGGGCTAACCGGTAGAACCATTCTTCAGCCAAGTCATGCAGAGTCTCTATGAAGAGTCTGACAGATACATCTTCATGTTCGACTGCAAGCACTCCACAAGATATGAAAAACGCAGCCAAGTGGTCATCTGGATTTTGCTTGCCATCTCCAAAGAATTTTGGAAAATTATTTCTCGTCCCTTTAGGTAGATCATGCATAGGAGGAGTCAGATTCAGAGGTCCAAAGGCTGTACCCCATGGAACAGGCGCTGCAGGGGCAAGTGGGTTTCGGTTCAGCATGATGAACGGGGCACGTCCTCTCCAAGAGTAGACTTGATGAATAATTCCAGCTGCCAGATTATGTTGAAGATGATCTGGATCTGTATGTGTTTGCACTCTTCTTCCTTGTGAAAGACTAGATCTGCGGCTTCTAACTTGAGGAGGATGATTGAAATTGAATTGCTCCTGCAGTTGGAAGAAATGATCAATCCTTCCTTGTGCCTTCACGGATCGGGTGAATGGACATTCAGCCAGGTTGAGATTTGTATGGAAAAAACTCTGATCTTCAATAGATAAGCTTTGATCTGCAAAGATAGCTGTTCCCCAGTGGAGTCGCCAAAAACTGTTGGCTAGATTTTCTGCATAGCATCAAACCTAGGCAGTCATGAGATAAATCTCCCTCATTTAACCGGTGACACTCCCGTGTCAGATTTGTCAATAAAGATGTGTTATTATCTATTAGAGGTTTTACTTTAACCACTTAGGTCATGAACCATAACTAAGAAGTTTTGCAGCAAGTAAGCAGCTGTTTAAGAAACGAAAGTTATAGAAGAAGGAACTAAAGGAAATACAGAGAAGAAATGGGGAAGATGTGCATCCCAATTAGTAGATAGCAGAGCTAATTGCATGCACATAGAAGAAACTTAATAGATATGAACACATAAAATTATAAAACAAAGACAGCTCTAGATCCAGATCTATAATAACACAAAGTTGACTTAAGAGATCTAAGATTTAAAAGCAAGAAACACAGTACACCGTGACACAGTTCTCCGAAAACCTGCTCCTTTGTATTCCTTTGCTCCAAGTTTCTCTCAGGGGTTCAGCACAAAGTCTAGAACACAAGATTGCTGCTTACAAATTCTGATTGATGGTTAACCCGAAGGTTCTTCCTCTACTTATAGAATGTAGAGCGGCAATTACAAGTAGGAAGCTTTGAGTTGAACTGGCACATGTGGAAGTTGGAAAGAAACAACTGGCAATCTTCCTCTTGGAAGTCCTCTTTGCGTGACATGTATGGTTTGCAATTGAAAATAGAACCTTCTATTTTGCATGTCCACCACCTATCTCCAAGTAGTTGACTTCTTCAAGTAATGGCTTTTAAACCAATCACTTAAGTTGTATAATTGAATTGTTTGCTCAATTACTTTGTCAAAGGAAAGAAGAAGGAAGAGGAACGCTGACTTTGTCAGAGGAAAGAATAAGGAAGAGGAAAGCTAACTTTGTCTTTTTTCATGTCTGCATGTAGCTGATTCAAACTGGATCTGGAAACAAGCTGGAATTAGTCAGATCTTGAAGCGGCTGGATCTGGAAACAAGCTGGAATTGCAAGTAGTTGGAATTAGAAGCAAGCAGGAATTTTGCCTTCGCATTGTCTTCTCTTTTATCTTTGAAGCTTTTGCAGTTCTTCTGTTGTACATGCATCAGTGCAAGGTTGGCCTTAGATAACTCATCATCCTTATTTTTAATTGCATATGAGCAATTAAAAATTCTGGAAAGCACTCAGGGTGAATGAAAATTCAATGAAGGCTTCAACTGGAAGATGAGAGCACATGCACAAGGTCTTGGAAGGAATTTCCCATGCACTATCTTCTTCATGGGCTACATTTGAAACAAGAGGATGAAGCCTTTGTGCCAGAAGCTTTTGCAACTATGAGATCTGGATCTGGATCTGCATATGAATTTGCATCTGCATTTGCATCTGGATATGGATCTGCACCTGCATAACAAATTCTGGCAACTGGGCTATGGATGGAAAAGCTGCAGCTCGAATAATTCCACTGCTTTTAATCTACACGTATGAGTGAAGTTTCTCCTGCATGCATGAGTGAAGTCTTTCCTGCTTTGGATATGTCTATCAATTTAGCAAGAGGTTCCAAGCCTAGATCCGTGTTTCCAATATCTATAAATTTAGAAGTGATGCATGACTCTGTTGTGCTTTCTTTTTCATCTTTCTTCGCCATAGCTTTGTCTATCTTTGTCTGAATGTCTTTTTCTTCTTATTTGACTGGAATTCTTCAATATTGGTGCAGATCTGGACAATTCTTTAGATTTGGAGGATATATGCAATGTATTGGACATTGATAATAGCTCCTTTTCCTTTGTAAAGCACCTGTAATGAATTCCTGCAATTTATCCAGACAAAAATGGCCACCAGAGCATGAATAATGAATTTTAATTGTAAAAATCTGCACTTTTCAAGCCTGTTGCCCCAAAAAAATGGTGTTTAATTTACACATAAAGAGAGCATGAATCCTTTCAACAACACTTGAGCTCCTGTAACACCTGTGCAAACAATTATGTAGACAAAGATCAACCTCCTTCAAAGCATGCACCAACTTTGGAAGCTTTTAGCCTTGTTTCCACCTTGCCTGAGCAAAATCCTTCCTTTAATGGGGGCGCACTTTTCCACTTGGCTGCAATTCTTGACTTGTGAATTAAATAATTCACCCATATGGCTGCCCATGCTTATATAATCTTCACAATTCTATAATTAATAATTGCCCTAACAATTAAAGGCAATTAATTAATTAAAAATCATGCTCTTCTCTTTTAAAAATATTATGTTTAAGGACAACCATCCAATAAATTAAATTAATCCAATTTAATCATCCACACTTCACTTCACTTCACTTCAGCTTCACAGTGTGCTTTGACCATAGCCACTGAAAATAGGAATTAATATAATCATTTAATACTTTAAAAAGTATTAATTCCTTCTCAAAAGGGGCTGCATTAAATAAATTAAATTTATTTAATTTTGGAATTCTATTTCCAATTGATTTATTCCCCTTTGCTTTTGTTGACTTTTCCACAAGTCTAGTTGCCAAAATTGGGTGAATAAATATTAACAAATATTTATTTAATGCATTATTATTCACCCAAGGTGGGTCGCACTTTTTTGCATAATAGAATTCTATTTTTAAGAATTTTTGACAATGAGATTTTTTACCCTGCAAGGCAGGCAATAAATTCCCGCCTGCCTGCAGCCTCTAACTTTCTCACTGCAGCTTAAGTGAATTTTATATCACGGGAAAAAGTACCCTGTAAGGCAGGCAATAAATTCCCATAATTCCTGCGGCTTCTATTTTTCCCATCGCAGCTTAAATCCTTTGTTTACCAAAAATACGCCCCATCCCCGCAGGGGCTTTTCTGTGCACGACTTCACTTTTTCCCAGTGATCCGGACCTCTGATGGTGACTTCCTCCAGGCACAATGTGCGTATATGTTTTCTAGCCGCTCCAGGCCAAAAATCGGGCTTACTCGGCAAGGGAATTGCTCCAGAGAAATTTCACAGAAAACAAAATGGGACACCACAAAAACATGAAAAATTGCCAAAAATTACAAATAAAGCCCAAAACTTAAAATAAGTTAAAATCCTTCTGGCACATAGGAATAATAACATATTCGCTCATAATAGAGTTAAAACAGAGCGCAAATAGCCTCATACGGGGCTCAAAATAATTAAATACAAATTTCCCGCAGACAAATCCTGACGACAGAATAAAACAATTTTGGGCATTTGGGTATTTGGCGAAAAGGGCTAATATGGCTCTTTGGGATTATCTTGACACAATACAAGAACTTTCAGGCAATAAAAACACAAAACGACCCATTATTTTAAAAGTACGAAAATTTTTCGGATAGGGTAGTCGCAGATTTCAGAATGAAATCTGGGTGACACCATTCAATAATTAGAATAATTATCTTTATTATTTCTCTAATTAAGCATCTCTTCCAACACCACGTTATTAGGACCATTGTATTGCTTTTCTTATTTTTTCATTTGCATGGACTAATCATTATATTTTCTTCTGCTGGTAAACTCCACAACATTATGACCACAACATTACGATATCAAAGAAAATCATTGAAACAAAAACACGCCTAAAATCTCTTTCACTAGACCCCTCCTGCACTCATAAACGGTGCAATTTTAGGGTACCCGGACATTCCTGACCACTGATTGGCATTTTCAAAATATGCTAATATTTCATGTAATCAAATAATAGGGGAAAGCATTCTCCAGGTTTTACTCATTTTTCCCTATTTTTCCTTTTCTGCATTGTAATTTCCTTTCCTGCGTGATTTTCTGCACCAAACTTCACATTTTGAATTCGGTCTAAAATGAACCCAGTACATCTTTCCTGCTCACATATCCTAAATAAGGGGTTAACCTTCTGCATTTCACTTATCGCACACTTTCTGAGACTTCACGAACAAAATCAACACATCAAAACACTCCTTTCACCTGGGTCACTGATTCGGATTTGAACACCCAACATGAAACTGTTTAGATATTTCCTTGGCCAAAAATTCTTGAAACCAACCTTAGACTACCATTCTCTAGGCACCTTGTTATCCACTTTTCTTTTCACATCCTCTAAATTAATCATGGTGATAAAAAATATGTTTCTTGATTTTTTTTTCAATAAATTACATAAATAGATGTTTCTCTATTTCATGTCTATTTTCACTCTCTATCAAATCAAAACAACGCAACAATCCACTCCACCTAATAAAATTACATCCTATAATGATCTTTTCCAACAAGATTATAAACTCAAAACCAAACCTTCAGTTACCCAACCCCCTGACTCCATGGTCTCTCCTCATGAGAACCATGTCATCCAAGACTGTCCCTATTTTAAAACTAATTCTCATATCCCTCACTGAGCCAATCTTCCTAAACCAACCACACCACTATCCCCCACTCTTTTAGAGATACTTGGGTCTCCTCCTAACCCCATATATGACTTCATATTTCGAAAATCCCCCACAATATCTCAATCTTCCCAATATCCTAAATTAGTGGATCGTATTCCACCCACATCCCATTTTGACAATTCTATTTCATCCGCTACTAATATGCCTATCCAGCCATCTCAACCTCTTCACACTTATATTATTACCCATCGTATGCTCTAATTTTCTCAACCTCTTAACACACATATCCCCACTTAACATTTACCACAACAAACTACCCAACTTCAACAAACACATCATCTCCCTATTATTCAAAGTCATCCTATGCAACAATCTCAACCCATGACACATGTTAATCCTTACGAAATAGTTCCCCACACCCCTACACACCTGCAAGTTTATCAACCACCTTATGAAACGATTCACCTAACACTTACATATCCATAACATTATCCAAAAATTAGTTCTCATCAAACTACTTTTCAAACCACACAACCAATCCAATCTCAACCTAACAACAAATTGAGTGATCCAATTCATGCCTTAATAAATCGGTTGGCTACTATAGAGGTCGTTACCTTAGCACCCAAGGATACATCATCCTATGAACAAATCTATAATGAACTGATTCATTCGTCAGTTCCAATCAAACCCTATACTCCTCATTAGAAACTTCCTAAGTTTACTAATTTCAAAAAGGAAGATCCCCAACAATATCTCATCGCATTTAAACATGCATGTTTTCTTATTGTGCAAGATCATGATCTACTTCTTTGCACTTTCTCCATGTCCTTGTCCGGTCTTGCGTTGGACTGGTATAACCATATACCGCAATATTCCATATTCTCTTTCGCCCAGCTTACGGAATTATTCTTGGAACACTTTTCAATTAACATTGCACGCAAAACTATCATTGACCTATACACCATCGGACAGTTTGATGATAATTCCATTGCCAAATTTGTTGCAAAATGGCATGGAATTATAAACCAACTTTTCTTCACTCTTCCACAAACCGAACTCATCGAACTCTTCTCACATTCATGTGCAAAAATATATCATCTACTTTGCAAATCCAATCATTCTAAACCTTTAACGAAGCTTTCAAAACGGCTCACAAACTCGAAACCCGTTCCATTGAGCAAGGTCATCTTAAACTAAGTTCAACTAAACCTAAAATCAAATCTACTAAATCACTCACACATAACAAAAAATTTAAAGGTGTGGTCAACATTGTGGTCATTAAACCCTCATCTACATCTATATCCGGCACATGGCCTCAACAACGAGTCCCTCAACCGACAATCAATTATACCCCCTTGGGAGAATCCTATAGCTCTGTATTTGACACTTTGATGGCCGTAAACTCCATCCAACTTCCACCCATATGACTGGTGGACAATTCACACGTCAAGCCTATTTGGTATCGTGAAGCCCACTATTGTAAATATCATCGAGTCAAAGGACATTGAGAAATGTTGTTCCTTTAAAGATCATTTCCAAAAACTCATAAATCAAGGGGATATCCAAATCGATAGCTCCACTATTCAAACTTTACCTACTCAACCACCAACGAATCAAACCATGCCCTTTACATATCAACTATCAAATGCTTATATTATTGACAACTTCAATCATGATCTCATCTTATCACAAACTCCATTTGATACCTTAGACATTATTCCCACTCCTTATTCATAACCTAACACACATATGTCCACTTTTACTACTTGGCTTGAACCTACACCTTCTTCTACCCTTACCAAATCTACATCGAATTTGACTATAAGATCTACTTTATCCACTTCAATAATGCCCCAATCCACTGCATCGGTTCATCCTTAGCACCTATTTCAGCTTTGTTGGTATCAACACATATCCCTATAACTCTCACATCTATTCCTTTACCAAAGTCTGCATCAAACACACCTATTACTGCATCTACATCACTCCTCTCTACAACCATCCCAACTAAACTCATTTCTACCACATGCACCTTTACAAACCCACCTCTGACATCAACCCCATTATCAAAAATATCATTCTTTCCCCTTGAAATATTTATGAAACAATCATTCCCACCTACTTCTACACCCGAAAATACTCCTACATTTGTTGCATTACCCATAATGTCTACTCCATCAATTATCACATCTCTAAATATCCCAAATATGCCTACATCCATATCTATCCCAACTACCCCTATATCTATCATATCAACAAATACACCTATCTCTACCTTGACATTTTTACCTATATCCTTGCCTATGGCCACATCACCTAGTCTAACCTAATAGTCTTTACTTGATTTTTCTATCACAACGAACAAATCTTCTTGATCTGCTACCCTATCAAAGATACCATTTGAAACATCTACTGAACCAACACATCCACCTAAATCAAATAAATATGGTTTACATTCTCCCTCTACAAAATGAACTCTTTCCATGCCAAAACCTAAACAATCCACATCTCACATAGATCTCATTAATCACATCATACAAACACCTATTTCTCAATTAACATCCTCCTCTTGTTTTAGAACATTTTCTCCATTAATAACGACACCACCACCATTAAATCCTCTAGTTGAGATTATTATCCCTGCTAAGAGTAAGTCTTCTCGATTAAATTTTAAGGATCATAGCAACAATCCTCGACAGTCCCCTATGCATCCTTGAAAACATTTAGATTTTTCCTCTTTTCAACAATCCAATTCCACAACATTTATTTTAGGATCAGTATCTCCATCTATAAAATCTCACAATGATCAATCCACATCCAAACAATACCGTCCTTTAACCAAATTTTATTTGTCTTCCAAAACACATAATTTACCCATCCAATGTACATCCTCACCTAAATCCCAATCAAAACAATCCAGTCCTCCAACCAAATTTGATTTATCTAATTCACCCATCTAATCTAAATTAATACCTAAGTCCAAACCAAAACATCATAAGAATTATCTTCCAAATGACACTTCGATTGGGTCCTACACAAACATTTTTTGACATTTAGTTCGAATATCTTCCATCACACTTCCTCCCATTAAAACCTTTAATCCCTGTGGTACAAATCCATCATGGTTCAATCCTAATTGTAGTTGCACTTATCATCGTACCTCAAGCTGTGACATAAAACATTGTAAGGCATTTATGACAATCATCCACAACCTTATTGAGAAAGATGATTTACTCATTTAGGGGAAATATCCTTCTCCATCTACAGTTAGTCCATTTCATATCCCATCAGCTAGGTTTCCCACGATTCCTTCATCCATGTCATCCCTTAACATCCCTCCTACACATGACATTCCTCTTAAGGAAGGTCCTCCATTATTCATCAATATCGCTTATCTTGCCAAGAACACTTGTGGTCTCCAACTATTTATCCCATCCAAATATAAAACAATCTCATCCACTCTTTCAACACCCTTAAATTCCTCCACATTTAATTCATTTGGGGAGCAACCTTCCATTGCCCTTGAGCATATCATCCATATAATTCCATTGACACTAGGGGACTTTTCTCCTTGACATTGTTTTATTTACCTCCTCCAAATTCATCCAGTATAAACTAATTTTTTCCAAATCTTCATCTCATTCCAAGTCCACAATTGTGGCCATGTTTTTACTTCTGTGAGGGGCCATTTTTTTTATTTTCTTACCAAATTCCACCATTGTGGAAATATTTGTGTCTCATTTTGGGAACCATCTATTTCATCAAGACCAAATTTGTGGCCATTTTTGTCTTGCCATATTTGTGTCTGTCTCAGGACATCATTTATTTTCATCCAATTCCACTGTCGTGGTCATATTTTTTCTTCCTTAAGGACATAATTTTATTTCTCGCTTGTCTATCACATATAATACTTTACAAAATATCATCTCATCCTATCGCAGCTTAATGTCTTCCCTCTCTTGGTGGTAAACTAGAGACATAACCTCTTAATGTATTACACTTGCGACTAGTCTACTATTAACATATCTACCAATGAGCACTTAGTTATATCCTTAGATCATTCCTCCATCCTTAGCCCCTTCCATTATCATTGTAATGATATGAATGATGTGGTCTACCTCCAATGCTTTGATATGACCCCATAACCATTACATCCATCACCCTCTCATTCTATTATTGCAGTCATGCAAAAGGTCCAGGGGTGTCTCTTGTACATTCATTATCCCCTCCTAAGTGGTCTACTTAGCTATTTTCAGCTCTTCGCCATGTGAAGTTAAAATTAATGTATGTAAAATGAAAAATCAAAGTTATTGAAAATAGACTGATCCCTCGAAGGACAACTCTTCATATAAAAAATAAGATAAAGAGAAAAAGAAAAGCATACAAAGAAAAATCAAAAGAAATATACCGATCCCTCAAAGGACGGCTATCATACATATTATTCTTTCCATCCATATTATGTATAAAAGTAAACCATACCCTCGAAGGATGGATACTATGTTGTTATGGCATTTTGATGGTTTCCCACATTAATCAATCTTCCTTTTATCAACATCCTTAGAAAGCTTCCCACGTTGATCAAATTTCTTCTATTATTGTTCTTCCCCTTTCCCAGAGCTGGGGCATAGTTCTAGGAACAACCATCATATGGAGATCCCACTTCCCATGTACAAGTTACATCTCCAATCCCTTTTTCATGTCAACATTAGGATTATGAGCATCTTTCATCCATATTTACCTTCACAGATATTTTGGTATAACTAACTATCGTTGGTTATGTGTTAACACCTGCTATTGGCTGCAAGTAGAAATTCCTTGAGTGGTAACCTTTCTTGTTATATCTCTAATCTGGTTCAAAGCATGGTTTCCTTATATGCCCTTGCGACGACTATATTTCATTCATCTCATAAATGTTCATCCTTTTTATCAAAATCACATCAAATTTCACAACTATGAATTCTATATTTATCCATAATATCCATGAGCGACACTCGCAAATACACTTTTCATTTTACGAATTCTACTTGATCGCCAATGTAGCTTGTGAATCCTACTTGAGGATCCTTCTCAAGGAGTGTTTATTATCCTACAGCTTCTTATCCCCCAACATGTTCAACAATGTATTTAATCCATTTCTCTTTGCTCCCCATTTCCACTCACCACCATTTTTCTCCACATTATCCTTCTCACCTTTCTATCTCCTTTCATCACGTTGCCAGATATCTTCCTTTCCTTTCCTCTTCAAAATTTCCTTTTCCACTCTTCAACTTTTTCTCTTGACACTCTTACATCATCACACTCCCCACAGCTGGAGCATCCCAATTAAAGGTATATCTTCTTCCTTAGATCCTCTCCATCTACAAGCTTCTCCACCATGTCCTCTCTCAGCATACGACAAGTCACTACTCACAAATGTCTTCCTTGTTATAACCTCCTTTCACCTTTTGTTTAACATTCTTGCCATGCACCACTCCCACTCTTTTCTGCATCCTTACTAAGTATTTCCATCTTCTGCTTGGTCCATCTTACATTACATAATTTCCTCCATCGAGTCATGGTAACATTTTCTTGAGGTTTCCCCTTTAGTTCATCACCTTGATATCATGCTCCTTTCCTCTACTTGTTCAACTCTGGTATACAATCACTTAATGTATTCTCATCATTCTTCTTCCTCTTCGGCTTGACAATCCTACTTAACCATCCCCACCACATGGAAATATTACTTAAGAGTCCCTCTTAAGGTTGGTTTTCCATCTGACCCTTCCACATCCCATCATATTTCCCTCATTTTTTATCTCATGTATCTCATCGTAATCATCTTCTCCAACCAACCATTCCACACTTGTACCCAATACAATGTTGTCTTTCTCCTTCCATATTTTCACTATCCGGTTTGGTGATCTTACTTAACTCCTTCCTACGGCATGGTGATCTTACTTAAGAGTCTCTCTTAAAGGATAATCTATCCCCTTACACTTTCACCCATCATTCCACATTCTCACCATCCACATTTTCTCATTAATTCCCCATCATCACATCCTCTCACCTCATCTTCCATTCTCGCAAACACCACTTCCTACTTGCCCCCTTTTCATCTCCATCATCCCTCAGCTTGGTAATATTACTTAATCATTGTACTTCCACATTCATTTCATGTTTCTTGTTTCTTCATCTTTCTCTCATTCATTCTTATCCACTGCCCTATCCTCTCCTTGCCTTCATCTTCGCATACACTTTTTATCCCTCATTTATTTACTCTTCTGACACTCCATCTTTTAGAGTTCTACCACATATCTACCTCCATGTTTACATGCTTCATTGTCATTGATCATATTCTAACATTCTTTCATCATCATCTTCTATTTCTGTGCTAATAATT
The DNA here is from genome assembly GCA_019776745.2 of Taxus chinensis. NCBI lineage: Eukaryota > Viridiplantae > Streptophyta > Pinopsida > Cupressales > Taxaceae > Taxus > Taxus chinensis. The sequence continues at coordinate 435,515,908 of CM034156.1, read as the reverse complement.
ATCGGTGGACTTCTCCTAAAAATCACTCATCCCCATTCTGCATAGCCTGGATCCATATCTTTGACCTCCTCGATTCTATCTTCATTCCTTCCTTCCTCTATATCCTCTAATCATTATTGAGGGGCTTCTCCTAATGTCCCTTCATTGAAATTCCCCCTTCCATTCCTCATTTACTTTCCCCCTCTTCTCTCCTTTTTTCACATCCTTCCCTACTAATCATTATCGAGTGGGACTTCTCCTAACATCCCTTCATTGTCATTCCCTCTTCTATCCCTTCCTCTCTTTTACTTCACCACCTCTCCATCTTCCATTCTTCCTTGCTAATTTCTTTACTTTCTTCATCATACATCCTCTCTCTATTTTCTCATCATCAATTTATCCTCATCTCACGCATCTCTTTCAATCTGTGTCATTCATCCCCTCCATCTTATCTTTACATTCCTTATTCTTACTCACTCTTTATTCGAATATCTTCATATCTAGGTTCTCTTCCTGTCTACATAATTTTATTTGTTGTCCTCTCCTCCTCTTTCTAATCCTTATCTTATTTCACTTCCTCTATATCGTCTTCTTCCCCATTTTACCTCTCACTTACTTCTTACTTCCCCACTGATAACCTAACTCTTTAGAATTGTCCCATATTTTTTATCATCCCACCATCCGCATGCATTTCCATGCAGTTAGTTCCATATTCTTTTCCTTGGATTTCCTCACAATGATTTGGTTCCTTCAATTTTCTTTTCTCTATCATATATTTTTTTCATTACCTCTATACCCTCATCTTCTTCACCCTCCTTCATGCCATTCATTTTAAATAACACTCTCCCTTTTTCATAATTTCACCCTCTGATTTGTCATTTTATTGTCTTCTCCTTGCTTTTCCTTCATCATTTCCCCCTTCCTTTATAATCCTTCTTTGTTATCTTCTTCCTCCCCTTTCATTCCTTCTTTTATCCTCTTGTCTCCATCCCTCTATTCCATACCGGTATCACCTTCACCTTCGACCTTTCTTTCTCTTCTCATAATCAACCACTCCTCCTTTCCATTACCTTCTCTCTTTCTCATTACATCCTTCACCACATCCCTCACACCTAGAATTCACAATCAATTCCAATGTTTCTCTGTTTATGTACCACCGTCAATCCATTTCATTACTGTATTTGTTCTTCTCTTTGAAGCATTGACCTCTTCTCTTTTTGAGAACCTTGTCACATCATTTATCTTCATTAGTCCTCTTTTAGGGGCATCATCATATCCATTTCTAAGAATATCTTTCCATCTTCCTTCGACATTTTTTTGTCTTGGAGGATTCTAGAACGATCATCATCTGTCTGATCTTTCTCTCTTCCATGAATGTTTTCTCTTCTTTTGTTTTATCGCAAAAGTATCTTGACTTCTCATCCTACTTACCGAAGAAGTGGGAATACTTTTTATTTTTCACCTTCTAATTTTCCATCACTTATGCATCTTTCTAATGAAACATGATTACCATCATATTTATCACCCTTTTGGGGAATTCTATCTCACCCTTCTATCCTATCTTCTCATCATGTCCACATTTATGATTATTCTCCCTGGGGAATTTTTACTTACGTATCCATCTTCTATATCGTGCTCATGTTGGGGCATCATTCTTTTCATCCTTTTCCCTTTTACGAATGCATGATTTTTTGCTCGATTCCTCGTGTACGAATGATTTCACACAATCTTCACATTCAGTGTGCACATTTCAATGTTTTCCTATGACCCATTGGTTAACACATTTTACATCCATACTGTAGTGGTCTTCCCCCACTCACTGGTCTGTAGAATGTTGTTTCTTGTCTCTGTTGAGACTACAATTGTCCTCTACCAATGTGATATTAGAGTCTCTACCATATTTTCCATTGTTATTGCGATCCTTTTTTTCCTAGGGCATATTTCCTTTTGGTCATGTTTTTACCCATCCTTCGACACATAACTTCATCCCATACTTTTTGTTTTTATCTTGTGGCTTGCCATCAAATACCACTCAATAAAAGGGGCAAATGTAGACACCATTTTTTGGTGTAACTCCTCTCGTTCATCCCACATTCATTCTCCTTCATTCAAATTTCCCCCTCACTTTTATTTTTCTTAAATTTGAGTAAGATTCATCTATTTACTCACCCTTAATTAATTAATTATCAAATGGGCTCCATGTGGACCCATTTGATAATTTTTAGAGTAGGTATTTACCTTAGATCATGTTCACCTTAGTATTTCATTTACCTTTATTGTATTTATCCTCACCCACTTATGTGTGTGGATATTTCTTTTTATTTATTTAGATATTAGGGGGATATTATCTAGTTGTTAGGTATAGTTATTTCCTTGATCTATGGTATTGACTAGATCCTTGATGTCTAGTTCTTTCCTAAATCTATGGTCTTGACTAGTTCTTTGATGACTATTTCTTTCCCTATTTATGGGTTGATTACGACCTTGACTGGTTCTTAGATTGTTATTCCTTGCCTATATAAGCAAGGCCCGTTCTCATTATATTTCATTTAGTTCCATAGTAATATATGATATTGTTGCTCATTTTTTTGCAAAGGTTTATGTAAAGTTATTTTGGTGAATTACTTTTATCTTATTGATTGTGGTGTTTGATTATAATATGTGTTCTTGGCTTGGTACGATCTGGTTATCGTTCCTTTTAATAATTAGAATTTGGCATCATCTCACATATCCTAAATTTATTCAATTCATGGGAAATAATATACCCATCCGACACCCCACTCCTAAGTTCAAAAATGGGATGCATTATTACACCTAACCATGTCAATCATGCCCCCCACTCCTTATCACATCCTTATCTTTTTAACCTCATAAGTCAAATTGTGAGCCCCACTGAATCACATCACCTCCTTAAATTAGGGTTACTTAACCCAACCCTAATTACTTAATAGCCCACAGTATAACCTCACTCTTAGGCTATAAATATGGGCCTTCCCCCCTTGAAGAATAAATTGAAAATTTTGGGAGAATGCTATTTTGAGTTTTAAGCCTCTTTTTTATCATAATATCCTCATAATGTCCTTGTAATGACACTAGAATCCCCATAACACTCTATTCATAATTTTGTGGTTCACTTAGCGTGGTTCATGTTGCATGTTGCATTTGGATCAGTTCGGTAGCACCATCTACATACCATCATCTTCAAGTTTCTTTGTTCATTAGCTTGTATGTTATCTATTTGTCTTGTATTTTACCATTATTCATTATCACATGAGGGTTGACATCCTCCAAGGGATTTAATATCCTCTTGGAACTAGCATTATCTAGGAAACCCCCGCATATTGTTTTCTAATCACATTTGTTTTAGTTTTATAGATCTATCTTCTTTGCACCCGTACATCCATATCTGCATCTGAGGTCCTAAGCCCTCCATTATTTGAATTTGTTGGTGGCTTCCAGTATCAACATTTACCCACATGAGAATGATGTTTCCTGTACAACACATAGTATGATCAACATCCATATTTTCCACTTCATCATCATCAATCATGTAAACCAACTTTCCTTTTTTTATTTTTCTTTCCAGGCGTGCCCAAGCTATTCTTCATCTATCTCTTCTTCTTCAAAGCACACCTCTAGAAATCACTCACCTAGTAATTCCTGAATAAGCTCCTAAGCCTTTTCACTATCTAACATAGTTAAGATATTCATAATATGTAATGCCTCATTCACTAGTGGTTTAGTAGAAAAATAGTCAAAGGTCTAAATCATACCTACAATCATTTCTTACCAATTCCCTATTTCTTTGTTTAACTCCACATAAACATATCATGCATGCATAACCATGTAAAGTGAAGTGGAACTTGTGAACCCATAGTGAAGGTGGTAAGGCATCTTGCCCCTCTTTCCAAAGTCACACTTTTGGATGTGGTGCAAAGTAGAACCTTCCCATGAAATTCACATGTCTTGGTAGGCACATTGTTCCTAATAAATCTAGTAGAGAAGGAAATTCTCACCTCTCGCCACTCTAAAAGACTATCTTTGTGTGTAACTCGCTAGCGTGCTACCGTCCCATGTAAGTTATATACCATTATATTCCTTTTCTCCACTTGATATTTCCATTGGGATTCCATAACACACATAAATACATCAGGATTCCCTTCGCCGGTGTACCATGGTACCCATTTACTACCCAATCACCTAACACAATGCAACCTAACTACGCACGTGACTATACTCATCATCTCACGCCAAACCATTTCATAATTACCATGCACCCATTTGTCACAAGCAACACTGGTTGTGTCACTCATAGATTGTGTATCATCCCATTTAATAAAACCTTTGATGGCTCAAGCACTTTAAGATCTCTAATGGTGAATAAATAAATTATTTTAAGATCCTCCTAACTTAATGGTTCCACATAAGGTGTAGCTTTTCCATCTGTCAAAGGAATGATCACACACTCTTCCTTGTTCTAAAAATTGATGTAACATTTATTAAATCTCAGATCAAAATTATTTGTGTAACTCCAAGGGCTCCCAAACAATACTGGAAAACTATCTACTTCGGAAAGTGCCAAGACCTCAAAGTCTGCAGTAAACTTGGCCCCTTATATAGTAATAGTGACATCCTTCAATACTCCAATGGGCATAGATTTAGTCTTTTTCACCTTATATAACACATTTGAAGAGGGATGTAATGGTTACCTCCTCATCTGATTCCACATGTCCAAGGTGAGTACATTTTCTTCTGCACATGTATCAATTAGAATGTTACTGAATAGCCATCCATAAACAATTGCATTCAAGGTGATCTCTTTGTTATAATCAAGGCTGTGAGGAGGTAATTTCACATGCAACATTCGTCTCTCATGCTCAACTCCAATACGAGACACCTTATCTCTTAACCATTCCCCTCACAAAGGAATAATTTTTTCTTTGCACAACATCTTACAAACCTCATTGAAGTCATCAATGTATTTCTAAGGAAGTTCAACTATTTTTTCCTACTCCAGCTGCCACGACTGATATTTCAAGTATTGTATCTCTCCCTGTAATTTTCTAGTAACCTCCATGGTCTCCTGATAGACTTCCTTCTAAAGGGAAAGATCTAGATACTTTGCATGCAATACCTCATGTTTTGTAATAATAGGATTCTGCTTCTAAACCTCACACACGCGTGTAACCTTAGCACATGTAGTAACCAACATAGGTATCATCTCATGGTCAGGTGTTATCTTTGACATCCATTAATCTTCCACAACACGTTGTACTCTAACCATCCTTGCACCCTTATCCTGCTTGTGTTTCTTACTCATATGCTCATAAAAATCTAGGAATTCATCAAACTTTTGATTCTTTCTACATAAGGAGAAAATAATGTTCTAAGGGTATTTGTGCCTATAATGATAAGGGGATCCACATGTGAAATAGGTTCCTCATGGGAATTCACCTCTTTCACTGCCACGACCTTGACCTCTGAATCCAACACGATAACCTCTACCTCTACCACCTCCATCAAAGCACTCTGCATTGTGATTATGATTATGATGCTCACCTTGTTCCTTAGAATTTTTTGCAACACTGGTGTGATGTACACTAGTTCAATGGCATCATGAATATGATCAATCAATATATAATTCTCTATATCATGAGTGTTAGACTTATAAATTTTATAGTAATAAGACACATTCTTCTTGATTACACATTGAAGTAGGGGGAACCTTCCTGAATCATGATCCAAATGATAGATCTCACAATCTAACAACGTGAAGCACATCGATTTACAAGGGAAACTATCATTTGTATGTCCCTCCACCTCATACTCCGTGCACTAAATACAACTACACATCACATGGGTTGAATTAGATGATAATTTTCCCAATTTTTTTTCCATAGATGCAATCTGAGCTTCCAAAAATTGGCTTACTCTAGTTTCTATGCTTCCAACTACCTCAGCACGTATAGTTGGCTCAAGTTCCTCCCACAGATCTAAAAGTTTTTTTGTGAGATTACCCTTCTGAAAGGTGTGATCAAACCTCCAAAAAACCATTGAGCATGATGAATAGGGCCTATGTCATAAGAAAAATTTCATAAAAAAGTCTTAAACCATGTGTCATACTCCCTTACACTCTCAATCATGCCCTGCTTAATGTCCTTTAGCATGTTGATGCTTTTCTGTTCAAACTCAGGTATATGGGACTGATGCATCCTAGAATTTACCAAGAATAACCTAGGAATGCTAACACATCACTCAGCCTGGACTGAGTGCTCACTTGAAGTGCGCAAAGGTACCAGGCCCCTCTTTAGGGTTACTTGTTTAGGATGTTAGCAATATGAAGAGTTGATGCATTCAGATCCATAAATAGTGTAAAAATTCTATTGAGCATATTCCAGATCTAAATCTAAAGAGTAATGTATTTAAACAATAGCCAAAATGAATTCAACCATGCAAAAACTAGTTACGATCATGTTTAACACCTTGATTCAGCCAATACACTCCATTATATTAAACATAGTAAATGCACATAAGCTTCTTACAATAATTAGTACCATAGCTTATGCGCGTATCAGTTCCAACAGCATAAATCCATAATATCTCACTACTTAGCACCCTCTCTAATCTACGCAGATTACTACATATTTATAAGGGTGGGGACTTTCCCTTCATCACTTACATAATTCCCAAAATAGGTCACATGCTAGAAATAGCCATATGCCTTTACAATAATAGACACACATGAAAGTGCGCTAATAATAGATCTCTTCTAGTTACCTGGCAGTAGTAATTCTATTATTAACTTGAACCCATGAAAAGTGCTTAGTAGATGCTCTTCCAATAATAGCCTATGCATGTCGTGGAAGTATTTATCTGGTTTATGTACTCTACAAGCTATCTCAAAAAATAGCTCGTAATCATGAAAATGAATATGTCCTTAATTTTTCACTATCTTTCACATGTGTTTCCTTCCCTATCCTTCCACTTTTTAAACATGTCTTGCTACCTCACGCGAATCTTTTGTGTGCCTTCTCCTTAGTGTCATACTTCATCTGCTCAACATTACCCCACACAAAACTGCATTGTCACCCTGATAATGGTTGCCTTTTAATACTTTAAAGAATAAAGAATGGGAATGAAAGGAAATTAAATAATTACTATATAAAGAATGAAATTTCACCCTGCAACGTCCTCTATTTCAAATGGAAGAACTAATTTTGGATATTCTTCTTTGATTTCAGCCTCTAAGGGTTTTCAATAACTTAGCATGGCTTCTACATTTTCTGGAATATCCAATGCAATATAATATAACTCCTCTTACACAATATCTTACTTCTCGTTCTATAATACTATAACAATGTTGGACATTGTAGTCATCCTTCTTCCAAAAGATCCATCTTTTGTGATATAAGCTTCCCAATTTCATCAAGTCTTTCCTTAGGGGGGTCTTGGGATACTGTAAGGGCCTCACGATTTTGCTTTACTAGTGCTAATACCTCCATGTACCCCAAAGGCTCATCCTTCGTCACCTTTAGGACTTCATTGTATTATACCATTATCCTGATTCTAATTACTACTTCTGGAGCTGCACAAATATTCAATGCCTGGTTGTCTTTCTTTAGCTCTTCATACAAATTATGGAGCAAGGCTTCATAAGATGAAATATTTCTAACTATTGAGGCCCTTTCTCTCTCCACTTCCTATCTAGGGTCCTTTGGCGCTAGCATTTGAATGGGTCCATCCTCAAGCACCAAATCAACTAAGGTATGCACATAATGCATAGCTGAAGGGAATCTTTCAAGTACCTTGGACTCTAAGTGTGGCCTTGCTTTTAGGACATGATCACTGATATCCTCTGTCATTCTAATGAAGGCCTCATTATTCTTCTACTCTAAGTCATTCTCTCCCTTTAGACGCACTATTTCTATAGCTTTATCTTTGTTATCTTCTCTTAGCGCTCTAATAGTGGCAACCTTATCTACACTCCTTTGTGCTACCTCTATAAACACTTTCACCAAGGCATTACTCACCTGTTCATTAGACATAACATTGGGCTTGACAGTTATGTGCCTATTTTTTGGTTCCTTTTTCATTCTTCTTGACACACATGATTCTTCACCTACATCAAAATCAGGCTTGTCCATATGAGTTTGCATGGACCAGGACAATTGTTTCCTTACAAGCATAGTAGCCATGTTTGGGTCCATAAACTCCCATCCATACAACTCCTTGAGGCCCACTGTATTATGGAATCATGAACGGATAATTTTACTTGTGTCCTCATCATAGCCCATGATCAGTGCAACATACTCCCTATTTTCCATCTTTATTCTTGGCCCTTTAGGAATTTGAGCGTTATGGTTTAGAGTTAGATCTTCTATGTTTTGAGCAATATTATGTTATCTTTCTTCTACCTCCTTTACTCCTTCCTCTTCATCCCTCTTTTCTTCTTCCTTAGATTCCTCCACATCTTTTGGTGGTACAGGAGTTCCAGGTGCACTCTATGTAGACTCCTCCACCTCCACATTCTGCTTTAGCTTCCTCCTTTTCCTCTTATTTTTTTATTTTTTAGGGGAGAGTCTTGGTGACCTCCTAATAGATTGAGGAGTTATCATTCCTTGTGTTCTTGTTCTTCTGAACACCCTCTTGAAACGATGTTATCCTTGGATTTCTTCCAAGTCCTCTTCTTCCTCTTGTACCTAAGGTGGGGTACTTGCGCACTCAGCCTATAATCTATCCGAGGGTTTCCTCTAGCCCCTATGATCCAAGCAACAATTGTCTTCATGTTCTTATTCCTCGTTATCTACCTCTATAAGTTTTGTGGGATTTGGAGCTGGTACGTTCTCCATTGTATGTTTTCCCTTAGGCAGCCCTAGGAGTGCGAACTCATTCTCCACATACTTTTTATTTTCCATCCTGGGCCAATATTATAGACTTTATACTTATGACATCTGAAATAAGCCTCTCAACATAGGCAATCCAGGCTTGGATATATATATATATATATATGTCTTCCTCAAAGTGTAGTAGTCACAATCTACCTTGTCTGCATTAAAACTCAGATGACTCGCATCAATAAATCGATGGACTGATGCCTTAAAGTAGCATGATGTAAAGGCATATGACAACTTGCACCATGGGCTCCATGTCCCATCTCTCATAGAAAATCATGTAATGTAGAAGTGTTGGTACACTACAAACTGTACTACCTTTCCAACCACCGACGGTAACTCTTTAGGGATGCACCACTCCTCTTCTAATGGCATGTGGAATCTATCATACCACATCTCTGACATTTGTTCGAATGACCCACTCATTGACCCTTCACATAAATATTTTTCAAACCTTTCTACAAGGGAATTGTTCTCCATGGGATACTCCCATATCTTGTTCTTTGGCCCATAGAGCACTCCAATTTCCATAAATACTAAAGAAAGTAAAATAGTACCAAAATTGATTTTATTACCTGAGCACACTTCCTCAATAATGGTTTCTACAATTTAGCCTGTTATGTTGTAGACTACTCCCTAAGAAATTGTTCTCGTGATATGTAAACACATTGTATTTACTTGCGACCACCTCTCTTGGTCATTCAAATTTGTTACTAGATGTGTAATTACTTGTACCACTGGGTATTTCTTTAACTTATCAATGTCCATTCTATGCAGACCCTTTGTATACCCTAACTATTTTCATGTTTCCATTATTGTTTCTTTATCCATTAGATCACTGACAAGATCTACCCTTGTGCCTTTTAATCCTGACGGTGTTGCAATCAAAGTGGCTGTGATTTTGACCCTCCATCCAACAAAATAGAAGAAGTCCTCATGGACTCTGCTCATTAGCCATTGGTATAATGGTTCATACTTGCCAAAATACGGGATCTTGTACAACTGATAGACTCCAACTTGTCTTAATAGTTTCTCCCCAACATCATCATATATTAGAATGTCCTCCATTGTGCGCTTGCTGGTCTTTTTACTCAACAACACATCCAACTCTTTCTTGTTATCATATCTGCGATGGTTGTAATAACTTATTTTTCACTTAAGAATGTGGGAATCCCATTCTTTCCCAACTATCACACCTTCTAGGTACTGCAATTATGAGAAATTACTCTCGAGAGTAATTTCAACTTTTGTTTCTACTTTCTTCTTTCCTTTGGCTCCTGCAGTACATGCTTTCTTTGGTGCAATCTAAAAATATCAACTTTCTGTCTTCTGTACTGTGAAAATTATTTGTCTTTTTCTGTAGCAATAAGGTCCAAATCCTAGCTTGAATTTACGTGCCCTAGTTTGAAATCACATGTCATGGCTCTTTCATAACGTTTCTTCACTCAAACCCTTCACCAATGGGGACACAAGCTCCTTTCGCATACAAATCTACTCTCCATGTTTGGTTTCACACTCTTTGCACCTCAATAATATTTGCTTGGCTCGATTGCACTTAGCTCTTTCAAATACTTGTGATCACAATGGTAAAAATGAACCCACATCACATGCTTATATAAATTTTCAAAAATTTAGTGCATTTATTTCTCCTTCACCTACCAATAATTCTCTCATTAATTGACCATTTTCACAATTTTCATGCAGTACATCTTTGCGCCCTAGCTATAACCTTCTAGCACAACTTCCTACCTTTTGGCTACATACTTCTCTTTAGTGTGCTTCCATGCAATTGAGTAGCTCACCATTGCGTCTTCTCCTAGTAGTCTATGCGGCCACCGCTTACCTCACATTATATTGTCCCTTCATTTATTCCCATCTATGGTCATCATTTAGAAGAAATATCTCCTATAAAAATTTCTCTCAAATAACACCTGTAACATTTTACTCCTTGATTTGTACCTAGTTTTAAATAACCACCCCACACCAATGTTATGTGTAGTCCTCTATGCATAAAAATATTGCAAAGGGTAACTAGCTTATGGCACACAAACATACTTATTACACAAAACACCAACTAAATTGACAAATAATAGTGAAGAATAAGGAAATACGGAAATGAAAACCTAATCTAAATGGAAACACCACCTTATTACAAACACCAAGAAGATTTATTTATAGTAGGTCTTCAGCCTACTCCCGTTGAAGTAATGGGTAACCATATCCCATCAAGTGCTTTTAACTAGAAAGCGTTTATTTCAAGTATGTGAGTGATAACATATGGTCCTAACTAATGCACTTTAAGTTTTCCTGGATGGCATAGAAACTTAGAGTCATAAAGAAGCACCATCTGTCCTATCTCAAGATTTTTGTCCCTAATGTGTCTATTCTTACTTCTGACTCCATTGTAATATTGCTCATCGCTCATCCAACTTGATCAAATTTTCAATTCATTATTCTAATGCTTGTTCATTAGCTAGACCTCTAGTGCACACAATATGCAGAAAAGGTAACATGAACTCCATAGGAAGAACTAATTCTGTTCCAAACACTAAAAGAAACAATGTGGCCTTGTTTACCCTCTTATATGTTGTTCTATATGCCCAAAGCATGACAAAATATTTATCATCCTAATCATTCCTTCCAACATCACATATTTTTGTGAATGTTTGGCTCAAAATTTTGTTGAAGGCCTCAGCAGTCCCATTTTTCTGAGGATGATAGGGTGTAGTTTTATGGTGCACAATCATAAATTCATCCAATAATATCCTGATTTTCACATTCAAAAAGTGTGTTCCCATATCACTTGTTAAAACTAGTGGGCATCCATACCTTGTAATAATATTTTCCCATAAAAACCTGGTGGATATAGCTGTTGTGCAATCCTTTGTAGGCAGTGCTTCTACCCACCTTGTCAGATAATCTATGCAAGTGATGATGTAGTGCAATCTAGTCCTACTTGCGGCTGGAGAAATAAGACCCACAAAGTCTATAGCCCATTTTTCAAATGGTTCTGCACTAGGAATAGGTCATAAAGGCATTTCATCTCTTTACTTTGGTTTTCCAAGGCGCTGAAAGTGATCACAGGCCTTTCAATATGCCTTACAATCCTTATACAAGGTCTCCCACCATAATCCAATGAGTAGAATTTTATGCACAATGACATCACCTACATAGTTCCCACCTGCAATACCATCACAAGCCTCTTCTATGATAGTTTTACACTTAGTCTCTAGTACACACCAAAATAATACTTCATCTCGGCCTAGCTCGTAAAGGTCACCACTGATCAACATATAAGGTGCCGCATGAATTACAAGTTATTTATCCTCTAAGGATTTCATTCCATTTGGTTTCATACCTATACGTAGAAACAAATCGATGTCCTCCAATTTTGAAGGCGCGTGTTGTAACCTATATAATTGTGCATCTGGAATTTTATCTTAAATTGTCTACACGTCTTCCCCTAACTGGATTCTTGATAAATGTTATGGGCCAGAATTACTTTTCCCTAGTTTTACCACAACTATAAACTCAAATTCTTGGAATAAAAGAACCCATTGACAGATGCGCCCCTATAAAATGGGCTTGTTAACTAAATACTTTAATGTCATGTGATCAATATAAAACACAAAAGGTGTTGCTAGTAAGTACTATCTGAATTTATGCAGTGCATAGATCATGGACAAGGCTTCATGCTCAGTTGTATAATTTTTCTCCACATGGGTCAACTTTCTACTAGAAAAATAGATAGGATGATTTATAATACCTTCTCCATGCCGAGCCAACATTGTGCCAATGACCATGCCATAAGCATCCACATGTACATGAAGTGGTTGCTCCCATGAGGGAAAGTGCATAATAGGTGATGTAGTAAGTCTCTCCTTTAGCTCCTCAAATGTGCACTGCTACAGTTCCTCCCAATAGAATGTCCCTTTTATTTTTAGTAACTCCTTTAAGGGTGTGACAACCTTAGCATATCCTTTAATATTTTTTCTATAATACCTAGTGTGACCCAAAAATCTATGCACCTCACTTTGATTGGTAGGTTCTTTTAGGCTGACAATAACTATAATTTTAGCTAGATCTACCTATAAACCTTCCTTGCAGATAATATAACCTAACAAAGTGCCAAAAGGTGTAGCAAACACACACTTTTTAATGTTCAAAGAGATGTTTAACTGTCTACATCTTTCAAAAATTAAGTGCAAATTGTCATAATGATCTTTAACAAGCCCATGCACCTTCCAATCATCCAAGTAAACTTGCAATAAAAGATAAATAAAATCCTAGAATGCTTAAAAAACTATTCACAAAAATACAAGTGTATTTTTCAGTCCAAACGACATCACAGTAATGCAAAATTTCCCCATTCAGTGGTGAAAGTAGTCTTTTCATTATCCTCTTGTGCAATCCTAACATGATGATACCCAGAGAATCCATCTGTAAAGGAGTAGATATCACGCCCTGCAATGCCTTCTAATATTTCCTCTGTGAATGATGTATGGAAAGAATCAGTCACACATGTAGCATTCAACTCCCTATAGTCCACACAGATCCTAATCTGTCCATATTTATTTATACTGATCACCATTGGGCTAACCTATTCTGACTCATCCAGGGGCTTGATGATTCTAGACTTTACCATTTTATCAATTTCTTCCTTGACCTTTTCACGCAAGTTGGGGTTCATCCTATAGGGTCTCTTCTTGACTGGGATTGCAACTTCCTTAAGATTTATGTTCATTTATCCTAATGATACATGGACTCCTTTCAATTCATGGTATCCCCTACAAAATAAATCTTGAAAAATCATGGAGAAACCCGACTATTTTTTCTATTTCAAATTCAAACCAATAATCTCCAATTATTGCCTCTTTAGGTTCAACATCCATACCAATATTCACTTTCTTGGTCCTCATAGGTTCATGATAGACACGTGTGTTGTTATCTTCACTATCCATGACCTCACGTGCACCTGTTGAATGATCTATATCTAGTTCTTCTACTTCTTCATCATTCATGAAGTAGACCATCTTCCCTTTTTGTTTCTCAAAGCAATCACTCCTAAGTAGTGTGGCATTTTTATTGGTTCCTTCATCAAAACGTGCTCTTGAGTCATTTCCACCGAATAAATCATGAATGAGTTCTTCCACCTTGGCAATGTGTCCCATAGTTAATCACTTTATAACCCTTAATGCATATTCCACTAGAGGTTTGGTATAGGAGTAGTAATAATTATGGACCATACCTATAATCAAATCCTACAAATTTCTAGTTTCTCTATGTAGCTCTGTATATACATACCAAGCGCGCGTGCAACCTTTTAAAGTGGAATAAATATTTTGTACCCATAGTGAAGGTGGTAAAGCTTCCTACCCCTCTGTCCATAACCTCTCACACTACTAGATGTTGTACTTAACAATTTGATTACCAAGATATGTGCAGATTCGAGTTAGTGGATTTCTCTTGAAAAACCAAGTTGTAAGAGAAATCCTAAATTTATTCCATTCTACAAGATTATCCATGTGAACCATCCACCAGTGCGCTACTATCCCACATAAGGTATATTCTAGCATACTTCTTCTCTCCACGTGGTCTATCCATTTTTCCTCCATGGTGCACATGAATATCGTAGGGTCCCCTTCCCCAGTGTATCGTGGTTCAGAGCCATTACCTATTCTCCTGACACAACAAGGTTTAGTGTTCCATGTAAATGTGCTCCTTACTTCGTTCCCTACCAAATCATAAGTACCATGAGCCCAATAATCACAAGAAATACTTTTAGTATTGCTAATAGACTATGCATCTTCCCAATTAAGGATACCCTCCTTAGATGGCTCAAAGACCTCTGGGTCCTGAATAGCGCGCACATAGATCCCAGTCAAATCATTTTCACTCAAAGGCTCAACATAGGGCATATATTTCCCATTAGTTAGCAAAATAATAACCCTTTCCTCTTTGTTCTCAAAATTGATATATCCCTTGTGGAACCATATATCAACATTATTTTCATAACACCAAGGGTGCCCAAGTAGAGTTGGGAAGTTGTTTGCTTCTGCAAGTGTCAAAACCTGAAGGTCCCCTATGAACTTGGCCCCTTGTATAGTAATGGATGCATCCTTTAAAACTCCAATGGGAGTGGCCTTGGTTTGATTAGCCATAAAAAAACACATTAGAAGATGGTTTAATGGGGGTCTCCCCATCTTTACCCATGCATCAACAATTAGTACATTAACTTCCGCGCCTATGTCAATAAATATATTACTCAAAAGTCATCCATCCACAACAGCATTTAGAGTGGTTTCCTTGTCATAGTCCAAGCTATTGGGGGGGGGGGGGGAGATTTGCATGTCAGATCTGCCATCCATTCTTAATAATTATGTGTGGAGTGTTTCCCTTTAGCCAATTCCCTAACAATGGAATGATATTATCCTAGCGTAACATTTTGTACACCTCCTTCAAGTCATCAATATCAAATTGGACCGTCTTTGTTACTTTCCTTTGTTACATCTTCCGTGATTGCTCCTTTAAACATTGTATTTCACCCTGAAGATTTCTGAGTACCTCCATGGTTTCTTGATAAACCTCCTTCTGATGGGTAGGATCTAGGTACCGTGCATGTGGAACCTCCTCCTTAGTGATGGTAGGCTTCTATTGTAATGCTTCTTTGGTGTGTGCCACTTCAGCACATGTAGTAATCTTTACAGTTAATGCTTCTAGTTTCGGTGTCAACTTGGGCATCCACTGGTTTTGCATAGCGCATTGTATCCTAACCATCCCTACAACTTTGTTTTCTTATTTATGTTACTTACCAAAATGCTCATATAAGTCTAGGAATTACTCATAACTATGATTCTTCCCACAAAAATAAAAAGTAATATTGTGAGGACATTCATGCCTTTAGTGGTCAGGAGATCCATATGTAAAACATGTTCCATGAGGAAACTCGCCTTGTCCACCACCACAACCTTGTCCTTCATATCCACCTTGGTATCCTCGACCTCTGCCATGACCTCCTTCAAAACACCCTTCGTTCTGATCATAACATGCTTGATTGTGATCCTGATCCTAGTGTTCATTATTTCCTTTATAGTTATCTGATACCCATGTTTTTCGTACAACAATATCTATAGCATCATAGATATGAGAAATCAACTGGTAGTCTTCTGTATCGTGAGTCGTGGACTTGTAAATTTTACAATGGAAAGAGACATTCTTCTTTATCACATGTTGCAATAGTGGGCAGTGGCTGACATCATGGTTCAAATGACATATCTCACACTCTAGTAATAATGAACAAACTAATCCATGGGGAAAACTATCCTTGGTGTGTCCTACTTCACAATATGTATACCAAATCCTCATGTGTGTCTCATGTGTTGAGTTCACTGATAGTTTCTCTAACTATTTTTCCATAGCTGTAATCCATGCTTCCAAAAATGGGCTTACCCCAGTGTCAATGATCCCAACTGCCTCAACATGTAAAGATGCTTCAAGGGCTCTATGCAGATTAGTGTATGTCTTATGTGACAATGCCCTTTTAAAAGGTGTAATCAACCCTCCGAAAAACCACTATGCATGCCAGCTTGAGTGAATATTATAAGAAAGCTTAGACAATAGATTCTTGAAATGGGCATCATATTCCCTAACACTCTTAGTAGTTACTTGCTTGATATCCTTGAGAGCACTTATACTCTTTTGCTCAAACTTAGGGATGTGAAACTATTTAAGGAATGCATCTTTGAAAATTGCATAATCTACGCAAGTTTGATCAGGGTCAAACTTCATGTACCAAATGTGTGCACGTCACTGAAATGTAGTTACAAATTTATTTTCCTTACACTCAGACGTTGTGATCCCTTTTGCATGACACAATATTTCACACGTGCATGTGCTCATAAGTGTCTTCTATGCCCCTATACTTTAGCAAATTAAGAGTCATCTCCATGTAAATATTTTGGGGTTGGTGGAGACCTTGCCCACATGATCCAGAACCTCCTATTTTTCCTCTGCCTCTAGAACCACCAGATCCACTAGAACTAGAACCACCTACACCCCCTGATCCTCCACCCATAGCCAAAAGTAGACTAGAAGATGTACTTCCTTGTGTCCTAACATTAGTACTATATTGAACTCCTACAGTCTGCATGGTGGTACTGCTCCCAGACATGAGCCCTAAATTCTACACACTCAAATTCTATGCAGATGATGCACCTGATAAGGTACCTCTAAACAACAATGAATATGTTTACCTTGCCATTGATGCACTTGTTATGTGACTTAATCTTGCTTCCCTACTTCCTACAATTAGCTTGTTGAGTATTAGACGTACTAAGTATTGGAAAAACAAGCACAAGGGCTAGGTTACCAGGTAGATTCAGATGCGCGCATGCGGCCCAGGATGTATCTAGTGGCATGCTTCCATGTGAGGCCATAAAGGGTTCCCTTTCATGTTTTCCGAAATGGGGTAGTTCCTGATGCTTCGGCACTATGCCTTTTGCGTGAGCTCCAAATCCGTCATGAGCCATCTCTCTCCTCAATGCCATCTGCTATGCAATGTCACGTTGTTTCTCTATCTCCCTCTCCCTTTCCTTATTATACCTAAGCCATATTTCTTATCTCTACCTCTCTTCTGCTAGTTATTCCATCTTTCAACAACTCTGCTCTTGCCCCTGCGCATGGTGGGTTTCAGTTAGCCATCAGTTTGCTTTCTAAGTTCAGGGTTACTATCAAGATCTTAATCACCAGTGGAATGTCTTGCAAATAAGTTCCCCTAGTATATCATAAAAAATGGAACTCAGCTACCTCTGGGAAAGAATAAGTGGAAATTGAGTACTCCAAGATGTAACTATCCAAAACACCATGAAACCAATTATCCACAATGTATGTCCAAATCATATCAACATCATAAAGGGCCTAAAATTATCCATGCATCTATAAAAGTGCATGATACCTCCAATTCCTCTTAGACACATAAGAAACTAGCCACTCGTACAGTTCTACTAGAAAAATAACAAAGAAGCTCTCATACAAACTGTCATACATATTTTGTTCCACCCATGTGCATGTGTCAAACTCAAATCTAGTGTTGAACCTTCATGCGTACTCTTATTCTAGATATTTTATCCACTCCTCAACACTTTCTAAGGTTAACCGGTACGTCTTCATCATGAACCATCTTGAAAACAACTGAAAAATAGGTCCCGATAACATAACCAATTATGTAACCTAGAATTTACCAAGAATAACTTAGGTATGTTGGCAAATCACTCAGCTTGGACTGAGTGCTCACCTGAAGTGCACAAAGGTACCAGACTTAGGGTTACTTGTACATGATGTTAGAAATATGAAGAGTTGATGCAGTCAGATCCATAAATATTATAAAAATTCTACATAACATATTCCAGATCTAGATATAAAGAGTAATGGATTTAAACAATATCCATAATTAATTCAACCATACAAGAACTAGTTACAATCATGTTCAACACCTTGATTCAGCCAATACACTCCATTATATTAAACACAGTAAATGCACAAAAGCTTCTTACAATAATTAGTACCATAGCTTATGCACGTATCAGTTCTAGTAGGATAGCTCCACAATGGCTCACTACTTAGCACCCTCTCTAATCTACGTAGATTACTACATATTTATAAGGGTGGGGAATTTCCCTTCACCACTTACATAATTCCCAAAATAGGTCGCATGCTAGAAATATCCATGTGCCATTACAATAATAGACACAAATGCAAGTGCGCTAATAATAGATCTCTTCTAGTTAACTGGTAGTAGTAATTCTATTATTAACTCGAACCCATGAAAAGTGCTTTTTAGACACTCTTCCAACAATAGCCTATGCATGTTGGCACATCTTCATCTGGTTTATGTTCTCTCCAAGATATCTTCAAAAATAGCCTGTAATCATGAAAATGGCTAAGTCCCGAATCTATCTGTCTTTCGCGTGTGTTTCCTTCCCTATCCTTCCACACCTTCAAACATGTCTTGCTACCCCGCATGAATATTTTTGTGCCTTCTCCTTAGTGTCATACATCATCTGATCAACATGGACTCAACTAAGAAAGCATCACGCAACACATTATAATATACACAAGTTAGGTTCATATCATACTTCTTATACCAACTATGTGTGTGCCCTTGTAAAGTAGTAGCAAACTAACTTACCTTATGCTTAAGAGTTGTAATTCCCTTAGCGCGCCATAATATTTTACACATGTGTATATGCTTTGTTACACCCTCAATTCCTTTGTAATTCTGGTAGGTGAATAGACAGATTCGTAATATACTTGTTGGGGTTGGTACGAACCATACCCATACCAGATCCAGAACCTATGTTTTCTCCAGTATTACCTCCACCCCCATAATCACCAGATCCACTAGATCTCAAACCACTGGATCCTCCCCCTATAGCAGGCACCGAACCAAAGGATGTGCTACCTTTTTTTCCAAAAATTTTACTAAATTGAATTCCCATGGTCTGCAAATTCGTGCTACTCCTATAGACGTTACTGACATTTTTCATGCCCAAACTCTGTCCAGATGACGTGCCAGAAAATATACCTCCAACCGGACCCCCAAATAACAAATACAACATGTCTGTGGTACCATAGATGAATGTGCTATCTGATTAACTCCTGAATTTAATGGAAAATGAAATCTACCTGTCACTACTGAAGCACCTACACTAGCCTGATTCTCAATAACTGTCTCAAGAACTGGAACACCAAGAACAAGGCCTAGGTCATCAGGTGGGATTAGATGTGCGCATGTGTTTCTTATTCATTCTTTCTCAAACATGCTCTCATCTGAAGCCGGAGAGGGTTATTTTCCATGCTTACCCAAATGGGGGAGTACTAGATGCTCCGGCTCCATGTCTTCCACATGAGCTCCAAATCCTTCACAATCCATCTCTCTCTGCAACACCATTATAGCCTCAACATCATGTTGCTTTGCCAAGTCCCTCTCACACGCTTCATTAAACTTCAGCTATCTTTCTTCTCTCTTCCTTCCTACCGCTAGGTCTACCATCTTTCACCACACCTACTCCTACCCCTATGTGTGGTGGGATTTAACTAGCCATAGGGTGTTCTCCTAAATATAGAGTTACAATCAAGATCTTAATCACTAAAGGGATATCGCGTAAATAGGATCCTCTAGGTTTGTGCAATAAATGGAACTCAATAATATCTAGATAGGAATAAGTAGAAAAATTGTATTCTAGCATGTAACTGTTCAAAACACCACTCCACCAATTATCTACAACACATGTCCAAGTCAAATTGGCATCATATAAATTCTAGTAGTCTTCATGTGTCCAAAAAATTGTTCTATACCTGAAATTTATCTTTGATGCGTATGCTACCAGCCACTCATACAACTCTATAGGAAAATAGCAAAATAATGTCTCATAGAACTCATGATACAAATTTTCTTCAACCCATGTGTGCACATCACATTCAGGTCTAGTGTTGAATCTGTGAGAAAACTACTCCTCTAAATTATCTACCCGACTCTCAATATTGACCAGAGTTAACTAATACATCTTATCATGCAACATCCTCACAATAACTTGAAAATAGGTCATGATAATGGAGCCAAAATAGTCTTTTATTTTAACAAACAACCCAAGGAACACTGACACATCACTCAAACAGATCTGAGCACTCATCTGAAGAGCGCAAGGGTACCAAGTCCCTCTTTTATGGTAGTTTTGTCAAGGAGTTAGCATGAAAAACATATAAACCATAATCATAACAACCAGATCCATAACAGCCATGTAAGAATAAACCACAACTAGATCTAGGTCACAACCATATGTAAGAATGAGCTAAACAAGAATCAAGATCAGGTTTATTATTTAAGATCTGGCTACAGATAAGTCAATAACCAATATCTAACTACAAATTTCCATTGCATTAAAACACAAAATCTAAATACATACGTAAAATTATCACCATAAGTCATATGTTCTCATAAACGAACAACATAATTCTACTACAAAGCAGAACTACTAAAACCATGTAAATTAACACACATATATATAGGACTGGGGAATTTCCCTTCACCACATAAACATCCTCAAAATAGGTTGCATGCTAAGAATAGCCATGCGCCACTCACTAAGATAACAAGAGAGCATGAAATCTCTTCCAACAATAGATCTCCTATAGATAACTTCAGTTCCAATCCTATTTTTAGCCCAAAACACTGCATAATGCTTGTTCTTCCACTTGTCCCAAAATAGCCTTACGTGTCCTCTAAATCTTCATGTACTAGTTTGAACTGCTAGTTCCTTTCTCCAAAAATAGACTCTTCCTACATGGAATCTTCTCTTTCATGGTGCCACTCCATCTCTATACTTAGCATCTTGCCAAAAATTTACTAAGTCCTCAACTCTCCTAAAGTAACCCTTGAGCACCCTTTTTCTATTCTCCCATGCGTGAATAGTATCATCCATGTGTGTGTTCACCCTATGCCCTCTTGCACGCATTTCATCTATAGGCCTTGTGTACGTGTTCCCATAATTAGCTATTTTACAAGGCCTAATAATTATTCACGTAACCATTAGGTTAGGGATGATACATAGAAAGAGAATGGATTTTGGTCCTAATTTTGCTGCTCTTTTGCTCTTATCTTATTACTTTTCTTTGTATCCTTCCGAAACCTTGCTAGCACATGACCATATTATTTTTTATTTTCATTAATTTTGTTCTTCACAACACATTACACACACCACTTATCATTTCCCCTCCCTAGCCAAATCCATCACCTGCAGGTGATTGCATTGGTGTATTATCAAATTCGTTGCCGATGCAATCACCCGTGGGAAATCACGTCAGTATAAATACCAAAAAAAGAGGATAATCACATAACAACACACAACACAAAGATATAAGGAACTCACCATTTGCTTTGCTCTTTTGCATCAACTTGTATTTTCTCTCTCAGCTGTTGGATTTTGTTCACCTTGACTCTTGGATTGGATATTCTTCTTTTTGGATTGGTTGTCTTACACTCTTGGGTCACCTATAGTGAGTTAGGACAAGATTTTTTCCCCTTCTCTACCCAAAATTTATTCTCTCTAGGTGTATTTTTCTTTGGGAAATAGATGCATCAACCACTTCCCCCAACAGGTAAGTTTTCTAATTAGACTTGTCATTTTTCATAGATTAGTCTCGTATCTCTTTTCTTGTCACTTTATATTATCCTAGAATCTTATGTACATTTTAGGTTAGCATATTTTTTTTCAGCTCCTTATCTTATGTTACATGTTTTACTTCAATTAACATAGATCTTGCATGTTTACTTTGTTCCTAATGACCCCATACTACCAATACCCCAATAGGGTTTATTTTTATTTCTTTATCTTGGGCCTTGAAAACCCTAGGTTGACCTATTATAATTGTTAATTTCCTTTGGGTATGAAATCTTAGCGAGCCTTGTACCCCCTTTGAATTTTATCCATTGTGTCCTGGTCTTTGTGTGTCTCTTACGGATTACCTTGATACCTGAGTTGAACATATGATATGAGTGCATGTTATTTAGACACATTTTCTCCCGTCATACCTCCTTGGTGAACCTGATACGAACCTCATTTTATACCTTCTAATATAACATAACTTGTTAAAAGCATCTATTTTGAGTTTTATCTCATTTCAACCCTTAAAAAACTAGAAAACCCTAAAAATCAAATTTTCCTGATACTATCGGCCCCTATGTAAAATCTATGCAGGGTTGATTATGTTTTTCTTAGTTCATTTTCCTTCCTGATGCTATCGGCCCCTTTGTAAATTATTGAGAGGGCTGATTGAGTATAACTTGCAGTTTTCCAAAATTTTGCTTTTAGTTTTTAGACTACACCAATATCTCCTCTTAGGCTCTTTTTGACTCAGTTAAATCCATTGAACTTTTCCATGGGCTATTCATTCATGCCCAAATTTTCTCTTCACACGCCTAAATGTTATAATTCTCATCTTGCAAATTCTAATATTCCTAGTTTCCCTAGTCTTACACATGAAGCTTTGTTTTCCCTACCTTGCCCCTTTGATCACTCAGAATGAGGTCACTCGGCTGAGTGTAATGTGGTTGAGTTTGAGAATAGAAATATGAGATGTGTGATCAAAAATCTCAATAACAATGAATATATTACACCCGATTGAGATGGAAGTCTCTAAAAGATATCAGTTAATACCATAGAGATGATCATGCCCCATCTCAATTACAAAGGGATTCATCATAGTAAAACTCCTCCTTGCAAAATTGATCAAAAAAAGTAACATAAACCCCTACCAATGAACATGATGAATGTAGTTCCCACACTTTTTACAGCTTAGTAGCTTGTTGTTTCTTTGCTCATAGACATGTTTTGATAGAGATTTGTTATATCTTGGACATTATATTAGAGATTTGATCTTATTAGAAAAGTGTGGACATTTAGGCGTATAGCGCCAATTTAGCTTAATTTCTATGTTGTCACATTTTCTTATGATTTCATGGATACTAATGGATATGATGTTGTTTTTGGAACATAATTATATTGATGGATACTTAGTTATTGCATGTTGGGATTTTATGGTTATATGTCATTTTATCATATTGTTTAACTTTGGAGAATTGAGTATAATTGTGCACGTTGTCACATTTTGATTTCAGTAGGATGTTAGGCTAGTTTAGAACTCATTGATATCTTACTGAGTCATTGTTTTATATTTTATCAGATAGGTATGGTTAATGTGTGCAATGAGTGTGTAGGTGACAGGTTTATAGGAGAACGTGGGATTCAGGCCAGCTACACAATCTTGCACAAGCAGCCCACGGGTTGAGTCCTAGCCATGTCATTGTGTGAAATCTTAGCATTAGAATTATTATTTTAGGCACCATGGGTGACCCTCATTTGTAATGTAATATGTATACTATTGTTAATTTTGCTTAGGGTGATTAGTTTTTGTGATAAACTTGTTTTTGGAGTTAATGATCCCACTTTCATTAAGTTTTGATTTTGTTTAATAATGTACTTAATTTTGGGGGTTTAGGGTCACATGTGAACCCTTGGGTGGTCCCCACACCCTCTACCCATGTGCCTAATCTTTCCAAACCCGAAATTGGGTTATTTTGGGCATTTTTAGGGACCCCTTTTTAGTTTGGGAGTTCCCTTAAAATAAAAATGAACCCTTAGACCTTACCTAATGGGTAGGGGGCTTATTTCCAAGGCTAGAGGGATTTTTCCCTCCCTCTTTGCCTCTTGTTTGGTCACATCCATGTAAGGGGTGTGGATTTTAGTGCTTGTTAAAAGTTGCAATAGTTTTGTCTTGTTAACATTTTGAGTCATTTGGGAGAAGAGGGATAAAAGGTATTTTACCCTTTTCTCTTTTTTTTTGGCATCTTTGACCTTGAGGGAGGAGAGGGGTGACACATGTCACCCCCTTATTTTTGAGGATCCTTGCTTTCTCCTCTTCAAATTCCCCTTCATGGGAAAAGAGAGGGACTTTTTTTGGGAACTTCTTGCTTGGATGCTTGGGTGATTTGGAGCTAGGAGTTGCTTGGGTCAAGAGTTGGAAATATTTTTGGAGAGCTTTCTTTGAGGTAGGCTCTTATGTATTATTACATTTGTTGTATTCATCTTAGTTGTTATATTGGCTACTTGGATTTTTTATTGTTGCATGTGGATTTTGGTGGTTGTTTACTTGTTTTACTCCCTCCATCATATGGCATGATGGAAATTTGGATTTTGTGGGGGAAGAGAGAGGGATTATTCCCTCTCAATCCTCAGGTCTTGATGGAAAATCCTTGTAGGGTCTTAGTGTTTTCCCCTCAAATGGTTGAGGTGGGGAAGTAGATTCATTTGGCTTGAATCTCCTTCCCCATTCTTGGTAAGGAAACCCCTTTGGGGTTTGAAAATCCTTCCAAGAAGGACTTAGAGAAAGGGTGGAGGAATAAGGAGGGTATGGAGGTCTAGATATTGTGCTTATAATCTTGGTTAAAATTTTTGGAGAACTCCTCTCCTCTCTTCCCCATTGTTTTAGAGGAAGAACTTGGGTTCT
The DNA here is from genome assembly GCA_019776745.2 of Taxus chinensis. NCBI lineage: Eukaryota > Viridiplantae > Streptophyta > Pinopsida > Cupressales > Taxaceae > Taxus > Taxus chinensis. Next base: position 435,490,976 of record CM034156.1, on the reverse strand, counting down.
TATTTTTGCCACCTTGGAAAATTTTGAGTCTTGTCTTGGATTTTGTCCTATTTTTGTGTGGTTGTATCATTGTTAGTTCACCCTCCATCTTGTGCAAGTTTTGGTTGGTTGTCCTCTTTCCCATGGGCTTGGGGGAGGCCAACATGCATCCCAACCTTGGGAGACACATGTAATGATGCCTATGGTTGGGTGGAAAACAAGCTCTATCTCCTTGTTGATTTTCTTGAAGGCATGAATGTTAGAGCTCAAAGTTGGAAGTTGGAGATATTGAGAGTTTTTCTTGTCTTCTCTAATCTTTGTGTAACAATTATTGTATTGTAGCCACTTAAGTATGGCTTGTGGAAAATTTCCTCTTTAATGAAATTCCTCTTCCTTTTTGTAATTGAAAACCTTCTTTCAATCTTGGAAAAGAGTTGATAGTTGTCTCCTATGTATTTAGACATGATTGAGAAATATGAAGTAGTGAGTTATTGAGAGATTTTGCAAAGAATATTTGTAAAATATTGACTTCCTTTAAAATACATTTCGTAGAAGCATTTTTCTTTTACATTCACTTCACATGTTTGTTGTTGGAATGTTTATTGACAAAAAAAATGTCTATTTGAAAGGAAAACTACTTAGTTATAAGAAACTTGTTTTTTAACTTTGGAAGAAACTATTATTATTTGTGAAATGTACATCTCCTTGTATATTAATATGGTTTTAGAAATCTATTTTTTTTATTTGTGTTCAAAATTTTTTTGGAATGGTCATTTGGAATTACATTGGTAAAGAAAGACTTCCCTCTTGTATTGTTTTGTTGTAATATTAATGCTTGGAGTAAGCATAGTCTTGAATTCCTTCCATGAGAAGTTTAAATGTTTTTGCTCTTATTAAAAATTCATACTTGACTTAGTCATTTCCTTTAAAGAGTTTCTTTTCGAAATAAGTTTTATATATATATATATGAAAAATACTTGGTTACTCTTTCACTTTTACACAAAATATAAAGTAATCCATATTAATCAGTGTATCTTGGTAAATTAAAGAAAATGAGTATTGCTGGCTTGTACATTTAAAATTGTAGTTTTTAATTGTGTATTATCCTTAGATGGTGTGTGTATATATATATATATATATATATATATTCCATATCCCATATTATATATTGTATATTATATATGATTATCATATAATACATATATTATATAAATGGTATTTTTTTTTATTATTTAAAAAAAAAAAATTGTTTGAAACATGTATGGGAGGGTTCGGACCCCCCCCGGCGCACAGACCCCCCCAATTCTCCCCGTCCACCATGGCTGCTGCATAGCACCCTGGCTCCACTCCTCCCCACACGCCCCCACCGGCACCGCCATCGCCATCCCACCCCGGCCACTGTTCCTCCTCCCCTCGCACCTATCTCTCCCCTTCCCCCTGTCGCATCCCCACCACCGCAGCCCTTTTCCTATCCCTGTCGCACCGCTGGCTTTCCCCTGCACTACTGCTGTGACTTTTCCCCCTTCAAAAATAAAAAAATGTAAAACCTAGTGATTATTCTCATATGTACATGTGTGTGTGTGTGTGTATATATGTGTGTGTGTGTGTGTGTGTGTGTGTGTGTGTGTGTGTGTGCGTGTGTGCGTGCGTGCGTGCGTGCGTGCGTGCGTGCATGTGTGTATATATTTTGGTTTATTATATATATAATTATATAACAAAAAAAAGCTCCATGCTCCTCCATAATCCTGTTCATGCAAGAAAACAATCTGCAAGTAAGAACACACACAAAAAAAGAATAAACTCCATAGCTTCTCCCCAACAACCTGCAAAAAGAAGAAAAAAGGAGACAAAATGAAAACCAAATGAAAAGAGAGAGAGGGGAAATAAGAAAGAAAATTCAAATGATAAGAAAGGAAGTGATAAAGAAATTAGGGCAACCTTAGGGCTTTTTCAAAACCAAGGGCTAAGATGGATTTAATCCTAGGGCCCATAAGTGACCCTACACTCTTCCTTTTAGTCATAGGTTTTTAAGTGGAAAAGGGGAGATAAATATAACAAGGGGTGTGTAGACTTAAAATTATGTGACCCTAGTGAATTTAATAGAATAAAAATAATTAAGATGTTCTTGGACTAGAGTTCATTTAATTTTTGGGTAAAAAATTAAATCAATTAATTATTAATGGGATATGGTTAAGCAAGGTGTTAGTAAATATTGTCTTCTTCAAAAAAAAAAATTACTCAAATTTGTAGTCACTTTTGGTGTAGTTTTTCAGTGTCCCAAGGCAGGACATGACAATGAACACTAAGAGGTACCTACAAATAAAGGCCAATCTTGTTCTGTGGATCCTAAAGTATTGATAGCTAAGATCCTAGATCAAATGGCCTTATCCCAAGCTACTACCATAAATAACATGATACAAATACAAAATTAGATGTTACAAATAAAATCTCAAAGTGTGGTACCAAACATACCTTCCTTCACGCCTCCTCCATTGATGGATGCGTGCTGAAATCATATTCCTCCACTAATCAGAAACAAAATGTTACAAACTATCCAAAATGAACCTCTGACTCCATATATCGTAGTCATGGACTTAGGAGAGACTATCCCTACCATCTCTTACAATGGTTTTGGGGATCTAACCCTCTTCCTCAAAACTTTTGGAAATCTCTATAAAGAATGGATTTAAACAAATACCTATGCAACAACTAAGATTCTATTGAAAAATTTAGTGTGTGAGGACCTAGAATGGTATAATTAGCTTCCTCCCAACTCAATAGTTGACCTAGAAGGATTATTCAAGGCCTTAATTTTTGATTTCCAACAACATGATCTACCCAAAAATACCTTGCATAAATTCATAACTATTAAACAAGGGATGAACAAATCATCTCATGACTTTATTAAAAAATGGAAAGCCTTGTTCATAAAAGCTAACCATAACCTTGATAATAAAATCTTATCTCAAATATTTCTTAAGGAATTCACACGAACCCTCCAATAGAAGATTAGGTCTTTCTCTCCTAACATATTAGAGGAATCCCTCGAGCAATCTAAAAGACAAGCTCACCTTATACGTGAGTTTTGATGCACTTCCAACCCATCACCAAGATTAAAATCACAATGCATGTAATCAAATCTTTGAAGTTCCCAAGGGAAAGAAGAATGGAAGAAAATTTAGAACCTTCTTGTTCTTTCCCCCATGTCCCATTATCGCAAGCTGAACTTCTCCAAATTCTTCCCACTCCATGAATCGTCCCTCCTTTGAAACAAGATTTTCCCACTTTCAGGGGTGATTTATTTTGTTGGTGACATAAGTTCATGATCAAACATCAATTATCAACACCTTATTATCCCCTATGTAACAGAAAATATGAATCTACAAACAAATTCATCAATAAAATACTCCAAAAGATGGTTCATGAGTCACATATGGACTGGCATACAAAGTTATATCCTATTGTATGGGCATATTACACCAGTGTCCATATGACCACCGGGACAACACTTTTATCTCTTGCTTATGGAGCTCAGGTTGTCCTTCCACTCGAGGTGGAACTCCCTTTTCTTTGTATATCCCTCCACGACATAATTCTAGAGGAGGAAATTCATGAAGTGTTCCTTATGAGCTTGACCTCTTAGAATATTGATGTGATCATGCATATACTCGTAATCAAAATAAAAAAAAACACATGGCCAAGAAACATAACAATTTTTTTTGTCTAGATACTTTTGATGTGGGTGACCTTGTCCTCAAGCTTGATTATACCCATGAAAAAGAAGGAAAATGTGTTCATAAATGGTGGGGTACCTACCACATAAAATATATCATCAGTCCTAATACATATCGCCTTCAAACTAATGAATTCCACATCTTCAAAGAGCTAACAAATTCTCAATTCCTCAAAAAATTCCACGTATGAAGGATCTCAGGAGATTCGGTACTAAGCTACTATAACTCATGCTTCTTCTCAAATTCACGACTTCATCAGATTTATCCTTCTCTTTAACAATGAAAACACAATCAACATCTTGGTTTCTATTTTCCCTAGCCTTTCCTATGGGATCATCGCAATCTTCTGAATCCTTGCTTAGGCTCATAGTCTTTCTTGGATCTATTTACCTCTCTTATTCTTATAGCATCTACCTCACATTTTTTTAATCTTTTCATTTAGGTTAGATATATAATTAATGAGAAATATGATTGTATGAGAGTGAATATAATGGGAAGCTTCCTATTCTCATTCACCCTAAAGGAATGAGAAATATTTTTGTATGAGAAAGAATAGAATGGGAAGCTTCTCATTCACATTTAGGTTAAATATAGAATGAATAAGAAATATGATTGTATGAGAATGAATAAAATGGGAAGTTTTCGATAATTTCTCTTTCAACTTGAAGGAATGATAAATATGGTTGTATGAGAAATAATAAAATGGATAGTTGCTCATTAATATTTAGGTTAAATATAAAATGAATGAGAAATATGATTGTATAAGAAAGAATAGAATGAGTAGTTTAACATTCTCATTCATCCTGAAGGAATGATAATTCAAATATGGTTATATGATAGAGAATAGAATGGGTAGTTGTCTATTCACATTAAATTTAAATATATAATGAATGAGAAAAATGATTATATGAGAATGAAAAGAATAGGAAGCTTCCCATTCTCATTCATCCTGAAGGAATGAGAAAGAATAGATTGGGTAGTTGTCCATTCAAATTCATGTTAAATATAGAATGAATGAGAAAGATGATTGTATGGGAAGGAATAAAATGAGAAGATGCCAAAATTCTCATATTATAGGAAATTATTATAATCAGAATAATATGTCCATTCTAAACATTCAAGCAATATAGAAGGAATGAGAAACATGGTTGTATGAGAATGAAAAGAATGCACAACTTCTCATTCACATTCATAATAAATATATAATGAATGAGAAATATGATTGTATGAGAGTGAATAGAATGGGAAGCTTACCATTCTCATTCATCCTGAAGGATTGAGAAAAATGGTTGTATGAGAAAGATTAGAATAGGAATTTGTCCATTCAAATTTAGGTTAATATAGAATGAATGAGAAAGATAATTGTCTAAGAATTAATATAATGGGAAGATGTCCATTATCATACTATAGGAAATGATTAAAATTGTCATATGTCCATTCTGAACATTTAGGAAATATAGAAGGAATGAGAATTCAAATATGGTATTATGAGCATGAAAAGAATGGGGAGATTTTCATTCTCATCCTGGTTAAATATATAATGAATGAGAAAGATGATCGTATGAGAGTGACTAGAATGAGAAGTTGGCCATTCTCATTCAACCTAAAAGAATGAGAAAGATGGTTATATGAGAAATAATAGAATGTGAAGCTTCTCATTCACATTCAGTTTAATTATAGAAAGATTGAGAAAGATGATTATATGATAATTAATAGAATGGGAAGTTGCCCATTCTCATTCATCCCGATGGACTAATAAACATGGTTTTATGAGAAATAATAGAATGGTCAGTTGTCCATTGAAATTCAAGTTAAATATATAATGAAAGATAAATATTATTGCATGAGATTGGATAGAATGGGCATAATATTTCCATTCTTAACATTCAGGCAATATAGAAGAAATGAAAAAGATGAGTGTATTAGAATGAAAAGAATGGGAATTTTCCCAATCTCATTCAAGTTAAATATGGAATTAATGAGAAATATGAGTGTATGTGAGTGAATATACTCAACATATTTCCATTCTAAACATTCAAGAAACATAGAAGGAATGAGAAATATGGTTATATGAGAATGAATAGAATGGGCAGATGTCCATTTTCATATATTCTAAACAACTAAATAGCATAAAAACTAATATACTAAATACTTTGAATGATATATAGGGAATTGTATTTTTTTTTTCTATTAGATTTGATAAAATGACACATCTTGGGGGGTGTGGAAGCCCATGATCGTTTCATGAATTATGATGATTGGGAAAATTCCAAATTATTTTTAACTACATATTAAAATCCCTGTGATATTCACGAACCTATGGGAGATTCTAAATATTTATGGGATAAGATTGACCTCAAGAAATTTGGTGACAAAGTTTACCATGCGAAACCCCCTGAACTGTAGAAAAGAGTCTAATCTATTTTGGTTTATGAAATTTATGGGCCTAGGACCAAGGAGTTCGGCCAATTTGTTTCAGTTGGAAAAATTATAAATTATTGATTTACGAGGATTTAGTCGATACGGGTACAAGTATAGGTGAAGTTGTTAGGGCATCCCTTAATGATGATATTGGTGTTGATGTTGAGTTTGAGGACCATGAAGAGGATGACGACAATGATTTAGATCAAGTTCATGATGATAGTGATATTGAGGATGATGATGATGGGTAGGATGCGAATAATTTTGAATCTATGCAAATGGGTGGTATTGATGACGATGAAATGGAAGAAACATATGAGGGATTAAATTTCTAGGGCATAGATCCTTAATATTGGCATCAAGGTAAAATATCTTAGGATTTTGATGTGATTGATTCTTAGCATAGGTAGATGTCCATTATGAACATTCAGGAAATATAGAAGGAATGAGAAATATGTTTTCTTGAGAATGAATAGAATGGGCATATGTCCATTATCATAAAGGAAAAATAGAAGGAATGAGAAAGATGGTTGTATGAGAAAGTAAATTTACTCCCCACGAGAGAGTGGCATTTGATACTAAGAAATCAATAACATACCATCAGAAAAAAGTTCTTCTACCATAGTCATATATATCCTCATCATCCAAGCATGGTGATTTGAAAATCCATAAGGAAAAAGGTGTCTCAAATAATTATTTTTCACCGATTCTATTTCTATCTGAAGAATTTATCATCTAGCATTATCTTCCTCAAGACAATTTGCAAGAGTTTCATTTGCAAGATTTGGGTCCCTTACGACATGGAAAATCATTTTTATTATTTCCTAAAATAAAATAAATATCAAAACTTGATGTTTTCAAAAAACTACCATCACCTTGTTCTAATACACATCGTTCATCAACTGGGCATAGTGATACCAACATTTTTATGATTCATAACACGGTTTATGACTATTATTGAAATAGAAAAGCCCTTTCAATTTGTAAACCATTAAGAACATAGTAACATCCTCATAATTTTTTGATGTTGTAGACAATCCAACTAACCAAAATTTTTCTATAACTATTATATAAATAGAACAACTCTTGACTTGTCAACCCTTAAAAATAGGGAAACATCATCAAAAATTTGTAATGTTACAAAAAATTCAAGTAACCATATCATTTCTTGTGTATTATCCATTTGCCTTACTTTCCTTGTAACAGTATGTTCCAACACCAATCATATAATGACATGTAGAGGATGAATCTGATCAATAATCAGAAGTACCACAAGTTAAGTGTAACTTCTATCCCCATAATTTTGGGTAATGATATACAATTTTTCAGGAGTGGTCACAATAATTTATATTTCCTCTATCTATGGACCCATTTGGACTCCTATTGAGATAAATCTCTTGAATTATGGTTAACATGGAAACATTGGTCTTACTAGCACCTTTGGGTGTGTACAAAAGTAAATTCTCAATGGTAAATAGTATAGTTTCATACATCATGCTCTACACTCTATTGAGTTAATTCATTCCTTAAAATGCAGGCTCTACCCATTCTAGCATGTCTGATAATTAGACTAAATACTATCCTTTTACGAAGGGTATTGTCTTCAAAGTAGGTTCACGATCTATTTGAATAATTCGTCATGATGTAATGAAATGTTATCTAGATCCATCATCTTACACTTTCCTTTTAACTAGTTATTTCCCATTTCTATATCTCCACATTACTTCCTCCCACCATCGCCATATCCAAACTCATCTCTTAATTTTGTATCTTCCTCCCTGATGCTAAGAAGAATATTATTTTGTCATCCATTGTGATTTTTCATTGTATCATGTATATGCTAAAGGAAAACAATAAGATGAGGTTCTCCCATTATTAATTCATCTTCAATCATCTTCATTTATTTCCGATCTCCTTCCCTGGCCAGATGAGTACACTAAATTATTATGATCTTGTTATGTAAAAGCATGTTGGTGGCCAAAATTGAATAAGTACCAAGAATAATGGAGGTTGACATGTAGGGACATGCACACGCATAGGGGTTTGGATAGCACACAGGAGGGTGTGCATGGATAGGAATAGGGTTGTGCACAGGACTATGCATACAGGTAGATTAGAGATAAAGACTTAGCCAGTTTCAAAGGGCAAGCTAAAAATAGACTTGGAGTGTTCACCAAACAAGGGATAAAGGAAGGATACTTGGAAGTTAAGAAATATTTATTTTTGGATAAAGCACATGCAAATCAAGGATTAAAGTATATACGTGGATTTAGATATTAATGGGATTAAAACAAGATATTACTAGATAATATATTATTAGAAAGTGTTTTGTAAATCATGCATGTAAGTATATAGGGATATTTTTGAAAAAACCTATTATTAAGAAGTGCATGGGCTGTGAAGGGAAAGTATCCACCCTGATAAATACTTGGCTTAGGATTGGTTATTAGAATATTATCATGGATATTATGTGTTAGAGTTATGTTGCTCTGACATGGTTGCATGCATGACCCTATGTTCACATGTACTTAATGTTAGGTATAATTTTCTTATTATGTTGTTGATTTTGAAGCTTAATTGAATCATTGGTGTAACTAAGTATGGGGATGTGTTTGTGTAATTGATATTTTTATGGTTTATTTGTAATCATTGGATCCTTATTACATGTGTTTCCAAAATGGGTATATACAATGGTTTGGAACACTTGGTTGATTACTTAGTGAATTATCATTATGGTTATGCATGCTAATGTTCCTATAGACATAACAAAGGAGGGACCTAATAGTTGTGCACACTCCAGGTGACGATTCAGTCTTGCTGAATGAAGGACCAACACACATAGCATTGGTGTGCAAATAACAAGACTACATTTAATTTACATTGTTGGGACTTCTTTTCAACTTCACTGCCAGGATGTTGCTTGCAAATGACATATTGACTATCTTTGGATATTATTGAAAGCTAGGTGGAAGAAGAATAGGATAACTTTGTGCACAAGTATAGCACTAGACCTAGCTTTAAAGTGTGCAAGTGGGTAGAAGAAAATATTTATCATGAGTTAGATGATACGTTCTTTAGTTTCTTTCCAGTAGAGTTGTATTAGTATTTGGTAGCATATGCATCAAAAAAAGCTTGGTATCCTAGGCCGATGTTTTGGACAAAAAAATACTATCAAATGTTGTTTGATGTAGATGAAGCATGGACTAGAGTTATAGACCACTGGCAGGCTAGTGTGTTGCGTAATTATACATTGGAGTATGCAATTACCACTTATTGTTGCCCATAGGAAGCTGATTTTAGGTTCTTACATGAACTCAGAGGATCTTATTTTCTCGTTATCCCTTTAGCTATCCAAATCTTGATGGTAGAATTGAACTTGGAGAGATTTCATATGGCTAGCTAAAACCCACCACATACATGGGAAAAAGCAAGTGTGGATAAGGATGGCAGTGAACCAAAAATAAGATAGAAAAATATAGGAAAGATAGCTCGTGAAGATTTTGAAGCTCTCGAGTAATACAAGGAGATGCAGCATCATGTCCTCTCAACCTTGGGTAAGCATTGTAGAGAGTCCCCATCAACTTCATATGTGGCGCGTCAGAGGAGATCAAGAGGTAGTTTTTGAAAGGTATTCTAGTGGTGGTAAATAGAAAAATACATGTGGATATCATTTTATGTTGAATTCAGAAGGGAATCAAACTAGTACCATGCCCATGACAACATAAAAATTTATAGTGTTTGGGAGTACCCTTGTAGGATTGGTTTCAAGAGTGTCATCAGGCCAGGGTATTGGTGCACAAACTATTGGAAGAAATTAAGTGGGAGTTGTGACTATATGGATGGTAGGTAATTAGTTTAGTACTACAACTGGGACACAAGGAAGTTCATCAATTGGACCACAACCCATAGTAGGGGGCATGGAAGGATCAAGTCAACAACCACATGGAGGAAATATTGGTGTAATTTCAAGATCTGGATATGGTGGGCAAGGGCCACCACCACAATAGCCACCTCCACAACAATAACCACCACCGTAGAAATCATCACAACAAACACCTCAGGTCTATTTTGAGATGTCACTCCACCTTCTAGAATGTAAAGGAATAGAGGATACAGTAGAGCATGTGTATAAGTTTGAATTACTATGGAATGTGAAGGGGATTAAAGATTTAAATAGAAAGGAAAGTCAATTTTCCACTATGCCGCAAGGGTACACACATATTTGGTATAATAAGTATGACCCACTTCATAATATGGTAGACTATAATGCTTTACACACTACTATTTTTGCTAACTTTCACATCCAAGAGTTTGAGCAGTAAAGCATCAGCTCACTCAAGGATATTAAGAAAGGATTCTCAAAAAGTGTTTGAGAATATGACAAACATTTTAAAACACTATTGTCCAAATTATCTTGTGATATCCATCTAAGTCAGCATTCCCTGTGGTTGTTTGGGGATTGTTGACCTCGTTCTAAAGGGCTTTATCTCATAAGACATATGTGGACCATCCTGAGTCATTTGAAGAAAATTTACGTGTTAAAGTAGTTAAGAGTGTGTATATTAGAGTAAGCCCATTTTTAGAAGCACAGATAGTAGTTGGAGAAGTTTTCTGCCAACTCTGTGCATGAGACTAAAAGTGGTATATGGTGCACTTAATGTGAGGTTGAAGGAAACTCTAAGCATAGCTTACCGCACATGTTAGCATGTGCATTGTTACATTCTTGTGAAATTTTCCTCTCAGACCATGATGTCCAGCATTTTCATCTCTTGAAGCACGTAACTATGAAGAATGAATTTGTGTACTATAATATTTGTAACACACAAACCCATGATACGAAGGATTTTTGGTTGATAGATTAAATTCACAAGGTATGAAAATATAGGTTATGATAGAATTCGCTGGAAAGAAGCTCATAGGGATAGAACGCACAACTTTCTGAAGAGTGTCACAATGAAGGACATGGATTCCATAGAGGATATAGAAACAAAGGTCATACAGTTAGAATTCAATTTCCATATGGGACCTGTTACACTTGTGGGTCCCCTAATCATTACCAGTGTGACTATCCATAGAACATAGTCTAATCATGGTGTGGAAAACAACATAGGTTATAATATTATCCAGACCTATCTGAGCACATGAGAAAGAATAAGAAGAAGGAAAAGGGCACATGGATGATCAAGATGTAACGCGCAAAGGGTGATCAATAGATACCAAAGAATATACTTAATCCTAAATTGGAGCCTTTGTTGGTCACTACTCATGCTGAAGCATCACATGTGCAAAAATATCTCAAATCCATACCACTCATCACAAGGGAAGAAGTCATGAATTTCAGGTATTCAGATGTCACACATCAGAAGGAATTTTATCAGGAGACTATGGGAGTCATTTGAGAATCGCAAGGTGAGATGCAATGATTGAAGGATCAAACACATAAGAGGAAATGCAAAAATCATGTTGAGATCCCACATAAATATGTGGATGATCTAAAGGAGGTGTGTAAGAGGTTACACTAAGATAATATCATTTCTTTGTTAGGAGAGTGGTTGCATGACAAGGTACCACACACTGAAGTTGAGTAAGAGAGAAAAATACTACATGAAAACCTACCAACTCAAAATCATGAGTATGATAAGTAAATCAGTTTGGATGTAGTCATTGATGGATGGTCTATAAGAAATATTATGATAGATACAGGCACTGAGGTAAATGTTCTCACTCTAGATGCATGGAAGTAGATGGGTAGACCGACATTACAACCATCTTCAAATATGTTTTATATGGTGAATAAGACAAGGGCTATGACTATAGGGGTGTTGAAGGATGATTCTATTACAATTTAGGGAGCCAAGTTTGTTTTAGACTTTGAGTTGTTAGAGCTTGCTAAAGCAGACAACTTTCCAACATTACTTGGGTGACCATGGTGTTATGAAAACAATTCAAACTTGCACTTCAATAAGGGGTACACAATTTTTGAGAACAAGAATGAGAACACCATTATACCTCTGATTAAAGAATAATCTACACCATACGTTTAGCCTTTGAGTGAAGAAGATATAAATAGGATTTATTTGCACATCATACATGACCTTGAGACTGTGGAGCCATCCAAAGAAGGTGTCTTGCAGTGGGGAGATGCATAGTCAGTTAGCGACACCACAACTATTGCTTGTGATAAATGCACCCATGACACATATGAAATGGTTAGGAACAAGATGGAGGGATAAGTAACTAGAATGATCAAGCTGCACATGGTTAGGTGCGTGGGAAAAGTTTAATTTCTGCGATTACAAAGTGAAGAAAATCCTGAGTATTTCTTGCAAATGAAGGATATCAAAGGAATATGTTGGTTTATACTCTACATGATATAATAGTGTGTTTGTGGGTGAAACACAAAGATAACTTGTTGGGATGGCGAGAAGTGAGAGTATCCTTCTCAACTAGGTTCACACAGAGTAATGCACCTACACATATATGTGGATATCATGGGAAGACTCCTACTTTGGCACACATCCATAATTATGAGAGATTATAAGTGGAAGGATAGGAGGACTTGCCACCATTTCTTTGGGTGCATAAGTTTTATTCCACTCTGTATAGTTGTGCACACACGTGGTATGTGTATGCTAAGCTCAAATAAGATACTGAAAGCTAGCAAGATTTAACTAAGGGTATGGTCCATACATTTGATTATTCTTTAATAAGCCTCCAATACATGAAGAACTATATATTATGAGGTGCATCACATTGGGGAATGACACAAAGCTGAAATATATCATGCTTGAGTTACTTGGAGAACCTGATCCTGAGGTGCGTTTGGATATTGAGGAGACCGAAAAGTTACAGTTAGGCAACGTTTGGAAGGAGAAAGAAAAGGGTAAAATGTTATACCTCATTGGTGATGAAGAGGTTGAGAATTTGGAGGTTAGCTATACATAAGGTGTGCATGAAGTAATATATATAGTAGAAAAAAAGGCACGTGCATATTATGCGCCCATGAAGACAAAGAAGGTAAAAATTCACACTGAAGACACACCCAAGGAAGCCATTATTGGTGATTATTGGTCATATTAGGAGGTAGTAAATATTATTGAGCTTTTGCATGACTTCTAGGATTAGTTCCTGTGAAGTTACCATGAATTGAAAGGAGTGCACCCCTCATTGGGAAAAATGAAAATTAAGCTAAAGGAAGGTGTGCACCCAGTCCAAAAGAAGCCTTATAGGATGAATCTAAACTTACGCATATAGGTAAAGGAAGAAATAGATATAATTCTTAAGTTTGGAACTATTTATTTAGTTGAAGAGTCCAAGTGGGTTATCCCCATGGTCATCAATATCAAGAAGGATGGAAAAATCAGGATATGTGTGGACTACAGAGAACTAAATGCTTCATTTGTTACACATCCGTTTCGCACACCCCTTATAGAGGAAATCATTGATGGAATTGTAGGGTTTGAAATTTACTCTTTTACCGATGGATTTTCAAGATGCCATCAGGTGTGCATTTTGCACAAGGACCAATAGAATACCACCTTTACTACTGAGTGGGGAATCTTTGTATACACCATTATGCCTTTTGGATTGAATAACATGTTAGCGGTATTTTCACACATTTTTGTGCAGGCCTTTTAGAATTTTATTCATAAGTTCTTGTAGGTGTATTTAGATGATTGTATAACCTAATGCTCATGTTTTATTGATGCATACAATTGATCATCTCTCTAAACATTAAAAAGTGTATCTTTGTTACACCCTTTGGGACTCTACTTGGGCACATTATTTAAAAATAAGGATTGTTGATAGACCCTGCTAAGATAGTTGTGATATTGGGTTTAGAAGATCCTTCCAATCAGAGTGAGGTGTGTGGAATTTCAGGTCATAGTGGTTATTACCAAAAATTTATTAATGGATATGACAATATTACCACACCACTGGAAGATTTGTTTAAGGTGAAAGGAAAATTTAATTGGGCTGATGCGCAAGAATAGGAATTTGAAGCATTAAAGGAAAGGCTTATTACTGTACCTATGTTATGTTTTACTTCATGGGACAAACTATTTCATGTACATGTTGATGCTTCTAGTACATCAATTGGTGTCATCATAGTATAACCTGGAGACGGAAATTTGGATCATTGACACCTGCGGATCAAAATTACACTTAAGTTTTATTTCACTCTACATGGTTGTGCACATGCATGGTATGTAAATACTGAGCTCAAACAAGAGACTACAACATGGTGAGATCTGACTGAGGGTATGGTCCATACATTTGATTATTTCTCTAATAAACCTCTAGTACATGAAGTGTTTCATATTATGGGGTGCATCACATTAGGGGATGGACCAAAGGTGGAAGAGCTTATCCTTGAGTTTCTTGGAGAACCTGATGGATGTTGAGGAAATGTAAAAGTTATAATTAGACTGCACCTAGAATGAGAAAGAAAATGGTAAAATGGTATACCTCATTGATGATGAAGAAGTTGATAATTTGGAGGTTATCCATACATAAGGTACACAAAAAGTAATGGATACAGTAGATAAAATTTCTTGTGCGTATCATGCACCCATAAAGACAAATAAGGTAAACATTGGCACTAAAGATGCACCCAAGGAGGCCATTATTGGTGATTATTGGTCAGAGCATTAAGTAGCAAAAAATATTGAGCTTTTACGTGACTTCAAGTATTTTTCTCATGAGCTTACCATGATTTGAAAGGATTGCACCCCTCATTGGGAGAAATGAATACTAAGCTAAAGGAAGGTGAGTGCTCAATCTGGAGGAGGCCTTATAGAATCAATCTGAACTTGCATGTACATGTAAAGGAAGAAATAGATAAAATGCTTAAGTTTGGAATTATTGAGCCAGTTAAAGAGTTTGAGTGGGTTAGCCCCATGTTCATTAGTATCAAGAAGGATGGATGGATTAGGATTTGTGTGGACTATAGATAATTGAATGCTTCATGTGTTAGAGATGCTTTTCACACATCGTTTATAGAGGAAATCCTTGAGGGCATTGTAGCGCACAAAATTTACTCATTTACTAATGGATTTTCAAGTTACCATTAGGTGTGCATTTCACAAGAGGACCAAGATAATACCACCTTCACTACTGAGTGGGGAATATTTTCATACAATGTTATGAATTTTGGATTGAAGAGGGTGCAAACGGTATTTTTGAGCATTGTTATGTAGGCCTTTCAGGATTTTATTAATAAGTTCTTTTAGGTGTAGCTAAATGATTGGACAGTTTATGGGATTTTTAAATATCACTACGATAACCTGAGGCTCATGTTTGAGAGATGAAGACAATTAAGCACCTCTCTAAACATCAAAAAGTGTATCTTTTCTACACCTTTTGGGACTCTACTTGGGAACATCATTTGTAAAGAAGGATTGTTGGTAGACCCTACCAAGATAGTTGTGATCTTGGGTTTATAAGATACTTGAAATTAGTGTGAGGTGTGCATATTTTTGGGTCATACTGGTTATTACCAGATATTTATTAAGGGATATGAGAATATTTTCGCACCCCTAGAAGAGTTACTCAAGGTGAAAGGAAAATTTAATTGGGGCAACGTGTACAACATGCATTTGAAGCATTGAAGGAAAGACTTACCCCTGCACCAATATTACATTTTCCTTCATGGGAAAAACTCATTAAATTACATGTTGACACTTTTGGTACAACAATTGGTGTCTTCTTAGTGCAACCTAGAGAAGAAAATGTGGATCATCCCATATGCTTTGCAAGTAGGAAGTTGACACCCATGAAGAATAATTACACTACCACTAAGTGTGAGGAATTTTCTATGATTTACATGCTTCATAAGTTCCATCAATACTTATTGGATACACCGTTTGTATTCTATACATACCACATTGACTTGAATTATTTAGTCAACAAGTCATTTTTTCAAGGGTGCATCTATAGGTGGATTATTCTATTTCAAGATTTTGACTTTACCATGGTGGTAAAGCAATGAAAGAGTAATTAAGGACCAGATCACTTGTCAATCATTAATTCTATATGATAGGCTCAAAGCATTGAGGATACCATGCATAATGAACAAATTTTTAGGTTAAATCACATGATGATTGCCTTGGAGGATACTGTATTATTTCTACACACTAGACAGGTGCTTGAAGGCATGAAGACGCTAGAGAAAAAATAGATTACCATTCGAGTTCTGACCTATCAGTTGATTAGAGGTGAATTATACAATATGGGGAGAGATGATATCTTGCATCGTTGTGTACTGGAGCATGATAATGAAGATATTATGGAGGAGGCTCATGGTGGTATAGAAAGAGTACATTATGTAGATGATGTGACTGTGCACAAGATCCTCATGGCTAGACTTTGGTGGGAAACTTTGTACAAATATGTTAAGGCTTTTGTGAAATCTTGTGATCATTGTCAGTGTATTGGGAAGCCTGGAAATAGAGATGAGATGCCAATTAGACTAATTAAAACAACGGAACCTTTCAAGATGCGGACCATCAACTTTGGATGCCCTATTTCCCCAGGCACATGTAGGACTAGAGCACACTATATCATCACTTATACTAATTATCTCACAAGGTGGGCAGAGTTTACGCCTACGAAGGATTTTAGTGTAGCTATAACAACAAGGTTCCTATGGGAGGACATAATTAGTAGGTATGGTTGTCTATTAATATTGATAAGTGATAAAGGAACTCATTTCTTGAATAAAACAATCAAAATTATGTTGGTAGAGTTTATGGTGGCACACCATAAAACCAACCCTTATCACCCTTAAGCTAATGACATTGTATAAGCTTTCAATAAGATATCAGGACAGACATTGACAAATATTTTTGATGTTGGAAGAAAGTATTGGGATGATAATGTGTCAGTTTGGATTTGGGATTACATGACTACTTATACAAGATTGAATAATGCCACACCATTACAATTAGTGTTTGGCACAGAGGTATTCTTACCCATTAAATTCATGTTACCCTCCCTACATATTATGTGCACAGTTGGAATAGATGATGAGAATGCTATTCAAGAGCACATTGATAAACTAATGTAGCCAGATGAGCAACACACCATTACATGTTGGAGTCAAAATACTGAGAAGGGCGTGACATAAGGCTTGACATGATAAGAACATTAAGAATAAGTCATTTAAAATTGGAACTATTGTAATTCTCTATGACTCCAAATTTCCATGCCATCCAAAGAATTTGAAGGTGCATTGGTTGGGACATTTTGTATTAACCAAGATACTTGAATCAAGCACATGTCAGTTGCAGGCACTGGATGACACAATGTTTCTCAGTTACTTCAATGGGAGTAAGCTGAATCCCTACTATAAATAAGCTTCATGGTTTTTGAAATAAGGAAATGTTTCCATTTATATTAGGTTTCCCTTTCAATTTTTTGTGTTTTCCTTTATTGTTTATGTTTTTTTAAAATAAGAATGCTTACGCGTAGGAAGATGATTACTATATATTGATTTCATGCATAGAGGACCACACATACATTTAGTGTGGGGTGAACCAATTGCATATGTGTGAAAAAGAGACTTTATTGGTGTTATAAGGTGAGTTGAAGTAGAAAAAGATGTTTCTACAATGATAGAAGGAAGGTGTGTAAATTACAGGGTGTGTATGCAGAAAAGTGGAAAAAAGTGTCACAACTAATGGAGGCATCATTTGGGTTCCTAATGGTGTCAGTGCTTCTGGGATATTTCTTCTGAGCATAGTCCCTTAGGATCCCTGAGACCAAAAAATTATATAAGTTTGTTGGGTGATTTCTCGGTCTCTGTGGAAAATTGAAATGTCTCATTTAATGTTATACCTCCATGTCATGACCCTATACAAAATTTCATCTCATTTTTCTCCATCTCAACTCATTTATCTCATTGTGTTATTGTTTGCAATTGTGCCAAAAACTACAGTTTGAGTTAGTGTAAGGCTGTCCAATGTAGTATTTTTCAAATGGAAGCTCGTGGCACAAAAATGACTATACCAACACATTGAGGTGGCTTGGTAAATACTAGGAGCGGATTTTTTTAGGTGCCCAATAGTATTGTTACTTATGGGATACTTCATCCATGAGTAGTCCCTTAAGATCCCTAAGACCAAAAAATACTATAAGTTCACCAGGTGATTTCTCTGTCTCCATAGTACCTTGAAAGGTCTCATCTAATCCTACACCTCTGTGTTGGGACCCTCTAAAAAATCTTCTCTTATTTTTCTCCATTTCCACTCAGTTCTCTCATTGTGTTATTGTTTGCAACTGTGCCAAATATTATAGTTTGAGTCAGATGTTGTCCAATGTAATATTTCTTAAACAAAAGGTCCTAACACTTAACCTACTACTCTAAGACATTAAGGTGTCCTTCCAAACATTGGGAGAGGCTTCATTTAGGTGATTGATGGTGTCGTTGCTTTCAGGCTACTTCATCCAGGCATAGTCCCTTAAGAGCCCTGAGACCAAAAAGGCTATAAGTTTTTCAGGTGATTTCTCCATCTTTGTGGAACCTTTAAAGGTCTAGTATGATCCTACACCTCTGCATCAAGATCCTCTACAAAATATTGTCTCAGTTTTCTCCATCTCAACTCGATTCTCTTGTTGTCCTATTGTTTGCAATTGTGCAAAATATTGCAGTTTGAGTCATTGTAAATTTGTCCAATGAAATATTTTGTAAACGAAAGATCCTGGCACCAAAATGACTACACTATGTGTCTTATTAAATGATTTTTGAGGCTTCTTTTTGGTTCCTAATGGTGTCAGTGCTTCTGGGATACTTCATCTGGGCGCGGTTCCTTAAGATCTCGAAGACAAAAAAGGCTATAAGTTCACCGAATGATTTTTTGGTCTCCATGGAACCTTGAAAGGTATAATTTGATCCTAAACCTCAGTGTTAATACCCTATACAATATTTTGTCTCATATTTCTCCATCTCAGCTCAGTTCTCTTATTTTGTTATTATTTGCAAATGTGCTAAATACTGCATTTTGAGTCATTGTAAGGTTATCCAATACAATCTTTTACAAACAAAAACTCATGGCACCAAACTAACTACCCCAAAACATTGGGGTGGCTTGGTAAACACTAGGAGAGGCTTTTTTTAGGTTTCTAATGGTGTCTTTGCTTCACAGCTACTTTTTCCTAGCATAGTCCCTTAAGAGCCTTGATACCAATAAAGGATATAAGTTTTTCGAGTGATTTCTCAATCTTCGTGGCACCTTGAAAGGTCTCATCTAATCCTACACCTTTTCATCGGGAACCTATATAAAATATTCTCTTGGTTTTCTCCATCTCAACTCAGTTCTCTCGTTGTCCTATTGTTTGCAACTGCGTCAAATACTGCAGTTTGAGTCAATGTAAGGTTGTCCAATGCAATATTTTGCAAAAAGAAGCTCTTGACACCAAACCAACTACACTAACATGTCAAGGTGGCCTAATAAATGATTTTGGAGGCTTCATTTTGGTAGATGATGGTGTCAATTTTTCCAGGTTACTTCGTCTAGGAACAGTCCCTTAAGAGCCCTGGGACCAAAAAAGAATATAAGTTTTCCGGATGATTTCTCAATCTTCGTGGTACGTTTAAAGGTCTAGTCTAATCCTACACCTCCACGTTAGGATCCTCTATAAAATTATATTTTGGTTTTATCCATCTCAACTTGGTTCTCTCGTTGTCCTATTGTTTGCAACTATGCCAAATACTGCAGTTTGAGTCAATGTAAGGTTGTCCAATGAAATATTTTATAAACAGAAGTTCCTAGCACCAAATCAACTGCACCAACACATCAAGGTATCTTGGTAAACACTTATGGAGGATTATTTTTGGTGCGTGATGGTGTAAGTGCTTCCAGGATACTTTGTCTGGGCATTGTCCCTAGAGAGCCATGAGACCAAAAAAAGGCTATAAGTTCACCAAATGATTTCTCGATCTCCATGGCACCTTGAAAGGTATAATCTAATACTGAACCTCCATGTCAGGACCTTATACAAAATATTATATCCATTTTCTCTATCTCAATTCGGTTCTTGTGTTGTGTTATTGTTTTCAACTGTGGCAAATACTGTAGTTTGAGTCATTTTAAGGTTGTCCAATAAAATATTTTACAAAAAAAATCTCCTAGCACCAAACCAACTACCCCAACACATCGAGGTGGCCTAGTAAACATTAGGATAAGATTATTTTAGGTTCTTGATGGTTTCGTTGCTTCTGGGATACTTCATCCATGCGTAGTCCCTTAAGAGCCTTGAGACCAAAAAAGGCTATAAGTTTTTCGAGTGATTTCTCAATCTTCATGGCACCTTAAAACATCTCGTCTAATCCTACACCTCCATGTCGATACCCTCTAAAAAATCCTATCTCATTTTTATCCATATCAAATCGGTTATCTTGTTGTGCTATTGTTTGCAACTATGCCAAATACTACAGTTTGATTCAGTGTAAGATTGTCTAATTCAATATTTTGCAAATGAAATCTCCTAGCACCAAACTGAATACACCAACATGTCAAGGTGGCCTAGTAAATACTTGTAGATGATTTATTTTGGTTACGAACATTGTCTTTTCTTTTAGGCTACTTCATCCGGGAGTAATCCTGTAAGAGCCCTTAGACCAAAAAAGGCTATAAGTTCACACGGTGATTTCTCAGTCTCCATGGCACCTTGAAAGGTATATTTTGATCCTACACCTCTACATTGAGACCCTCTACAAAATATTGTCTCAGTTTTCTCCATCTCAACTCCGTTCTCTCATTGTGTTATTGTTTGAAACCGTGCCAAATACTATATTTTGAGTCAATGTAAGGTTGTCTAATGTAGTATTTTACAAATGGGAGCTCCTAGAACCAAACCAACTGCACCAAAATGTTTGGGTGGCCTGGTAAACATTTTTGGATTCTTCTTTTTGGTTCCCAGTGATGTTGTTCATTCTGGGCTACTTCGTCAAAGCATAGTCCCTTATGATCCCTGAGACCAAAAAATGTTATGAGTTCACTAGGTGATTTCTCGGTCTCCATGGCACCTTGAAAGGTCTCGCCTAATCCTACACCTCCACATTAGGACCCTCTACAAAATACTATCTCAGTTTTCTCCATCTCAATTCGGGTCTCTCGTTGTCCTATTATTTTCAATATGTTAAATATTGTAGTTTGAGTCAGTGCAACGCTATCAAATGTAATATTTTTCAAATGAAAGCTCACAGCACTGAATTGAATACACCAACATGTCGGTTTGGCCTGGTAAATTATTTAAGAGGATTTTTTTTGGTTCGCAATGGTTTCGTTGTGAAACAAGTTTTAGGAAACAAATTAAGAAGAGATTGTTCATACAATATAGGTTGTGAAAAAATAATTTAAAGAAGAGATTTTTCATACAATATAGGTAGTGAAATGAGAATTTATTCTTGTTTTTCATTTCCAATATTTACTATTCCTTGGATTCTCTTAGATTTGAGAATAATAAATTTTCTACTAATAGTGCCAACTAGGTGAAGGTGGATGCTTTTTTGACACCACTAACCTATGCAAACATATTAGTAAATAATTAAATAGAATTTTAAAACCTACAAAATTTTAAAAAAATCATTAAAGTAAATATTAAAATTAAATTCATGTAGATGTATATCTAATCTAAAGTGAACATACCTTTGACTTGAGAAAGTAAGCCATTTCGCAGGCTTAAGGGCAGTTTTGTGTATCTTCATTTGTACAAACTCAATCCACTGAACCATCTGATTCTAATCTAAATTTTAGGGTTTTAAGTATTGCTTCAAGGTCAAACTCAAGAACTTTCCACAAGATCTTATTACGTTGTCTACCTCCATATTTAATCAATTGAACATTAGATGCAACAACTAGGTGAGAATAATGAAGAATTTTTCTATGAGCGTCAAAGTCCTCAAACAACCACGCATTGGATTTCTTCATTGGCTATCTTATTATCCATGTTCCAGGAATAACCACAGAACTTGTAGGATATTATATGCCTTCTCCATCTATGATTGGGTCTATCATATTTTTTTTCTCAACACAATGACACAAATAATAAGATGTTCCTTCTTTATTATTTTCTTCTACAACAACCACATAAACATGACCTACATCACATTATACAAAAAATAGTTAATTTTAATAAATGATTCATTAATAAGTTACATAACATGAGAAAAACAATAAAATTTTACAAAATAATGCATATATAATACCTGGTTGCACTAGATCTAATATATGGTCAAATTCAATTGATGATTCGCTCACTATGAGTTGTAGAGATTATGGAGGTTGATAGGTGTCGAGTGGATATAATTATCTACAACACCATTCATCAACCCACTCTTTTGACTCATATTCATCCCAAAATGAATATGTACATGAAGAGAAAAAGCATGTCATTTTCCTTGTATAAATAGTCCATAAACCTGCATTTGAACTTCTAAAAGAGTGCAACTCACTATATCTCGTTAGTGAACAACAATCTTCATATTTTACAAAATTATCTTCTTCTACTGACAAAAAAAACCTAAAAACTATGGAACTACCCTCATTACCTAGACCCATTGTTGAGTTACACCATTCTACAATGGATTTTTCATCGATCAACTTGGAACTGTCTTTGTACTTCAATTCTTCTCTTGCTAGGGATCTTTTAACACATGCTCTTTCACCATCATGTTCTCCTTTTCCATGTCCAACCTTAGTGAAATTTAAAAAATGTTAAGCACCACTTATCCTATGCATCTTGCTCAACTAATAGAACATTCACGCATTCTTGAATTGTGATGTATAATTATCTAACCATATGATTTGTTTACACATTCTTGAATTGTGATGCATAATTATTTGACCATATGATGTGTTTATCAAATATGATGTTTCTGTTACTCAAATTTCCATAGAAGATCTTGAAACAACCTTGCAAAAACTCTAATGAATATCCATGATCATCACTAATATAGATATGGTACTCCCTCAAAATATTTCTCTCTTCCTTTGTGTTGTCGAGAGCATGAGTGAATACTATATGCACAAATATGGAAACATAAATAAAGTTGCAGTTTTTGTGGTTATAGAGTATAGTTCTCTACAAAATCAAAAACTGACACAATGGTACTAAGAAGAAACATGTCCTTACATAACCTGAATTGATCATCTAACCATCAAGTTCTATGTGTATATTGTGCATACTCATACACTAGCTTCTCTCGAAATATAGTCATAAAATTTGATACACTTATTTCTTTACTCACTAATTCACACCTCTTGGCTTCTTTACCATATTTTTAAGTGTATGCCACTAAATTGTATTTTCCAAAACTAACTATTTCATTTTTTATTACATGTGTATTCTCTATATGTATACATCATTGCAAACGTTACAAACCACCACAAGTATCACAAGTTCCTTCTAAACATGATTTATTATAACAAAATTGTCCTTCTCTTGTAAAAAAGAACTTAAGATGAAATATCTTGTTAATTAGGTGGAAGATTTATCATATTGTCTTGCAAAATATTCTCAATATGAAAATCAACACATATATGCCAGAAAATATCATAATTCATAGCAAATTCAATATGGATCCTACAAAAATAAATAGTCTGTAAGTGATTTATTTTAACATTAAAAAATTTTGATGTTTCAAAATACCTTTGACTAATTTGTATTTTGGGATGAGACTCTTTAAACTTATTAAAAAATTGTGTTTGTGTCATATCCAAAAAATGTTTAGGATGTGATTCATGGTTTCTAGAACCAATTCTTCTTTTTAAAACATATTTTTCATTAGGTTAAACCCTAGTATTATTTTTCCAATATTCTAAAAAAAAAAAAAACTCATCAACTATGTCTTTGTCTTTTTGTGCTAGTCTACCAAAGAATTCCCATAATTCATTATTATTTGTATCTTCAATTATTTCATGACATTTGAGATATTTTAATAGTGTTTTCCTATTTATTTTTAGTGCACTACTTGTTTTTCTAATTAAACAAGTTTTTTTTCATTTCTTTACTTAATGCAGTTGATGTAATAACACATCAGGTATTATTAGTAGCTTTGGTACGTGAGGTTGAACCTACTGATTGATATGCATTCATTAGATTTTTTACAATATATTTTTCATTTTTGGTCTTAGATGTTCTTAGACCAAGGGTCTTCATTGTAGGTCTATAATTAATATTTTTCATCATTTCAACAAATAATTGACATCTATGTGTTTCATTTAAGTCATTAAAATATGTTTTCCATATTTGATTAACTTTTCTTCTAGAAGTGCATCGACAAATTTTATTAGTCATTGGATTTAAATTATTTTCATCAATATCAAGTGAAATTTTGGGTGATTTCCATAAAATTTTAATCGGTGATTTCAATGGAAATGATTTCTGAAAATCATATAAAAATTGTTCATTTTCTATTTTTCACTCATCTTCATAATTTGGTAAAAAATGTGTGTTTTCAATAGGTTGGTCATTTGGTGTAATATCTATGTTCAAATGTGGCATTACATCATCATCCATTGAATATTCATTATTTATTGATTCAATTGGTGTTCCAGGATAGGTTGCACAATCGATTTCATTTGGAAGACATGACATACCTTCATCTCCATACATTGATTTCTTTTTTCATAGATTTTTTGTACTCACTCCCTTGTTTTATTTATTTTTATCTTATTTCTTTACTTTGTAAGATGATATATTGCCTTTAGAATCATCTTCAATCTTTGGTAAATACGTGATTAATTTTTTTTTTCATGGCCTTTTTTCATCCATTCCCTTTGTTTTTCCAATTACTCGAGTGTTTAATTTCATGGTCTCCTCCCCATAATTCTCAAATATCTTTATCACCACAAGACAATTGACAAAAAAAATATTATTGAGTGTTAGGAATATAAAAAGCAATACAAATACACTCATATCTCAAAAAATGCTTAAATAATTTACAAAAAAATCTCTATATAAGAAAAAATTACAAAAATCAATAAGAATTAAAAAGTGAAAGAATATGTAGCAATTTTCAGAAAAACCCTGGCAAGTGGAACCATATTCACAAATTCGTTTTGTTTTTTTACATGTTTGCATTTCAGTTTAAGCAAGTTATAACACGTTTGCATTATAACGTGAGTGTGTTCTTTCTTCTATGGGTTTGATATTCCTAATCCATAGGATTAGATTTGCCTTAGATATCCAACCCTAAGGTTTGGACTGTGTAATCTGTGAATAAATTTTTGTTTTACATAAAAATATCAAATTCTCACATGTACACCCCGATATTATATGTGTTATAACATAATATTCCAAAAAAAATTATACTACAACATCAAGCCCAGTTTTACCTTGGTGATGATATGCTTCTTTCTAAAATCTAATTATTTTAAGGCTTTCATCCTTAATTTCTTTTAATAGTGCCTTATTTTCTTGTCAAAACATATGCATACATTTTTGTACAATATTTATGATTTTTCATCTAAATTTTAAAAAATGCCTCTTCTAAACTCCATTCTATGTGCACTAAAAAATAAATAAAAAAGGAATATTTTCTCAAAGTTATGGGAGTGTACACACAAATATTTCATTTTCAGGATGTGTGCACTTTGAAAATTAATTAAAAAATTATATATTCATCCAATAATTATGAAAAAATAGTGGGACTTCTTACATGGAATTAGCTAACTTTCTATTGAAGGGATTTGAAAAATAATTTATAAAACTCAAAAAATGGGGGGGCACACACACAATAGGTTCTTATCTTTTTAACACAAAAATAGACATACTTTGTGTGCACATCACATTTGACCCTCTTAATCTCCACCATTTAAAAAAATAGTAATTTAGAAACTAGATTTTGATCTCTATGGTTCTTATTCTTATCACTTTGTCAAATTTTGAGCATATGTATGTGGAATTATTAGACTAATTTCAGGTTTTGCTGATTTCAGGAAAAATATGTCCCTTTTTTACCCCCTTCTGGCCTCCCATTTCCATGAACTTACGCATAAATTAAAAGAACCATAAGGATGAAAATACAAACACGTTGAAGCCAACCAAAATAGGGGAAACAAACCTCCCAAAAGGAAAGTCCAAAAATAGTCCACCAAAAACTTAGAAAGCCTAAAATTATTTGACCTTCAAGTGATTGTATGAACCAGTGTGGTGCTCCTCTTGACCTTTTTGTTTGTCATCTTTTTTGGCCAGGGTCTGGGTACCATCCCTCATCCTCTCATCCTCCTCAAATATGATAAGACATAACTTTAGCTTGTGATTTTTTTGTCCTCGCAACAGTTTTACCAACCTCCCTTGTATAAACATAACCATTTTTTTAACACAATAAGCTCCTCTCTGATAGTATTTTGAAAATTCCATATTTTATTTGAAGCCTCAATACAATTTTTCTCACTATCCCCCAAGTCAAACCCAACCTCGCTGAGAGAATCAATATCCTTCTCCACCTACTATACCCAGAGGGTAATTTTTTCCAAATAAAATCCCCAATTAGAATCCAACCTTTCTTTTCCTTTGGAAGATAAAACGGAAGGCTCATGACAACCTTATGATGGAACATATTGACCATAGAGAGATGATGTGTATAACTTTTTTTGTATTTTACCTCAAGGGTAATATATCTCATCAAATGTAATAAAAACCATGTTCCAAATTCTAGGGATACAGTAATAGAAATACCATCAACAAGAAAGTATACTTTTTCGTTACCTTTTTTAAAAGTATGGATTTTATGGTTACACCGGGTCCTGTCTTTGTAGATATTTAAACCGTTCATTTCCATCCTAGTTTCCAGTATAATTGATTGTTCATAAACCTGAATCTCCATACCCTGAACAACAAAATTTCTATTGTCCCAAGCACAACTAAAATCCCAAGGCAAGGACAGGGAAAAACCCTGTGAACTTAGAAATAAAATTTCTAAATCCCCTAATCTTAAAAATATGCCACAGTGAAGGATTATCCTTAAATCACCATAGGTAGAAGGTATAGTTCTGAGTCTACCACCTCCCATGGTTTTCCGACTCACATGGAAATGAGAAATGAAAAACAAATAATTATTACAACCCATAATATAAGAATCAATAAAAATCTAGGAAAATATCTCACACACATCATTATTCTTTCCTTCCCTGAATCCATTGATGACGAGGATTAAATCCATACAAGGATAAAATTAACCCTCAAGTCATTACTTTTCATCATTAATGATAGTATTAATATTATTGTGGATCTCACCCCCTTCTCCCAAAATTTTAAATCATTACCCCTCCCCCCAAATTTACGAAAGAATCCACACATTTATTTCCATTTCTAGGGATGTGAAGAAAGAAAAAGTTATCAAAAAATTTAATTGATTCCTTAATATCATGAAGGATTTTGCTTAGAATCTAATTATGAATCTTATCTCTTTTCAAGGAGCCCCCTTCAATATGGACCCTGTTGAAACCTTTCTCTTTAGAAAGATTAATACCTCATAATGTTGGCATGGCTTCAGTAAAATTATTGGTCTGAACACCTAAGGGTCCAGCATAAGAAAAAATGCAGTTTCCATCATGATCTCTAAGGATACCTCCACCACCAACAAGATCAGGGTTACCCTTCAGGGCTTCATTAAAATTCAACTTCACCCAATTAATATCTAGTTTGGACCATTTTATACTAGTTTGAGGAAACTTAAGAGTGGGTGGGTTGGAGAACTGTTTAAGAACTCAAACCTCTTTCATGGGACAAGATACTTTTATTTTTTCCTTAAAGAGTCTGAGATTTTCCTTAAGAGAATAGCAAAGATGAGCACTCACCTTCTTGGAAGAAGCATAGTGATCCCTAAAAATCCTCCCATTTCTCTCCTTCCAAAGGCACCAAAGAAGGTGGGGAAGAGCCATATTCCAAGCAACCACAAGAACATGGTATGTAAAGGGAAAAACCCATTGCAAACAAAGATCATCCACAAAATCAAGTAAGATCCATTGAAGATTCAAAAGCCAAAATAGAGAAGAAAAAATAGCTAAAGTGAAATGACAATGGATGAACAAATGATTGTAATTTTCCTCATGTTGGTCACAAGGAATACATTTGCTAGGAATGAGCATACCTTGTTTTCTCAAGTTTTAAAGGGTGAGGATCCTATTTTGAGCAGCTAGCTAGTAAAAAATGTTGACCTTGGGGAGAAAATCCTTAGCCCAAAGCTTGTGCTAGAAATATTTCTATTTCATGGGTCTGAAAATTCAAGAGGTAGGTCGATTTAACCGAGAAATCCCTAAAGTCCTCCTCTCTCCCAACCACTGATTCATCTTGATGTTTAAACCTATGAATATGGAAATTCTGAAGGTTGATGTTAATTTCATTAAAAGGTTGAATAGATCCCAAAAACATAGGGGGAGGGAGGATAGATATCCACTTAATGCCCTCTCTATTCCTTACCCAGTAATCTTGGACAAGTCTTGGGCCATTCTCCTCATAGAAGTGACAAAAATATTTCCATGGTTCCTTAGAAGACAAAGGTTTTTCCTCCAGCTAGATATCTTCCCAAAAACTGATTCTCAAACCCTTCCCAATATTCCATTTAATACCTTGGGCCAAAATGGAATTAGAAGAGACAAATGAATTCTAGAAAAATAACCCCATAGGAAGATCATTACCAAGAAAAAAGGTATCAAGTCTGTCAAATTCCAAAAATATTTCATTTTTAAGATATTAAACCAGAGACCTACCTCTATAGTAATATGCCATCCAAATTTAGCCAACAAAGCTTCATTCATCAGTTTGATATAGTTTAACCCAATCCCACCACAATATTTAGGTTTAGAGACTTTATTCCAAACCACCAAAGGATATTTAAAATGATCCTTATCTCCAAATCAAATGAATCTCTTATGAATTATTTTGAGGGTAATAATGATTTTAGCAGAGAGCTTAAACAAAGACATGACATATATAGTAATTCCTTACAAAGAGCTTTGGAGGAGTTGAAATTTACCTTCTTTTGAAAATATGGAACCTATCCAAGAAGAGAGTTTCTTCCTAACCCAAATAATTATAGGATTCCAAATTGTATTATCCAATTTTTGTGAATGAGGGACATGCCCAAGTACATGTATATATAAAAAATTTTATTTTACATCCTAAAATTCTTTCCAATTTGATTTGATGTTACTTTTAAATATCAATGAAGAAAACAACACTCTTGTGGAAGTTTACAAGTTGTTCAGAGACCATTTCATAGTCTTGTAACACTTTTTTATATTTATTAGCCTCCAGGAATGAATCCATCCCCAAAAATAAATTTTCATCCACGAGTATATTTAGATAGATAGGTGTTAACCCATTTGAAATTTTGAGCCCTTGAATAATATATTTTATTAAGGGTCTAATTACATAATCTACTGAGGCTTTAAGCCATGATAATGTAAAGGAAAGGAGAGATGGGATCTCCTTATCTAAGACCTCTACCAGCCTGGAAAAAACCTTCAGGGTGTCATTAATAATAACTGAGAAACTAGTAGATGTAATGAAAATCAGCACCAAATTTGTGATATTAAACTACCTATGGTTTGTGGTATTAAAATATTTAGGGTTTGTGATACTAAGCCATGTTTGAATTCACACCTGTAGAAGAAAGACGAAAACAAATTGTAAACCCTTTAAAGAGTTTGGAAAAAAATATATATTAAGAAACAATAGAAACTCTCAACTATCCTATAGGTATCATCACCTTTTAGCCTTTAACTCGTTGTTGCACTTTGAGATGAAATCAAAGAAAATATAAAATAATTATCACTGAACCAACCATATTGTCTCATATTTACCCTCCCATATGCTTCTGAGTATCATGAGGCCTCAATCTGTAGTTAAAAATAAAATTGAATTTACCTTGTACTCATACTGCTTAAAATGATTATGGATCTATGCACCTCCCCAAGTTATTCCATTTACCTTGTTATTTATCAAAATTCAAATAAAAATTATAACGCATTGCCCTGTATAGCATTCAAAATATTGATTAGCTCAATTTTTATACTATTCAATTGCTCAAGGTTTATGATATTCAACTCCTCAGGGTTTATGACATTGAACTGCTTAATAGGGTTTATGATATTTTCCTACCTAGGGTTTAAGGTATTGAACTATTTAGGGTTTGTGATACTGAGCTAGGTTTGAATTCAAAATGGTAAAAGTAAGTCGAAAATGGATTCTAAACCCTTTAAAGAGTTTTGTAAAAAATATATATTAAGAAAGAATATAAACCCTTAACTAGCTTGTAGGTATCATCACCTTTGAGCCTTCAACTTGTTGCTGGACTTTGAGATGAAATCGAATAAAATATAAAAAATCATCACTGAACTAGATTGGCCCATATTTACCCTCTCATAGGCTCTTGAGTATCATGGGGCCTTGAATCTGTAGTCAAAACTAAACTAGAATTTTCCTTGAACTCATACTGCTTCAAGCAAGATTGGGGTTTGTGATACTGATCTAGGTTTGAATTCACACCAACAGAAGCAAGACAAAATCAAATTGTAAATCTTTTTAAAAAAATTGGAACATATATATATATAATAGAAACCCTCAACTAACGTATAGGTACCAACACCTTGATCCTTCAGCTCGCTAATATGATTTGATATGAAATTGAAGAAAAGATAACAAGTTCATTAACCAAATTGACCCATATTCAACCTCGTGTAGGATCCTGAGTATCATGGGGCCTCAAATATGTAGTTAAAACTAAATTAGAATTTTCCCTGTACTCATACTTCTTGAATTGAGATTGATTTTTTTGATACTAAGATAGGTTTGGTTGAGAATGTGAAGCTTCCCATTCTCATACAATCATTTTTCTCATTCATTTATATTTAACCTGAATGTGAATCGACAGCTTCCCATTCTATTTTTTTATCATACAACCATCTTTGAATTCTCATTCATTTAGGCTGAGTGAGCACCTTCCCATTCTATTATTTCTCATACAACCATTTTTCTCATTCTTTCATGTTGAATGAGAAATTATCGGCAACTTCCCATTATATTCATTTCCATACAATCATCTTTCTCATTCATTCAATAGTTAACTTGAATTTGAATGAGCAGTTTCCCATTCTATTATTTCTCATACAACCATCTTTCTCAATCCTTCAGGCTGATGAGAGTGGGGAGTTTCCCATTCTATTCAATCTCATATAATCATCTTTCTCAATCATTCTATATTTAACCTGAATGTGAATGAACATCTACCCATTCTTTTCATTCGCATACAACCATCTTTCTCATTCCTTCTATATAATTGCCTGAATGTTAAAAATGGACATATGCCCATTCTAATCATTTCATATAATATGAGAATGGAAATTTTCCCATTCTATTCATTCTCATATAATCACCTTTCTCATTCTTTCTATAAAGTTGTCTTTACGAGAATTGGCATATGCTAATTATATTCATTCTCATACAATCATCTTTCTCAATACTTCTATATTGCATGAATGTTCATAATGGACATATGCCCATTCTAGTCATTTCCTATAATATTAGAATGGACGTTTTCCCATTTTATTTACTATTACACAATCATATTTTTTCATTCCATCTAGATTGCCTTATGAGAAATTTTATTTTAATGATATATCCTAATTGCAATTATGATATATTACATTAATGTTAACAATGCGTAGATGCCCTTAATTCTCAAATTTCAGGTAATATAGAACCATATGTTTCACCAATAAGAAGCATGCATATAAGCAAAACATTTAAGGTAAGAGGTTGGGTACGTGAGAAATACTTGGATGTCATGAAGAGGTTATGCACCATAGAAGACCAAGTTGACCGAGAGTAATCCTTTTTGTCTAGGAAGGACTACCTGAAAAGAACACAAGACCACAAGATAGAATTAAAAATATCGGTTGGTGGATCACGTAGTGAAAGCTAGATCTGGGAAGTAGGGTACATCCTATAAGTTTGTCAATCCACGTTTAAAAACAACTTAAATTCTAATAATAACATGAAATAAAGATTTGTACTCTACTTGTATAATTTAGGTATCTCACACAAGCATAGTAATCCAAATATAGTCTAAATAATGAATACAAGACTAAATCTAAAGAGGGTGGTTGGTCATTAAGGTCTTTAGGTGTGAAAGAGGGTATTAGGAATATTTGGATGAAGGTGTGGGAGGTTTTGGGAGGTTATGGGTAGGTTAATTAGCTTGTTGGTCTAAGGTAAATTACCAGACATGGAGACCAATGCCGATTGGGAGAATTGATGCCAGTCACTTGTTTTAGCCGGTATTGGTTGGCTGACCGATCACGATAGGGGAAATTGGGTGCCAAAGGTAAAAATGGGTTTGTTCTAGCACTCTATGATTGTATGGAGTGTTGAAAAGGCTTAGACTGGATGTTAGGATTTACGTGAAGACTTAGCAAGGATGAGAGAGGTGATTTGAAAGACAGAGATGTCTAGGTTGGTATGGTATTAGGAAGATGGGTGATGGATGGTATTCGAGTAAAAAATAAGTAATAAAAATAGAAGACAATAAGAGTTATACAAACCAAAGTTAAGAACTAACAATTTGGTTAAGATATTTATCTAAAGACTTGGAGATTGGTAGATGTAGTGGTTGGTGGTCGATCGTAGGAGAAACGGGTCTGAATCCAGTCTCACAGAAATAGATTCTGTGTGCTTCCTTGTGAATGATTTGAAGCTGTGGAGCAAGAGGTAGGAGAAACGGGTCTGAATCTTGTGTTGTGTTTGATCGTCATATGCTCATTTGAATGCTAGAATTCCAATGATATCCAAAATCCAACCAAAGGAAGAACCTAGGGAAAGAGTTGGAAATCCTTATTTAAAAGAACTGATGGGGGTTCCTTGACCAGCTTTGGCCAAAGAATAACCGATGTCAGTTAGCGAGAAATAGTCCAATTTTCTTAAAATAACATGTTTCTTCCCTTTTTGGCATGGGTCAAGATTTGATTGTGGGCTAGGAGTCTTGGTTCACGTTTAAAAATGTGGGTAATTGATGGAGGAAATGGTTAGAAATAAACATTAGGTTTAGAAATGGTCTAAGTTAGCTAAGTGAAGTGATGACTCAATGCTAGGAGTGATGACCTAGTCTTAGTTAGTTATATGCCCTTAGAATGGGTTCAAGGTGAGGTGGATGGGTGAGGTGGTAATTAGCCTAATATTGATAATTAGATTAATAATAATGTGTGGAAGGGGTCATGGTAAGGGGGTACATTAATTGAAAGGGGCTTAGAGGGTAACAACCCCATTTTTGGTGTCTAAATTTTCCCCTTTTTGTAGTGTAGCTTGTGTTAATAAGCGACGATGACGAAAAAAAGAAGTAGGTTGCCCCAAGTAAGGGTGGAGGTGATCCCCCCTCAAACCAAGAATTGATTAAGTGGAAGGTTGAATCGATGATGGGTTTGATAAGGTGGTAGGTGATGAAAAATGGGGTAAGGTGTAGGTGTAGGTGTAGGTATAGATAATAGGTGTGATAAGGTGGAGGTAAACAAATGCACACACATGCTCAGAATGTAACAAGGTACTAGGTTGAAGAGAACACAAAATCTAACTTTTTAAAGGTCGATAGTTTATCCAAACAAGGGTGATATGGTCTAGGTATCCAAGGTATAGGAAGTACTCCTAGAAACATAGTGGGTCAAGGTGTAAGAACGGGTATAGATATATTCCAAAACACCAAAAGGTTTGTTTTGGGTGAGATAAACATCACAAAATAAGGTAAGGCAAGGTCAGTAGGTGAAACAACACATGTAGCATTATTGCACGGTGGAGTGACTAAGTGGGTTGGATTGAAAAATGGGCGGGGTTGGCTTGGTGGGGGTATATAGGTGAGGAAAATGTGCCCCTAAATATCCTTAGGGAGTTTGTGAGGTGGTAAGGCTAGGTAGGTGGGTCGGTAAGGATGTTTGAGGGATGTGGCAGCAAGAAAAGGGGACCCTATAGAAAAAATTAGGTCAAATGAGGCTAGTTGGGTTATTAACAAGGTGACCGATGTTGGTTCATGTGGAATTGATACTGGTTTGGGTGACTAATGTCAATCACCTAGGGCACAATCAGATTGACTTCGGTTGCCAATATGGTGACCTAATACAGAAAACCCACCCTAAAGTGAATCATTTATGCAAGTGTTATTTGGAGAATGAATTGTGAGGAGAATATTCATGAGAAAATTGACATAGAATTCCAGAGGGGTTATTTGGCGAGAGATTAGAGGATAGAGGAGTGAGTTTGGGGGCTTAGTTGCATCTAGCTAAGTGAGTCTGATTGGTTTAGAGTTTAGAGAGGCATTTGACATGGAAAATGTTGGAGAAGGATTGGGGGGTCCTCCAGTGCAGGCTCTAGAGGTCTCAGCCTGGAGGCCACGATGAGTAGAGGTAGGCTCCAAAATGGATTTGGTATTTTTGTAGAAGAATAGGGTAGGAAAATATAATTATTTGTTTTGTGAATTTGGGTCGTGGGAGGGTGAAATTAGTTTAATTAGGGATTAAAATGAATTTAGGGAAAGTTTAAATGGATTTGGGTGGGAAAATTAGGTGTTTTGATCAAGTTTTGGCATTATTGGGACATGGGTGTTTGGCTTGGGGGCCAAACTAGTAACAGACGTCGGTCAGTTATCAACTGACATCAATTTACAAATTAGAAACAACGGGTAATAGGGACTGACATTAGCAAGTTTACCGGTGTCTGCTAGGTAGGGAAGGGGTAATTTTTGAGAAAAATGGTGGTTTGGGATGCGAAAGCCATGTTTAAGTGAGAGGGGGTGTCAGAGCTAGGTCTAAGGTATGTGTAGGATGGGTAAAAAGTGTCTGAAATAAAGTGGAACATAATTTTTAGGTAAATGATGATGCAGTAGGATGAGTTCGGGAGGGATGGGGAAGGTTAGGTAAAATGGGTGAAATAGGTAAAATAGAATATGATGGAATTAAAGGTGGATGGTCTAGGTAATGCAAGGTAGGAAATAGGTTAATTCGAGTGTTGAAGAGGAAATTTTAAATTTTAAATTATTAACTTGTGTGAATTTTGGTGATGCAGGCAAGGCAGCAGATGATGATGAGGGATCGACTACCACCCTTGTTAGTGCATATGAGGCTGACAATTTCAGAGCAGGAGAGGGAGCATATGAGGGCAGTAGGGTTAGGTGTGGTTAGGACATATAAAAGGATTTCCCAAGATCATAGCATGCCATTATCCCTCATCGACAGATGGGATCTGGATACCAACAATTTGTATCTTCCGATGAGAAAGATGACCATCAGACTGGAGGACGTTCACATGATTCTGCAACTACCGATTGTTGGGGAACCATTGTATCAGGTTTTATCTTTGGATGTAGTGGATCACATGGATATGGTGTTTGGGATGGTTATGGAATATTTTTTGTATCATAACGCCAATATCAGCTACGGGGAGATGTATGTGGCGTATCCTCAAGAGACTCTATTATCAGTGTTGATGATGGTTGGCGTTAGTTGTTTTTCCCTCCCAAAATCAGAGGGTGGGAGGTTTCCATGGTATTTGATGGGATTCTTATAGGATATGGTGTTTTACTAGATTTATTTTTCATGGGCACTAGCATATTTGGTTCAGCTATACAGGTAGTTATGGGCCTATAGGAGGATATGGAGATATGGTCTCTATTGTACCTATTTTTTACATTGTTGGGCATACGAGCACATTATCTTCCTACGTCCACTTGGTCTACCACAATAGGGGTTAGAGGTGGGAGTATACAGGGTGGGGTATAGGTGGTGGCTTCTAGTTGTAGATCAGGTGAGGGTTAATGGTGTGACTCGTGATGTAGCATATTATCAGAGGGTACTAGCTAGCCTTTCACCTGTAGATATTCTATGGAGGCCCTACCTTATGTATCCAAAGTTTATAGGCATGGAGGATGATTTGGAGGGTTTACAGCTAGTGGTATGGATTCAATGGCATCAAGTAAGGGATAACGAGTGCATACCAATATATCAGGTCAGACGACAGTTCTATCTACATCAGGGTGTTCCTTCACCATTCCCTCAGTACCTTCGAGAGGATGTGGAGATTCCCTTACCTCTTCCACAGCCAACACCACTAGTAGGGGTGGAGGAGAAAGTAGCCGATGACTCTATAAATTATGTTGGGTGTACAACTGGGTATAATTAGTGGTGGGCAGTGTAGGTTTAGAAATCACCAGTCAAGTTAGGACTAGCCGATTTTCCCACAATGAATAGTGAGAGGGATAGGTTACAGATTCAAGTGATGGCTTTACAGTCCTAGGTCACTACACTACAAGCACATATGATCACACTTCAGGAACATTTAGTGGCAACTTAAGCACAAGCTGAAGATAGGGAATAGGTTGCAGCACTGTAGACCTAAGTTTTTTCATTGCAGACATAGTTGGTAGCGGCATAGGTACAGGCTAGCACTCAGGGACACATGACTGCCCCTCCTTCACCTTTGAGGGCACATGATGGTGCATAGATGTAGGGGAAAGATTCATCACGATAAGTGCAAGCACCAAGATAGGTTCCATGGCCTCTACTACAAGGACATGGACCATTATTATTGGGACAAGGTCCTTAGCCTCAGGGATAGAAACAGATAGTTATGCCACAACCACAGGTGATATCGATGGACCGATAAAGATAGGTTGTGGTGGAGGCCTGATATTATGAGGATTGGATTATAGATAGTGGTATCCCTTTTTTAAGTTATGCTACTTACAGAGCTCAACAAGCAGCCAGTGAGAGGTCCAGCTCATAGACCTCTCACGTGCTAGTAGTTTGGGGAGCCACCGGTCTCATAGGCAAGGCCAATAGGAGGTGACCAATTGACGGAGATAGAGGCCAGGTGAGGGGACATGAAAGAGTGGAAAAGGCACTGGGCCCTCCCAAGGATGAGGAGATTATGGAGATTGTCATTTTTTTTTACTTTTGACTTATTTATACCGGCCTACATGCCGAAGAGGCAAGATGTACATGAGAGCTTTTGAGAGACTTATTTATATATGTATATTCAATGTATTGATACATGGACTTTCCAATATATATATTATGGAACTTATTTATGTTGTGTTTAGTTTTATTTCCATTGTATGGTTATTATGGAAACTAGTTGTAAGCATGGTTAATGTTATGGTTTGTTTTAATTTCCAATGTATTGATAGTATGGAAAGTTGATGATAGGCATGGTTTTATTTAATTTCCAAGATAGAGATATTATGGAAACTAGTTGTATAGGCATGGTTTGGTTTAATTTCTAAGTTATTGATTTTATGGAAACTTAGATGTATAGGCATGGTTTGGTTGACTTTCCAAGTTATTAATTTTATGGAAACTTAGATGTATCAGCACGGTTTGGTTGACTTTACAAGTTATTGATTTTAAGGAAACTTAGATTTTTAGGCATGGTTTGGTTTAAATTCCATGTTATTGATATTATGGAAATGTGAGAAATATTAAGTAGTAGGGACATATAGTGGAAAAACGGTGAAATATGGTAAAACAATGGTGGCCAAGATACCCTCTAAAGACCTCATATCTACGAAGTGATGCCTGCATAGCCCTTACAAAATGGGCCTCATGCTAATGTATTTCTCCCATAGGATAGGGGAGAATAAGATTTCTGATAGGTAGGTTGGGTAAGGCAAGGTAGAAAAATGGGAAAGGCAAGGGTTGATCCAAAAAATAGAAAGGGTAATTGGTTAAGCTATATGATTCGTATGGGTATGGTGTTGTTTTTGGTTTTGATTTTATTTTGATAAGTATGTATGATGTTTTGGAAATGATGATTAGTATGGGTGTGGGTGAAATGAGAAGTAGACAAAGATATTTAATTTCAATGGTCTCGTCTTGCTGAAGAAGCAACAAGTAAGTAGAGGTGAACCAAAAAGAATTGGAATTCTCCATAGTTGGCAAGAACCATAATGGCCATACGAAGATTTTTATGAACATAAGTGCCTAGATAAGTTGCATGATCAATAGGTTTATAGTTGAAAGAAGTTGCATGATCACAAAGTTTCACATGATTGCCATGTCTCTTGAGTAGATAGGAGTAAATAAATGAGGGTAGGGTGGAGTGGTTCGTTTAGCATAACCTTGTTGCGGGATAGAATGCCCCTTCTGCAAGATACCCAAAACCAAAATAGGCAAGTCCATGACCAAAAGTTTGTATTTTTCTTGATTTTTTTAATTTTACATTGTATAGACTTTTCAATGTAGGAAGTCTATATTGGGATGAGTAGTAGAGTCTCTTTGAAGTCTTTGTGAAGTTTATCAATGCGAGAAGCTCCAAGATAAAATTTTTTTGACAAATATAGATTATTTTTATTTATTGGATCGACTAAGTATAGAATGTGGCTAGCTTTTTATAGTTGTCCTTCAAGGGAGTAGTCTACTTATAGTAGAAATAGAGAGGCATAGATGTTCATGTGATGGAATCATCTACTGACGAGAAGTTTGACTCAAGGAGGAGAATTTTTTTTATCCCAAATTTTTTGCATTATTTTGAACTTGTAGTCATGGACAAGACTATAAAGGAGTAAGGCCTCTTTTAAGAAGGAAAAAACATAGCATGAAAAGGTTAGCTATGAAAAAGGGGTTTTAAGTGATGAAAGACCATGGGATTCCATTCTAAAAAAGGAAGAAAATTATCCATGAGAATCATTCTATGATCAGAGCCGTGGTACTCATATTCAAGATAAGGCTAAATGGTGATGAATAATCACACAATTTTGTTTAAGTCATTGATCCTTAAAAGAGGTAGGTGGAAGGGGAGGTTTGCTCAAGGTATGAGCATATAAGAGACATGAAGTGATTTAGTACTTCATTCAACAATAGAATGGTCAAATATGCAAGGCATTAAGGGGCTCAGGTTTAGTTTTACCTTTAAGAGAGGATAAACAATAATTTCTTGATCCATAGGTAAGGGTGACAATATAAGGTCCAAGCCAATTAGGAGCAAACTTGCCTCGTTTACTTTTCTTCATTTTGGTTACATGTTTATTTTTCTTTAGGAAAAGATCACTGATCTTGAAGGTTCGTTCTTGAACATGTTTTTCATAAGCACACTTGATGTACTTTTGGTAGATTTGGAGGTGGTCAAGATTTTTTAGATGATGTTCGTCTAGTAGCTCAAGTTGTGCCAAACGTTCTTGATGAAAATCATCATCATATAGCATATCTTTAAGTGATATACGAAGAGATAGAATTTGGACTTCGAGAGGTGGGATGGATTTTGTATCATAGACTAGAGATAAAGGTGTGACATTGGTAGAGGTTTGGATGCCAGTGTGATAGGACCATAGGGCAAAAGGAATGTACATGTGCCAATCCTTACCAGTGTCATCAACCAATTTCATAAGAATTTTATTTAGGGTTTTGTTAGAAGATTTGTCTTGACCATTTACTTGTGGGTAATATGGTGATGAGAAATTGAGTTGAATGCCAAATTTGTCACACATTTTGTGTAGGGTTTTATTTTTGAATTTTTTTCCATTTTTAGTGATAATGCAATGGGGAACACCAAACCGAAAAATGATATAGTGGTTGATAAATTCAGTTATTTTCTCACTTTGGTAGAAATAAAAGGGACTTATTTTTTTACCCATTTAGTGTAATATTCATTCATTGTGATGATATAGCAATGACATTTTGAGGAATGAGGGTTAATCTCTCCAACAAGATCCAAACCCCATTGAGAGAAGGGCCAAAAGTCACGGGTGACTTGTAAGGCATGGCTAGGAGTATGATGAAGGTTAGCATGTTGTTTTCACTTCACACAACATTTGACATAGTCACAACATTCTTGGTTAAGGGTTGGCCAGTAATAACTAAGTCGAAGGATACATTTTGTACTGCGAGGCCACGAAAATGTCCCCCATAAATCCCATCATAAATCCCTTTGATGGTGTATGGGATTTCAGAACTGGTGAGGCACCACATGAGGATACTGTCAAAGACACATTTGTAGAGAATACCTCCCATGATAATGTAACGAGAGACACTTTTTTAGGAAGGCTCTTCATCCATTATGAGTTTGATCTAGAGGCAGGATGGAAAGTGAGAAGTAGTCAGCAAATTGCTTATACCAAATGTCACGTGGGTCAATATCGATATTACCCACAAAATTAATGCCAAGGATAATATAAGAAGGTAACTGTAATCGTTATATTTTTATGAATATTTTTTAGTTTAAAGGTGAGGTAGGTATTTGAGAAGTAAGACAAGCCATGGTATCCATGAATTTGTTAGTTAATCACAGAGTGGCTTGAATGAGGTAGTGATCGAACGTGGTCAAAAGTAGGTTGACATGATGTTTATACTTTTTAAGATCATCATTATGAAACTAGTACAAACCATTGATTTGGTTCACAACAAGTTGAGAGTCACCATATATGTTAATGGATTTAACACCTAGGTCAATGGCATATTTAATACCTAACACAAGTGCTTCATACTCATATATGTTATTGGTGCAGTCAAAGTCTAGTTTAAAGGATAGTGGCATGGGCTCACCATCAAGGGGAATGAGGATGACCCCCACACCTCTACCATAGTGACACTTGGATCCATTAAATAATAATGTCATTTGATAAACAATGTCATCAAGGGAGAGGGTGGTGATAGATTCGTTAGGAAAATCAAAATTTGAGGATTGATTTTCAAGAAGAGGAATGTCTGCCAGGTGATCCGTGATGGTTTTTCCTTTGACATACTTTTGATGAATGAAATCCAAATCCAAGTTGGCAAGAAGTATAAGCCAACGATTGGTGTGTTGGTGTTGGTAAGGTTCGGTATTCATGTAATGAAGAGGGTTGGTGTTGGTAACAACAAATGTTTTATGATTAAGAAGGTAGTGGTAAATTTTGGTGGCCACAAAGACTAGGGCTAACAAAAGCTTTTCATCCTGAGTGTATCTCGTTTCGTAGTCTAGAAGAGTAAGACTTATGTAATAAACTACTTGTTCCATGTGTTTCTCATCATGATGAGTGAGCATGGCACCTAAGGAATGGTCAATAGTAAAAATGTAAAGGTAAAAATGTTGATTGTATTAAGGAGGAATAAGCACAGGAGGCTAAAGAAGGTAGTTCTTCAATGCGTTGAAGGTTTTATGACTCTCATCATTCTGATGGAAAGAAACATCCTTTTTAATAAGGTGATGAAACGGTTGAAATAGGTCTAAAAGTTGAGAAATAAAGCATCAGATGGATTGAAATTTTCCTTACAAGCTACAAAGGTGCCAAAGGTTGGTAGGTGGAGGCATGTCAATAATTTCCTTAATCTTAGTGGGATCCACTTTGATACCTTGTAAAGAGACAATGAAACCAAGGAGATTACCCAAGAGAACTGTAAAAACACACTTTTTTGGGTGAAGGTGAATATAATATTGGATAAGGCGGTCAAAGATAATTTTGAGAACAACCAGGTGTTCAGCGTGACACTTGGACTTACCAATAAGGTCATCAATATAGTCTTCCAAGATGTCATGGAAGATGTAAATCATAGTGCGATGATAAGTATCACCACCATTTTTCAAGCCAAAGGGCTTGATGTGATAGCAAAAGGTTCCCTAAGGGGTTATGACAGAAGTTTTGTGTTGATCTTCCGGAGTGACTAATATCTGATTATAGCCCAAAAACTTGTCCATAAGAGATAACATCTAATGGCCGGTTGTAAGATCAACTAGTTGGTCAATGTTTGGTAGAGGAAAGTTATCCTTAAGACAGGAAAGGTTAAGATCATGAAATTTAGTAAAAATATGAAGTCCCCCAGTCACTTTCATGACAGAAACAATGTTGGAGAGTCCATTATGGATAGTCAATAGGTAGGATAAAGGAAACATAGAGAAGACATTGAAGTTCTTATTTCACAAGAAAATCAATGTGAGGATGCATTTTACACAGCTTCTGTTTCACTGATTTGGGCATCAAGAATAGTTATGATATTGTGAAGCATGATATTGGGGTCAATACCTTGCATATCATTGTAGGACTAAGAAAACTTTGCTATGATCACAAAGAAAAGAAGTGAAATATTCTTGTTCTGCAAAGTCTAAAGATTGGCCTATATTTAGAATTTGTGGGTCGTCTTGAGTGTGAATGTTGATTTATATGGTTGAGATTCATTGAACATGGTTTATGTGTAAGAGGGTAATGACCTTTGAATATAAGAATCCTCTGCACCTAAATAGGTCAAAATAGAATCATCATCCTGACATTCAACGAAATTTATAGAAGGTGTGTCATCATCCAACATGTTAGGA
Organism: Taxus chinensis; assembly: GCA_019776745.2. Lineage (NCBI taxonomy): Eukaryota > Viridiplantae > Streptophyta > Pinopsida > Cupressales > Taxaceae > Taxus > Taxus chinensis. The sequence goes on along the minus strand of CM034156.1, from coordinate 435,448,572 downwards.
TAAAGAAGAGGAATTGAAGAGGGATCCTTGTCATCAAGTTGATAGTATTAAGAAGATGGTGTTCACAAGAAAAAAAGTTAGGAAGAATGGATTCTAGATCCATATATTTAGTGGAGGAAGGTGGTGCAATGGGGGAGGAAGGAGAAGAAGGTTGTTCATCTTCAATGAGGGTGATGCAGGCCTTCTTAGGAGGATGCTGCGAAGGAAAACCAAGACCACAAAGGTCTTTATGTTTCTTAGTGGTACATGGTATGACAGTGTGATGACCTTGTTCATAATGACCAAATCCAAAGCCTTTCCAGGTGCAACAGTGAATAAAAATGAGTGTGAATCTACGTTTGGTGAGGGAGGAGAAGTAAAAGGAAAACGGTTTGGTTTAGAAGGGATGTCCAATAGAATAAGAGGTCATGTCAAGCCCCCCATGGGTTATGTTGGTACAAATGTGGGGGGGACCTTATGGTATTACCTCTCTTATACGATGGTTATAATGTAGGTGTTGGTGTAGTTTCCCATACTCTTGAGGAGTAAGCAATGCATTAATGTTAAGGAGGCGGTATTCTCCAAGTGAAAGGCATTGAAAAATGCCTACCAAGGGGTTAGTGGTTGGTACTTGGGTAGCAGGTATTAATGAGCTATCTGAATCCTGAGAAGATGGGGCATTAGTAGAAGGTAGAATATGAGTTTTAGTAGGTGGGCTAGATGAGGAAGGTGAAGCGATAGAAGTGGTAGATGTGGTATATGTGATAAATATGGTAGCTTCCTTAATTGAGATTAAGACATGATTAGGTTGCTAAAGCATGTTACAGGTTTTGAAGGGTGAGGGATCTTCTTGAATGGTGTAAATTTCCCCTTCATATTTGAATTTGAGGTAATGGTGAAGGGTAGAGGGTACACAATCCATGGCGTGAATCCAGACACGACCTAGCAACATGTTATATTGGAACTTTTCTTTGAGAAGGTAGAAAAGATCAGGAATGGTTTGGGTACCCACACATATTTGGATGAAAATTGTGCCAAGGGTAGTGGTCATGGCATCATTAAAATATCGAAGCATAACGGAATTTCTAGACATGCAATTAATAAGTATGCCCATTTTTTCATAGGCATGAGATTAGATGATGTTGATGCTAGCACCCCCATTAATCATGATGTGTTTAACACGAATGTCATTGATGTAAATAGATATGAAAAGAGTGGGATCTAGATCATCAAGTTGTGAAGGGGAAATATTTAATTTTGAGAAATTGATGGAAGCAATATGATGAGGAGCAATGAGGGTGGCAATAGTGAAGTTTCATTGGGGAAAACAGTGGTACCTGTCGTCGCCAAATCACTGCACCCTCCGAATGGCCAGGATGTGAATAGGATGTTCGGTGTGATTGGGACACATGGGATCACCTCTCAAGCTGTGGGACTTGAAGCTTGAGGTGAACCTTTGGAGAAGGCCGGCTTCCTCTTCCTAAACTAAGTGTTGTACTACTCCTAGTGTAACAAAAATGATTATCTAGTCCTATGCTAACATTTTCATGGGGTTTTAGGGAAAGAGATTTACAGAAATGAAACTATACTAGGGATGGTGATGCACCAAATAAAGGGTGTTTCCAGACTCAGGAAGGGTTAATTTGAAGAGGGTGTGTGCACCACAGGTCAACTTCACCTACTGCAACTTAGAGAGGGTACAAGATACCACAAACTAAGAGACACGCGTTCCCTTTGTTAAACTTTATCAGACCGAGAAATATACTAGTTTCCCAGTGAAGAAGGATGAACTCAAGAAGGGTGAACAGACACCACAACTCAACTGCATGCAATACTCCACCACTCGATAAGCACAAAACTCCAAGAACCTGTAATAGAAACTTAAACTTGCACAGTGTACCTACAAGTACGAGAAAGGCACAAAGAAGCATAGAAGGATGAAAGGACCGAGATTAGTCACAAAACACACACTTTTATTGCTTCAATAACATGCACAATGCATCATACATTTAGAAGAGGCAATAGTTTCCATTACAGTCTTGAAGAGGAGGCTTGAAAGTTCTCTCAACACACAAGAACAACTTGCAGAAGAGAGAGGATTCTTGAAAAGTATACACTCGCCTGAGATATCTAACTGTCCAACTTGTCTGAACTGTTGGAACCCTTTGAAATGAGCTTCCAACTTACATTTATAGAAGAATATGTGAGAAAGAAGAGGAAATGGTCATAATTACATTCCTAAAATGAAGGCCCATGATGTATTTATTATAGTTAGTTGAACCACCTGAGAAGGTTCCATCATGGGTCATTAATTGCCTGATGACCTAGTCTTCTCAATTAATTAAAAGAATATTTAAATAAAATATTTAAATAATAATAATAAATATTATTATTAAAATATTTAAATAAAAATATTAATTTAATTAACATAATGTCGGGACCCCCCCGTTGACCCATTTGACTTGAAGAGGAGGGGGGTCCATGTGGATAGAGTCTGCACAAATCTCAACTCGGTGAGTTTCGAATCCTCTAACTCGGTGTTGCAATCAATTTTGAACCCCACACTAACTCTTTCCTCGCTTTGGCAATCGGATTATTTTGCATTGAGTCCTTCGGTATTTTGGCAGTGCACTCTGCAATCTCGGCTCCAATCAACAATTATGCCACTATTGGGATCTTAGTATGGCATAGGTAGCTGTGAGCTACACAATATACTCATTTTTCTAGAAACTAAAAAGATCCTTTATGTTACAATTTGCAACACATAAAATAAGCCCTTCAAAAAATATATTGAACAACTGGGGCAACCAAGAGGACCTTGGAAAAATGTACAGGTAACAACCATATGAATTCTTCCTTAGTCGTGGATCAAAGCTAATAGAAATAAAGCTAGATAAAATTAGCTTGAAACTACAGTATAATCGTCCATTGTAAAAAACAAGCTTCTCTGAACCTGGTAAAAGAATACTTTTATTGTCTGATTGGACGTACATAATGGAAGGGTATAAATATTGCCTACTGCCCACAGAGTTTCTCAAAGAGACCATTTACAAGTGACAAGGATGTGGCATACAAAACGGCTGACCAGGTATTTCAGAGTTGACCTTCACATTCAATTCCTTTCTAGGAGAAGAAATGCTGAGCAATATGAATCGTTTCATTCTGCACCGTAATAAACCTTCATCTCCTGATTCAGGGAAATTTTATGAAGCCTTGAATAGCGTGACTCCAATCCATCGTACACGGTAGTGAATATTTGTTTCCTGCAGCTGCTATTCGATCTGAGTTCAGAATAAGGATAAGCATGCATTTGATACTGAACAGATAACAACACAGTTGGACAACCTGCTTGCTGGAAGCATTCAAAAGGATTCTACCATACTGCAACATATCAACTGCCTGGTGCGTGGGAGTTTGTCTCGCGACCACCGAATGCTCAGAGCCCGAACGGGAGTTGGGAGAAGTATGCTGGCAAAGGTGAACTGATCAGGTCAGACATCTATTTGTTGCATTCGGTGAAACAGTATCAACGCTTCGTGAGGAAACCCGTGTCTTCTGTAAGCTGTAATTATGGTATTCCATGAGAAGGTATCTCTTTCTTGTGAAAGCATATTCCTGGAAATGCAGGTCTGTAATAGTTGAAGATATGTAGATGGGTTTACAGGGATGTTATGCATGGTAAGCAGAATGTGTGGAGCCTCCTTCACCTATCTCCGTGTCATACTCAATTTTGGCCAGGCTAGACCACCACGTCCAATCCTATTAAACACTTCAACTGTCTCATTCCCACGTTCCCCGACTTACCTTCCGAGTGACTCGCACAAAGACTCGGATCCTGTTTACATGGCCCTTGCGGAAGTATCATGTTGGATAGCCATCGTAATAGTCTCCACTTGGCAATTTGATCCGATTTTTCCCACTCACGGAAGTTTGATCATGGTTTACCACCAATATTTCCACTTGGCAGTGCTTTGCCTGAATCTCCCCTACGCGGAGTGAACAGCTTGGAATGCCATCGTCAAATCTCTGACCTCGGCATACCAGCTCTCAAATCCCCACATAATGGCTCGGCCACACTAATCCATGGGCCCCGGCCTCAGCTTCACCGCGCAACCTTGGCAAGATAGTAAAATGTTTCCCATGCGCGGGATTACCTGCGGCTTCAAAAAACCATTGGATCGTGCTGTTTCCCATGATTTTTGCGCTTGCCATGTCGTGACTTGGCAACTTCTCCCAATTCCATGGAATCTTTTCAATGGCTTGACATCACGTCATTTCCCTTGGCAATGCTCACCTTATTTTCCCATGTCTGGGATTGGAGTGCGGGGTTTCGTTATCATTTGGCCATATTTCGTTTTGGATAGATGGCCACCGATTTCCACTTTTCCGCTCAGCGTGAGGAGACATCATTTTCTCGGTGCAAACATTTCAGCTGTAGCTTGTAAGGTGTGATAATTCCGACAGAATCCTTTATGCCCGCCAACTTAGTGACTCGTTGAAGATGCTCATATAATTGCAAAGAAAATTATGCTCTCATGAATATTCTGATATGAAACAGTTCCACCTCTATGAGATTCTCTTCTATGAGTTACATCGTAAAACCAGTAAGGTCTCAATAGAGAATCTTTGTAATAAATTTCATCAGGTCTCCTGGTAACACTCTCACTGTCACTTAATCGATTTTCATAAAAATATCTTGAAGGAAAATCCTGAATTTGAGGATGCATTCGATGCTGAACAGATAAAAACATAGTTGGATGACCTGCTTGCTGGAAGTGCTCAAAAGAACTTCTGCTATACTGCAACATGTCAACTGCCTGTGCACCAAATGCTCGGCCGAGGAAGGTCTGAACAACGTCAGCGAAAATATATATACTGTATTCACTAATACCCTGGCCCGGCATTCTTGCTGCCTCTGCGAGCTTACCATTGTAAAATTATTTCGAGTAGGCCTCCCAGTTTTGCATTAATCAATGAGCCCTGGAATTGTATCCTAGAAACCATCTTTAATGCATCCACACAAAACGAGTTGCCTTGAATTATCCATCATGCTCGATGAGTCCCATTGATAGGGCTCCATCATGTATCTCTATTTACGCAACGATCTCCATTCATTTTATGGCACTCTTGATGCCTTGTCTTGCGTTTGAATCACCCTAGCTCTGTAGAATGTGTCCTAAAAGAAGCTCACCACATGATCTCCAAAATGAACGAGTCATGAAGATGAGTCGAACTTCTTATCTCTGCCTTCACTTCCACCTATGGCTTGAACCTTTCCAATTCATTGAGACTTTATTGATAGCTCGAACTTTGACTCTCCCTGACTCGGCCTTCACTTCTGCATGCATCGATCTCTACCGAGATCCTTATAGAGTTCCCTTCATTCGTCAATTTTCAATGAGCTATATTTTGCATTAACAAGACCTCATCGAACTCTTACAACTGAGAGTCTCCACTGAGATGATTTCTAAGATGATTATCAATTTGACACCGGGTTCTTTATCAACTCGACCCTGAACTCTTCACTGAGTTGAGATCAACTGGGTGCCTTTCGATGCTAGGTGATCTCTTCATATGCAATTTAGGAATTATTTTTAATTATTGCATCTCGTTAATAACCGAAGGTGGGTTCCTGGGACTATTATTTCATTTTGAACATGATAGGACCCCGTTGTCCAATCTTGCCATGTGTGCAAAATTGGATAACATTTTTGGCGACCTCTTGGGGATGATTGCCTGCTAAGCATGATTCCAGTAGCCTTAAGTCATCCATTGGGCATGGAGTCTATGTTGGAATCCTGAAAGTAGTATGATTTTCTTTGACACATCCCAGAATCTCCTTGAGCATTGTCGATATCTTGGGCCTCCCTGGAATGCTAAGCATGAAGTATACTGAATCTATTGAATGCTTGACATCCATGGAACACTGCAAAAATTTGAATGAAGTAGATTTTGAACTCTTATGGAAACCTTGAACCTTCTTCTCCTTGACACCTTCCAATGATGAAACAATGTGCAGAACAACACAAAACACAACAACAAGGAAAGCAAAACAACAACACACAACAATGTGCATAAGCACTTGGAGGAAAACACCTAATTTAACTGTACAAGGGGTGGAACACTTCTCAAAAACAAGCTTTGAGATGTATCCCATTCACATGAATGGGTAGTTCTTCTCCATTGAGCCTAGATAGATGGAATGAATTTGCCTCTTTGCAACTTGTGATGATGTATGGCCCACTCCAGAGAGCGTCAAACTTGGCATGCCTGCCTGGTTTGGCCCTGTCTTCATCCCATTTGAGAAGTAAATCTCCCTCTTGAAAACACCTGTTGGACGTCTTCTTATCAAAATATTTCTTAACTTGAGCCTGATGCTGCTCCAAATTTTTCATAGCCTTGTCTCGTACTTCCTCTAACTCCATGAGTTCAGCAAACCTTATTGTCAGAGGATCACTCTCTATAACTTCAAGTTGATGAGCTAACTCCAAAGAAGGTAACTCCAATGAGAGTGGGAGTTTTTCCTCTCTTCCATATACAAGAACGAAAGGAGAATTTATGATGGCCCTCTTAGGTGTGATCCGATCTGCCCATAAGGTGGTCTTAAGCTGTGTATGCCAAGTCCTCTTGTTAGTCTCCATTGTGCGCTTAATAATCCTTATGAGGTTTTTGTTGCTAGACTCAGCCAATCCGTTTCCTTGAGGATAGTAATTGGATGAATTTTTGAGGTATACCCCATTTTTAACAGCCCATTCACTCAATTTCATACCAAGAAAAGCCAGCGCATTGTCTGAAATGACTGTAAACGGAACACCGAACCTCGTCATTATACCCTCCAAAAAATCTAGAACTGCCTTTTCATTGCTCTCTTTTAATGCTACCGCCTCTGTCCATCGAGTAAAATAGTCTATTGTGGTAAGGACCCACTTATGTCCGTCACTGGATGGAGGATTAATCATTCCGATGAAGTCCAACCCCCATTGAACAAAGGGTTGATCCACTTGAATTGGATGCAATGGAAGAGCTGCCAGCTTCTGCTTACCTGTGAAAAAGGCACATTCCTTACATTTCCTTACCCAGAGATGGGCATCCTTGAATAAATCTGGCCAATAGTAGCCAGCTCGCATGATCTTGGTAGCTGTTGTTCGTGTGGAATAATGTCCTCCAGATAGGCCATTATGAAATTCTTCTAGTATCTTACTGACCTGTTCTGGTCCTATGCACCGAAGGAGGACGCCGTTCAAATCTTTTCGAAAGAGAACGCTATCTACCAAAACATATGGGATAGATTGAAGATGGAAAGTTCATCTTTGGTTTTTATCCATGTTTACCAGGTATGCTCCCGAGAAGAGGAAACTCTTCATTTTGGATAACCAGTCAGCTTGATCAACATTCTCATCAGTATTTAGGAGTGTCACGTCCTCATTACCTTTTGATTCCATGTTTGTTGCAAGTTGTTGACATAAACCCTTACCTCTGACAATTTTAGTGACTTTGATGTGCACCTCATACTCCATTACCTTCGTGATCCATCCAGCACGCTTTTCATTCATTTCTTTGTTCAGCAAAAACTCCTTGACACCTGGATGAGACACCATCAGATGAATCTTGTTGTTGGACAACATGTGCTTGAATTTCTTCAAAGCTCGAATAACCGCAAAGACTTGCTTTTCAATGAATGAGTATTTGAACTCGTAGTCTTTGAGGGATTGACTGAAGAAAGCAATTGGTTGCTCCATCAGGTTGTTGTTTTGTTGGGTGAGGATCCCTGAAATGCTCTCTTGACCTGCAAAAGCATAAAGGATAAAATCTTTGTCAAACCTGGGGTTCACAAGCGTGGGAGCTTGAGAAATGGCTGTTTTGATGGCTTCAAAGCTTTCTCATCCTTCCTTTGTCCATGAGAATGGCATGTTTTTCTTTAGCATGGTTGTCAGTGGTTTAGCCAATGTCGCGAATTGAGGGATGAATCTCCGCATGAAATTTATGGTTCCCAGAAAACTCTGGAGGCCCTTCTTGTGACTTGGGAGAGATAAGGACATAATTGAATGAATCCTAGCTGGATCGATTGATAATCCTTCTGATGAAACAACATGCCCCAACAATTTTCCCTCATACACTGCGAAAATACATTTCTTGGGGTTAAGTGAAACCCAAATTCCCTACACCTTTGGAAAACTTTCCTTAGATGCGTGATGTGATCTTCTGCATGCTTAGAGTATATAGTTATATCATCAAGGTAAACTAAAATAATATCGTTGATTAGTCCCTTAAATGCCATGTCCATGGCTCTTTGGAAAGTAGCCCCGGCATTGGACAATCCGAATGGCATTTTATTGTAGGCATACGTGCCCCACTTGGTAGTGAAAGCCGTTTTGAATTGGTCGGATTCTTGGACTAGGATTTGATTGTAACCTGAATATCCATCGAGCAAAGAAAATCTTTGAGCTCCTGCCACCATTTGAAGGATCTGCTCCATCGATGGAAGAGGATAATGGTCTTTTAATGATGCACGATTCAAATCCCTGAAATCTACACATAACCGGATCTCTCCGTTCTTCTTCCTCACTGGCACCAAATTGGCTACCCATGAGGAATGCTTGATGGGAAAAATTATACAGGCCTCGATGAGCTTGGTTAGCTCCTTTCTCATTAGTGGCTCAATTTTGGGATTAATTGGTCTCTGTTTCTGACGAACTGGCTTAGCATTAGGATCCAGTTCGATGGTATGTTGTGCTAGACCTGGATCAAAACCACGCAGATCTTTATAGCTCCATGCAAAGATGTCATGATACTCTTGACAAAGTTTGATGAAAGCTTCTTTCTCTTCAGAAGTACACACTTTTCCGATCTTAAGAAATTTTTCATTTGATACTTCAACTTCCTCAAAATATTCTTCTCTGACCACCATGTTAGGGCTTTGTCTTGTGGCTTGGTCATCTGAATTGAAAATGGATTCCAAAGTGACTAAACCTTTTGGTAACTTGTTTCTTTTCAATTGGATAATTTTCTCACCATATGACTCCTGTAACTTATCTTGATTCTTTGTAGCAAACTCCGCCTCTTCTTGTAGGAAGAGGACAATTTGTTTGTCACTATCAAACACTTGCCAACTACTCACATTATCAGGGACTGCTGGTTGAACCACCATTTTAAAAAATTGCTGCCCTTCTTTCATGATATCAACTGGTATGTTGTATTGTGAACCAATTGTAGCAAGCCTATCTGCATCTTGATTTTGATCTCTAGGGATTGCATGGATTCCAAAAGCTTCGAAATCTTCAATCAGGTCCCAGACTCAGTTCTTGTATGATCTTAAAAGATCATTTTTTGATGCACTACGTGCCGAAACTTGATGAACAACTAACTCACTATCTCCAAAAATAGTCAAGGCCTTGATTCCCTTCCTTTGGGCTAGCTGAATTCCTTGCACAAGAGCCTCGTATTCAGCAACATTGTTAGTGCAACTGAACTACAACCGGAAAGATGAGAAGTACTTATCTCCCTCTGGAGAAATTAACATAACACTAGCACCGGATCCATTCTTACTTCTTGAGCCATCGAAGAACAATTGCCACAGTCCTTTAGAATCACTTGGTGTTTTGACAAGTTGTGGTATGATCGTATCTTCTTCATGGATACAGTAAGTACCTAATCCTGTTTCTTCCAAAACCAGCAAACCAACTTCTTCTTCTGCCAATACATCAGCGTAGGGATCGTACTGATGATCTCTACTTACTTCATCTAGCAAAGTATCAGGGACTTCCTCAACAAGGGTGGTTGGTTCATGATCGGCATCTTCCTCTTCTGGATCACCGATGGTGTAATTTCCATTTATGAGACTAGCAGTGTAGGGTTCTACATGATTATGGCAGATTGGTTCTGCCCTTATAGTTACTTTGGTTCCGTATCGAGTCCTGAGAATCATATGCGACCAATCGGCTGATAGGTAACCGCCCATCTTGGCAGTGAAATCCCGTGATAGGCAGATGGCAAAGAGGGGAGGGAGATCGATGACCGATATGTCTTGGGTGAATGACAAACTTGGGCATGCATGAATGGTAAGTTGAAGTCCTTTGATAACCCCAACAGTCTTAACAGCTGTGCCATCCAGCTGAACAACCCCTCTTGTAACTGGCGCATATTGTATGCCTAGTACATCTGTAATTTGTTTCGGCATGACAGAGCTACTGGCACCAGAATCAATCATGCAATTATGTACCAGGTGGTCGCCAATGATCAGGGAAATGTAGAATGGCGGTGGTTTGTTTGCCGTAGGAATGATTTTCCCTTCCGGTTGACACAAATTTGTAGCATTTGTCACTCCATGGCTTGGTGACTAGTTGGTTGTACTAAAACTTTTCAGAGCTTCTCGCAACACGTTTCTTTGGGAGGGGATCGTGGTAACGCTCATATTGGTTTTCTTCATTTGTTCTACTATGCTGAAGGGAATTGCTCCAACTTTGATGACACTTTTTTGGGCATTGGGGTCCTCCTTTGGAAAATGTTTGTTGGGTACCGTGATGCCTGGAGAACCATCTTTCCCTACGGTGTGGCTAGCTGGTGTTTCTAGTGATTTCTTTCCCACATTTTTATCAACTGCCATTTGAAACCCAGGTTGAGAAGTGGATGCTAGATCAGCTTTGAGAGGTTGAGGCTCCATTGCTCTCTTTTTAGAACGAGTGTTTGCTGCCACTGATGAAGAATCTATATTCAATCCGCAAAAATCTTCTACTTGCCAGTTTAGCAAAGTGGATTCTTCAGGTGCCTGCGGTTGATCTGCTACTTCTTGCATAGATGAATTGTTTGTTAACTCTGAAGGGGTAGATACACTTTGAACCATAAGGGCCTGGCTAAGAACCCCATTGGGACAAAGATTTTGATTGTGAGGTTGAGAGCAAGGATAACACCATTCGTAGTCTTGAACTAGATTATTTTGAATAGGTACTATAGCTCTAGATGAGCTAGCTGCAAGAGGGTTCTAAAAGTTCAAGGGCCTGACATTTGCAACTTGACTTGTAGTTTGATTTCGAGGCTGATTGTTCCCTTGAAAAGGAGAACGGTTAGCTTGATACTGCTGATTTTGTGGTTGATACGGACGATTGTATTGAAACTGTTGCCTTTTGAGTGCAACGAGCTCATTTCCAAAATTTTGCAGTAGTGACTTGACTTCAAATAGGTCATTTGAAGAGGTAGGGGAATATTGAGATGGTTGCTTGGAGTCTATTGGAATAGGAGCAATGATAGGCTGATGATTCGTAAGATCTGGAGAAAAGGGCATTGGTGGTCGTGGAGCTATCTTTCCAGCCTGAATCAAAGAATTCTCTGCACTTATGGCAACTTCGTAAGCATCAGGAAGTGTAGTCCCTCCCATGGACTGGATCATAACTGCTACATCGCTATTCAAGGCTCACAAATAGTACAAGAATGCATTATGTGCAGAAGGCTTTACGAGCGTCGGAATCCTATTCCAAGTCCTATGGAATCGGAAGTTGAAATCACTCATGTATTCTTGGGAAGCTCTCTTTATGGTAGTAAGTTGTTCCAAAAGTGATAGGTGATCACTTTTGTCTTCAAATTGTTTACATAGCTTTTCTCCCAGCTCATCCCAAGTGGTTATAGTGCCAACACCTAACCCGCGAAACCATTGAAGTGCTTTTCCCTTGAAAGAGGTAGCAAGAAGTCTAACTGCAACGTTGTCTTCGGTGATATTATGTACTGCACAGATGCTAGCTACATCAAAGATATGCTCCACTGGAGTAACGTGAGTTTCCCCGGTGTAGAAGGGTAAACTTTTGAGTGCCGCAACAGGTATCGGGTCACGTTGAGCCAACATGAGAGGACTGCTTGCATTGAAAGGGGGAAAAACTTGGTTCCTCGCCATAGCAACGAAAGGTTGATTGTTCCTAGGTGGAGGAAACCTTCCGTAAGGAGGAGTCGAATGACCCCTACAAGGTAAATCTGCAACTGGGGATGTGGAAATGCCTCTTCTTCTTCTCTTTGGAGGAGACAAGGAAAGTTTGGTATGCTAATAATTTCCTTTCTTCAAAGAAGATCTTGTCTGAATTCTTCGCATAAGTTACCGCACTGAGATTTGGAATCCAGAGATATAGAGTCGCTAGGTACTTTGACTTATGTAAGTGAGAAGAGAAGTACCAACTCTTTGTCCCACCGGGCGTGCCAAAAAACTGTTGTCGCCAAATCACTGCATCCTCCGAATGGCCAGGATGTGAATAAGATGTTCAGTGTGATTGGGACACATGGGATCACCTCTCAAGCTATGGGACTTGGGATCGAGGTGAACCTTCGGAGAAGGCCGGCTTCCTCTTCCTAAACTAAGTGTTGTACTACTCCTAGTGTAACAAAAATGATTATCTAGTCCTATGCTAACATTTTCATGGGGTTTTAGGGAAAGAGATTTACATAAATGAAACTATACTAGGGATGGTGATGCACCAAATAAAGGGTGTTTCCAAACTCGGGAAGGGTTAATTTGAAGAGGGTGTGTGTACCACAGGTCAACTTCACCTACTGCAACTTAGAGAGGGTACAAGATACCACAAACTAAGAGACACGCGTTCCCTTTGTTAAACTTTATCAGACCGAGAAATATACTAGTTTCCCAGTAAAGAAGGATGAACTCAAGAAGGGTGAACAGACACCACAACTCAACTGCATGCAATACTCCACCACTCGATAAGCACAGAACTCCAAGAACCTACAAAAGAAACTTAAACTTGCACAGTGTACCTGCAAGTACGAGAAAGGCACAAAGAGGCATAAAAGGATGAAAGGACCGAGATTAGTCACAAAACACACACTTTTATTGCTTCAATAACATGCACAATGCATCATACATTCAGAAGAGGCAATAGTTGCCATTATAGTCTTGAAGAGGAGGCTTGAAAGTTCTCTCAACACACAAGAACAACTTGCAGAAGAGAGAGGATTCTTGAAAAAGTATACACTCGCCTGAGATATCTAACTGTCCAACTTGTCTGAACTGTTGGAACCCTTTGAAATGAGCTTCCAACTTACATTTATAGAAGAATATGTGAGAAAGAAGAGGAAATGGTCATAATTACATTCCTAAAATGAAGGCCCATGATGTATTTATTACAGTTAGTTAAACCACTTGAGAAGGTTCCATCATGGGTCATTAATTTCCTGATGACCTAGTCTTCTCAATTAATTAAAAGAATATTTAAATAAAATATTTAAATAATAATAATAAATATTATTATAAAAATATTTAAATAAAAATATTAATTTAATTAACATAGTGTCAGGACCCCCCCATTGACCCGTTTGACTTGAAGAGGAGGAGGGTCCATGTGGATAGAGTCTGCACAAATCTCAACTCAGTGAGTTTTGAATCCTCTAACTCGATGTTGCAATCAATTTTGAACCCCACACTAACTCTTTCCTCACTTTGGCAATCAGATTCTTTTGCATTGATTCCTTCGGTATTTTGGCAGTGCACTCTGCAATCTTGGCTCCAATCAACAATTATGCCACTATTGGGATCTTAGTATGGCATAGGTAGCTGTGAGCTACACAATATACTCATTTTTCCATAAACTAAAAAGATCCTTTATGTTACAATTTGCAACACATAAAATAAGCCCTTCAAAAAATATATTGAACAACTGGGGCAACCAAGAGGACCTTGGAAAAATGTACAGGTAACAACCATATGAATTCTTCCTTAGTCGTGGATCAAAGCTAATAGAAATAAAGCTAGATAAAATTAGCTTGAAACTACAGTATAATCGTCCATTGTAAAAAACAAGCTTCTCTGAACCTGGTAAAAGAATACTTTTATTGTCTGATTGGACGTACATAATGGAAGGGTATAAATATTTCCTACTGCCCACAGAGTTTCTCAAAGAGACCATTTACAAGTGACAAGGATGTGGCATACAACACGGCCAACCAGGTATTTCCGAGTTGACCTTCACATTCAATTCATTTCTAGGAGAAGAAATGCTGAGTAATATGAATCGTTTCAATCTGCACCGAAATAAACCTTCATCTCCTGATTCAGGAAAATTTTATGAAGCCTTGAATGGCGTGACTCCAATCCATCGTACACGGTAGTGAATATTTGTTTCCTGCAGCTGCTATTCGATCTGAGTTCAGAATAAGGATAAGCATGCATTCGATACTGAACAGATAACAACACAGTTGGACAACCTGCTTGCTGGAAGCATTCAAAAGGCTTCTACCATACTGCAACATATCAACTGCCTAGTACGTGGGAGTTTGTCTCGCGACCACCGAATGCTCAGAGCCCGAACGGGAGTTGGGAGAAGTATGCTGGCAAAGGCAAACTGATCAGGTCGGACATATGTTTGTTGCATTCGGTGAAACAGTATCAACGCTTCGTGAGGAAACCCGTGTCTTCTGTAAGCTACAATTATGGTATTCCATGAGAAGGTATCTCTTTCTTATGAAATCATATTCCTGGAAATGCAGGTCTATAATAGTTGAAGATATATAGATGGGTTTACAGGGATGTTATGCATGGTAAGTAGAATGTGTGGAGCCTCCTTCACGACCTCGGCTATGCCTGAATCTCCCCAAGGGATGTTATGCCTGAATCTCCCCTACGCGGAGTGAACAGCTTAGAATGCCATTACCAATAACGACCTCGGCATACCAGCTCCGAATCCCCGCATAACGACTCGGCCACATTAATCCATGGGCCTCGGCCTCAGCTTCACCGCACAACCTTGGCAAGATAGTAAAAGGTTTCCCATGCGCGGGATTACCTACTCTGTCTACCATTCAAAAAACCCACTTGGAAATATAGTGAAATGTTTCCCATGAGTGGAATTACCTACGGCTTGCCATGATCATGCCTTCACTTGGCAATTTGACCCGATTTCTCTAATTCATGGAATCTTTTCAATGGCTCGACATCACGTCATTTCCCTTGGCAATGCTCACCTTATTTCCCACGTCTGGGATTGGAGTGCGAGGTTTCATTATCATTTGGCCATATTTCATTTTGGATAGATGGCCAGTGATTTCCTCTTTTCCACTCAGCGTGAGGAGACATCATTTTCTCGGTGCAAACATTTCAGCTGTAGCTTGTAAGGTGTGATAATTCCGACAGAATCCTTTATGCCCGCCAACTTAGTGACTCATTGAAGATGCTCATATAATTACAAAGAAAATTATGCTCCATGAATATTCTGATATGAAACAGTTCCACCTCTATGAGATCCACTTCCATGAGTTACATCGTAAAACAAGTAAGATCTCGATAGAGAATCTTTGTAATAAATTTCCTCAGGTCTCCTGGTAACACTCTCACTGTCACTTAATCGATTTTCATAAAAATATCTTGAAGGAAAATCCCGAATTTGAGGATGCATTCGATGCTGAACAGATAAAAACATAGTTGGACGACCTACTTGCTGGAAGTGCTCAAAAGAACTTCTGCTATACTGCAACATGTCAACTGCCTGTGCACCAAATGCTCGGCCGAGGAAGGTCTGAACAACGTCAGCGAAAATATATATACTGTATTCACTAATACCCTGGCCCGACATTCTTTCTGCCTCTGCAAGTTTACCATTGTAAAATTATTTCGAGTAGGCCTCCCAGTTTTGCATTAATCAATGAACCCTGGAATTGTATCCTAGAAACCATCTTTAATGCATCCACACGAAACGAGTTGCCTTGAATTATCCATCATGCTCGATGAGTCCCATTGATAGGGCTCCATCACGTATCTCTGTTTACGCAACGATCTCCATTCATTTTATGGCACTCTTGATTCCTTGGCTTGCGTTTGAATCACCCTAGCTCTGCAGAATGTGTCCTAAAAGAAGCTCACCGCATGATCTCCAAAATGAATGAGTCACGAAGATGAGTCGAACTCCTTATCTCTGCCTTCACTTCCGCCTGTGGCTTGAACCTTTCCAATTCATTTAGACTTTATTGATAGCTCAAACTTTGACTCTCCCTGACTCGGCCTTCACTTCTGCATGCATCGATCTCTACCGAGATCCTTATAGAGTTCCCTTCATTTGTCAATTTTCAACGAACTATATTTTGCATTAACAAGACCTCGTCGAGCTCTTACAACAAAGAGTCTCCACTGAGATGATTATCAATTTGACACTAGGTTCTTTATCAACTCAACCCTGAACTCTCCACTGAGTTGAGATCAACTGGGTGCCTTTCGATGCTAGGTGATCTCTTCATATGCAATTTAGGAATTATTTTTAATTATTGCATCTCATTAATAACCGAAGGTGGTTTCCTGGGACTATTATTTCATTTTGAACGTGATAGGACCCCGTTTTCCAATCTTGCCATGTGTGCAAAATTGGATAACAGTACCTCAATGGATTGTAGGACCTAAATTAGGGTCTGATGATGAGAATTAGAGGTCTAGATTAATTCGAATAAGGACATCTTCCACGGGGATAGGTGAGCTTGTTTGATTATTGAGTGATGGGTAACCCCAGATGAATTAGGGGGTGTCGTCCCAAGGATGGTTATCTTGGGGGAGGTGCAAGTGAAATAGTAGGTGAAGGTGAACTAGAAGGGTTACCAGCCTTTTATTTTCCTTTGTCTTTTATGTGGTGTGACCTAGTGGATGCACATACCATGTTGATTTCAAATATTGGTGGAGGAAAAGAAGGTTTTGTGGCGATGGGAAAGGAAAGAATAGAAAACTCCTCCAACAGATCATCTTGTTTGAAGAGGCCAACAGAATCACAAAGTTGAAGGAGAATGTTTCACCAATCAGAAGCGTACATATAAGAAAAATGTTTAAGGTAATAGGTTGGGTACGTGAGGAATACCTGGATGTCGTGAAGAGGTTACGCATCATAGAATACCATGATAATCTAGATCACTCCTTTTTGTCTAGTAAGGACTACATGAAAAGAACACAAGACCACAAGATAGAATTTAAAATATTGCTTAGTGGAATACCTAATGAAAGCTAGATCAATGAAGTAGGGTACTTCCTACAAGGCTATCAATCCACATTTAAAAAAAAATTAAATGTTGATAATAACATGACATAAAGATTCATAATGTAGTTATATAATTTAGGTATCTCACACAAGCACAGTAATCCAAATCTAGTCTAAATAATGAATACAAGACTAAATTTAAAGAGGGTGGTTGGTTGTTAAGGTATGTAGGTGTGACAGAGGGTATTAGGAAGATTTGGGTGAAGTTTTGGAAGGTTTTGAGATGTTTTAGGTAGGTGAATTATCTCATTGTTATCATGGAAATTACCAGACATAGAGACCAATTCCAGTTGGGGGAATAGATGTTGGTCATTGGTTTTTGCCGATATCATTTTACTAACTAATAACGGTAGGGGCAATTGGGTGCCAAAGGTGAAAAGGGGTTGGTTCTGGATCTCTGTGATTACACGGAGTGTTGAAAAGGATTAGGCTAGGTGTTAGGATTTAGGTGAAGACTCAGCAAGGGTGAGAGAGGTGATTTGAAAGGCAAAGAGGTTCAGATTGGTAAGGTATCAGGTAGATGGGTGATGGATGGTATTTGGGTGAGAAAGAAGTAATAACAAGATAAGACAATAGGAGATCTATAAACCAAAGTTAAGAACTAACAATATGGTTAAGATACCTATTTGAATACTTGGAGATTGGTATATGTGGTGGTTGTTAGGGCATTCGTAGGAGAAACGTATCTAGATCTAGTGTCACAATAACGGAGCATGTGTGCTTCCCTGTTAATGATCTGAGGTTGTGGAGCAAGAGGTTGGTTGCTAGTGAAGAACTTAGAACCTCTGGTGTTGTGTTTGATTATCGGATGCTCAGTTGAATTCTAGAATGCCAATGAAATCCAAAACCAAACCAAAGGAAGAAACTGGGGAAAGATTTGGAAATCCTTATTTAAAGGAACTGATGACGGTTCCTTGACCGGCACTGACAGAGGAATAACCGGTGTCAGTTAGGGAGAAATAGTCCAATTTTCTTAAAATATCTTGTTTCTTCCCTTTTTAGTGTGGTTCAAGATTTGATTGTGGGCTAGGAGTCTCGGTTCACATTTAAACACGCGGGGAATTGATAGAGGAAGTGGTTAACAATAAATATTATGTTTAGAAAGAGTCTTTTCTAGTTAAGTGAAGTGATGACTCAATTCTAGGAGTGATGACCTGGTCTTAGTTAGTTAAATTCCCTTGGAATGTATCCAAGGTGAGGTGGAGGGGTGAGGTGGTAATTAACCTAATATCGATAATTAGATTAATAATAATGTGTGGAAGGGGTCATGGTAAGGGGGTATGTTAATTAAAAGGGGCATAGAGGGTTACAACCCCATTTTGGTTTTCTACACCATATGAGAAAGTATGATTAGAATGGGAAGATGTCCATTGTTAGAATTCAAGCTCTAGACTATTTAGACTATTTCTCAAGTAAATTAATTATATTGGAAAATAAGTATAAATGGTCAAGATCTAGAAGTACAAATGGTCCAGAGTTAGAAGTATGAATTTTCTAGAGATGGAAGTATAGTTTGCATCATATAAAAATATTAAAAAAAGGTTGAGCTAAATTTCATAAATGCAATTTGGCATATGTCAATTCTGAACATTCAAGAAATATAGAAGCCGAATGAGAATTTATAAGGAATGACAATATCAAAGATGGATTATACGAAACTGAATAGAATGGATAAATGTCCATTCTCATTAAGGTAATATAGAATGAATGAGAAAGATGATTGTATGAGAATTAATGAAATGGACAGATGTTCATTATCATATTAATATAGGAAATGATTAGGAGGGGCATATGTCAATTTGAAACATTCAAGAAATATATGTTGTATTCATGAGAAATTATGTTCAGAATGAGTAGATTTTGATTCTCTTCATGCGTATTAGATTTGGAATTTATCCATTCTATACCAAACTAAAATATAATAATGAAAATATTTATTTTTTCTATACATTTTCTTTTATGATAATGGTTGGAATTTCTATTTTTTAAATACATGATTTTATTAACAAATTTAATAACAGGAAAAATGGCTCTTATTACTACTACCCCATACAAAGATATTTCATTTATATATGATTTCACTGATCTGGAAAGGAGGGATGAGGAATGGTTTGTGTAACTTCACAGTCTAGAAAAGTACCACAATGATTTGTGGTAATTTCATGAATCTTTGTCTAGAAAACATCAAGAGATGGGAATTTTGTTGAGCATAAATTGTATATCAAATACTATTGTATGTATTCAAGTTGAAAATATAAACAACAATGAAAGAACATGCTCGATACTAAAAATGGAGTTACAAATTGTTTTATATAAGAAAAGTGGCATGGAAATATCTACAAAACATCTCAAAGATTCATGTTATAGTTATGGTTGGAAAATGGAGCCATATATTGAGGGGGAAATAGTTGGTGTACAAGATAGTCATAATATTTGTGCTAGAATTATGAGTGTATTTTAAAAAAAAATCAATATGCATTTAATTCATATGTTGCCCATCACCTCAATAGGGACAAAGAATTGGATTAAAAAACTTACATTCCAAAAATTTTACAATTTTGAAAAGACAAAAGTTGTTGAAGTTGGAAAAAGATACTTCAATATCACACTTCCATGAGCACAAGGGATATGCAAAGGAGAAATCTATTTTAAAATTAGTAGAAACTCATTTTTTAAAAATTGAATCTACAACATCTCAAGAGATTCATTTTTGTTAATGAAAAATCATTCAAGATTTATGTTAGGTGATGCTATGAAGCTCCTCCACTATACCAATATTGAACACTTGACTCAGCAAGTGTTAGTCTACTTGTAAACTCCATGTTATGTAACCATGTGCCTATTTAGCGAGATGTAATATTTCTTCTCTTCAAATCAAAAAAGTAACTAAATATATTATTGAGATTGAGATTGAGATTGAGCATGAAATACAAGATAATGAAATTCAATTTTACACTATTGATGGGCAACACACTGCTGTAGCCCATAAAATTATCTTGGGCTATCCTAATTTTGAATATATTCATTTTAGAATAAAGCAAAGGTTGGCTTGTATTCTGTCTTCAAAAGAAACAGTAGAGAAAATAATCAGTATAATTTTCAAATAACATAATATGGCCAATAAAACATGGGCTCACACAATATTTATTAATAGTTTGTACAAAGCCAAGTCAAGACGGATCCTAGAAAAGAGGCCACAAAATGTTGGTTCTGGCTATGAAAAGTTGGAAAATTGGAAGGTATTTATATATTTTACTTCATTTTATTACACATAGAAATGAATTAAATATAATTTAATATATTCTTGTATTATAACATGTGAATTAAAAAAAAAATCACATGTAGTCATTCGAGATGAAGTTTCTACTTATTTTTTAGGAAAAAAATATATAAATCTTGAGTGATAATCTTCAATTACTTCTTCTTCCAGATGATATATGGGACAAATGGGTCTTATTTTTTTAATTATATGATAATGGTGGATTTACATGTTCAAAAAAAGCTACTGCCTATGACTTCAAGGTAAATTCATTAGACAACCTCATAGAAGGCCTTTTTCAGGGGCACAAAAGGTATGACAAATGAAGATTGGATCTTCTTGCAGATAAATGTATTAGTGGTGAAGTTCGGTTTAAAATAGAACCTGGTGTGAATGCAATAGATTTGGAGGACTATTGCAAAATGGTAAAGGATAATAGATCCAAAAGAATAAATATTATATCATAAATGCAAACCAAAGTTATAGAACAAAGTGTTATAATTGGATGTAGTGTAACGAATGTGATTGATATATTTGAAATGAATGGTCTCATTTTTCTAAACTTTGTCAAGAGTTTGGAGTTGACAAGAAAAATAAAAAAGAAAACTACTCAATCAGAGGAATGGATTTAAAGAGATGTGACAAATTATTCAAAGAAATTTATTGATCTCCTTGATTTATATGTACATTTTGTTAATATCAATTCACAACCAAGAGAAACAGATACATAGGAATTTATTTGTCAATGTTTTTATCCTTTTTACTAAGCATAACATTGGGAGGTTTATAAAACCATTTGTCCCTACTCAGTGTAGAAGTGGATATTGCTGATTTTTGTAATCTTGTGAGTAATATCTCACAAAATGATACAATAAAAATTCTCATCAAGTACCATGAACTTTGTTGCATCTTTCTTGTACCTACATTACAAGCATATTTGTTTCATAAATTTTTAGGCATCTACATGAAAAAAACTAAAAAAATAAATGCAACCATTTTAGAAGGGCGCTACATGATTTTGAATGAAGATATTGGGCTAAGAGGGTTGTCAATAATTTTTAGCATTTATGGTGTGCATAGTTCAAATGAAAATCTTGATGAAAATATGGTACTATAACTTGACTAGTCACATGATATGCCCTTGGATATTGTCAAACCCAATGACATTGGGGTTATCATTACAGAACATCCGTTCAAATATGAGATATCTATGTATTTTTGGGAGCACATGATTAATAGTTGTAACAATGATTTTGCCCCATTTTAATATTATATGGTGGTACAAATGCAATAAATGCAACAAAAAATGTTCAAAGGACTTCCCTTATATTTGTAGTGTAAAATTAAAACCAGGAGCTCATGTTGAAATAATATTATAAATTTCTAACTACGCCTCCCATTGATTAGCCTTTATTAAGCATTTGTTATTCTAATTTTCATATTACACTCTTTTATGTAATTTAAAATGAATTGTTATCTATTCTTAGAAATGTTTACTTTATATATAGTTTTACTAGTCAGAATCATTTCCTTGATATAATATGTTCATGTTTATTATTTTTTTGAGAATGATATGAATGCGCAAGTGCCCATTCTTATACTATCATTTATATTCTGAGCTCCCGACCATCCACCTTTTGATCTTTGGACCATATTCATTCACATCTCCTAACCATTCACCCATGGAGCTCTAGACCATTTATATTTCTAGCTCTGGCCCATTCGTACTTCCATCTTTGAATAATTCATACTTCCAACTCCAAACCCTTAATACTTTTAGCTCTGTACCATCCATCTTTCCAACTCGAAAACATCCATCCTTCCAAATCTATATCATTCATGATCGTAGCTCCGGACCATCCATACTTCCCACTCTGGAACTGTTGTCATGTATTTTTACAAGGGAAAAATTCAATGATAAACCATGACAACTTAACCCTAGTGTCAAAATTTTCTTGAAAAACCTCCTGAATAGCCCTCTCTGGATCATTTATGCTCAAGTTTTCAAAATATTTAAACAAGTTAACTCATTCCATTTAGTGCAATGTTTCTAAAGGTGAGTTCTTCAGTAATCCTAGAAAGCTTATTTTTAGCCTTTTCTTGGCATGTGTACATCCTCCGGGGAATATGTGAGAACCCTAAACCATCCAAGAATGTTGCTTAATAGTTTGAAGAGTGATGGAATATGTTTAGGAAGATTTAGGAAGGTTTTGGATGTTTAGGAACAAGAACAATAAAAGTGGGTGTTTTTAGGGTGAAGGAGCTTGCAATATAAAATAGTACTTGAGCTTCATTATTTCATTATGGGAGCTCTGTAAGGAGATAGGAGGAAAATAAGTAGTCATTGTAAATATTTAAGGATGAAATCATAAACAATTTTACAAGACCCAAGTGCTTCTCAGGGAAGATCAGTTTGTGTAGACTCACTTTGTTGTCCCGAATGAAAAAGTAGCATTTTTAGAGATGGATGTAGAATCGTGTCTTGAAAACCATCCCATTGATCTTAAAATGATCTTGGAAGTCATTATGATATAAAAATTTTCATAAATATATTTCCCAAAGCTCCGGGAAAAGTGATTTCAAAATTCACGGACTTAGTGATTTTCTTAGTTGGGTGGGTGGTGTATTTTACTGTCTCAACTGTCCCAACTGTCCTAGTGAAAGTGAAGAAATTAGGGAAAAGAAAATTTTCCCCACCCTTTGCTCTTTCCCTTGGTTCCTCATGTGACCTTATTTCTTCCCGACAAGGTACTAAGTTGTGCTTGCAAATTGGCTAGGTTGTATCATCTACCCATGGGAAAATTTTACTGTCCTAATTGTCCTAAGGATAGTGGGGATAGAAAAATGTGCCTCACCCTTAGCCCCTTCCTAGGTTCACCATGTGACCAAATATTTTTCCTCCCAAGTGCTCAAGTGTGTTTCTCTAACCTCTTTATCTCCCTGAATCCCACTTCGCCACTTGTCGTGCTCAAAGTAGGGGGTGCATTTTATTGTC
Organism: Taxus chinensis; assembly: GCA_019776745.2. Lineage (NCBI taxonomy): Eukaryota > Viridiplantae > Streptophyta > Pinopsida > Cupressales > Taxaceae > Taxus > Taxus chinensis. Next base: position 435,425,342 of record CM034156.1, on the reverse strand, counting down.
CCACATATCCCTGGGATAGTGTGGAAAAAAAAATCACCCTATGAAAAGGTGTTAAAAAACCAAAAAATAAACTAATTGTTTCTACCCTTCTAATACTCGCATCTACCTCTCCCATGAACCAAAAGTGTTGTTAGAACTTTTGAAACATAAAATAAACTTTGCTTGCCTCATTTTTCAACAAAGAACTCCATTATTATTGATCCATAACTCCAAAAACATAAAATATATCTATAAAACCTATAAAAATCCTCTAATAAGACATATGCACAAAAATCTTGAAAAACTCATATCTTGTTAACTGGCGAATGGAATCGGGTGAGATTTTCTCAATTTCTCTTCATCTCGGGTGCTTTTAATAATATTGTAACAACAGAGAATATTATGCCCTGAGTTTTTCATGGCATAAAACCCTAATTTTATGCTTTAGATCATGATTTTTTAGTTTCTTAACATTCCAGTAGGTGGATCAAGGTGAAATTTGGAGCACGAGGTCTCAGAAGTGAGCGTAATCTAATGATGTAATTTTCATTGAAATCCAAGGTGGTCAACTAGTGTTTCTAAAAATAGTAAGTACCTAGTGCCCTTTCTTACCAAAAATGGAAAATTACTTAAAATATTAATTTCCCTCATATCACTACACTCAAAGAACATTGAAAATGATAAACTAGGCAACTTTTCCCAAAAAAGCAAAAAACAAGAATAAAGCAAAAAAAAGGCAACTGCTAAAAATAGAAACTTTCCAAAAATATAAAATCATCATAAATGGAGTTAAATTGAGCATGCGAGAGGATCGAGAAGTTCAACTTTGAGAAAAAAAGTAAAAGTATCCCAAAATAGCAGGTCCTAGTTCTACCTGCTAAAAATAGAAAGTCTTTGTTTTAAGTGCAGAAAGTTGTAGTAGGCTCCATGTTTCAATCACCTCATTTATTTTTTACATTTTCATAGGGTTTCAACCTGGTGGAATAGCTCAAGAAATGTAATTCATCCTTCATAGAGATCTGTAGGCATCATTTTGATCATAGTAGCAAAGTAAAACATCGTAGGGCACACAGGAAAAATCCAGAGGCATTATGCAATCAAAAGATATTTAAAAAGAGTCAAATCCCCATAAAATTTTATGCTAAGTGGTTCATCATAACTAATTAATTAGGCTTGATTCATCCACACCTCCTTAGTGAGATAGTTGATTTGAGCTCGGTGAGTTGGGAGAGTTAACCAAGGTGAGTTGGGTTGTTTGATTTATCTCAGTGAGTTGTTAAAGGGGGTTGAGTGAGGTAAATATTTGAAAGAAGGATATATCAATCAAGATTGATCCATTGTAGCACCTTTATCTTCAAGGACATCTAGACATGTCTTCCCTAATTGCAGACCTTCCCCACAGTGATCAAGAGTTGATTCCACAACAAAGTCCTGAAATTGCTCTTACAAGCAACATCATGTCAAATCCCAAAGAACCATTTCCATATATTCAACAGATGATCAAGAGTAATCTAAGGACGATGTAGCTTGTTATCATTCCCAGTCTCATAGAAATATCAAAGGCATTGAAGTAAAAGTGAAGAAATAAGGCCTAGACAACATCTTGCTTCTTTAATGACACCTCATGTAATCAGTATGTTGACGTTGCTAAGTCCACAAATGAAAATCCTATGGAGGAGATGACTCCATCAAATTATGAGCTAATATTCATCTCGTTAGGTCAAGCTTCACATGAGGGTGATTCTCATTTGTTCAAAGAATCCCCATCCTACCTCCTCACTTGAAATGATTAATATAAGAAAATAATTGTTCAACTAGAGGAACAAGTAAAAACTCTCAGTTCTTACATTCAACCCTTCTTGGAATCCGACTCAACATTTCCTCTTCTAGTAGAAGACATTATTCCAATCTGTAGTGTTGATCCTGAGGTAATCAAGAAAACATAAGGTTACAAGGTGCAGGGGAAGGCTAACAAGAAGTGGATTGAGAAAATCATTGAGCAAGGCAAGGCATTATTTCCAAATGTTGTTTCTCTCATCAAGTACATTCTTGTAACATTTTTAGAAGTGAAGAAATAAAAGGGGGAGTTTATAAAATATCTAATTTCCTTGCATGATATGTCCCCATTGGTGTCAAATATGATCTCCTTTGACTCTCACACTCTCGTGAGTAGGAACATGTTTGAATCAATTGCAGAGAACTTGTCTCAAGTATGGATCCGCATCATAGATATGAAATATTGTGTGCTCAAAATTGCAACCTCTGAGTTAAAATATTATGGAAACCATTCTTTTAAGATATTGAATGAGGTTTAAGACTATGTTCTGAAACTTGATTTCCCTTTGTTCACCAAGGATTCATCATCAAAATAAATCATTGTTTCCTTCCAAGATCTGGTCAAGAAAGAGGCGGATGACTCTCTCTCCTTCAATGGAGATAACTTAGAGTCCATTTCCAACATCAGAAGTTACATTTCTACTATTTTAAATGATCATGAATAATGGATCAATTAATGTACAAATATCAATAAGGCTCCCATGGCATGGACCAAGGTGTTGAGCTCGTTTGTATTCCAGAGGAAGATAAGTTGGTGTTATCTATATTTTTCCCCCCAGAAAAATATTGGATCAGCCATGACCCCACACAAAAGGAACTAGAGAAACCACATTCAAACCTTGCAAACAGGTTGTAGAGGGACTCTAAAATGGAGTGGCGGGGCTTGCAAAAGATCAATTGACCCTGTGCAAGAATAAATTCAAGAAACGGCTCTATTGAGAAAATTTGTGCCTTAAATCCATTACACAGATTACATGCGGGCTCATAAATGGAATAGTAGGGTTGGGGTAGGAGGCCGAGTAGTGTCAAAAGAACTAGAGGCTCAAAGGAAAAGAAATAATGAAGATTCAAAGTCTTCGAGCTTTGCAAATGGTTCAGAACGGGCCCAAAAACAAATAAGTATGGAGGAGACAACAGACGCTGCCAAGTGTCCAAACGGTGCATCTTCAAAGTTGAATTCAAATAGGGAGGCTCAAACAAGCTCCATCCCTCCATGTGCCTCAGGCCCAAAACAGAGGTAGAGTCAAAGCTAAAGGTCAAAAGGCGGGTAGGGTGGGCATAAAAAAGGCTAAGTATAGAAGTGCTAGCGGAAGCCGCCACGTGTCAGCTTGGTGCATCTCCAAAAGTTAGTCAAAAGTAGAAACCCAAATGAGCGCAGGACCACCATGTTGTATAGGGTCTGAAAATAAAAAGGAGGTTGTTGAAAAGTCCAAAGAACCTATGGAGGCTTCCTTATGTCAACGCGACACTACTTCAAAGGCAAATCCTGAGCGGGCTTTTAAGTGAGCACGGAGCCTCCATGTGTCTAGTTTCAAAAAGGGACATGGTTAGGTTAAACATTCAATGCATTGAGATAGGCTAATGGAGGGTACCAAGTGTCAACATGACGCTAATTCAAGAGTGGAATTAAGGGAGGGTTTTCGAACAAGCGTCAGGTCGTCACATGTCCTCGGTCAAATATATGACCCCACTGATGCAAAGGACTTAGCCAAAATAATAAGGAAATCAAGCAGGTCACGGAAGAAGCCACATGTCAACCCCACACCACTCCAAAATTAAAATATAGAGGCTACCCTCAGACATGCGCACCCCTTCACATGTCTAGTTTCAAAAGGGGGCCCATTTTCAAACTAGTTTTCCCACTGTTTTTTATAGACCCGATCCAAATTTCAAATGGGCATATATTTCGACTCGAGGCTCTAAATCCAACAAATTTGGCACCGTTAGAAAGATATCAGCATCGTCAATGCCATGAAGATCTAAAACATTAAGTTTGGAGAATTTATGAGGGACAAAATTAGAGAAATTTCTTTATGCCTTTAATACAGGATCTATTTTCCCCAACAACCCAATCGGATTCGATCTAATCCAACGTTTCCCCATCCTTCGAGGCGTTGAACCAGTAATTGATGAAGTCAAGAAAAATTTGGGGTGGATTTGAGAAAGGCATTGATTGATAGTGATTGATATTTCAAAGTAGGATTCAATGTGTCTCGAGGTGGTTGAATCAGGATACAAATTTTTTCCCTCTACTCTCTCTCATTCGTCCTATATATTGTAATGAAGGGGCATATTCAAAGTGTTGGTAATTGTTTCTCTCCTTCCCCCCTCTCTCTTTCTTCCTTAGGGTAGAAATTGGAGTCTAAGCCTCCTCCCATGGCTCTGTAATGGAATTTTCTTTCCTCTTGCCCACTAATGATGTACTCTGTAACATTTTGGAGCAATAAAATTTGTTTCGTGATGCATCTATCCATCCTTGGCTTATTTTGTTGTCTCTTCTTACCTCTCATCATTATAGGGTATACTATGCATATTTTGATATTCGTTGTAGGTCCTGGGAGCTGTCTTTAATGGGTTTCAAAGTGATGTTTGTGTGAAATCTATCTCTGGTCCGTGGTGCATTCTGTCCACCCTCTCCTCTTCTCACCTCTCTCCACTTCAGGTGGTCGGGTCTGTGATTCAACCACTTCCCTTTCTAGTGTATCACCACTTAGTGTAGGCTCTTCCACCCTCACTCTCTCTCTCTCTCTCCTTGTCCCCTTAGAATGGTTATATTAGGATAGAATAGGTTCTTCCTACACTAGAGTAGCTTGTGGCATGTAGATTAGGAAGCAAGAATCGGCTTTCTCCGGAGGTCCATCTCAAGTTTTGCAAGTCCCACAGCTTGAGAGATGGTCCCATGTTGTGCAATCACACCGAATGCACCATACCAGTACCAAGCCATTTGAGGGTGTTGTGATTTTACACTAATAGTTGGTACTTGTAGTATCTTAGTTAGCAAGGAATTCAATGAGCAGGAGCAAGAATCATGAATAAACAAATATCTTCATCGTAAGGATCTTCTTCATCAGATATAAAAACTTCTTCCCTATCCTCTCTTTCCCCCTCTTTATTCTCTCCCTCTTCTAATTCTTCATTGTATGCAATCATGATATTTTTTCTCATTAACTTAAGTGACTTTCTAAAGCTATATATTAAAATTCCCTTTGATTTATAAAAAGGGAACTTAGTTTTCACTTCCTAGGAAGATGTAAATTTGTAAGTTAAATGAGATCATGAAGAGTCATGTGGGAGGTAGATGAAGGTCAAATCATAATGTTATAAATTGGGATGGATTCTCTATTCAAAAGGATTATAGATTTTGAAAATATTCTCTTCTGTAGAAATTATGGATTGTGATTTTAATGTTGAGCTTCGTATCACCAACACAAAAGATAAAAGTTATATTTCTTTTATTTCCTTTTTCTTATGTGTTCCTCTATTTTCTCTCTTTTATGCACTTTGTAAGCATAATGATCAAGAAATATATTTTTATATTTGATGAATGAATCTAAGAACTATGTGTCTGGGTTTATTAGTCTCACTAATAGCTTTATTGTTTCTTTCCTCTAATTGAATTTTGAACTACTCTGGTTATTGGTCTAAACTCTGCTTGCACCTAATCACAACAATAACCTTCCCTTCCCAAATTTCTCTCCTTCACCCCTCATTGCTGTAAATTCTTGCCTTATACCCCATACAAGCACTTTTCCACAAGTTCAATGAAGTTTTATTTTGTTATCCATGGCCTATTTGGCCACCCACAACATTTATATAATATTGGATTAGTTTACATTCAATAATGGGAGCCTCCTCATACACAAGAAGGAAGGGCATAACCATGTGAGAGTTGTTGGAAACACATAATTTTCCATATGACAAATTATTTCACCAACAAGAACATTAGCGCATTTATCTTTGAACCACTTATACTTCTAGGTCTAGACAGTTCACTTCTATTACCTCCAAACTTGTCAAATAGCTAATTGTAGATATTGTACATTTTATAATAAGAGAATGAACATATGTCCATTCTAAGAATATTGTATGTACTAGAATGGGCATCTTCCATTTTAAAGAATATTTGGAATGAGTATAATTTGAAAATTATATGCAAAGTATTAATGTAACCTCTATTTTTCCTTTTAATAATTATTGTACGAGTTTAATGAACATATTACCTTTCTAACCATTGAACTCATAAAGGAAAACATAGAGGAAAGGACATATCCTCACTAATTGAGAATATTTAAAATGCTAATATGCCCATTTTATGTAAAGTAAATCTGTAACATCTAAATGTTCTCTATATGTTTCTAATGGAACCGGTTGAAATGGGCACATGCTTGTTCTCATATGGTAAATATGGACAAAGAATAGAGGTTACATTGTTACTTTGCATACAAAATGTAAATTTTGGCCATTCCAAAATTTCTCTAAAAGGAGAGATGTCAATTATAAACAATTTTGAAGCTTCCTTTAATGTGTATCTAAGAACGGACATGTGTCCATTATTAACAAAAAAAAATACTTTCAATCTAAGCTTATATATTTTATGGCAGAGAATATTGAACTGCTACAAAACTATGTTAGTGGTTTTGCAACAAGTGTAGACAATAAATTGAATCATTCTAAGGAAAGTTTATTCCTAACATTGATATTCACAATTCTAATCAGCAAGATGTTCCACAACAATACATGCAACTAAATGTGGTGAATATAAAAGTTGTGTCAATCCCTACACCACCAATTATGAAAACGGATTCACATACAGGTATCAAATACTAATTTTATTTTTTAGAAAATGTAATACTTATTAACATTGGTTAGAATCAATTTGTCAAAAATTTATTAATTATAATTCTTACATTATGCAGAATCTACAACTCGAGACAATATTCAAATAATGGAAATATGTAATATTATAAGTAAAACTATATTCTTAGAGAATACTCTTTTGTTATTCTAAATAAATATAATGTAACTCGATATTATTTTTTGTAATGCCTCAAAAGAAACATTGTCTTGTTCTTGAATTAGATGGATTGTTAGTTCAAAATAAAAATTATAAATGGAAAAATACTTTCCCATTGAACACCGAACACATTCAACCAAGAGGCTCAGTTAGTTGATTTCTATTAGATGCATCTATACAATTTCAAATAGCATTTTGGTTTGCACTTGATACAGATGTCAATGTAGAAAAAAATGCAACGAAACTACTACAGACATGTAAAGTGGAGGCTAATCCATTATTTTATTGGGGCTTGGAGCACTATGATAAAAAAGAATAAATATTTATTAAAATTTAGGATGCAATTTGGAGAGATCCAAATTTTGATTATAATTGTGAAAGAATGGTCTTCATCAATATAAGCAACAAAGGAGAGCCTGAGGAGAATTTTGTGGTGTCTCCAAAGGTGTCTTCAAATAGAGAATTTGAAAGATGTAAATGGTTTATGGTAATGTTGCTTACATAACTATCCTTAATAGGTGATACACATGATGTAAGAGAAGCCTTGAAGTAATGTAGTATGTCTCAGACAACACTTGAACAAATAAATATATAAAATTATTATGTTTGTAATAATTCTAACATTCCTTGACCATTTTCTATATGATTTGATTAGTGTATAACTCTTAAAATTTATTTATAATTAGATGTCATCATTTATATTGGATTAAAAATTGTATTTTAAATACATACAATTTTGACATTCATGCCCTAAAAGTGTGAAAATGTTGTACGAGGAAATTACATATAAATTTGATTTTATAGCTAATTAAATAATATAAAACAGAAGTGTGCACATTTCTCAACAATAATATTTTCTTGTTAAAATTTTATTGTTAAAGTATAGTAAAAAATATCACAACTATGGAAAAAAAATTTATATATATAATAAATGTATATTATAAACTATTATTTGATTTTGAAAAATAATTATTTTGTATTGGTTGATTTTTCAGATCTCAAACCACATGGAAGGAAGTTATTGGTTTTGTGGGTAGGACTTCTATTTGGAGTTCTAGGCATCACTGGATTTAGATTGTAGAACATCTAACCAGATTTTACATATTCATGTTACTGCTACTTATGTTGAACATTTAGCCCTACATTGTTAAGGATAGCATGACAACATTTTCATATTGGATTGTGGTTTACATACCTACGCTCAAGATAGCGCTTCTTCATTCAAAAATTTGAATGGCTATGAAATATAGGATTCATTTTTTTTTGGGGCATAATGCAATGTGAAATCAACAATAATTTTATTAGATCAGAGAATGGGAACATTGTTCCAATTTACATTTTAAAAAATATGAAATTTTGTTTAGACAAGTACATTTAGATGTATGGAGAAGATAAAATATTATTCATAAGTGAAAAAACATGCTTTGTTCACGATAGACAAGAATCCATTTTCTTCATATTTCCTAACAGTTGGACATTTGCCGAAATAATGCATTCTAATAGAAAAATATTTACACTCTTATGCACATGGTTAAATCATGTGGGGCCACACAAAAATATACATCACTCTTTGGAAACATATAAAAAGCAATTAGTGGTCTTGATTGAGTTTACTCGATACACTTGTAACAATGTTTAATAAATACATTTAAATTGTTTAAGTTTTATAGTCAGTTGAAATTAATTTTAAATTTCCGTTTTTAGTGAGAAGTTGATTATTTAAATAGCCAATTAAACTATTTGAATAGTCGATTGGAAATACATTTGTAAAAAACATCATATTTTATGATTATATTACTTGAGAATTATTCTTGGGCTCTGGACTGAGCTTTGGGTTGTGTATTTTCTGCCTTATAGCAGCTCCAAACCATTCATACTTCCAACTCTGGGCCATTCATACTTTCAAATCCGGACCATTCATACTTCCAACTCTAGACCATTCATATTTCCATATCAGGACCATTCATACTTCCAACTTCGGACCATCCATACTCCCAGATCCAGACCATTACACTTTTATCTCTGAAACACTTATACTTCTAGTTCCAAATCATTCATACTTCCAACTCCAAACAACTCTCTTCCATTAGCTCCGAGCATGTTGAATAAATAATTGTAAATATTGTACATTTTATAATAAGAGTATGAGCATATGTCCATTCTAAGCGCATTGTTTGTACAAGAATGGGCATCTTCCCATTTTAAGAATATTTAGAATGTAAGTAGAATATAAATAATATATGCAAAGTATTAATGTAACCTCTATCTTTCCTTTAATATATTAACTTTTTTGTCATGCATAAAAATTTCATATATGTAGTACAGCCTATAAATAAATAACAATCAATGAATGATCTAATACACCCAACAATATTTACTATTTTTATTCAAGCTAAAAACCATAAACACTAAAATTGAATTCCAAAAAAGATGATATATAATTCCAAAAATATCTAATTTGGAATCCAGTAATAGTATATTTTAATTTCATTAGTTTATACAAACAAAACCTATGCAGACAATTTTAGTTTTTTATCTAGACTAGAATATGTCCAAATTTAATGAAATTATGGTTTGACCAAAAATTTATAAGAATCTATGACTCGCCAATTTTAAAATTAAAGACTATATCAATGGTTTGTATTGGGAACATGCCCCTCTCTACAATAAATAACTCAACAATATATGTAGTATGTAGGCATTGTTGTAACTTGTTTACACTCTTTCATATATAACATATGAACCCAAATTTTCATAACTATTCATTCTTAATTATCTTATTCATTTCATGTGGTTTACATCTTATATAAATAATAGTTCAAATACCAAAATATATGCAACATGACCCCATTTGTTTGGAAAAACCATGGTTACAATAAATAAGACCTATAACTGATTAACACAATCAATACATTACATTTTCCTATATCAATGTAATATTTACCCTTTGATATGATACTCACCTTGAACATTAATGAAACGTGACACATTAGAAAGTAGTTTTAGAAAATAAGTTTACACCATACATGGATGAAGAATACGTCACGGTACTATACCAAATTTGAGAAGTAGGACACTTAAACACTCCTTGCCTTAGAATTATTTATCACATGGTTGATCTCATCCTAGTAGGAAACAATTCAAATATAGATGAATTATTCGATGTTTGATTTTGAAACATGTCAATAAATTAATTTATTCAAAAATACACAAAAAAAAAATCAAAACACTCACAAATACAAAAACTAAGACTTGAGAATGACTTGATTTACTATTTTCTACTTTACATATGTTATTTATCATGTGCTTTGATAGATAACATACTCTATTTTTGTATGAAAACATATTTTTCACACGGCATATGAGGATGTGTAGGAAATATAGGATCATATATGGTTTTTAATATGTTTTCATTTCCCTTTTCCTAGTGGTTTTTCCTTACAAGGGACATATTTCTATACAAAGCACACTATACAAGGTTATATTTTGGTGTAATATTTTAATGCATCTATATCTATTTCGAGTACATGTATTTCTCATGTTATATATTACATTGTTATATGCTTCTAATAGGATTTAATACTAACACATATGGATTATATAGAATATTATTTCTTATTATATGAACCTGCTATTTAATTTCTTGCATAATGAGTCTATTACTCCGTGTCTCTTATGAGTGCCTTTTGGACCTCAATTATGTGTGAAAAACTATTGTGTCCATTTTTATGGATTTAGTCGCTTTTTTTTATGGTTTTTGGCCCTTTTTTAAATTTTTGTTTATGTGACACCTTCGTGTAATTTATATGTGGCCCCTTAGCCCTTATGTGGTATTGCATGTGACTTGTGTGTGTGAATCTCGTGTGCTTGATTTTTATTGTTACACTTTAGTTCCATTATTCATATCATATAATTCTTACATGTGGATATATATATATATAGTTAATCTCCACATGCATATGCAATTTTACACATTGATGTGTTCCTCTACATGACATGACATGGTTCATATTTTCTTTTGAAATGAGTGTTCTAAATTATATCTCCATCACCTAAAAATAAGGGACACTTATTGGGATTATTGTAGAATTCAAGATTATATTCAAATAGAATCTAGTACATGTTATACAATACAATGAACAATGTATAGGCATATGAGACAAGATTATAGAATTAAAAATCAATTACTGAAAAAAGCATCAATTTGGGCAAGATCAATTGGTCAATTTTATCCTCCATTAACCAATCATGTCTAGTGTAGTTTATATAATCAATTGTATAATTTTATTAAAAAATTATAGAATAAAAAAAAGTTTAGGTAGTGAAACAAGAAAAATGGTACAGATTTTAAAACAATAATTTACATTTTGTTATAAATAAATGGGGCATGATACTAATTCAATGTTTCGATTTCACTTTATAAATTAAATTTACAAATATTATATGCCACACATTTCTATTTTCAAATTTATCAATTATGGGGGTAGGAATATCTTTTATTACCTTTTGAGGATTTTAATTATTGTGAGTATTGTGGTAGCATGATTATACTTCATTCCCTTTTGGTAATTCAAACTTGGAGCCTATATTCATCTGTAGTCGTGTGGTTTGATTGGAATGGGTGGCATACATTTAGTTTTGTGACACCCATAATACTTAACATAATTCATAGTAGACCCATATTTTTTCCCCTCAAGTGGCACATCTTATGTTTCTCCTAAAAAATCATTAGTTTTAGTTCTACTATGTCCCCAACCTCATTGTCTAGTGTTTTATTTTTTATAAATTGGGGATTTATCACCTCTGATTCTTCATCTTGTTTGGCAATAATCTCCATATTTATGTTTATTATTGAGGAAGAAAGGTATTCACCAAATGCTTCACCAAGAACCCTCAATCTTCACAAATAAAAGCAAACCTCTTCACATAAATGTGTGCTTCCTTTATCTTTCAATTTTTTATTTTTCAATTTTGGCTTCAATATTTCAAAGTTAAAGTTTCAAATCCATATATGGACATTAAATACACTCTTGTTTTGTAGGTTATTATTTGGACACCTCTAAATCACTTAATTATTCAAGTAGTCAATAATTTGAGATAAGACAAAATGTCTTTACACACTTAGGTTTAAATTTCCTATAGCTATAAAATTGCAATTATGAAATTAAAGGGAGGGAAATGTAGACACCCAGTTTTTTTCATCTAGCTACTAAAATGATGATTTTGGATATATCCCTTATGCATGACTTGCACACACCAAATGATATCACATACATTAACCTACTCTATCGTAATGTTTACAATCTCTCAGCCTACAACTCATACACCTACAATAGTACCATTTGTAGACACTAGAATAAGGTCACACTAATTCCTATGTGTATGTACATACCTTAGGACACCCCCTTGTAAACTCACATGAACACTTTACACATTTACTGACCTATATTCACAATTTTACCACCCGTAACCACACAAAATAATAAAAAAAATAACCTAAAAAACCCTAACCCCCTAACAAACTCCACTCTGGTCTTAAAAAATTTAAAAATATTATAAAACCTAAAAATCCCAAGAAAAGGAGATGGTTGGAACCAAATTCAACCATTTTCCTTGAAAAATACATAAAGCAGTGTCGAGTCTTTGAATCAACGCTGATCGGTGCAAATCAGTGTTGATTCAGTTAAAATGGCATCGATCCTATAAAAACCAACATAGGCCATTTCCCAAGGACCAAAAAATGTACAGGTGATGGGTCTGATTTTTGAACATTTCTAATGTTGAATAAGAACTTCTTATACACATGAAGAATCCAAAATACGCTGTTGTTTTGATCTCCCTTTAGAGAAACCATCCTCATTAACCACCTTTATTATAAAGGTATGTATCCCATCTAAATTTACAAAACCCTTGTTTTCAAATTGGATCATAGTATTACTTCCCCCATTCAAGTATTCAAGCCCTAAGTGTACTCATCTAATCATCCTCTCTATTAAATATCTATAATCCTACACATAACAATCGACATCAATCATATGGATAAACACCGATCTACTTGGTTGACGTATGTCCCTTTTAGAATTCCCATCTTTACCCTGTTAATATATTTTGATATATTTTCCTAATATTTTGAAATCATGGCTAATGTTTTCCTACTTGTAAGTTTGATTCTCTATTAGATGACCATTCTAGGAGTGGCTTATGAGCCCACTAGCATTTATAATTTCTCCATAGTCCATCAACCATTCATATGGGAATAATATGGTATCGACCACAAGCTGAGCATATACATCATCGTCCTTACGCCTAATTTGGATGACATTCCTGAGCAGTTGAATCTTCTCCTTGAGCATAGTGATGATGCCAACCTCTACTGGGACAGCATCTTCAATCCACCATAGCCCATCATCTAAAATGTTGATTGAATCCTAGCATCCAAATATTTTCTATCCATAGTTTACTATCCATATTACTTTATTTTATCATATATAATCTTATCATTGCTTATTTTCATCTTAATTTTCTAAAATTGAGTTAACATTTGTTAAAGGAATCTCTTTGGTTCCTGGAATTGGCCTTTGCCAAGACACTAGCCTCATTTTTATCTACTTTTTTTTGTCTATGTGTGTGCGGGTTCTTAGTTTTGTGGAAGAGGATATTTGTGCATGAATTTATATCTACCATATTTTTTCACCATCCATGTAGGTTTCATTAAACCCTTGTTTCACACAGAATTTTGTTCCAGAATAGAGTTATTTCTATCTTTTCATTCTCTTGAGAAACAGATAAGGGTTAGGGCTAGGAGGAATACTTGTTGAGTGTTGGGAAGGTGTGCGCGTACCGTAGAGAGATCAGACTGATTGTGAAGAGCTCCTTTTTGTCTGGGAAGGACTACCTGTAAATAAGAATGCAAGACCACCAGATTTTCGTTAAACAATAAGTGAGGGAACTGCCTTGGGCCCAGGAAATATTAGACTTCCTTTCGAAGGTGGTCAGTTCCCTTTTAATACAAATTAATGCAAATGATAATAAAGAAGCTATTGCGAAATCACGATTTAGGTACCTCGTTACTAAAAGCAATAGAGACTAAACTACCAATAATAAAATGTCATGTTGTTTGTTTGGTCACTGGTTATTGATACGTTCAGATCAAGTTACAAGGATAGACAAGGCTGGATATGAGATTGTTTGGAGGTAAATAGGTGAAAGGTTGGTTTTTGGTATAAGTCACAGTGACTGATGTCGGTCACTGGATAACCGACCGCGGTTATAAAACAGGTACCGGTAGGGGATAACCGATATCGGTAGGGGCAGTGATTTAGGGGCTTTTAAATGGAGGTTGGTTGTAAGGTGGTTATGGGGTTTAGAAGGTTGGTAGATGGTTGAGGGGAGTAGTAGGGTGATAGAGAAGACTCAGAGAGTGAGAAAGTTGTCTTTGGGGCAATATAGAGATGGATGAATGAAGGTTAGGTGCAGGGTGCTGCCGGGTGGTAGATCCAGGAGTGAGCTTATAATCACTATGAATCAAAAGTTCACAAAGTAGTGTCTAGAAGCATACAAGGTAATAAAAGAGACTACTTACTAGTTTCTGATGCGGATGCAGGTCCAAGGAATGCAGTGGCAAAGGAAAGGCTCAGTTGGGATGATCCGGCAATCAGAAGTGAGCTGATGAAGCTATCCTCTGACTCTCCCAATGTTTGGATGAGTGTGACCATGATCTAGTTGCTCAGTTACAGTCTTGGGCTCAATACTCCTCTCTGCAACCTCTTCTCTCTCTTTCACTTGTCTCTCTCTTGCAAAATGAAATCGGATCCCTTTGTTTTGGTTGGGGGAGGTCATTTACAGGGAATCGATGGTGGTTACCTAACCGACGCCGGTCACGTAGGGACCGATGTCGGTTAGGTCAAAGTTGGCTATTTTTAGTAAAATAGCCAACTTTCCCTCCTTTTCTCCCGAGGGGTCAGTTGTGGGCTTGGTCAAGTCATTATTAGGTTCGTTTTGGTGTGGGTGAGGGGTGATGAGTCATGGGTGTGGGTCTGGACCAAGTTATAGGTCTTAATTAGGTTAGTTTAGGGTTAGGGCTAGGTCATGGTGAGGTGGCGAGGTGAGGTGGCAGGGTTGGAGATGTGGATTTATTAATTATAAGGTAATTAATAAATAATTAAGTGTGTAAGGTTTAGGTGGTGAGGTAGGGTTAGGTTGCGAGATGAGATGCGGGGCACAGGGTGTCGTAAGACCCAAATTTGGTGTCTACATTTGCCCCTTGTTATCGTGTAGCTTGTCTTGTAAAGCTGCACTGACAATAATAAGAAGTGGTTGCCCCAGTTAAGGGTATAGGTAATCCCCCTCAAATCTATCACAGATTGAGGTGACGTGAAATCAGGGATAGGGTTGATAAAGGGTGAATGATGATGAGATGATGGTAAGATGGTGGGGTAAGTTCAAGGAAGTAGACACACGTTGAAATGTAGTAGTGCGACCAGGGTACACGATTTGAAGAGCAAACAAGCAATTCATAGGCAAAGGTCGATAGTTTATCCAAACAAGGTTGATATAATCCTGGTATCCAAGGCATAGGAAGTAGCTCCAGGGGATATAACAGGTAAGGTACCAGAACATTTAGGCATGTTCGGCAGTACCAAATGGTTGGTTTGGTTGAGATAAACGTCACGGTCTCGGTCTAGGCAAAGTTGGTCAGCTGATCAATTCAAGTATCCTAGTCATGCTAAAACACGAACAGGTGAGCTCGATTGAACAAACAACTACATGATGGGTGGATAGAATCGTAATTTGCGGGCCTCGGTCGAGGTACTTAATTGGTGCGGTCTTGGGTCAGGCCGATTGGTTGGGTGCGGCCGTGGGTCAGGCTGATTGGTTGGGTGTGGCCGTGGGTCGGGCCAATTGGTTGCGTACGGCCGTGGGTCGAGCCGATTGGTTGGTTGCGGCCTTGGGTCGGGCCAATTGGTTGGTTGCAGCCCTGGGTTGGGCCGATTGGTTGGTTGTGGCCTTGAAGTGGCACATTGGTTCAGGTTGAGTGGTTGCCTTGGGTCGGGCCAGATTGGTTGGTTGGCATGTCAGGCCATTTGGTTGGTTGTGGCGGGCCGATTGGTTGGTTGTGGCCTTGGGTTGGGCTGATTGGTTGGTTGCGGCCTTGGGTCGGGCCGATTGGTTGGTTATGGCCTTGGGTCGGGCTGATTGCTTGGTTGCGGCCTTGGGTCAAGCCGATTGGTTGGTTGCGGCCTTGGGTCGGGCCGATTGGTTTGTTGCGGCCTTGGGTCAGGCCGATTGGTTGGTTGCGGCCTTGGGTCAAGCCGATTGGTTGGTTGTGGCCTTGGGTCGGGCCGATTGATTGGTTGCGGCCTTGGGTTGGGCCGATTGGTTGATTGCAGCCTTGAGTTGGGTCGATTGAGTAGTTGCGGCCTTGGGTCAAGCCGATTGGTTGGTTGCGGCCTTGGGTCGAATCGATTGAGTGGTTGTGGCCTTGGGTCAGGCCGATTGGTTGGTTGCAGCTTTGGGTCGGGATGATTGGTTAGTTGTAGCCTTGAATTGGGCCGATTGATTGGTTGCGGCCTTGGGTCAGGCCGATTGGTGAGTGTTATCAATATAAATACGTGAAAATATTTATATTTTTAAGGAAAACACAACACATGATAGGTTATGGTAGGGGATGGTCGAGCTAACCTTGGGAGACCCCATGTCTCCTAAGTGCTACCTACATAGCCCATTGCACAAAGCAAGGAGGGGCCTCAGACCGATGTAGTTCTCCCTTAGGACCAGGGAGAGGTGAATTCAGGCAATTTGGTTGTGGTTAGGCAATTTGTTGGTTGGTAAAAGTTTGATGTTGGTAGGGTAATGTTGTTGTTGGGTGTTGTGGGTATAGGTGAAGTGAGGGTTAGCTTACCCAAGCATAGGAAACCATGTCCTGATTAAGGTCAACACATAATCCTAGATTCGGGTAAAAGAGGCAAAAGTGTCCCATAGTTGGAAAGAGCTAAACAAACCACGTATTATCATAGGATGAGCTTGAATCCCTAGGTACCTTGCATAGGCGAGAAGTCGATAGGTGAAAAGAGTTGTATAATCACAATATATCAGATATACGTCACGTCCCTTGAGTTTTGTTGTTTTGAAGAATGGTGAGGTGAGGTGGATGGTATAGCTGGGGCGCAGAGAACTTGTTATAAGGTGATTATTCTGACGAAAGAGAACCAAACCTAAATAGACAAGTCCATGACTCAAAAGTGCTTTTGAATACTACTTTTATTTTTCTGGATATAGACTGATCGATGCGGGAAGTCTATATGGGATATGCATTTTGTTGTTCTTGAGGTCTTCACGAAGCTGATCAATGCGAGAAGCTTCTGATAGAGGCTGACTTTGTATAGCTGTCCTTCAAGGGAGTAGTCTACTTATAGTAGTAGATGCGGCTTTGCACATAGCTATCCTTCGAGGGAGCAGTCTAGTTTATAGCTTAGAGGTCTAGATGTCTGTTTGGCATGAAGCATCTAGTTTTGCAGGAAGTTTGACTCAAGAATATCCCAGAATTGTATAATTGAGAACTTGTTATTTTGATACTTTTAAGTCATGGACCAGACTAAAAAGGGGAAGGCATCTTTAAGAGGAGGTGATGATCAAACCACGTGAGTTTGATTCTACTTTGAGATGCACGAAACAAGGTGTATGAGGTGGTAAATGAGCTCAAGGGACGAGCGCAAGGTAGATAAGAAGTGATGTAACACTAAATTCAACAGTAGAATGGTCGGAGATGCAAGGCATTAAGGGGTTCAGGCTCAGGTTTACCATTAAGTGAAGCTAAATGATAAGTACCTGATCCATAAGTGTGAGTGATAATGTAAGGCCCAATCCAATTAGGAGCAAATTTTCCACGTTTTCTCTTTTCTAGTTTGGTTACATGTTGATTCTCTTTGAGGACAAGATCACTAATCTTAAAGGTACGCTCATGAATTCACTTATCATAAGCACGCTTGATGCGCTTTTGATAAGTTTGAAGGTGGTCAAGAGCTGTAAGATGACGCTCATCAAGAAGCTCCAATTGGGCTAACCAAAGTCATCATTGGTGAGAATATCCTGGAGAGATATTCTGAGACAAGAAATCCATTGGATAGTCAATAGGTAAGATGAAAGAAATAGAAAGGAGTCGTTGAAGCTCTTCTTTAACCAAGAGGGCAATGCATGGATGCATTTTTCTTAGTTTCTATTTAACTGGTTTGGAGTCTGGTTTCAGAGTGATGTTATGGACAACAATGTCAGGATCGATTCCTGGCATGTCGGCGTAGGACCAAGCGAAAGCTTGATTGTGGGCATGGAGGAAGGTAGTGAAGGTGGCTTGTTCTGATGCGTCGAGAGATTATCCGATCTTTACAATGTGAGGATCATCCTCCGTGTGGATGTTCATCTCTATAGTCGACTCATTCAACATGGTTTGGTTTCAGATGGTAAGGCGCGTTGAATATAAGAGTCATCCGCACCAAGGTAGGTGAGGATGGAGTCGTCATCCTGGCACTCCACAACATTAATCGAAGGTGAGTCTTCTTCGATCATGTCTAGATACAAAAGGGGGAGAGAAGATGGGTCTTCACCATCGCGTTGATAAGTGAGAGGACCTAGGAAGATAGCATTCATGAAAAAAAAAAGTTAGGAGGGATAGATTCCGGGTCTATCGACTCCGTGGGTGAAGATGGAAAAATGGGCGTTGATGGTTCGGAAGGGGTGACTTCATCATCTTCCTGGATATAATTGACATGAGGTTTCTTCGGTGTAGGTGGTTCAGAAAATCCAAGACCACTACGATCTTTGTGTTTGCGTGTAGTCATGGGAATGATCATATGTCGGCCTTGTTCATAAAGACCAAAACCAAAACCTTTCCAAGCACAGTGAGTCAGGAAGGTGAGGGTGAAATGACGGTTGGTTAGATATTGAAAATCAGATTGGAAGGGAACCACACCAAGGGGAGGTTCAGGGGTGACAGAGGATGCGTCGACACCCCCATACGTTAGGTTGGTGTGGCAATTAGGTGGTCCGTAGGAGATCACCTCCCCCACACGACGGTCGTAGGTAGGATGCACATGTAACTGTCCATACTCTTGTGGGGTATGGAAGGTGCTAACATTGTATAGGTGGTACTCCCCCAGCGTAAGGCGTTGAAAAACACCTACCAAGGGATCCGAGGTTGGGATGTTGTCCACGGGGAAGGAAGAGGTATTCGCGTCGGTGGTTTCATTGGTCGAAGGTGTGGGTGCGGCTAAGGTGGATGGTTGAGGCGTGGTTGAAGTAGATGGTTGGGTCAGATCAATGGGTGCCTTGACTGGTACAAGCACATCATTAGGGTGGTATAACATATTGCAGGTTTTGAAGGGGGAAGCGTCAGCTGTGATGGTGTATGACTTCCCCTCATACTCGAATTTTATGCATCTATGTAAGGTGGAGGGAACGCATCCCATAGCCCGGATCCAAGGGCGGCCTAACAACATGTTGTATTGGAACTCTCCCTCAAGGACATAGAAGAGTTCGGGCAAGGTACGTGGCCCTACATGAATGTTAAGGATCACGGTGCCTAGGGTAGAAGTAATAGCATCGTTGAATGAACGCAACATGGTGGGGTTGGCACACATGCAGCTAGGAGGGATATTCATCTGTTGGAAGGCTTTGGAAGAGACGATGTTTAGGCTAGCACCCCTGTCGATCATAACATGACATACCTGGATGTCCTGGATGTAAGCCGAGATGAAAAGAGCGGGGTCAGGATCTTCTGCACCAAAGATGACAATTTCTTCTTCAGAAAAACTGACAGCAATGGTTTGCTGTACAGGGACAGAGGTGGTTGTGGAGGTAGGTTTTTTGGTGAGAGAAGCGACGTGGTTGGGTGTTAAGATGGAGGTGACGGGAAGGGTTTCGTTAGGTAGGACCTCTATCCCTTGGAGGATCTCAATTAGAGCTTGCCGATGAGATTCAGATGTTTGAATGAGATCATAGAGTGTCATTTTTACAGGAGATTGGTGAAGTTGTTTGATCATGGTGTGATGGGAAACTCCATCAGAGACTGGATAGGCAGGTCCATGAATAACCACTTTAGGTGGTGGTGCGATCAGGATGGTGGAAGGAGAAAGAGAGGCCGCAGGTGTGCTCTCTTTAGCTTTTCCATTGTTTTTCTGACCTCGAGTAGCAATGCTAATCATGTTGATCTCGTGAATACGAGATGAGGAAGATGGCAGGGATAAGTCATTGTTCTTGAGAGGCGGGGTTGCAATGATGATAGATTTTGGTGAGGCGGGGACAGGTGGTATAGGAGAAGGGATCGAAGCTAAGGGATTTTCCCTCCGTAAGTTGTCTTTCTTAGATTTTCTATCCAAGATAGGCAACTGGCAAAAGATGGCTTTCAAAGCTTTGCATCCTTCTACATTGTGTCCTGGTGTGCGGTGGTAGGCACAGATTTTAGATTCATCATAACCTATAGGTCGAGGTTTAGATGGATCATAGGGTCTGAGTGGGGGTAGGGAAATGGTCACATCCCCTACCAACATATCAAGGATCTTGGCGTAAGATCCTTTGAGCGGGTCAAATTCAGATGAAGATGAGGCTATTGATTGAGTGGGTGAGATTATTGATTGTTTTGGTAATGGTTGGGTACGAGTGGTTCGTACGGGTGGTGGTTTAGGTAAGGGATTTTGATGATTGGGTTTAACTAGGTGTGGCTTCTTCTGTGCAGAAGTCATGTTTAGCTGGTTAGATGATGAGGCCACAGATGACGTGGTGGCAGGAAACAACCATGGGGAAAGAGGAGCGACAGCAAACAAGTCCTTTGATGATCGAGTTTGCTTAGGGTTGGTAGGTAGGTAGGATACTTGGGGCGATGGTGTTGAGACGCCCGTGGATTTCTGTATGGGTGCAGAAGGTGCAGGTCATGTTAAAGAAGACATGGGAGGCATGGTGTATTGAGGCAAGGTGGAGGGGTGAGGCCCCAATATAGAAGGTAGGTGTGATGGCAAGGGTTGAAACCATGTCTGCTATACCAGTGTGATCGGGGGTGAGGGTTTTAGTTGTGGCGGAGGCATAGATTGGACTCAAGGAGATTAGGTCTGTCTCCTAGGTGGATTGACGGCTTTATTTTTGGATAAATCTAACCATTTAGGTGGGTGCGTCAGGCTGGGTATTGGTGAAGTCCCAAGCGTAGGGGAAGGTTTGGTTAGGTTGATAGAGGTGGATGAGGTATTCGGTAGAGATGAGGGGGGTGAAGGTGAGGACATAGGCATTTTGAGCTTTTGTAAAAACTTCAGGCATATGGTAGAGGTGTCTGGATTAGTCATCTGCATTTGAGTAGAGCATGGTGTACTCAAACGTTCCCATAAGACTCGTCTATCTTCTGGGGGATGACAATCTTCATGTGTGGATGGGAATTTTGGTATGGAAGAGAAGTGGGCTGTGATTCCGGTCCACTGTGGGTGTGATACAGGGGGCGAATGAGGCACTGTATCAATGGGTGTTAAGAGGTCAACCGGTCACTGGAAAGATTTAGGTGATGAAGAACTGATAGGGAGGAGGGCATGTTCTAGAGGATCTGTCATGGTTAAGGAGTTTGGTGATGTAGGCTCGAGGGGTTTCTCCTCTAAGGATGATAGAAAAAGTGGCGATCCTTCTTCTTTTGCAGCAAGAGTGGTGGAAGGAGATGTTTGGGAAATAGATAGGTTGGATAACATCCACTCACAGTCTTGCAGGGATGTGGTGTAAGAAGGCTCTTCTGTGAGAAGAGAACTCTGGGTGGTTGATTCCTTTATGGGTAAAGGAATAGCGGGGCTGTCCTCTTGTCCTGATGAAGGAGAAGGGGGCGAGGACCCCTGCATTGGTGAAGAGGCTCGATTCAGAATTTCCTCGATGGAAGCCCTTGGTTGGGAGTTGAAAACCGCATGGATCTCATGCACACTCTTCTCCTCGGCTGAGGTTTCTTGGTTTGTGTTACTGTTAGATGAATGGTTTGGAAATGGTTTGTTGAAGATTTTTAAATTTTGATTAGCAGGGGCATTAGGATTATCGAGGGTTATATCCCCTGCATCAACCATTTCCTGCACTATGTTTTTCAACATCTTGCAGTTTTCGTGGCTGTGTCCCTTCACGTGATGGAAGTTACAGAAGTCATTTTCTTTATACCAAGAAGGTATAGTGCGGGTGGAATCAAACCCGGAGTGAGGTTTAACAGGAGGCAAGGTGATAGCTCCTGCTTTAAGCAATTTTTCCAAGATCACATCATAAGTTTCTCCCAAGGGAGTGTACTTGATGGGCTCAGCTTTATACTTATAGGTGGGTTTCGGCTGGGTATTAGACGGTGCTTGAGATTTGACCATCACCGCGTGTATAGCTCCTTTTGATTTTGAAGCAGCCGATGCGTGAGAGTTGGTGGTGTTGGGTTTGTTGGTGGAGTCTTGGGTTTGGAAATTTGAGTTTTTGTTGCGCAACTTCAATTTCTCCTCCTCTAAGGCTCGAATCTCTAGTTTCTGAGCCATAGTAAAGGCCTCATCAAAGGTGCAAAAAGTTTGAATTTGGAGGGTGGGAGAAATGTGTTTAGCACAGGCCCACGTAAAGAGTTTGATGAGCTCAGCCTGAGGTAAGGCATAAGTAAGTTGGTTGATGAGGCCCCGCCATCGTCCAACGAAATCTGTGATAGACTCATCTTCAAATTGTTGGATGGCATAGAGGTCGGTAATGGATACTTTCTTGGCAATATTGATGGAGAAGTGATCCAAGAAAGATTGGGCTAACTGGTTAAAGGAGAAGATTGAGTGCTGGGCTAAAGCACTGTACCACTCCAAGGTAGGTCCTGATAAGGACATGGGGAAGGTATGGAGTAGTAAGGCATCGTCATGAGCAATCAGATAGTAGGCATGTCTAAACGATCGCAAGTGTTGTTGAGGGTCCTCCTTACTACTAAAGCGAGTAAATTTCGGTAATTCCCATTGAGGAGGATATGTATGAAGGGGGACAGAAGGATGAATAGGCTCCCGACAAACTTGCTCATATGTCAGGGTGTTACGGCTTCCTGAAACAGAAGCCTCAAGATTTTACATCTTGTCCATCATCTGTTTGATTAAATCATTGGTTGGGTTAGATGATGGTGTTGTCATCATAAATGGAGGAGGATTGGGCCAAGAGCCGCTACTAGACAATGGTGGGGTTGAATGTTGATAAGGTAACGATGATGAATGTGTTGGGGTGGCCGAATAAGGGTGTCCTATATAAGATGTTGAGGCCACCGGATGAGTCTGCGGAAATGAAAAGGTGGGCGGAGCCTGAGAGGGAAAGCTCGTGTGGATAGATGGTAGAGAGCGAGTTATGAAAGAGGCAATCTGCGGGAGAGATGAGGTAGGGGCAGTGGATGGTAGTGATATGTGGGGCCCCAGATTAACCAAAGGAAGGCCAATTGGTGCAGTATGAACCACCAAAGCCACTGAGCTGGGAGACGGGGCTAAGGATGAAGACGGTGAGGTGGAGTTATTAGGTGGGGAAGGGGCTAAGTGAGCGGCTATACTAATAGGCATACCAAAGAGGAGCTGACTGTCGGGTGTACGGTCAGGGGTATGAGACAAATAATACTATACGGCGCTAGGATTAGCATCCAAAAATTTGGAAAAGTCTGGATCTCCTACAGGGATCTTGGGAAAAGCACTGGTGTCCGTAGGATTCCCCATAGGATGCAAAGGGGGTGACTCAGGAAAAGACATGGAACAAGCATGTGAAACCATGGCTGCGGCTTGTTGCCGGGTGATAACAACCATGGACAAGAGGATACAACAGGGAATTAGTCAATCAGGAACAAAAACAACAACAAAATGTTGGAATTGGTAGGTTGCTGGTTTGTCAGGAACTGTGAAACACAGTAACCGATATCGGTCTGGTAACCAATGTCGGTCAGACGGTAGCCGGCGTCGGTCAGTGTAACCGATGTCGGTAGAAGAGGACCGGTGTTGGTCACTGTGAAGGCAAAGAGAGAATGTAAGAGGCTGCTGGTTTGGGGATAACAAGGCTTAGTATACCCACCAAACTATCTGAAGTGATCACTGAGACAGGGTATAACAGAGAAACAGAACTGAAAGAAAAAAAAAAAAACAAGCAAGATACACAAGCAAATCAAGAGACTAACCCTAGGATTAGTTTTAATCACTTTGGGCTTATGCCTTAGACACAAGATGATGTCAATCCTAAACAAAATACCTAAGGGAGATGTCAAGTTTGTTTTGGCTTGTAAGGCTACCTCAATCGGGTAGAGGAATACCGCGGGAAGGGGGGATGTTTGAGATGTTGTGTAGATTATGATGTGATTTGGTATGTGTTGTGCAGTGAGAGTAAGATTAATTTCTCATCAATACCATGGATATCACCCCCACGTGTACGACCTGTTACTTAATCTACGTTCACTAGAATTAAAAACAGCAAGCAAGAATGTGATGCACATGTTTTAAACCCAAATCGAAAATGATATTCGATGAAGCAAAGAAAGAGAAGAGGTTAAGAAGATGACTTTCACTAATGCAAAGATGCGAAAGAAAGACAAGTTCTTTTACCAAAATGACAAAATATTTTGTGAATATTTAGAAGAAAGAAACAATAAGTGTGCTCCCTATATGAAAACAAGCAAGAAAGAAAGAAACCTGAGAAGGGTCCCACCGGGCGTGCCAAAATGTTTCACACAGAATTTTGTTCCAGAATAGAGTTATTTCTATCTTTTCATTCTCTTGAGAAACAGATAAGGGTTAGGGCTAGGAGGAATACCTGTTGAGTGTTGGGAAGGTGTGCGCGTACCGTAGAGAGATTAGACCGATTGTGAAGAGCTCCTTTTTGTCTGGGAAGGACTACCTGTAAATAAGAATGCAAGACCACCAGATTTTCGTTAAACAATAAGTGAGGGAACTGCCTTGGGCCCAGGAAATATTAGACTTCCTTTCAAAGGTGGTCAGTTCCCTTTTAATACAAATTAATGCAAATGATAATAAAGAAGCTATTGCGAAATCACGATTTAGGTACCTCATTACTAAAAGCAATAGAGACTAAACTACCAATAATAAAATGTCATGTTGTTTGTTTGGTCACTAGTTATTGATACGTTCAGATCAAGTTACAGGGATAGACAAGGCTAGATATGAGATTGTTTGGAGGTAAATAGGTGAAAGGTTGGTTTTTGGTATAAGTCACAGTGACCGATGCCGGTCACTGGATAACCGACCACGGTTATAAAACCGGTACCAGTAGGGGATAACCGATATCGGTAGGGGCAGTGATTTAGGGGCTTTTAAATGGAGGTTGGTTGTAAGGTGGTTATGGGGTTTAGAAGGTTGGTAGATGGTTGAGGGGAGTAGTAGGGTGATAGAGAAGACTCAGAGAGTGAGAAAGTTGTCTTTGGGGCAATATAGAGATGGATGAATGAAGGTTAGGTGCAGGGTGCTACCGGGTGGTAGATCCAGGAGTGAGCTTATAATCATTATGAATCAAAAGTTCACAAAGTAGTGTCTAGAAGCATACAAGGTAATAAAAGAGACTACTTACTAGTTTCTGATGTGGATGCAGGTCCAAGGAATGCAGTGGTGAAGGAAAGGCTCAGTTGGGATGGTCCAGAAATCAGAAGTGAGCTGATGAAGCTATCCTCCAACTCTCCTAATGTTTGGATGAGTGTGACCATGATCTAGTTGCTCAGTTACAGTCTTGGGCTCAATACTCCTCTCTGCAACCTCTTCTCTCTCTCTCACTTGTCTCTCTCTTGCAAAAATGAATTCGGATCCCTTTTTTTGGGTTGGGGGAGGTCATTTACAGGGAACTGATGGTGGTTACCTAACCGACACCCGGTCGCGTAGGGACCGATGTCAGTTAGGTCAAAGTTGGCTATTTTTAGTAAAATAGCCAACTTTCCCTCCTTTTCTCTGAGGGGTCAGTTGTGGGCTTGGTCAAGTCATTATTAGGTTCATTTTGGTGCGGGTGAGGGGTGATGAGTCATGGGTGTGGGTCTGGACCAAGTTATAGGTCTTAATTAGGTTAGTTTAGGGTTAGGGCTAGGTCATGGTGAGGTGGCGAGGTGAGGTGGCAGGGTTGGAGATGTGGATTTATTAATTATAAGGTAATTAATAAATAATTAAGTGTGTAAGGTTTAGGTGGTGAGGTAGGGTTAGGTTGCGAGATGAGATGTGGGGCACAGGGCATGTTAGAAAGATAAAAAGTATGGTGTCTAAAACCATGTGTATGTTGAACCATTATTATTTTAGATATTTATTTCATAAAGTAAAACTGAATCCTAAAATCTACTAAAACATCTTGCATGTCTGGTGGGACCATAGTCCTTTTTTATTAAATTTTAAATTTCTATAGTAGAGTTCATTTATTGTTTACTTCTTTCAAGTTGACTAAATTTTCAGACCAAGTTCTCTTGATGAAGTTCATTGTAGAGTGTAAAATTAAAAAAGGTATTCATCGAGGATAAGGTATTTCTTTTTCTCTTATTTCCATTCTTGTTTCATCATTACATTTGGTGTGTTTTCCTCATCGAAATAAAAAAAAATTGGAACTTGCAATAAAATTGCATTTCCATCTCGACTTGGTCATCTAGTCTAAGTATGGGTTAAAATTTATGTTCACCATTTCTTTCCTTCACACACAACAAACCCACTTATAATCAAATCTGCATTCTAAACATCCACTCCCATGTCTACCTACTTGGATTTCATCACCAAGGGGGAATCTGAATCATTTTTATGGATGAGTACAAATAATTTCGTGGAGAAGGTATATTGGCTAAGAACATGACCACCCTTATCGTTCGTAAGACCATGAAGTGAGGGGAGTAGGCCCTAATACCACGCCTTAGATTGACACCAACGGAGTAAATTTGGGCTTCAGGAGTACCTTCAAGTATTTCAAGGAATATTACTTAAACACAACTAAAACCAACCTTAACCCAATTCTTATTACCTTCTACAAATCCATCTTTTCTTTTCACACATTTCTAAAAATAATTAAGATAATCAAAAATTTCTAACTAATTGTGTGATTTGCATCGTATAAGGAACTATCTTTCACTCATTGTTTGGACTTGGAGTATCTCATGGTTTTAGACTCGACAGAAATCCCATGCCATAATATTATAAATATGTCAGACCCACTAAGGAAAAATCCATAGACATGACCCAAGAGCCACCACGCTCTCCCAATGTTAGATCAAACACATCAGAAACTCTTGAACCACGCCATTTCACAATTATTTTCTAGTGGATATCCTACCTTCAAAGAACTCCTGGACATCAATATTGTCACCCTTAGTAGTTTCCTCACTTCATGAGCTATCTATTTTCAGGTGAGCTATTAGATCCCCATCACAATCCAGAACCAAGCCATGATATCAATTTTGTTACTTATAACTTCCACCTGACATGTTGATCCCACCTATCATTTGTTCATCGAACAAGTCACTCCTTATTCTTCCCCTAGTTGTATAGAAACATCCAAACCTATATCGTCAATCCATGCGGTTAGCTTCAACCTTAATACCATCTCATCACAAAACACAGTTAGCCAACAAGGACCCATTTCTTATGCACTCTTCAACTAATCTCATAGTGTTACACACTGCATATAACTACCCTACCACTCACAGTTAGCCACATGGATTCTACTTCTCCCTCTATCTCGATAGGATCCCCTGGTGTGTCACATTCTATGATCTCCTTAGTCACATCCAATTTCATGAGTTCCCAATAGTCCTCATCTGCAATCCAAAACTTGGTTGTATCCATACCTACACCTTTACCACCTATCAATACAAGTGTTATCACTAGCACTCATCCCTTTCAACAACTAGCATCTACAATTGGTGTCCCATAGTATGGTTACATCCCACCTCAAAAAAATCCACAACTATCACATCCCTTCCTCAACACTTTTGTCCCCCAACCTTACCAATATATCTACTCTTCATCACAACCATTAGGTTCCCAACCAACTTATAGTATTCCAAGAAACCTTCCTTCTTTTCAAAATATTTCTTTACTATATCAACAATACCAATCAAATCCTTTTATCTATGGACAGACTAATCCTTCCACAATGAATATCTAACCTCCTCAGAATGACCCCATGCAAGCCTTGATGAATAGAATCACAAGTCTAGTTCACTACCATGGGACCCAAAAATGTGTTCTCTTACAAAAAAATTTGTAATGAACCCATCAATCCAACAATACCTTTCAAACCATACCCCGATATTGGGAACTTCCAAAATTCACCAAATTATATAGGAAGGAAGATTTGCAACAACATCACAGGGCCTTCCGACACTCTTGTTACATCATAGCCCTTGATCAAGACCATTTTCTAAGGAAATTCCTTATTTATTTAGCTAGGCTCACTCTTGATTGGTATAAGAAAATATCCTAGTATTCCTTGTACTCATTCACACAATTAGCTTAAATTTTCTTAGAACATTTTTCTATCAACATCGCATGCAAAATATCCATCACCAATATGTATTCTATCAAATAATTCAAAATGAATCTATCACTGAATTCATTAATAGGTGGCGAGGAATCATTAATCAATTATCATTTCTCTCTTGCTGGAGACTAAATTGAATTGATTTTGATTCACTCAATCTTGTGCCAAACACATCTTCCACTCTCCAAATCCAGTCATTTCCAAATATTCGTTGAATCCTTTACCATGGCCTAGAAATTATAACTCCAAGACCTTGAAGATGATAAAGTTAAAACCTGATCTAAAAGCATAAAACTAAATCTTATAATACTTTTTTCAACAATGAAAAGTGTAAAGGCTCCGTAAATGATGTTGTCCTAAAAACTAGATCTAAAAATCATTCAGACCCCAAACGATTTCACCCTCCTTAAAAATACACACCTTTAAGGGATTCTTATAGTTCCATATTTGATAATCTCATGACTATCCATATGATAAACCTTCCCTTCCATTCCAACCTATCGATGAATCTCATCCTAAGTTATCTCTGGTACAAAGAAAAAACTATTGTAAATACCACCAGGTTCATGGCCATGAATGATGACATGTGTCATTCCTTCAAAAATGTCATCCAAAACCTTATTGACCATGGTGACCTATAGCTAGAAAATCCTAATGCACCCCTAATAAGCCTTGGATATATTCAAACAATCCTTTTCCAAACCCTCCCCAACCAATAATGCAGTCCATCCTAATGTTGCAGGACCTTAGAATCTTATAGTTTATGTTATCAATACCATTAATCAACTCCCACGGTCTAAAGAATTTACATTTGTATCCAAAGCACCATTTAAATGAATAGATATTCTTACTGGTGATGCCTTATATCAAACATCATCCCATTCAGCTATAATAACCACTCCCATAGATATTCATGATCTTATCTCTTGGGGTTTACAATAAAAAATCTTGTTGTCAAAATCATAAGCATTCCTCCCAAAGATGTGGTCCCTTAACACCAGATCAAAAATCTTGATAGTCCTAAATAAAAATTAGCAAGTCACCACACGCAAGAAGTTCAGATCTCTCCCAAATAAATCACAAAAAAAACACCCAAGGATATCACACTATTACCTTTTATTCTATGACCTCATCCTTCATCAAAACTTGCATTCACCATCATGAAATCCAAACTCACACTTAAAACCACACCTAAGATCTCACTACTCGAAACATACCTCTTGTAGCCCCTACCCTTAAACCATATAATGAAACCAAAATCCCCATGAATTCATCACCATCTAAACAAGCTCCATCAGGACACTATACTGTCATTCTTTAAAATATTGTTCAAGCATCAACCATACCATTACCTCTGATCAAACCCTCCAATCCCCATGGATGGAAACCTAGCTTTAAAGTATGATGCAGATTTTTATTATCATAGAATGTAAATACACCACACTAAAGACTATAAAGCTCTTCACTCCATAATCTAAGATATTTTTAAGAAGGATGAGCTCCTGAAAATTAAATATTGTATTGATCCACCTATTAATCATAAAATTGAAAAATCAAAATACCAGGTTAAGCATGCCCCTAAAACTCTTGATCTTAACACTCTTAAATTGCCACCTGATACCCCATCAAGTAAGGGTGTCACCTCCTCTATTGAATCCTCTTTCTTCTAAATTGACACTATTCACATAACCATGAGAGCTCATGACCAAGACTCAAAATCCTGGAACCAAGATAGGCCTAAAGTTTCCATCTCCATGTCCCTCATTGAATCACCCAATCCACCATATTCTAAAGTCAAAGTCTCCATCCTCTTACATCCCCTCAGACTCAATCCAAAACATCAATACAAAATAATGTTCTTAAACAATTACATCAAGCACCTATCAATATGTCCCTCTATGAAATCATCCAAAACTCCCCTCAACATTGGCAAAGCTATGATAGAATCTCTCCAAGTCATCTCAATATAATCAGATGAACCTCAACCATTTTCCACATTTTTTTGGTGGCCTTAAAAATGTCTACAACCATTGCATTTTGACAATCTTGAGATCCCATCTTTATATCCTGAAGACCACTATCTCCCCCTATTCATCACTACCCAAATCAATGACAATCTTATTAAAAGATTCATGATTGACAATGGGGTCATAATCTACATCATGTCATCCCACACTTTTAAATAACTTTGAACTACTTGAAACTATCATGGCTCATTCACTTATCATCCTACATGTTTTCAACAATAATGTCACTCCCACCTTGGGCATGGTAATCCTACCTATCAAAGTAGGCATGAAAGTCCTCCATGAACTCTTCTACCTTATAGAAGGTGAATTCCAATATAATATACTATTAGGATGTCCTTGATTTCATGTCATGTGTTGTGTCCCCTCCACTCTCATCAGTGCTATAAATATGAACATAAAGGTAAGATCCTTTATATTCCATTCTAATCTTAACCCATTCAAAACATGTCATATTACCTATAGGCCAAATGATGAATTGATTCCCTTATAAAACACTTCCTCTTCAAATCAATCTTCCACGAGATCATTTATCCCCTCATTTAAATTACTCGATGATAAATCATTCAAAGATATGATTCAACATCTCTCACTGGGGGAGTATCAAATCCTAGCCCTCAATACACTCCCTACACCAAAAACATATGGGAGACCTGATAAAAGTAGCCTATCTATGAGCCTAACATTGGAAATATTATCTCCTTTGGTCCTCCCTTTCTTCAAAAACACAACTTGTATATGGAGGCATTGACTATCCCTCATCACACCTCAATGATCAATACCATGTTAAACCATTCACTTCAAACTTATCATTCCTTGATAAGCCTCAATTTTCCTAAAGCTACCTCCACCCTTGTTTGTGGAAGGTTTTTGACCTAGGCAAATATGAGAAAGGTCCACATGAGCTACCCTTTAAAGGATTTAAGAAAACCCCATGAAAAATATGGACTCAAATTTAAATAACCTTCCCCAAATCCACCAGCACCAATCCCAAAGTCTGAACCCTTCCTCCTCATTATCATCAGACATCCCCTTGGACACATATGACACCATATCTATCCCTCCTAAAATTTTAATCAATAAAATCACCCTTAGACTGTTGACTTATCAAGCTTATAGAAAGAAAAATCCTCCAATTAGTGTTACTTGATATGATAGAAGAGGATTCTTCGAGTATCCATGTTGTCCAATGTCAAGACGATAATTCCATCCTAACATACATGAGTGTTGAACATTGTTATCTCCAGAAATACCTACCTCCCGACACACCTACACTCCTAAATGAATCCACCATTGACATTAATATAGGGACATCATAAGAACCACATATAATTAAGGTTAGTCAAGATTTAGACTCTCAAGAGCTCCATGAATTCACCTATATGTTTATCTTGATCATATTCAAGCCTTCACATGGTCTTATAGTGACATGCATGGTATTGACCCTAATATCGTTGTCTATAATATTCTCACCATCACTAATGCTAAACTAGTGAAGTAGAAACTTCGTAAAATGCATCCTTGCGTAGATTGTTAGTTAAAGAATAACTTCAACATTTTCTCTCAGCCAATTTCATCCTACCCATCGATTATCCATAATGGGTTTCTAACATCATACCTGTAACCAAGACCTTTGGGAAATTATATATCTGCATATACTTCCGAGACCTTAACCTTGCTTGTCTAAAACTGATTTCCCCTTACCTAACAATGATCATATTTTCTACCTAATGGGAGGCCACGAAATGTTGTCTCTTATAGATGATTTCTCTAGCTATAATAAAATCCTTATCGCACCAAAATATCAACATGATACATCCTTTATCAATCTTTAAGGAACCTTCTACAATAAAGTAATTCGCTTTGGCTTAAAAAATGTAGGAAAACTTATCAAAGTGCATTATGACCTATATCTTTCACGACCTTCATCCAAAAAACTATAGAAGACTACGTAGATGATCTCTTAGGTAAATATAAACACCAAAAATACCATCTTAGCAGTCCTCAACGTAATATTTTCATTGTGTAATATAAATTTTCCTTTCAGACTCAACCCTGTATAAATGTGTATTATGGGTCATAACTAGGAAACTCTTGGGATTCATAGTTTCTATTAGGGGAATTGAATTTGATCCCGCCAAAACCAAATCCATAATTGAAACGTCCCCTCCATCTAATCTTAAACAACTTCATGTATTCTAGAAGGGAAACTTCAATCTATCCATCGTTTCATCTCTCAATTATCATATCGATGTCAACCCTTCCATCACCTTCTAAGAAAGAGACATCCATTTTAGATGGGACGATAATTTCTAAAAGGCCTTTGAAACTCTTAAGCAATATCTCTTGTTGTCAACCAGTGCTCATAAATCCCTGCTCGATGTGAGCCAATTTATCTATATATATGCCTCATCCATTGTATCATGCCTTGTATATATATAATATACCACTGGTCTATGTTGGCATAGCATCGGGACAAGCAAGGTAGGGAGCTAGGATCATTTATTATATAATTGTACCCTTCACGATTATGAAGACCCATTATTCAAAAGTAGAAAATTCGTAATGTTATGCCTTATACCTCGCAACTTCTAAACTTAGTCATTATCTCCTCAATCACAAAACCTATGTAGTTACAAGTGTTAATCCACTAAAATCCATGTATTCTAATCCATATCATAACACATCCATAACTAGATGGATCATGTTCATGATCAAGTTTGATCTTGAATTTATTTCTCAAAAATCCATCAAACAATAGGTTATTGTTGATCATCTTGTAGAAGTTCCCCTTTCCAATAATCAAATCCCTTGTGAACAATTTCTTGATGAATATATCAACACCCTTGATCATGATAACACTCCTCTCAAAATGACCTTATTTTTTGATGGGTCTAAATTTCAACAAGGAGGGGGTGTCAGAATATTCATAATACCTCCTTGGGGGACTCCTATTTCACTATCTTTTAAATTGAACTTTGATTGTACAAATAACATGGCCGAGTACAAGGCCCTCATCATGGGTCTTCAAAATACCACACTTCTTGGTGTAAGCATCCTTGACATCTACGGTGACTCCCAACTCACCATCAATCAAATCAAAGGAACATATCAATGTAAAAATGATACCTTGCAAAAATATAAGGCTATCATTGACAATCATCTTAAGGCCTTCGATCATTATGAAATCCAAAGAACACCACGCTTATCAAATAAATTTGTAAATACAATGGCATCTCTCATCCCTTTATCCCCAGATGATTCTAAATTTTTCATCGTTGTACATAGACTTGATCAACCATCTTACACCAATATTGATATTCCATCCATCAATCATATAGAAGATAGTCGATATGATATTTGGTATACTCAAATATACTAATATCTTGCTCAAAGTAAAATACCCTCAAACCTATCCAGAAATGGTAAGATTTCCTTCCAAAAATGTGCATCCTACTATGTTATACTATAGGGATTCCTTTATACAAGAGGGTTTGATAGTCTTCTCCTTTGATGTCTTAAATCTCTATAGGCTAGCCAAGTTATTCGAGAATTTCACGATGGAATATATAGTTAGAAAACTTTAATGGCTTGCTCATAACTAAATGAATCATACGGATAGGTTATTATTGGCCTACACTTAATCAATATTATTGTAAATATGTTAAGAAGTGCATCCAATGTCAACAATACGATAATCTCACACACATCCCCAGTCATGTTGTTCAACCTGCTCAAAATTTATGGCCTTTCTCACAATGGGGGCTTGATCTTATTGGCCCTTATTAATCCTTGATCATCATAACGATATAATTCCATCATCGTAACTATTTTATATTTCACAAAATGAGCAGAATTTCATCCCTCTTATCTCTACTAAATTAAATTTCATCCATCATCACATCATCTATCAATTCGACATCCCCCATAAAATCATCATAGATAATGGTAAATCATTTACAAATTAAAATTTTAAAAAAATCTATGACACATATAATATCAAACTCTGTTTCTCCACACCATACTATCCACAATCTAACAGGATAAGACAAAAATCTAATAAAACTCTAAACAAAATCCTTACCAATATTGTTGATCAATCTGGTAAATGATTGGCATCTCTAAATTCCATTTACATTATGGGATTACTGATACTAGCATTCAAACTCCTATGGATGTTACTCCCATTTTCTCTAGTCTATGACACCAAATTCATTCTTTCGCTTAAAGTCCAAATTCCATCCCTACGCATTTCTCTTAAATATTTCATCCCTGAGAAATAATCTCATCAAGAACACCTATCACAACTTGAATTGTTAGATGAACACTGGACTAACCACCCTCAAACATCTTAATGTTTATCAAGAATGAATCAAATGATGCATATACAATAAAAATGTCCTTAAAGAACATGAATTCAATATTGGTGACTTGTCCTTAAATAAAATCAACATGTCACAAATATGGAAAAGAGTAAACGTGGGAAGTTTTCTCCAAATTGTCTTGGACCATATATTATCGCTCATAAGTATGGGTCTGGGGAATATCATTTAGCATCTTTTGATGGAAAACCTAAAAAGGATCCTATTAGTGCCTTGCATTAGCGGCCTTTCTATTGTTAACATATCTATCTACATGACCATAGTCTAACTAAGATCACCCTTAAACACTCACCAATCTCCCTTAACCTAGTAATGATTTGTAATTATGTGGTCTCTCATCAGGATATATCTAATATGACCTTAAATATAGGTACCATGACCCTCCTCATAGCATATTCTACATGGAAAAGCTACCTTGGATAGTAGGGGACCCCAAAATCATCACTCCTCTACTTCACCTTATCTACCAATGAATGACATGTTTAGGGTACATGTGTTATCTTATATATTGGACCCACCCTCTTTAAATGGTCTCCTAGGCCCACCCTCAGCTAAAAGAACCAAAATCACTATGGGATGAAGAAACATCTTATTAAAATACAAATCGTTCCCTCAAAATACATTTGTTGTCACCATCAAAATCCAAATATATTATTATATACCAATCCCTAAAAGGATGGCTACTCAATATAAACAACCCACATACATGGTGAAAAAAATTGAAAGCTTCCAGTATTGATCAGCTTTCCAAAATATTTCTAAATATTTTCTTCATCCCAGGAAAGCGTCCTGCATCTATCATCTTCCCTTAAAGATGTGGGATTCCTGCATCAATCAGCCCACACAATCTAAATAAAAAAAATTTGGGGTAAAACCTAAGAACCAGTTATAAGAACATAGTTCCCCATATAAGATGTGTGCAACTATCAAACATGTTAGAAGGAGGTAGTTAGTGTATCTCATCTCATCTTATCTTAAATCAATCACATAATCCTAAAATAACTAACCATTATTAGTTATATGTTCATGTCAGTTATGGTTATAAGTGCATTATCATTAAAATTACCATTACATAGTTATATGTTTTAATTCAAATAAAGAATCAAACACATCCAACGAAATGTTATTTCCCATCATCATACATGTCAAAAAATAAAACCAACGTCTATACGAAACCATCACATCTAATCTATATAAAATTCATCAATATAAATTAAATCATGACATTCATACAACATTATTTCATCTAAATCTCATCACTATTGTAACCATCAACATATCTAAATCCATCCATAAACTCATATAAAAAAACCACATGAAGTCATGGAAACGCATGTACACATTCATATATCCAATAAAAATCGTGTGTGTGTGTGTGTGTATGTATGTATGTATGTATTTATGTATGTATGTATGTATGTATATGTATGTATATGTATGTGTGTATGTATGTATGTATGTACATTTAAAAATGATTAGTCCCTCTGGCCCATATAAAACTACAATGTAAACTATACATATGACAATCTAACTCCACACTTAGACTCACTCATCTACCCTCTTATACTCCACGTGCTCGTAGTAGGGCCTTATTGAAATACATGTTACAGACTCACTACATTATTCACATATCAAAACACCTTTTGGAGTCTCTCTTCCACAACACCATCATAATAATGGATCTCTACAATCACATCTTGATATCTATCCAATCTCACTATATCTAGTGGCCTCATATTTCCACCAGTCGCCCCTACTCAAGGCCCTACCATCCCTACACCTCATATCTTGGCCTTGATACTTTGAGTGTACTCCCAAACCCTCCAAACCTCACCCAAAAAAACTCACATTGTTAATTGTACCGGTCTCTATCCTTCAATACTTTCATTATATCCATCTCCAAATTTGTCACTCATTCATCCTTCTCCCCTAGTTGTTACATCAACCTCACTAACTCCTCCTCTAAGGTATTCACTTGATCATATCTCTCATCTATCCCTACTTGAAACTCTCTATCTCTACCTCTGCTTCACCCCCAGTCTTCCCCTCAGTCTCCTCTCCCATATCCACAACCTATCTCAGCGAGCTACCATCTTCTCCTACCACCATGCCGCATACTCAGGTGTCACCCCAACATCATCAATATCCACTAGTGCTACTTCCTCTTATGTCATCTCCTAAATATCTAACATATTTTCACTGTCAACTCAATATCTCCATCAACCCTCCTATAGAAAAATGGATTACCTAGTACATCTTGTACAAATCCAAACTCTTGCAACACCTTCCCAAACTACACCACCTCAATCATATTTTACCATTTCCCCCGCGTCTACCTCTCATGTTGCATCATCTGCATCTCATCTCCCTCTCATGGACATGTAGGGAAGCATAAACATGGCCTCCAAATAACATCATCTGCCCCATAATATCCGCTAACCCCACACAATACTCAAAATTCTGAGATACTACATCTCAGGAAAAAATATGAAGGCATTTAAAAAATTCGTCTAGGCCTATTAGATCAAAAGTTATGGCCTTCAGAAAATCTTACAATATAGAATGTGATCAACTCGGAGGGAAAATATTTTTAATCAAGGGGCTAAAATACACGAGGAATTTCATACATGATTAAGAGTAATGACCAGGGGATATACTTGGTAATTGTATTGATCTATGTGGCAATGTAAGGTTATATGTGTGATCAAGAGCTCAAATCTTCGATTAGGCACCTTAAATCCTTTTAGGTATAAAAAATGTGGTCGAGGGGATTTGATCCCTCGACCTATCGAGACTATTTCCTTAAAAAAATAAAGGTTGGATGCTACACCATGATAACTTCATTAGATAACATATAATATGGTTTACTTTTGTTGAAGAACAAATTTATGCATGTTCCTTTAAAGATATCCCCAAGCAACTGAAAACTTCAAATTAACACAACAAGAGAACTGTAAATCCAAATTTCAAAAAGTTAGGATTTATGGAAATCTTGCATGAAGATTAGGAACAAAAAATATATGTAAGAATAACTGAAAATGAAAAAAAAAATTAAAATGTTGTTATATAACTTGTTTCCCTTATGTTATCTTGTAAAATGAAAGTTCAAAAATTATAGAAAACAACCTGTGGAGTGAAAATTTTCCCTTTTTAAAAAATGTAATGTTTTGTGTAGAACATAGTAAAAATATTAGTTACAACAAAAAGAATTCCATTTTAAAAAAAAATGCAAAATACAAATTATATAAACATAATTACTTACTTGACAAGAACCATCTAGAGTTCTCTTTTTATATAGGTTACATTTAGTGGTTATTTTTAGCCTTGTTTCAAAAAGTGGTGTTAAGGTAGCACCCTACTTTTGAGGTTGTTTTTTAATATTTAATTTTTTTCTTGGTTATGTAGTATAATTTTTTTCAAATGTCGTTTTTTCAAAAAAAAAATTAATAAATGTATTTTTAAAAAATTTAATGGTTTTTTTCTTGATTTTTTTATTTTAATTTTTAGTGTTTTAAATTTTTTATAAAACCTTGAATATGATGACTCTAACATTATTAAAAATTACATATGTCATTTTTTCAAACATCTAATTTTTTAATATAATTATAAATTCATAATTAATTTAAGATTACCATTCAAGGCTGTTAAAAAATAAATTATCTAAGACCCTCCATCGTTGTTGCAATAATAGGGGATTCTCTCACTTTCAATTATCTAAGACCCTCTATCGTCGTTGTAATAATAGGGGATTTCCTCACTTATCCTCTCTCTAAAGAATCACAACTAAAATCTCAATTCATCCAAATGTCTCCAAGGAAAATTCTCATGGAAGTAGAGGAAATAACTCAAACCGATTTATATTTTTTGTGTTCCATTAAGGATTAGGTGAATAAAGTAAATATAAAGTTTTTAGATCTCTCCATTAATCCTACTAAACTCAAAGCCTTGTGGATCTCTCTATTAATCCTACTAAAGATATTTTTGAGCATACCGAATTTGGCTCTAAAAACAAGAGAAGTTGAAAGTCCCAAATAAGATAATTTCATGGAATGTTAGGGGGCATGAATTCCCCTAATAAACATCATCTAATTATGCGGCGTATCTTTTCTCAATAATATGGTGTTTTTCTTATTCAAGAAACCAATATATAAGCTAAGGAAGATAAGAATTTTTGGAATAGGAAATGTTATGGATAGAATGGTCTCTTTGTAGATGCATTTGGAGCTTATGGTGGTCTAAAAATCATCTAGAAGATAAAAAGAGTAATAATATCCTAAATCTGCCAAAATTAATAGTAACAACTATATAGAATATGATATTTAAAATTTTAGATTGTTTTTATGGTCATGAATGTGTTTTTTATGAATAATATCATTTCAAAGAAAATTTAATGGGATAACCTCTTACTTGAAATTTAGTTTTTTTTATTGATTGCACTCTTCGTAGGAGGTTATTTCAATACTGTTATAGCTCCCAAAGACAAATTCAGTGGTATCCTTTCTAACTCCCAATATTATAGGAACTTTGTGCATTTTTCATATACCAATAATCTAGTGTACCTTGAACCAAAATATGGGTGGTTTACCTGGTTCAATCATTCATTAGGGGAAGCTAGTATTTCTAAAATAATTTATTGATATTTTGTTAATCTCGAATGGCTACGAGATGATTGGATTATAAAATTTTATATCCTTCCAATTTATTTCTATGATCAATTTCAAATTGTTATTATAGTAACTTAGTATTTAATCCTACTAAATGTCTATTTAAATTTAAATTAATATGGATTTAAGATTAAAACCTCCTGGGACTTATTGAATCTTAATGGAAGGAACCACATATTAGGGGGAAAACATTCAATCTTGAAAATAGTTAAATCATTTGAAGCATCATATAAAATAATGGAATAAATTACACTTCAATAATATCTTGAAGGAAAAGAAAAAGAGTGGAGCTTGAACTAAAACCTCTCAATGAAGTTTTTTTCCAACAAGGCATGGATTAATTATCTTATCAAAAAGAGAAGGAATTTTTGTATGAATTCAATGATATTTTCAAATAAGAAATTTATTGGAAACAAAAATCAAGGATGACTCAAGGAAGGGGATCGGATATGAAGTTTTTCCATAACTCTATCTAAACTCAACAAAACTACAATAAGATCACCTCTATTTCCTCCTCAACTAAATAGGTCTTGGTATCTAATGAAATGATATGACATGAAGAAATCAATTATTTTGAAGGTTTACTTTCCCCACATGATGTATTTAATATATTGGCCCGAAAAAAACCTCTTTACAATATCTCAACCATCATCAGTGAACAATATAATGAGAAATTTATGGCTCATGTCATGCTTGAAGAGGTTCAATATACACTTTTTGGAATGAATAGATAAAAATCTCCTAGTCCATATGGGTTTCCTATAACTTTATTTTATAAATATTGGAACATCATAAGTAATGACCTACTAGAAGCTATAGAGGAGTTAAGGACTTCAAAGAGAATTATTTGAGATCTTAATTTTACCTTTTTCGCCTTGATACCCAAGGAGTATCTTGACAAGTTTTCTTATTATATAGCAATATCACTATATGTAATGTGGCATATAAAATAATATTAGAAGTTATGGCATCTATAATAACATCAATATTAGAATAAATCATCTCTCCTATGAAAGTGAGATTCATTATGGGTAAGATGATCTATGAGTGTATCATCATTACACATGAAGTTTAAAAAAATATCATAGTGGGGAAATATAAAGAAATGAAAATTAAACTAGACATAAGAAAGGCTTATGATTGGGTGGATTGGAACTTCTTTATGGGTGTATTTAAGAGATTTGGATTTTTCATGGACCTCTGTGAATGTGATTTTGGTTAGATCTCAAGCCTGAGCTTCTCAATTTCAGTAAATGGAAGAATCGTTGGTTTCTTCCCACCCATAAGGGGAAATATTCCTCCTCTTCATTATTAAGGTTGAATCCTTGGGTCATGTAACCTTAATGCCCAAGCCTCCTGAGAAATTCAAGCATTCAATGATTTGAAAAATATTGATCCATTCTCCCATCAACAATTCACTTATGACACAATTCTCTTTGGTCAATTTAAAATAAGGGAAGCTAGGTACTACAAGAATATTTTTGAGATCATACACCCTTTCCTCAGGATAGGAAATCAATTGCACCAAATCAAGGATTTTATTATTTATTACTTATAATCACCTTCAAAATAAAATTCACTTTATCCTTGGATTTAACATTGATTCACTGCTTCATAAATATCTAGGTCACACTCTCTTCATTGAAATAGGAGAAGCCTCCCTCTATAAACCCATCATTCAATCCTTTTAAAATGTCTCATTTTCTAGAAGGGAAGATGGTTGTCTTTTGAAATTAGAATTACACTCATCAAATATTTGAGCTAAATATTTGGGTTCCATAGAGAATTTTTTAGATCTTTTCCACTCAAAATTTTCTTTAAGGATCCCATTTTGAAATTTTATGATTATGCATAATGGTCATCTTTGAATTCATTTCCTAGAAAGCGAATAATGATGAGTCTATTTATTTGTGGAATTATTCTTGGAACATGGTTTACCCTCTAGATAAAGATCAAAATGTCATAAAATATCAATATTACTTTATTGATTTATAAGGGAATAAAGTTACTAACTATTGGGACATTGTGGATGATGGTGGCTTTATAAAAATTAAATGCAAGAATATATCAAATGTTCTAATCTAGAACAAGATTTCTATAAATATTTTTTTGGAAACTCATGAAAATATGTTTTTAGCATTTTTCAGGGAAAGTCCTGAAAATCTATTTTTAGCAGTTTTCAATAGCTTTTTGTATTTTACATTTTTTAGGGTCTTCGAAGCATTTTTGGGCTTCTCAAAATTATATGTAAGATATGTATCATCCAAACCTATGATCTAGTGGAGCACTTCACTCTTCTTTCTAACAGATCATTTGTTTCGCAAAACGGATCAGCAAGCTAGGAGATATGTCCTCGACAAGGGACACTAAATATAATAATAAGTGATAATAGGAAATATTTTGATTTTTTTCCACTTATGTCTTTTTGAATCCACCCTTAAGGTGGATGCAAAAGGATTCCATGTAGGATGACCTTTTGGTTCCCATATGGAACCCTTCAAATATTATTTTAGTAATTTTTCATATTCTCTATTGTGTAGCTTAAAGTAGGTTATTTCAAATAAAGAGGGGGATCTTCGGACATAAATCTCTCTTATGGATTTTTCCAATTTGTATTCATTTGAAGTCAAAATAACATTTGTTTTGTTTACTTCTCTTTCATTGTAAATTTGACTATTATAGCACATTAAATGCCATAATTAGTGTCTTCTCCACCAGATTGCACTTCAATTCGGATCATGTTCCCCTTCCATAGGAAAATATAACAAGATTTAAGGAGTACCTAAGTCTTTGAAAGGATTTATTCATCATAGATCCTAATAAAATGATTATGTTAAAATAATTTATAATGTTATCCTGCACTAAGTTTTTTGAATGATGAATTTTTGTATAGAGTTTGGGCCCAAAAATTAATTTTAAAAGTAGGAACATTCACTTTTTTATCTTTCTATGGGAAAATCGTTACCCAATATCACCAAAAATGTATAGGCCTTCATGGTCTGATTATTTATTTTTTATGTCATTCCCATGAAGAAGATATTAATCATTTTCATATTTATTGTCCATTCTCTAGATCTTTTTGGAAATAGATCTACAAAAGCCTTGGTCTCTCTTAGGATCCTACTACCACCATGGTACATGCTTAACAATTGTGTCCATCTCTACACCCACATAATCACTTCCCATATAAAAGAAACAATCAACATAGTATTCCTAGCCACAGATAACTCATATGTTAATAAGACACCACACTCAATAAGGTGAAAGCAATTGGTCAAAATAACTTTACAAAACCCTTTGTAAATAAATGAGCAACAATATCATATATTATTATGGAACTCTATATAATACAATGAGAAGGGACCTTGCTTGTATATGCAAAGAAGATCAATCTAAGAACTAGTCAAGGGCATAGATCAAGCCACAAATAAAGGAAAGAACTATACCTAACAACTAGATAATATCTTTCTAATATCTAAATAAGATAAAATAAATATCCACACATAAGTGGGTGAGGATAAATAAAAGAGAAGGTAAATAAAGTACCTAGGTGAACATGAGCTAAGGTAAATAACCTACTCTATCACTCCCCCCAAGTGAAGCTAGGGGCCCAAAATAGAAGTAGTATATCCACAATATGAGTCCCGGTAACAAGGTCTGATCAAGTACTCATGTACAATATATCCATGAAGAAATATTGATCCAAAAGTAGGAAATAATCTTACTGGAAGGAAATAGAAAGAAGAAGAAGGAAGACGTTCTCATGAACACCCCCCACAAACAACTTCTGAAACCCCAAGCATGTCATGCAACTC
Source organism: Taxus chinensis (assembly GCA_019776745.2). Taxonomy (NCBI): domain Eukaryota; kingdom Viridiplantae; phylum Streptophyta; class Pinopsida; order Cupressales; family Taxaceae; genus Taxus; species Taxus chinensis. The sequence goes on along the minus strand of CM034156.1, from coordinate 435,382,145 downwards.
AACGTAGCGAGGTGATGTAAAAATATTCATAAAGATTTTGACAAATTTCTACTGGGTCAGAATGTATTCCATGCAAAGAAATCCATACTAAATGTGCTTACAAATGAAGTGTATGTGAATCTCAATATGCTTGCTCCGTTGGTGCTCAACAAGGTTGCAATAAATGTGAATTTCACTTTGGTTGTCACACCAAAATACAATCGGTGAATCCTAAGGGAATCCAAACTCTGTCAATAACTGTCAAAGCTAAAGAATCTGTTGACTCTCTATAAATTTTGCCTTGTACTTTTCCTCTAAAGATGAAATTGTAATAACGTGTTACTTTTTGCACGCCCAAACAACTAGAGAAGAACCAAGATAAAAAAGTATCCATAAGTGGAATTCTTGTCATCAATAGTACCTACCCAATCTGAATATATATATATATTCAACCAACTAAGTATAGTACCTACCCAATCTGAGCCGGCGTTGTTCTCATTCCTCTCAACGCTGAACCTATGCCTCTTTCATTCCGACTTGATTTCCCTTGCACTAATAATACAGCGGAATACGAGGCCCTTGTTCTAGGTCTCCAAGTTGCATTACACTTAGGTATCAAATCTATCAACATTTTTGGCGACTCTCAATTGGTAGTCAATCAAGTTATGGGCGTCTACCAATGCAAAAACGAGGAACTTCAAAAATACAAACACTACGTGGATTCACTTCTAGCTTTATTTACCCACTATTCTATACAAACCATTCCCCGCTCCACTAACAAATTTGCGGATACTATGGCTTGCTTAGCCTCGCAAATTCCCGCCGCGCCAACTGACTCTGAATTATTCGTCGTGGTCCAACAACTTTTCGCCCCATCCTATTCAACCCCGGTAGTTTGTATGATAAATACTGTGTCCACTAATTCACAGGATACCTGGTACCACCAATTCCACAACTACCTTACAATCTCTGTCCTCCCACCTGACCTTACTAGTAACGGCAAACGTGCTTTTCTTAAAAGTGTTTCGCGTTATGTTGTCATGGGGGGACTCCTCTATAAACGTGGCTTTGATGGTATCCTCCTTCGCTGTCTAAGTGGCGCGGAGGCCACTCATACCATCCAACAGGTCCATGACGGTATTTGTGGTGGACATTTTAGCGGCCTTGCCGTGGCCAAATGAATCGTTCGCCTTGGTTATTATTGGCCTACCCTCAATAACGACTGCTACGAATATGTTAAGCGTTGTGTTATGTGTCAGTAACATGCCAACCTTCAAAATACTCCTAGCCACCCGCTCCAGATCGCTCGAGATCTTTGGCCCTTCTCACAATGGGGTTTAGACCTTATTGGTGAGATTCACCCAACCTCTTCACAACGTCACCGTTGGATACTCACAGCGACCGAATATTACACAAAATGGGTGGAGGCTATTCCACTCATTTCAATCAAAAAAAAAAATTTGTCGAGTTCATTAACCACCACATTATCTGTCGTTTTGGTGTTCCTCATTGCCTGATAACAGATAATGGAAAATCCTTCAAAAACAAGTTGTTGCAAGACCTTTGTGACAACTTTGGTATCAAACTTAGTTTCTCATCACCTTACTATCCACAAGCCAATGGGCAAGCCGAGTCCTCTAATAAAACAATAACCAAAATCCTCATGAAAGTTGTCAGTGAATCCGGAAGAAATTGGCACGATCACATTCCCTTTGCCCTTTGGGCTTATCGTACTAGCATTCGTACTTCTACTAATGCCACACCTTTTTCTTTGGTATACGGTACCGAGGCTGTTTTGCCTCTCGAAATACAAATACCCTCCCTTAGAATATCTCTTCAAGATATTCTCACCAACGATGATTTCCGCCAAGAGCGGTTAGCCCAATTGGAGCTTCTTGACGAACGCCGTCTTACAGCTCTTGATCACCTTCAAATCTATCAAAAACGCATTAAACGTGCTTATGATAAGTGACTTCATGAGTGTACCTTTAAGGTTGGTGATCTTGTTCTCAAAGAGAATCAACATGTAACCAAACTAGAAAAGACCAAACGTGGAAAATTTGCTCCCAATTGGATCGGGCCTTATATAATCACTCATACCTATGGATCTGGTACTTATCGTTTAGCTTCGCTTAATGGTAAACCTGAGCCTGAACCCCTTAATGCCTTGCATCTTCGACCATTCTACTGTTGAAATTAGTATTATATCACTTCTTATCTACCTGTCACTCGTCCCTTGAGCTCACTTACCACTACATACACTCTGTTTCCTACACTTCATAATAACAATCAGGCTCACATAGTTTGATCCTCACCTCCCCTTGATGATGCCTTCCCCTTTTTAGTCTAGTCCATGACTTCAAAGTATTAAAATAAGCCGTATTCTTCTGGGATTTTCTTGAGTCAAACTTCCTACTAACTAGATGCTTCACGCCAAATGAACATCTAGTCATTTAAATTAAATATAGACTGCTCCCTCGAAGGACAGCTATATGTCGAACTATTGCCGCTATTATATATAGACTGCTCCCCCGAAGGACAGCTATGCATTACAATCATATCTGCTACTATAAATAGACTGCTCCCTCGAAGGATAGCTATACACAGTCAGCCTTTATCAGAAGCTTCTCGCATTGATCAGCTTCGTGAAGACCTCAAGAATAATACAATCAATATCCCCTGTAGACTTCCCGCATCGATCAGTCTACATTCAATAAAAGAAAAGCCTCATTCAAAAGGACTTTTGAGTCATGGACTTGTCTATTTAGGGTAGGTTCTCTTTCGTCAGAGCACTCACTTTGTAATAAGTTCTGCGTACCTCAGTTATATCATCCACCTCACCTCACCACTTGTTTCAACTCAAGGGATGTGACGTATATCCGATATATTGTGATTATACAACTCTTTCACCTATCGACTTCTCGCCTATGCAAGGTACCTAGGGATTCAAGCTCATCCTATGTTAATATGTGGTTTGTTTAGCTCTTCTCAACTATGGGACACTCTTTCCTCTTTGCCTCGCATCTAGGATTGTGTGTTGATCTTAATCAGGGCATGGTTCCCTTCTCTTTGGGTAAGCTAACTTTCGCTTTACCTATACCTACATCAACATCACCCATACCTTACCAACACCAACAACATTACCCTATCAACAGCAAAATCTTATCAACCAACAAACTGCCTAACCATACCCAAATTGCCTGAATTCACCTCTCCTGGTCCTAAGGGAGAACTACAATCGGTCTGAGGCCCCTACTTGCTTTGTGCAATGGGCTATGTAGGTAGCACTTCGGAGACATGGGGTCTCCCAAGGTTAGCTCGACCATCCCCTACCATAACCTATCCTGTGTGGTGAATATAAATATTTTTGTGTATTTCTATTTAATCACAGTCCTCTTATCCTTTTTTCAAAACACCAAAAATCAAAACACAAACAATCTTATTATTATCGTAACTCAAATCAACATACATATTCAGTTTTATTTAGATGTTAAACAAATACATCTTCTCTATCATCGACACGCAGGTCGGCATCCTTATTTATTCTTATACCTTGCTAACATTTACTCAGACCCTCACGCCTCATCCCAAACTAGGCGATGATCGTGATTGTCGACCCCTCTCGCCTGGCCTCTCTGTCCTCAAAGGTACCATGGCTATTGGTACCCGCCCACTGATCTGCCAATCTCTCCTGTAACATATGAATACGCCCTCTCGCATGGAGGACTTCAGCCTCTAGTCTCCCCGCCCGTGACTTCCGCAACCACTAACAATCCTCTTGTCTCATTCACCTGCGTTTGGAGCTGCTGAACCAAACGCTGCAAGACGATCCTCTCTGCTGTAATCACCGCTATGTCAGGGCGCTCACGCACACCTCGCAGTTCTGCTGACCCACCATAATCTATAGGCCTCTGTCGTTCCCGCTCCATTACCCCTGCGATCGGCTGCTACCTCTTCAGGCCCTTCTGGAGGTGTTGGCCTGGGAGGTGAGAATGCTGCCTCGCGTCGATCCTCATATATGGTCTATACGCCAGGGGTATATCCCTGCACAAATCCAATTGTCTCCGCACGCGATCTATAGGAATCCTCTCATACTCACCCGGCCTGTGCCCTGCGATCCACCTCAGCGCTCTACACCCCTCAACTCCTCAGTTATGTTTCTTGTTACCATATAGTTTCCGTATGGCCTCCAACAGAATATCCGCAACCGTCACTCTCTCCCATACCTGCCCTGTAATACTCAATATCATCACCCATCACAGAGCAATGGGATCTGGCCCTCTTGTTCTGTTTGGACCCATCGTCTGAATCCCAACCGCTGCCCTCCAGCTCCTCCTGCCTGTGCCAACGGCTCCAATCCTGATCTATTGGATCCCTGGCCACTCACCTGATGCCTCCTCCTCATCGGGCCCACTATCAACTCTCTCCGCCAATCAATAGCTCCACCTCACCATACCCTCCCAAATCACCTCCCTCATCAATCAATTTGGATTGCACATAACAAAACTGACAATGACAGGCCTTATTTTTTCTTTTTTATAGTTTTTCGACCTACCCGATGCGGTCATTTTGCCCTAAGAAACCGGTATCGGTCCTTAACCGATATCGGCATGGCAGAATCTGACCTCGTTCTCTACCCCACTTTCACCCCATTCTTGCCCGTATTTACGTCCTTTCCTCTTTTCACCAATATAGACTGCTCCCTCAGGACATCTATATGTCGAACTATTGCCGCTATTATATATAGACTGCTCCCCGAAGGACAGCTATGCATTACAATCATATCTGCTACTATAAATAGACTGCTCCCTCGAAGGATAGCTATACACAGTCAGCCTTTATCAGAAGCTTCTCGCATTGATCAGCTTCGTGAAGACCTCAAGAATAATACAATCAATATCCCCTGTAGACTTCCCGCATCGATCAGTCTACATTCAATAAAGAAAAGCCTCATTCAAAAGGACTTTTGAGTCATGGACTTGTCTATTTAGGGTAGGTTCTCTTTCGTCAGAGCACTCACTTTGTAATAAGTTCTGCGTACCTCAGTTATATCATCCACCTCACCTCACCACTTGTTTCAACTCAAGGGATGTGACGTATATCCGATATATTGTGATTATACAACTCTTTTCACCTATCGACTTCTCGCCTATGCAAGGTACCTAGGGATTCAAGCTCATCCTATGTTAATATGTGGTTTGTTTAGCTCTTCTCAACTATGGGACACTCTTTCCTCTTTGCCTCGCATCTAGGATTGTGTGTTGATCTTAATCAGGGCATGGTTCCCTTCTCTTTGGGTAAGCTAACTTTCGCTTTACCTATACCTACATCAACATCACCCATACCTTACCAACACCAACAACATTACCCTATCAACATCAAAATCTTATCAACCAACAAACTGCCTAACCATACCCAAATTGCCTGAATTCACCTCTCCCTGGTCCTAAGGGAGAACTACATCGGTCTGAGGCCCCTACTTGCTTTGTGCAATGGGCTATGTAGGTAGCACTTCGGAGACATGGGGTCTCCCAAGGTTAGCTCGACCATCCCCTACCATAACCTATCCTGTGTGGTGAATATAAATATTTTTGTGTATTTCTATTTAATCACAGTCCTCTTTATCCTTTTTTCAAAACACCAAAAATCAAAACACAAACAATCTTATTATTATCGTAACTCAAATCAACATACATATTCAGTTTTATTTAGATGTTAAACAAATACATCTTCTCTATCATCGACACGCAGGTCGGCATCCTTATTTATTCTTATACCTTGCTAACATTTACTCAGACCCTCACGCCTCATCCCAAACTAGGCGATGATCGTGATCGTCGACCCCTCTCGCCGGGCCTCTCTGTCCTCAAAGGTACCATGGCTATTGGTACCGCCCACTGATCTGCCAATCTCTCCTGTAACATATGAATACGCCCTCTCGCATGGAGGACTTCAGCCTCTAGTCTCCCCGCCCGTGACTCCGCAACCACTAACAATCCTCTTGTCTCATTCACCTGCGTTTGGAGCTGCTGAACCAAACGCTGCAGACGATCCCTCTCTGCTGTAATCACCGCTATGTCAGGGCGCTCACGCACACCTCGCAGTTCTGCTACCCACCATAATCTATAGGCCTCTGTCGTTCCCGCATCCATTACCCTGCGATCGGCTGCTACCTCTTCAGGCCCTTCTGGAGGTGTTGGCCGGGGAGGTGAGAATGCTGCCTCGGCGTCGATCCTCATATATGGTCTATACGCCAGGGGTATATCCTGCACAAATCCAAATTGTCGCCGCACGCGATCTATAGGAATCCTCTCATACTCACCCGGCCTGTGCCCTGCGATCCACCTCAATCGCTCTACACCCCTCAACTCCTCAGTTATGTTCTCTGTTACCATATAGTTTCCGTATGGCCTCCAACAGATATCCGCAACCGTCACTCTCTCCCATACCTGCCTGTAATACTCAATATCACCCATCACAGCCTGGGATCTGGCCTCTTGTTCTGTTTGGACCCATCGTCTGAATCCCAACCTCTGCCCTCCAGCTCCTCCTGCCTGTGCCACGGCTCCAATCCTGATCTATTGGATCCCTGGCCACTCACCTGATGCCTCCTCCTCAATCGGGCCCACTATCAACTCTCTCCGCCAATCAAATAGCTCCACCTCACTCAATAACCCTCCAAATCAACTCTCCACGTCAGACAAGTCAATTTGGATTGCACATAACAAAACTGACAATGACAGGCCGTATTTTTCTTTTTATAGGTTTTTCGACCTTAACCGATGTCGGTTTCATTTTGCCCTAAGAAACCGGTATCGGTCCCTTAACCGATATCGGTCATGCAGAATCGACATCGCTTCTCTACCCAACTTTCACCCCATTCTTTGCCCTTATTTACTCCTTGCCTCTTTTTCACCAATATCGCCTCTGTCCACCTTTGCTGCACAACATTTGTTCACTTGTCCAGCCTGACCTACGGCCTCAACCTACCATTCGGCCCGACCCAAGGCCTCGCCCTACCTATTTGGCCCGACCCAAGGCCTCAACCTACCTATTTGGCCCGACCCAAGGCCTCAACCTACCAATTGGCCCGACCCAAGGCCTCAACCTACCAATCGGCCCGACCCAAGGCCTCGCCCTACCTATTTGGCCCGACCCAAGGCCTCAACCTACCTATTTGGCCCGACCCAAGGCCTCAACCTACAAATTGGCCCGACCCAAGGCCTCAACCTACCAATTGGCCTGACCCAAGGCCTCAACCTACCTATTTGGCCCGACCCAAGGCCTCAACCTACCATTCGGCCCGACCTAAGGCCTCGCCCTAACCTATTTGGCCCGACCCAGGGCCTCAACCTACCTATTTGGCCCGACCCAAGGCCTCGCCCTAACAATTTGACCCAAGGCCTCAACCTACCCACCTAACCTAACCCAGGGCCACCGCCCAACCACTTGGCCTGACCAAAGGCCGTATCACTTCCATACCATACCCATAATCAACGTTTTATTTTATACATCCATCATGTACCTTGTGTTCAATCGAGCTCACCTGTTCGTGTTTTAGCATGATTAGGGTCCTTGACTTGATCTGTCGACCAACTTTGCCTAGACCTCGACCGTGACGTTTATCCCAACCAAACCAACCACTTGGTACTGCCGAACATGCCTAAACGTTCCTGTACCTCACCTATTATATACCCTGGAGCTACTTCCTATGCCTTGGATACCAGGATTATATCACCCTTGTTTGGATAAACTATCGACCTTTGCCTATGCATTGCTGGTTTGCTAGTCAAATCATGTACCCTAGTCGTACTATTGCATTTCAACATGCGTCTGCTTCCTTGGACCTACCCCACCACCTTACCATCCTCTCTACCACATATACCCTTTATCAACCCTATCCCTGATTTCCCGTTCACTCAATCTGTGATAGATTTGAGGGGGATTACCTATATCCTTAACATGAGAAACGACTTCATATTATTGTCCGCGCAGCTTTACAGAACAAGCTACACGACAATAAGGGGCTAATGTAGACACCAAATTCGTGTCTCACGACCCCTTGTGACCCGCATCCCATTTCGCAACCTAACCTCATTACCTAAACTTTACACAATTATTTATTAATTACCTTGTAATTGATAAATCCACATCACCTTACCCGTCACCTCACTTTGCCACCTCATCATGACCTAGCCCTAACCCTAAACTAAGCTAATTAAGACCCATGACTTGGTCTAGACTCACATCCATAACTAATGCCTCCTTACTCGCACCAAAAGCTGACCTTCTAGCCACTTGACCAAGCCCGCAATTGATCTCTCGGGAGAAAAGCAGGGAAGGTGGGCTATTTTACTAAAAATAGCCTACTTTTTCCTTACCGATGCCGGTTCCTACTCGACCGCCGTCGGTTACGCAACCGCCATCGGTTCCCTGTAAATGGGCTTCCCAAACCAAAACAACGGATTGGAATTTCATTTTGGGAGATCAGTCAAAGGATTTCTGGATCAACAGAGAGCATTGCGAGCGAGGAACAGAGTCCAGATCTTCACTTGACAAAGCAGAGACGAGTAAAGAAACCAGAAGTGTTTGCAACCAAGGAGATCAACTTGCATCTCGGTCAAAACCAGTAAGTCAGATCTTGCATGTCCTTTTGTCATAACGTTTCTTATGTTTCTTGAATCTCAGTCCTCTTAAATCCATTTCTGAATCCACTACCCAACGTGCCATTGCATCGAACTGTCATTCTTTTGCTTCTAACCATCCCATTTCCTAATACCATCCAAAAAACCAGCCATTACAAACACCATAGCTGCCAAGAAGACCGTAGAACCCACCGCTATCGGTTATCAGTAACCGCCATCGGTTATCAATGACCGGCATCGGTTATCAGTAACCGGCATCGGTTCCTCTTATCCAAAAACCAGAAAGCCAGCCTTTCCCCCTACCCAGTTTAACGAAATAATTTAATTAATATTTTGCAGTCTTTTGTGTTAATTCATATTAGCAGGGGAACTGACCACCTTCGAAAGGAAGTTTTATATTTCCTGGGCCCAAGGCAGTTTCCTCATTTATTGTTTAATCAAAATCTTGTGGTCTTGTGTTCTTATTTGCAGGTAGTCCTTCCAAGACAAAAAGGAGTTCTCCGCAGTCAGCCTGATCTTTCCCTACGGTACGCGCACACCATCTCCACATTCAACAGGTATTCCTCCTAACCCTAACCTCATCTGTTTCTAAAAGGAATGAAAGGATAGAAGCAACTCTATTCCCAGAAGCCGAAACATTCCGAGCGAAACATTTCATATTACCTATATCCTTAACATGAGAAACCACTTCATATTATTGTCCGCGCAGCTTTACAGAACAAGCTACACGACAATAAGGGGCTAATGTAGACACCAAATTCGTGTCTCACGACCCCTTGTGACCCGCATCCCATTTCGCAACCTAACCTCATTACCTAAACTTTACACAATTATTTATTAATTACCTTGTAATTGATAAATCCACATCACCTTACCCCCAACCTCACTTTGCCACCTCATCATGACCTAGCCCTAACCCTAAACTAAGCTAATTAAGACCCATGACTTGGTCTAGACTCACATCCATAACTAATGCCTCCTTACTCGCACCAAAAGCCGACCTTCTAGCCACTTGACCAAGCCCGCAACTGATATCTCGGGAGAAAAGCAGGGAAGGTGGGCTATTTTACTAAAAATAGCCTACTTTTTCCTTACCGATGCCGGTTCCTACTCGACCGCCGTCGGTTACGCAACCGCCATCGGTTCCCTGTAAATGGGCTTCCCAAACCAAAACAACGGATCGGAATTTCATTTTGGGAGATCAGTCAAAGGATTTCTGGATCAACAGAGAGCATTGCGAGCGAGGAACAGAGTCCAGATCTTCACTTGACAAAGCAGAGACGAGTAAAGAAACCAGAAGTGTTTGCAACCAAGGAGATCAACTTGCATCTCGGTCAAAACCAGTAAGTCAGATCTTGCATGTCCTTTTGTCATAACATTTCTTATGTTTCTTGAATCTCAGTCCTCTTAAATCCGTTTCTGAATCCACTACCCAACGTGCCATTGCATCGAACTGTCATTCTTTAACTAATGAGCAGCAGATCCTTATGAAATATAATAAGAATGGGCCTTTCTTATATAGGAAAGGAAGATCAATCTAAGAACAAGTTAAGGTTGTAGATCAAGCCATAAATTAAGGAAGGAACTAGGAATCAAATAAATAGTCAAGACCATAGATTTAGGAAAGAACTAGTCATAACAACTAGATAATATCTTCCTAATATATAAATAAGAAAAATGGAATATCCACACACAAAAGTGGGTGAGGATAAAATACATGAGGTAAATAAATTACCTAGGTGAACATGAGATAAGGTAAATACCTACTCTAACACTCCCCCTCAAGTGAAGCTAGGGGCCCAAAATAAAATTTGCATGTCCACAGTATGAGTCTCAGCAACTGGGCTTGATCAGGTACTCATGTATAATATATCCATGAAGAAATATTGAGCCAAAATTAGGAAATAATCTGTTTCTAGAAGGAAAGATAAATAAGAATAAGAAGGAACTCTGTTCTCATGAATAACCCCCAAGAAAAAATTCAAAAACACCAAGCATACAACACATGCTCAATGGTAGTGAGGTTGATGTAAAATGATTTGGTGAAGAATATGGTCTGGAGTTTTTGGTCTGAAGCTTAGAATGTACTTGGAAGTTTGATAAATGCTCTCATTCCCTGATTTTAGTGTATTAGTTAGTTATGATTGTGTAGAAGTGTATAGCTTGAATTCATCTTGCATCTTTTGGTAAATTGCTCAACAGTTGGTAAGCCACAGACCCATCTTGTGAATTACACTGTTGGTTGTTCCACCCAATCCGGTTAGAAGCTTGCAGTCAGTGAATTCATGTTTGTAATCTAAACTCTGTCAATAACTGTGACAAAGCCAAAGTTATCTAGTTGAATTCGCTGTATACTTCTGCCCTAGTACTCTTCAGCTATTGGTAAGCCACATATCCAAGTTGTGCAAGTAGCATGTCTGCTATTTTACACACCTAAGCAACTTAGAGAAGAAACAAGAAAAAAAAAGGTATCTTGAAGTGGAATAGGATAGTCATCAAGGTTTTGAACGCTACCCAATTTGAATCTGTATATCTAACCAATTTATTAGAATCCCGCTAGTAATAGTGTAAGTCCAATGCTGGGATACTCTTGCGCTATCCCTCAAAATATTCGCAAAATCATTCTGCATTCTGAGCAGTCCTTGTCCCAAAATCTACTACTATCGAGTGATAGCATGTGCAAACGCAATATAAAAATCCAAGTGAACTACGAAATAACGAGAAGATCATACTGAGGGTGACGTATGGGTCACAGTACACCATCGAGACTTCCAACCAACTGCTTATACAATGTAGGAATCAAAAAGTGAAGTGGTACATTTCAGAAGTAAGAGTCAGACCCCAAATCTAAAAAGAGTAGTTAATGGACTTGGCTTGCAATTCAGCCTATTCTCAACAGTGCTAAATAAGATCATGGGGATTGATACTTTCTGACTAACTCAAATGATTCACTCCATCACTTCTGATCTAGGATCGAGAATATTGCCGATCCATTAGGAAATAACTGTAATAACCTAGAGATAATTCTACAAATCGTCAAACTGCATAATAAAGACACCCGGTTATCTTGAATACTCTTAATTATGTGGGAAGTTATTATCTTCCAGATAAGCTAAAAATAGTTTGCATTCAACATACAAGACAAGTATCACAATATTTCATCACCAACATAAAAGTTGGATATATACTGTAAATTTATTTCACTTAGTTAGAATTTGTTAACAAAACTAGTAGGTAGATTGAATTTTGAATCGTATGACAATCTCGGGACCTCAAGAGCTCGAGGGGATATATATTTGAGCCAATCGTGCCTCAACCAAACCTAGTCACAGCAATAGTTGACATAGACCAAAATCTCAGGATACAAGAAGATTGCACAACTATTGGTTCTAAACATAGAAGCTAAGAAAGCATATGATTACTGGATACTAGGGATTAGAACTTGATCTCGCGTATGACCATAACAGCACTCTTCAACATCCATTAGAGTATATGGGCCACCCTTGTGATGCAGCAAATAGAACAGCCTAACAAGGCCATAAGATAATTGGATCTTGGCAATGGCCTACGCACACTAGTATTTCAGAGTAATCCAATACCTTCAACTTGTGATCCAACAGTTATCCCTACTGTAACATAGCAGCTAACGAAGCCTAGATACTTGTCAATGGACCCAGGCCAGCTACATATTTGGTCCATAGTATACCCACTGTATTCACCTAGCCATTTTATGACCTTCATTTAGGAACAAATACACGAAATTTGAAGTCCCATGATTCATTTATCAACATAATAATACTCATCTTCCATAGATCGAATCATCGCCAGAGCTCGATATTGATTGGATCCTTCGATGCAGTCATCCTCGTTGAAAAATACTATCACGTCAGTCCTCAGTTAGAAGGGCCTTCCTTGCCTTACATTCGCAAAGTCCACTAGTGACTTGTATAATTTACATGATGACTGCCTAACTGGGTGGTCTGCATATTCCTATATGAACCGGCTGTCTCGCCTTACGAACCTCGGGAGGTAGGGTGCGTGGAAGAGTTACTTGTTGATTCTCACGCTCACCTATCGCTTTTCCGACGTACAGATCCTCTTTGGCATCCATAACCTCTTAATCAACCTCCTCAAAGAAGGAATACTCAAGATAAGATAAAGAAGAAGAAGTAGGCATAGAAGAAGATGAATAATCAAGAGGATAGAAGCACTCATCAAACTAAACATGTGTTTGAAAAGAACCTCATGAGTATTAGGATCTAAAATTTGATAAGCTCTCATGTCTTCACAATACCCTACAAAGATCAAGGATTTTCTCATATAATCCAAGGCTTACATTTTATTCTTTAGCACAAAGGCCCAAGCATGGCTCCCAAACACTCAAAAAAATGATACATCGAGCTTAGATTTTGACCAAGCTTCCTCTAGAGTCAAATGCTCAAGGGTTTTGTGTGGTGTACGATTCTGAATGTAGTTATCACAATTAATTTATTTTTACTAGTATATAGGAGGTGAATCTCTAGAATGCATCATGCAATTAGCCATTTCCTTCAAAGTTCGGTTCTTTCATTCTACTAAGACATTTTTTGTGGAGTATGAGGAACAGAATGATGGTGAATACTGTCATGAGTTGCCAAAAAATCATAAAACTCTTTTCTAAAGTACTCCCCACATTATCAGTGGGAAGGTTCTTTATGCAATTAGAAGATTGTTTCTTGACCAAAACCTTAAATACTTTGAAGTGTGAAAAACATCACTTTTTACTTGAGAAAATAAGCCCAAGTATGCCTCAAGAAATTAACAATAAAAGTAAGTGCATACTTAGCTCCATTTAAAGAGGGGGTAGGAAAAACCATCAAGTCACTATGCACAAGCTCAAGTGGTGAAAAAGCTCTCTTGGAAAAATTCTTAAGGAAAGGATCTTAGTGTTGTTTCATTAATGCATAGCTAAGGAAAACTCCCTCAAGACAAGAAACTCTAGGAAGACCATCAACCATACCATGAGTGTTCAAATCCTTCAAATATATGTAATTGAGATGTCTAAATATCTCGTGCCAAAGCTTACTCTCTGAATCTACATGAGAAACCAATCTTGTCCCTATGAAGGAAGTGTCATCAAAACCCTCAAAGTGATGTAGTCTAGAACCATGATCAATAATACCTTGAGCAATAAGTGAATGAGGCTCCAACAAGGTTCATACTTCTACCCCATGTGATGTAAAATTCACTATTTTTCCTTTATCATAATGAAAATTTTGATATACATAAAAAAAATTGTACTGACGTTAGGAACATACATTGCATCTTGGATACTACCACCATTAAGGTGTATGTCACATTTTCCCTTAACAGAAAGAAATGAAGAATCTCCAACCTCAATTTTGGAAGTATAACTCAAACATAGAGATATAAAAGACTCCTTAGAACAAGTCATGTGATGAGTAGCACTAGAATATATAACCCAACTATCTGCAAGTGGTGACTGAGATCTCCCTACAACATTAATGGTTTTTTCATGCAGATTAGAAGGAGAGGGAGTGGAGATAGATATTTTTGTTTCTTGATTACATCCTTTAAGGCTTGTATTTGCTTATAAGACCTATATTCTTCATGACCACTAACCCCAAAAAAAGATCATGAATAGTTAGACTTATTATTGGATTTAGAAGACTTTCCTGGTTTCGAATTATTTTCTTTATATTTAGGAGCATTTTGAGATGGAGAAGGGGTGAACTTGGATTTACCTTTTGGTTTTCCCTTGCCCTTAGGATTGGATGGTACTAATTCCTTTTGAGAGGTGAAAGACTCAAGGTTAGACAATTTGTATTCTTCCCTAGTAAGTCTTTCACAAAATATTTCTAAGGTAGGCATTTGGAATGTGTCACCTAAGTCATCCATGCTAGAGAAAAAGGTAGAATAAAATGTTTGTTTAATGATTGTTTCCATTTTTGGTTTCCATGTGTGGTAAGCATGTGTTGTTAATGGCTCAATTTGATCTAATGCAGAAGTAGATAAATACATCATTCTAAAAATCACCAAAAAGAATGCAAGAATCAAGGAATGTAACAAACCCCCCCCCTCCCGATATTTGGAACTTTATAATTGAGTGTGTGTTATGATATGACACTTTATAATTTTAGTGTGTTTCTCAAAATAAACAGTTCCAATGGAACAAGCACACAAAACTAAGAACTTTTAAATAAATGGCACTCAATTTCGAGTTTCCTATCAAAAGTTACGAGCTTTTTACTTTGTGCTTTAATATTTATTTTAAAAAAACATAAAATGTCTTTTTCCTACACTCCTCGTCAATTCACTTTTCTTGAAAAAACTTTCCAATTATGTATTTGCAAAATGGAAGAAGAAAAAAACCAGTACCGAACATGAAAAACCCAAAAACCATTTTTCTGCACCTTTTGCCTCGCTGACACAAATTTTTAAGATCCTCAAACCTTGGCACATATTTCCAAGATTCTCAAATCATCGCCAAATATGAACTCTGCAAAACAGAAGAAAAAATCTAGAATCAAATGTATAAAACCCAGAAATGGTTTTTCTTTCCCTTTTACCTTTGGCACAGATTTCCAAGACCTCGACATGTATTTTTAAGATCTCCAATCCTTTACAAATAGGAACTCTGCAAATCGGAAGAAAATAACCTAGAACCGAATGCACAAAACCCAAAAATACCTAGAAATGGTTTTTCTTGCCCTTTTACCTCATCGACATGAATTTCCAGGTGGATCTATGATATTCTTCTTTTCATCTTCTAGATGGAACAAATAATGAGGAAGAGGATACAATGCTTATTTATGGTATCTAATTGGCTATAAATTTTTGTGTTGGACAATTTCTCATTGAATTTTATCCTCAAACAATAGTCTAAGAAATAAAAAATAGAAATTCAAAAACATGAAAAAATGAAAATATTCTAAATTTAGCCAGGCATCATCTCACAGAGTTTTCCTCACGGGAAATTCAAGACTGCTTTTGAGAGGCCAACAAAGTGTAAGTATTTCTAAACAACTCAAGGGTAGACCAAACAATAGAAATAATATTTAATTATTCATAGATCCTTGGCATTTTCTTGAAACCCCATGGCTCAAATATCTTCCCCCTTGTCTAACCACCTAATCGTGTACTCTTATCTATTTACCTAATGGTGAGGCTATAAATATTTTTGGTAGAGGGTACTTTCACATGTTTATTTGGCCCACATTTGATCATTACACTAATGTAATTTTGGAGGTCATTATTTATTGCATGATGGTGATGTTTCCTATGCTTTGACATTTCGTGGCTCATGGAAACATACATATATCATTCAGGCTTTTCTCACCCATATTCTATTTTCACCTATCATGAAGTTTGTTGTATCTTTCCTTTCCTATCATGAAATTTATTGTTTTTCTTAGTTCTTATGAAAGGGAAGAAATGGAGATGGGTTTCAACAACCAGGTTTTCTACTCATACTTAGGGCTCAACCTTGAGTCACCCTTCATCCTACCCCACTTATATCTATCATAGCCTATTTCAAGGAGCATGCTAGGATCATTTTTTCCCTGTCCAAGTGAGGCTTGGTCAGAAGTAAAAGACATTCTAGGATCTAGTTACTTGAATTTGGAAACCCATCCAAGGGTTAGCTCAGAGGTGAATTCTATCTTTGTAGAAAACTTATTTTGAAAATGGAGCCTAATATGAGAGGGGCCTTGGCTATTGCAGTTATATTCATACATGAAGAACACTACATTAGGATTGATATTGTTCTTAGTAAATTGATATTGAGTGGGGACTCTTTTCTCCCTCTATCAAGTGTCATTTCACATGGGTTTGTGATTATTTCTTATTACCAAGAGCTCAAGTCCAAATTCCCATCTCTACTTGATTATGTGGGAAAGATTATTTAACATTATATAGATCCTCAACTACTTTTGTTGTCTTCCCTAAACTAGACCTAATGACTCTACAAAGGGTGATCCTCATTGGTGGTCAATGAATTATGGATGTCCACATGGAGAAAGAAAATAAGGCTTGTGGGATTTTATTCCACCAATTTGGTAGGGAAGGATTTAATATCAATCTTGGGGGAAGATTATACCCCCATAATTATCTTCTAATGAGATTGGACATTACTCCCTTTGAAAATACTCTTTTGTTATAGACATGTTTCCTTTTTTGGTAATGATATACCCAAAATAGGTTTTCTTATTTGTAATAAATTATATTAGTTTAATTGATAGGCATATGTTTCCTTTAGTAGATATAATAATGTTTTGATCCAAGTTTTTTACTCACTGAAATTAATGTCAAATATCTTGTAATTTTTGAAATAATGAATATTAATAGGAAAGGGACCCTATAACCCTTTTTTACCTATCAAAATTATAATATTTTAGGATGCATGCCATGCATTTTAAATATTATTCTTAACGTCTTTTTATTTTTTCTCTAATTTGTAGTTGGTAGTCGTAGATAAATAATACTACTTTTAAATATTAACCAAAAACAAGAAAAACTAGTTATAAAAAAAAAATGTATACATTTTGGAGGTTTTTTAAAAATGGTATGTCAAAGAAAAAAATTATGGTAAAAATTAGAATAAGCATAATAACTAACAAAATTTTATATATTTCATGTATAAAATCAACTATATTTAATATTATTTGTCCTAAATTAATGATTAGCATTAATAACAAAAACCCAAAAAGTTTTTTATTAAAAAAAAAACATTGGGGAGGGAGGGGGTGATTCCTAGAATCACACTGCCCTCCCTACCAAATTGGGGAGGGGTATGGAGTTTCCTAAAATTACTCTCTTTCCACTCTATCTTTTAAAAAATAAAACGTATCAAACTAGACAGTATAAACATTTATGTATAATTTTGTATTTACATATAAGCATTTACTTTCTTATAATTTAAGTAAGTAAATATACTTCTGGTATGTTTGAGATAAGTTGTAGACCTTTTGGAGTTATAAGGTAGATTCTAGGTTTTAGAGGTTTTTATCAAATTTTAGACTTAGTAAGATTTCTAAATTTTAGGATTTCATATTTTTCCATATTGGGGTTTCAAGATTTAGGTAGACATTATACAAGGTATAAAAGTAGTATGATGACATAGATTAGAAAACTATATTTTTACACTTTTTCTCCATACACCAAAGAATTTAAAGGAAGAAAAATATATTCATTTCTACTTGGTTGGTTGTATGCTTTTTAAGGTTCGAAATCCAAGGATTTATTCAATATGAAGTTTACGTTGGTAAGTTTAAAGGAGTGATTGAACTTACATACGATCTTCTGTGAAGTTTTGAATTATTTCTATGTTTGTTAGTTTATATGATTTAATTTTTCATAATATAACCAAAAAAATTATTTGAATATGGGCATTGAACACTATTTTTATGAAATGATTTTTGTTTCATTAAATAAAATTTATATTGATTTTTTTAATTAATAATGAATCAAATATTTGGAAGTAATGTTGAATGTTTCAATTAAAGGGTGACATTGTCATGTCATTATTTATTGTTTGGTGCTTCGATTGATAAGTTAGCCCTAAATGAGTTGATATATTAAATTTGATTTTATATCTTGTTTGGAAAAAATATCATTGTGTAGGTTGTGGTTTTAAAAATGATACAATTTTAAAATTTAAAAATGAGGGAGTGATAATAGTTGTACTACTTTTACTATTGAAACATGCCTTTATATTAATAAGACAAAAGAGTTACAACAACGAAGTGACCTAAATATGCCGGATCATGACGGTTGGGCGATCTTCCATCTAAGGAATCGACTGTGGGGGGTTCAAATGATCCTCCTCGTCCACCTAGTGTTGTTGCTCCATGTGCCTAGTTATTCTGGTTTTGGTGTGCCTTCGTGGTAGTAGTACTTTTTAATTTAGGAGTTGCTTTTAGGATTTTGGTCATGATCAATTATTAAGGTTATGGTTTAAAATGTTATAATCTTAAAATAGGGAACTACACATATCACCAAATTTCAGTTTAGGGGTTAATTTTAAGGTTTTGGTTAGAACGATATTGATTTCTAAGGCCATGGTTTCAAATAAGATGTAATTTTTAACCCCCTAAAAAAAGATGTTGGTAACATTATTTTTAGATATAGGGATTGATTTTAAGGATTTTGTTAGCAACATTATGGTTTTTTAAGGCCATATTTCTAAAAGGTTATGATTTTGGCCCCAAAAAAGGATGCTACAAGTAGCAACAGTTTTATAATTAGGGTTTGATTTAGGTTTTTGAAGTACAAATATGAGTTTTTATGGATATAGTTCTCGTGAAGTTGGTAACTATGTATATAATGAAAATTGCAATTAAAAGAAAAAAGAAAAAAATATATAGATAGTTTATTTTGGAAGACATGTGGTCTGGTTGTGGCAAAAATATTGTAGTATTAAAGAAGTGTTTGGTAAGGTATAAAAAACTAAAATTATTCTGAAATCCACAATTTTCACTTGATGGATCAAAACTCTACCACCATGTAAGAATCTCCACATGTTTTAATACCATGTGAGAATATTCATGTGCTATGAAACTATGGAAGATATATGCATGCCTAGTAAACTCCTCAATTACAGACTCTCCCTTGCCATGATAAATCTTAGAGAATTAATAAATAAATATTATTATTATTTGTTAACAAAAAGATATCAATTAATCATAATTGGTATTATTTTTGTTAGTCGCAATATACAATAAAGTTGGTCAATATATAGCAAAAGAAAAAGATGGGAAGGGAAAATTTTAAGGATCCCATGATTTTTTTTGTAAAAAATGGTGACGAATATTGGCATAAGCAGATTCGCATAGGTGGTGATTTTAGAAAAGATAAGCATTGATTTAGTGGTGAAAATGGAATAAACATAAAAAACAGTTGCAGAAGAAATGGCGAATCTAGCCTTATATTATTTTGGTGATTGGCCTTTGTCAGATGTCCTCTCATGGGAAATTATCTTTGTTTCTCTCTCTTGACATTCTAGCAGACCAACTCCTTGTTTATCCATTACTTCTATCTCGTTAAAAGAAATACAACAAGAAAGCTTTGTGGAAGGTTTAAACTTGGACTATTTATTCCACGTGTAACTCATCAATTATGTATTGTTAAGAAGTTGGCTCAAGGACCAAGATTTAAGGAAAATCATATTGAGTGGTAACACTAATGATGATTGTATAGATGAAAATTGACATGCAACCTTCAACCGCACTCGACCCCCCCAAGGTTGTGCCGAAGCAGTCGATGTTGAATGTGTGCGGCTAACTATAGGAGGATCAATGACTAAGATCTGGTAGTGTGATCTTCTGGTAGTTGAGTTGGTAAAGGGGAGATTTAGAGGCTATGAACGGGTAGCGTAAATTCCCTATGGTTTGTTTTTCTAATCTTAGATCTAAATGTTAAACTAGTTGGAAGTGTCCATGTAAACTGAATGAAATTAATAATCTATGTTACTGATGAAAGGAAACTAATCTAAACAAATCACAAAACTGAAATAATACAATCACAAACAACAATTTGCTTCTATTCTAAATAATTAAAATATTTCTACACTAAAACTAAACAAGAAAAATAACCCGGTGTGGTTATTCACCTGTGTTGAGTGTATTGAAACTAAACTAAATTAAAACAAGAACTTTTCCAAGTGGTTTACGATATGTAGACAACCTCCTATAGATATTCTCTCCTTCAAATCCACGGGGATAGGAAAAAGGGGATCTGTCACCATGGGTTTCTATGAAAGATTCAAACCCTCTTCGAAATTAACTAATTACTTGCAAATGAAAGGACATTGATTTATACTCTATTTGATATGATGTAACAATGATAAATTGTAAGAATGAAGGAAATCAAACAACAAATCCAACCTGTAATTCACATAACAGAGGTAAATCAAGCTATGTAGTAGTTTGTCCCCTTAGTATATTCCTTTCTTTCTCCGAGTGTTTATATGAGTCTAAGGGATTGGGAATGCAAGAACAACAGCAAGAGGATGGCACTTAAGCAAAGGCAGCTTGATAGCAGTCCGGATGCAATGTAGGTAGAAGAGACATAACACAAAAGAACAGAGTTTGGCTATGCAATTCCTAGCAAGATCGTGGCAGCAATACAATGCAAGATACACAAAAATTCTCCGGCCCTTTGCTTGAATACAAGCATGGAATATATAGGAATGGAGGATGGGAGATGCCTTCATGCACAAGGCAAGAAGGAGCAGTTCCAACCCATTAAATCTATTTAAAAATAGGAGGAAGGAAAACCAAGCAATCAAATCTAATTTTAGACAATTTGGCTCACTGATGCATGCAAAAAGCAAAGTTAAGTGAACCATCGCATGTTAAAACACGCGTGAAGAATCTGGAAAAAAGCGGGCATAACCGCCGCCCTACGCAGGGCGGCCGTTTGCCCAGGCAAGGCAGCAGTCCTGGCACTGAAGGCCAAAACATGCGCAGAAAGAGTGGTAAGCTGGAAGAAAGTGTGGAAAAGCTAAGTAAGGACGTATAAGCAACAACTATATACTGCAAATGGAAATTGGAGCTCGAACACCTTCTTGAAAGGACCTGAATCATCATTGGGGACTTTTGTAACCGTTTTTCGACAATGTAGCACATGCAATTTTGGGTGTGTACAATGACCGCATGTCATTCATCAGTGTTCTATATACTTAAAAGAGGGAAAAGACCTCTCATAGTTTTGGAAAGGAATTGCCAGTTTTTTGTGTAATATTTGTTTTGATGGATTTTTCAACTAAATACAAGGATGACAATGCCTTTTTAAGGACCATTAAAAGTGAAAAATTGTTTTTACCATGCAGTAGAAAGTATTTCATTCAAAATTTCCAAACTCATTTTCCATCTTCAGATTAACATTGTTAGTTTAGGCGTAAGATAGTTTTAAATTTTGCATAGATAGTCTCATGGTTCATAATATATCTTGCATAGTAAAATGAGGGATTTATTGGGGGCCTCATCCTTGACACTTACGTGCATCTTGTTATGAAATAAAGGGAGTATTACATTATTGACTGAAAATTACAAATCATAAGGACAAAAGTAATGACACAAAACATCCAAAATATAAACACATTAGGAAATATAGATCTTTAAGTACGAGCAAGAGGACCATAGACATGTTCAATGTCTAGATTCACCTCCTCATTTACACCAAATTTATTCTCTCTCATGGAACTCCTAATAATCATCCATGGCCCCAAAAAACATAAAATATTACACGAACGCATGATGCAGTCATTCTCATCTCATTCAAAATCCTATGAGAGGGATGAGGGCTGCTTAAAACCTTCAAAATTTGAATCTTCCCTTTGTCGGTGGCCAACCAATCTCTCATAAACCTTCCACCATGAAATAAGGGTCATTTTTCTTTTCCTCCCACCACACATGATTATGAATTCTTATTGGCCAGGGTTACAATAATAGTCTTACATTTGAAAGACTTATCCAATTTCGTTCAAGTCTTTCAACCTTCTTTGTCAAATGACGAATTACTTCTATTGGTGAATCTTCATGAGGACTTGTTTTTCCCGCTCTCGAAAGTTTAGGTTGATAATTATCCCAAATAGGTTTTAGGATAGCAACAAAGCTGAAATACCCTTTGAACAAAAACTTCTAAGCAACGAATTGATACACATCAAAAATGGGAGAAATACCAACGAACCTAAATAGAAAACCAAATAAAATATTGTCAATAGCCGAGAAGTCCTCAACTGACTCCATATGATTGGGAAAAGCTAGAACATGGTAGACCAATTGTAATTCAAACTCATTGGCATAGAATATCTTACGCAATAAACTTTGTGGGATATTGGCCCTGGTGAGTGATTAGAAACAACAGACATCAACAAGAAAATTTTGGGAATATGACATAATCAAATAAGAAAGTGAGAACTCAAATTTGCATATAGTTAGAACTTGTACCTTCGACCAACTATTCCTATATATACAATTTGCCATGACTCTATGATCGAAGTAACTAGTGAACTTAATGATAAGGATGAACTTGTTAAGTGTAGTCCATATGTCTGTCACTTTGATTATCAATTAGCCAGAAGTGAATTGAAATAAATAGTAAAGTTGAGCTAGTAATTCATGTATCAGCGAAAGAGGTGAAAGAGGCAACAATATTCTCATTACCGAGAGATTTTAAGCAGATTTTCTCTAGCGTTGTGTGTTGGAGGAGCTGTCAAGGTTCGCATGTCTGCTAACGTGAAACTATTGCTGCATGTACTTGACATATAGCTATTTGCCAACTTATTAATGGAATCCGACTGTTACTATAATGTGGCAAAAAGGTAAAACTGTGTTGAAACTTGAAGCTTTGGCACAACAAAGATAAAAATTTAGAGGTACATATAGAGAGCTTATAGAAGACTATGCTACCTTAGAGATAATGCATACAATATTGTAAGGGCAACTAAGAGACGAGCAATATATTTTGGCTTCTAAAGAGAACAGGTTTACAAATGTTCTGTAAGCTTCCTACACGTTGCATAAAGCTCTCAAGGAACAACATGAACATCTTGAGAAAATAAAGAATATTATTTCTATGGCTTCACCTGTTCCACCACTGTAAGGCCATCTACCGGTATGGCTTGTACCACAACATCAAGCTCTCCTCCTTTTTCGTCTAGTATCTTTTCTTTTAGTGTTGCTATTTCTGCTTGGACATCTGAGAGTGCATAACCGAGTTGTCCTTCCAAGTTTCCACTTGTATCAACTCACTCCTCTCTGTAGGCTATGTAGGCTATATGTTCTTGGTTGGGAATTGAGTTAGACACTGAAAGAGTTCCTGCATATGATCATTCCAACATTGCAGACTGTTTATAGGGAACTACACTATAAAGAACATCAATCACACCTAGTAAATACAAACCACATTACAGCATATAAGAATAATAAATATGATAGTAGTCAATGCTTCATTCATAGGCTAGGTAGCCAGTACGTGCCCTAGGGACAACAGGGACTGGTTCGGTACGTCCCAGGTATGGGGTTTGGGTTTAGTTCGCAGAGGATTGAGAGCACGGTTCTTCCTGCAGTGCCCGGGTATGTCTGGGTACGTCTGTGGACGTACCCGGGCCCTATAGGAAGAACCATGCTCGTATCCAGACATACCCGCCAAATTTACACGGATTTAATAATTTGTTTTGTTTTTTGATTAAAAAAAAAAATCAAACCGACTTTTTAAATAATAATTTATTCTTTTAAACCCTAATTTGTGCCCCTAAACTCTATAACAACAAAAACAACAAGTCATTTACCTCACATTTGCATTCTTGTCTCTTATTTGCATACTTGACTCTCACCTTCAATTTTTCCACTATTTTCAATTGTTTATGGTTGATTTCAAGTGCCATATAGTTGAAGGAACTTGCAATAAGTGCCAAGGAGTTTAAGGAGCTTGCATTATTGGTGTTGGGTATATTAAAGTAAATATTTTGAGAAAAAAAATTTAGTTTGTATAATTGTATTTAATATTTTATTATTTTTTAATTGTTTTTTTTTTTTGTTTATTGTTATTGTTTTAAGCTTCATTTTTCTACATTTGATTTCATTTAAATTTTAATTTTAAAGTTTCGACATTTTCTCAAAACTAAATTTGTTTTTCATTTTTTTTTATGCATTGTGCAGTTAAAATGGCTGCGAGTTCTAGTTTTGTGTGTCAAGGTAGTAAAGGTCTCCCTAACAAAAGCTTTCCATCCTCCCCCCTTTGAAGGCATGTCAAACAACTAGAACAATTACCAGGTGGAGGGGGCTTTGTTTGGGTTTGCTCTCAATGTAATGTGCAATTTAAGAGCTCCTACAGTCGGGTGAAAGCCCATTTGTGTGGGGCTATTGGCCACGGAATTAGAACATGTGGAGGGTTTGATGGAAAGGGGTTGCCACGTGCAAAGACCCTTGCATACATCAAAGAGCAGGAGGAAGCAGATCCAGCAATTGCATTAAATCCTATGGCAAGAAAATGAATATCACATATCATTAGCAAGCCACTTGTTTCTCCTTTTGTTGATGTTGTGGCTCCAGATCACCCATTTTTGTCTACACCTATTGCAACTGGAGGGGAAGACGATTCACCTCTTGCTCACAAAAGAACAAAAAATGTAGGCCCATTAGAAAGTGCATTCTATAATGAAAGTAGGGACATAGCTGACCAAAGTGTTGGACGATTTATTTATGCATGTGATGTCTCATTTAATGTTGTTAGATCACCATACTAACAAGATATGGTGAGATGTATTAATGAAGCCCCTAAATGGTACATTAGCCCAAGGTATGAAAAGGTGCGCACCACCTTATTGTCAAAAGAAAGAATAAAAGGTGAAGACTCATTATTACCCATCAAGAATCAATGGCTCGAAACAGGGATGTCCATCATTTCTAGCGGATGGAAAGATATAGCAAATGGGCCATTGATCAATGTGGTTGTCGTGTGTCCTAAAGGGGCAATGTTTCTCATGGCTATTGATTGTGAGGGGCAAGTGAAGGATGCCCAATTCATTGCCAACATCCTCATAGAATCTATTGAGGCGGTGGGGGCCTCAAAATGTTGTCCAAGTAGTAACGGACAATGCAAAAAATTGTAGCGCTGCAGGGTTGTTGGTTGAGACACGGTATGGACACATATTCTTAACACCTTGTGTTGTTCATTCCCTCGACTTAATGTTATAAAAATTGGGCACAAAAATTGTTTGGACCAAACAAGTATATGAGGAGGCAAGTGAGATTCAAATGTTCGTCAGCAACCACCACATGTTCCAATCCATCTTTCGTAAATTCTCGACATTGCAGCTATTGAAGGTAACCCGTAACATTCTTTTTAGTTTTTTAAAATAATAATCAATTATTAGTTTTTAAAATTCATTTTTATAAATTCATTAAATTAATTTTATAAGTTTGTAATTTGTAGAATTTTGAATGTTTTAAATTTACTTGTCTTAATTTTATTTATTTTGATTTCTTATTAGGTTGTTGAGACTCAATTTGTCTCGCACACGCTCGTCTTGAGACGGCTTGTGAAGGTGCGAGAGGCATAGAGTGGCATGGTTATCAGTGACCTTTGGAGTGTATGGAGGCAAGCAAACAGGGAGAGGGCTAGAAATGTGAAGTTGTTGATCCTGAATGAAGCATGGTGGGATCGTGTGGATTACTTGCTTAGTTTTACTGAGCCCATTGTGAGTATGTTGAGATTTGTTGATATGGATCATCCATGCATGGGTGAGATTTATGATGGAATTGACTCAATGATTGAGTCAATTAAGACCATCATAAATGTCAAAGAGCAAGATCCTATAGAGACCTTCTTCAAGGAAGTGCACTCACATCTCATTAAAAGGTGGAACAAAATGACTACTCCATTGCATCTTCTTGCTTTTGCCTTGACTCCAAAATACTCTAGCGTAGAAATCATTTCTTTGCCTAGGAGGGTCCCACCATATAGGGATGTTGAAGTTAGTGAGGGGTATAAGGCGACATTTGCTAGAATCTTCCCAAATCCAGAAGTAGAAGACATGGTTAGAGGTGAGTTTGTGAATTTCATATCCTCTAGGGATCACTCCATTAGCACTCTTCGTGACAAATACAGGGTCAATGCTTATTCGGGGTGGTACCTCCATGGACAAGCATACACCTACCTTATGCCACTTGCAATAAAAGTTTTATCACAAGTAATATTTTAATTTTTTTAATTTCTTAACTCTTTCTTTTTTACTTTTATGAATTTAAAATTTTAATTTTGCATTGACTTTGCGGCTTGCCTCAATAGGTTGCGAGTTCTTCTTCAGCTGAGAGGAATTGGGGTACATATTCATTTATCCACTCGGTTAACCGCAACTAGTTGGGAGCAAAAAAGGCGGAGGATTTGGTCTCTGTGTATTCTAACCTGCGCCTTCTATCACATAAGAAGGATGAGTACAGGAAAGGGCCAACAAAGTGTTGGGATATAGACCCAGAGACTCCAAACTTGGATGTTCCCATTGCCCAACTTTCATTGCTAGACCCGGACCTAGATAGTACTTTGCGTGAGCTGCAAAGTGGGTCTAGCGGGAGCAACATTGCTGATAGTTCTGGTTGTATTCCTGATGCTTGTGGTTCTAATGAACCACATGATGGTAGTGATGCTTTCATTGAAAACATTGGAGAAGATGCAGAGCAATTAGACTATTACTAATTAGAATGTTAATGTATCTTCATTTTTGTGTTTACAATGTTACATAATACATTGTAACATTTTGATTTAAACAATGTACTGCTTATAAGTTCGAACAATGAATTATCAATATGTTTTAACTTTTGTCGCTATTTGACTTATGTATATTTCAAATTTGTTTAAACTATGCATGTGTAAGGCTGGAATTTTGCTTATCTTGTTACTTTTCAAAATATTTTTAATATTTTATATGTATATTGTACTGCCGTACCCAAGTGTCATACCCGGGCCCCCAATAAAATTGTCGTATCAGCATACCGGATCTCCGTACCCGTACCCGCAACGTACCCATGTACCAGCTACCTAGTTCATAGGTAGTGCTCAATACAAGCTCTTCAGTACAAGGAGGTCCTAGTATACGGTGCCCTTTCCCCAACATACATCATCCTATTCATACAAGAAGACCCAATGGCTTGTCAATTAAAGCAACCGTCAACAACCAAACAGACTCACAAGAGTTATTACAAAACTATCTAAGGCCGACAGTACAATCATTAACAGCATAACTTGTGGGATACTAAAATATGTAATTATGCTAATAACAAAAACAATACAAATGTCACGGTCTACATTATCCCCCCCACCTTTACAAAATTGGAGTCCCTTCCGACACAATTCATAGACAGCATGATAAAAATTAGAATGAGTAGAGAAGATAAGAAGACATTCCTGGTGGAGTTGCCAGTTATGTAGGGATTGTTGATGCTTGCAGTTGTTGCCATGGGATGTGTTGAACATGTTGCATGATTTACTCTCTTTAGGAATTACATTCACATAGGCTATACATGCGGAATGGGGGAACCACCTTCCCAGAGGGCCCAGGCGGGAGTTACAGAAAGAAGGTGACATGGGGCAATAGCCCCCATCCAAAGGCTCAAGGGCAGCAATACCCAAACAAAAACAAATGGTGTACGGTGACCATGTCATACATCTGCAGTGCCCTGAAAGTTGTTTTGGGCTGTACGGTGTTTGTGGTGGTTGTATGGCAGCAGATTGAGAGCACCATGTTGTACAACAAACGGTTGTACAACTGCAGCAGCAGATCGTACAAATGATTTGCAAGTGGATGTCATACGGTAGGTGCAGACTGTTGTGTCGTACTGATCAGGCAGGAGTTCATACATGTTGGCCAGCGCCAGCAGATCCATTAGGCTCGGCGGTGACAGCAGATCATTCCAGTTCAGTTAGCAGTCGTATGAGCAGCAGTCATGCAGGTGCACAATTGTTTGGCAGAGGGGGCAATCTGGTTGACCAATGAATAGAGATCAAAAGGAGAATGGAGGTCAAACAAAGAGTAGAGGCTGGGTGGAGCTTTTGTTTGTAATTTGGACATGCAATCATTGAGGAAGTCAATCCTTTTGACTTTGTGTTGGTCTTACGGTTTCAAGTCATTTATTTTTTCGTTGCTTTTCCATCCTCCTATTTCTTCATTGGCAAGTTGTGCTTCCATAAATAGAATTTCGAAGTTCGTCATATCGACATTTTGGGTCCTTGATGAGTATATTTTTAATTTAGAGCCATTTATTATGTATTTTACCTACTTTCCATCCAAGTACTCCAACCTGACATTGGCTATCCATACCAATTGGCGGGCAACTTTTCATCAAACTTTGACCCCTAAAGATGTATTCTTTGAACTCTGATGGGTAAGCCAACCATGGTGTTGATGGGTCGGAAGGACTTGGCATCACTGACATTTGCTTTTCGTCATCACGCTGCAAGACTTGGCCTTCTTCAATCTCCATAATCTTGACGTTATTCCAATTAGGCCAGAACACTTCATTTTCTTCCATCTGCCAATGGACAAATCGTTAGGGGAGTGTCTCACCTTCGGAGAATGGCTGTAACTCTAAGACCCCTTCATCATTTGGCTCGATTGTACCTCGGTACCCGTCAACCAAGCAGTCTTCTTCGGAGTCCAAGTCTGATGAGTTTGCTTTCCCACTGACTACCCTTTTCTTCACATCTATGACATACTTCCATCCTTTGTTTTCAATGGAGATCAAAGTCTTTTTCCAGTTATGATTGGCTTTGGCTGCTATGAATCATCCCAACCCAATAGTGCATCAGAGGCCTTCTTTTTCAATGAGATTACTACAAAATTCAAGAAAAAAGGATGGGTTCCAATAGTAACTTTTTGTCCCGTCACGACACCCAATATCTTAATGCCGTGTTGATCTGCTCTTACTGCTTGGAATTTTGGAGGCCACATAGTTGGCTTCCCAAGACTCCAAGTCTCCTCTACAGGAACATTCATGCCAAAACCACCATCGACAATAGTATTTGTCAAACTACAGCCTATAGTTTCCATATTCACAAGTGTCGACTTTTGCACTAGATTCATCGTCATGAACAAAGGATCAACCACTCAATCACCGACAATGGGGGTTCAAGTATGAGTTCTTTCTTCTGCTTTTAGGTCTCCCCATCACCCGACACTATACCATTTTCCATTAGGTGTGCCATTTTATGCTCCATGCCCAATCCAACATCTTCCATGGTAGGTAGGGGAGGGGATTATCCCGGTATTAGTTTCCACCCCACACAGTGGCAATCCCTACAAGGTCTTATCTCAGTTTCTACATGCTAAATTACAGCTAGCAGGACAGGAAGCCCTCAATGAGAAAAGAAGAATACAAGAAGTATGCATGGTAAATTATTCACAAGAGCTCGTACCTACCAAACATCTCCAGCAATGCACATCCAGTCTGCCTTGAGAACTGAACTACATCAAGCAAAGGATGCTCCATCGAGCTCTCCAGTGGGTCATCCCACACCTCATCATCCCGAGATGTCTTCCTCTTCCACTCCTCCCGCTTTTTCTTCTTGAATTATTTTTACTGTACAGTCAAAAGGGACCAAGACTGATCTAAAGGGAGGATAATGTAGACGGTTAAAAGGTTAATTATAAGTAAATGTAGCCAACATATTTCGTTAGTGTGTTGTTGGCATTTGGCTAGAAGATTAATAAGACTTCTTGGATGATGGTTGCAACGGTTGTGTGAACCTTCGACAGCTGGGCCTTGCCCTTTAAATAGCATGTCAATGTAGGGGTGAGGGCACTTGTAGTAAGTCCTCGTGAACTACGAAGATTGTAAAAGAATTTATCTTGGGCAATACAAAGCTGCTGTTAGTTCATTACTTGTGGTGATATTATGGTATGTACTTGCATTTGCTATTCTATATATGTTATTATTCTAGTAACTCAGTAGATTATATCTATACTACAAACCATTTCTTGGTTATGTGTCTGGCTCCGCCTCTGACTTTTAGTTATGCTTCAGCTTCTACTTCTACTCCGTTCTTCACTTGATGGACTTCTCAAGTTGGTTACTTGCCACAATCTTTGTTTTTCTTCTTGTTGCTCCACCAATTGAGCGGACCATATAACTTCTTGGTCCCTTCCCTAACCATTTTTTGCTTATTCTCCCACTTTTGTTCAGGGTCAATCAATTATTTCTGTACAGCGTGAGTCCTCTTCTTATTGAACTCTTCATAATGTTGTAGTTTTTTTCATCATTGTGTTTCACTGTTATGCTTGGCACAGAGATCCAATAATATATGTAGTGCCTCGTCGACAAAAGTATTTCCAATCGACATTCACTTTGAACTGACTTTAAACTTGACCCAACATTCTTTAAAGGCATGGTGCCATAATGTTTATGGGGGAACCACACTACCAATAACATCAATCACACACTACTAAATACATAGCACATTACAGCATATATGAATATGATAGTAGTCCATGCTTCATTCATAGGTGGTGCTCAACACAAGCTGTACGCTACAGGGAAAACCTGGTACTCAGCTCCCTTTCCCTGATGCATATCATTCTATTTATACAATAAGAAGACCTAAAAGATTGTCAGTTAACACAACAGTCAACAACTGAACATACTCACGAGCATTATTACAAAACTACCTAAGTCGGGCAATCTAATCAGTACCCACGTAACTTTTTGACTCCTAAGATATGTAATTATGCTAGTAACCAAGACAATACTAATATGACACTCTACACAGACTCTGCAGCAAAATTAGTATGCTCAGTGAGCCAATTCCTGGCAGAACAGAGGTGATACAGAATATGCAAATAAATACAAATGGAAGGCATCAATTAACATGCAATTGCACGATCTTGGTGAATGAAAGTCCGTGGAGAAGCTTCAGCAACAGCAGTAACTATTATCTTCCAAGTCTCAGCCAGATGTACTTGAATCTGCACATACCTTCAAGACTTCACAAGTTCATATGCATCCATGCCAGTCTCAAAGTTTCAAACTTATCATCTCCCCGCTGGCTAGTTGAGCACAAGGGACAACTCTCCATCAAGCTTTCTGATGCTAATTTTGTCACACTATGTTGATCTCCTTCATGCCTGATATGAGAAAACTTACTGGGAGAGATTAACCATCTTTTAGACAAATGCAGTTCATCACAGGTTCACCATAATTTTAGACACTAGAAAAAGATAATCTGGAAAAACTAATTCAAGATTTCACAGTATATGTAGCCATATTGGCAGTTCCTATATTATTAAGGACTTAAATATACCACGGTTAAAGAATGATTTTATTCCACTCAATGTATTCAACATCTTAATCTATGCAAGTTCAGATTCAGTGACCAACTAACTTACTGCAGCAAGAAAGAATTCATGTCATAAGGAAGCACGGGCACACATTTGCAAATTCCATGAATCGTCCCATAGCATGCTAGGCAATTACAGTCATGCATTTCAATTTCCCCTATGTCGCCCATACACTCCTCTTTCTATCTTCAAAATTCAAATTTGCACACAATAGATCTGCAGATTTTTATACAACCAATTTTCATAGAGCACACTTACTGCAACCAAAATCCTTGGGTCAATGGCTGCAACAATTTTCATAGAGTACCCTTACTGTAACCACACTCCTTGGGGCAAGGGCTGCAAATTAATAAATCTTAATTTTAATCGGTAATTCCTATGATTGAAGAAAAAAAGAAGCATTTTTTAACTGTGTATGCCAAAATTATATAAAACCCCTCATATGAGACAGCCACTGGACACAGTATTGACCAAATTGGACAATCTAAAATAGGGAACATATTATTGCACTGCTTCTTGAAATACCATTCTAGCACACAACAAGATTCGTAGACCAAAACCAAGCAGCAAAACTATGTAGAATTAAACAAAAGAATTTTCGGAATCAACATCAGAGTAACAAACAATGTGCAGTGGTTATACGAGGAACAGACCGCCTTAAATGATGTGACTAATCATTCTTCCAACCAATAAAAAAACGAATGATTTTACCAAGACAAGTAACTCATTGTTTCGAAAAAGCTTATTCCCAGGATACATGGAGATCATAATAGAACATTTTGTCATGAAAAATCCATAGTTTTCTCTCTTTGCTGTGCCAATTGACAAACTGCAATTCTCTAAGAAGCATTTCTGTCTGGAGACCAGATCAATTTTATTTAGGAGATAACCAAGAATATTTCTTTTTTATTTAATGCATTGAAAAACAGAGGAATTCTAAGATGTGCTACAGAAATTCCAACAGTATCAACTGCTGAGGAGAGTTACAGTTTAAGAGCAGCAATTGATTCAGGTTTAAAATCCACCCTTAAGCTCAAAATTCTTCGAACTTCTGCAGGTGTTAATCTCCATGTCATGGGCCCCGAGTTCTCTCCCCAGTAGTCCAAAATCTCTGAGACCTTTTCTAGGTTCAAGATAGTTGCCATTTGTGTAAGTCTTGCAAACTTATCCCGGACAGTTCTTTGTGTCATACTAGAGAAGTGCCCCACCAGAGTTCGTGCATCCCGATCAAGTTGTAAGCCTCCCAACTGATTGAATCTCTTCTGCGTCATTATCACTTCCAGTCTTTTGACAATAAAATCAATGATTAAATGCACAAAAGAATCATAATTATTTGTTGTCATGGTCAGTTGCAGCCAAGTAACATTTGTCTCCACTGCATGTAGCAGTTTTTGCAACCATGGATCATTTATTTCATTTTCAGTATACTGCATTTCAGAGAGCTCATAGCTTATTGTGGCAACTACATCCACAATAGGACGGAGGCGGGGTGTTATGCTGCTAGCTAACTGCTCTAAGCCTGCATTTAGTACTTGTTTGAAGGCATTGCTTGTTTCTGCTAGCTCAGACAAGCATGACTTGACTTTTTGAAGTTTTACTCTATCAGCTGGTGCAGGGAATGCCTGTGGCAGAAATTATAATTACCAACTTTAAATAAATATCCATATATCTGAAGCACGGACTAAAAAGCAAAGATAAATAAAAACTCAACAAGAAAAATTTAACTTTCAAACGGAAAAGGGATGAATGAAATTAGATTCTTGAGTACGGGTCTTAAATGGAAGTAAAATAACCGGTTGAGACAGTGGGAACATACATTTTAGGTTCTCATATCTCTCAGCTAAAATAAATAAACGTCAATTTAGGATAAATAATATACTGGCACCCACTGAAAGGGAGCTTATAATCGAGATTAAAGAGAAACAAAAGATCACTTACCTCTACACAATGATCCGCAATTTCATGTCTGAGCTTCAGAACAAACTCACTGCTAATGTCCAAATTATTTAAAGCTGTTGCAATTTCTGAGCCTGTTTTGGACACTCCTACACCCCCTAAAAATAGCTTGCTACCCAGGTTTAGTTCTCTTGTCTTCCTCTGTAAAGCCTCTGTGAATTCATTGTTCAGCAAATTAATAGCACCATTTAAAACTGCAAGTACAGACTGAACGCTAGAAGTAGATGTAGCCCTTCTGCAACAACTCTGCAGGACGTAGAATACATCATCCACCATGGAAGTAGTAAGGCCATCAGGAATAAACTCGTCAATCTTGATAGCCTTCCTTACATTCTCTACCATGAAGAACTCTTCAAGGATGATATAAAATCCTGTCAGTTCTTTAACGGATCGACTAAATGCCCCACTTCTGAATGCATTGGTAGCACGAGGACTCAGTTGAGCATCAACAGATCCAACTTCCCTCATCTTCGTCATCATAAATTGAGTGTAATCCTCACTTAGCTGGGTTAATGACAGTATTTACTCCAGGTAAATTTCAATTTGTCTGGGATCTGGCCCTTCTTGGGCCCCTACTACCGAAATCAAATTGTCATTCTGCGAATTGATCTCTGATGCTAACCCTGCTAGTCTTCTGTAATCCGTGTACTTCTTCAGAATTATAGAGCCTCTCGAATCACATTGTTCCTGCAGTTCCCAAATTGCATACACAATTCCATCTTCACCACAAAGACTCCTCAAAATATCATCATTACCTTAAATTGCCAACACAATGTCCTTGAAAAGATTAGTCAAACAGCCAACAAAATCAGCCTGAGTCTGCACCGCTGCTCGCCCAATGGATTGCTCTGCTATTTCCATTAACCCTTCAAACTCAAATCTGGACCTTAAAGAAATATCTTTTCTCAGATATGAAACATACAACTGCAACCCTTCTTCCTCAAGACCCAAAGCAGGGAAAAGCTTAATAAATCTCAGAATGGTAGAGTGATCCCGCTCTTCAATAGCAGTGGAGATTCTTTTTTTGACTACACCCTCAAGCTTTTGCTTGGATTCCAGAAGCTACTTCCTCTGCTCTGTTGCGGTCTCCCTACTTCCTTCTGAACCTGTGACAATGGAGTCATTATACTTGGCATCAAGATTTAAGAATGTCTCCACGTATTTGGCAGCAGCCTCATAATCCTCGGATTCAAGGACCTGTTTAGCACCATCAATACAGTTTCCCCTCTCCACAATGGCATCAATTCTTGTTAAAGTGGACTGAACCCGTGACTGTGCAAGATCTAGCTCTCTCACCTTGCCACTCACATGATCAGCAAGATCACAAGTTGAACTTACACTTAGTAGCATTTGGTCTGAATCAGCTATCACAATCTCCAGTACCTCAGAAGATTTATCTAGTCCGCTTCGTTTCTTCTCCAGCTCGTGGCGGTGGGAGAGTAGAGTTTCCAACTCTGCATCAATGCATCTCTGATAGGCAATGCATTCATGTAGGAAACGTGTCATAGCACCCACATCTGTAAGCCTTTTTATTTCTTCTACTGTGTCAATTAATGCAACCCCACCTTTGCCCTCTTCATCTTCTACTCGTGCAAATGCCATTGCCATCACTCTTACTTTTTCCCATGCATCAGATCAGCACTGTGAATTATTCAATCATTCATTTTAGCTTGCATTCCATCATCTGCAAGTTAGGGTTTGCTGAAGACACCTGCCAAGACGCTAAGCTTTGGCTTTGCATTTTAAAAATTACGACCATGAGGATCGCATTTATATATTTACTTTACTTAGATTTATTAATAGCTTATTAAATTTTCTCAATCTCAAATAGACTTCACTCAATCTCAAAGAGACTAACTCTTAAAAGAACTCATACTAAAAGTTCAACTCAATCTCAAACAGACTAACTCTTAAAAGAACTCATACTAAAAGCTCTCAATTCTCCGATGTAGTGAATGAGTCCCAGCATACCTTTATATAGGAATGTAAGAGGCTTTTCACCAGATAGATGGGCAACCTAAAAACCGGGAACCAATAACCTAGGTAAACAAGAAGATTCCCACTTTGAGAAAAGTGGAAGACAACAATTGAGTACATGCCACTCAATAAGACACCTTTAGAAAGCGGAGAGGTCCACCATGCTTTCGAAATGACTAAAGAGAAGTCATCTCAAAACTTTATTGTACAAGAGACAGACAGATGACAACAAGTCTGTCATCATAGCTTTAAGGACTAAAATGGACTCTAGGGTTGTTGTCGCTATCAAACGAGCTGGATGATTCCTCCCAATCTCTTCTTTCAGCAAAGTAATGGTCACGAGTGTTTCTTTCGTACCAAAGTCTAGATACTGAAGATGTTCCATCACTATCTGGGTCTAGATGTCTTCGTGATGGATAAATATAGTGGTCCAAAATCCGAAGGAAATGACCAGGTGCAGGAGGATGAACATTCATGGTATGATGAAGATAGATCTTTCGCCATAATTGTCCATTTGGATTAGAATTATGTCCCTATAAAAAGTTGGCTTTGACATAATAAGATTCTTTTACATACCAGGGAATCTTACAATTAATTAAAATATTTCTAATAGTATCAGGATGCATTTCAAGCAGAGGACTGTCAGAAATCTTGGTTGGCAGATATTTGGAAAGGAAATATTTGAAATGATTAGCAATATATTGCCTATCTCCTGGAGTGCTTGGTTTGTTACCTACATCATTCTCAAGAGGATGTCCTTCAAGCCATAACTTAGCAAACTCAAACCTCCATAATGTATTTGGTCTTGGGACCAATTGTCTTAATCTAATTCCTTCCACGGGAGTATTATCTGGAGAAGGTTCCACATACCTTGAATGTCTCCATTGCCATTGCAATGTGCAAAACACCATCGGTTCCTGTTTGGTATGAAATTCTGAAGTATGAATTTCAAGATCAACAAACCTTGATGCTACTTCTGTCATGTTGAAAGGTGATACTGAAATAATCCCTCTTGAAAGTAACAAATGTTGTGCCTCATATGACATTTCATTATTATTTCTTTTTAGAGACTCAAGATAATTTTGGCAATTAGAAGATTGTCAGATAGCTTCAACAAATTCATGGATACCCTGTGTGATGTTTATGTTCTTTGAATGATTCAATTCTCTACTAGCAAAATCAGCTAGAGAATTATCTTTTCCTTTAATATGCTCAATTTCAAGACTGAAATTGTCAAACCACATTCCCCGTCTCTAGAGTCTGTTGAATGCAGTCTTATTAGCAGGATCTCCATTATTGAGTTTGGCCTTCAAATCTTTCAAATCAGAACACAGAATGAAATGTTCATTATGTATGAAGAACAAGAAGGCTTTAATAGCTTTCTTAGCGGCTAGCATCTCCTTGTGGGCTGAATGATATTTTAGTTCTAAACCTTGAAAAGATCCAGATACATACCTGCATATCTTTTCTTTGCCATTTTCCGTTTTCTCCTTTAGTACAGCTCCCCAATAACTCTCACTTGTGTCTGTTTCTATGATTTTCAGTCCTTATCTAGGCAGGGACATAGCAGGAAGTTTCTGAACTTGTGCTTTGATTCTTTTCACAGCTTGAGTCATTTCAGCTGACCAACTAGGACCATTTTTTTTCAATCTTTTATTGAGAAGTATTCTATCTACAGCAATATCCACGTAGAATCCAACAACATAATTGATACAACCCAGAAATCTCTGTAGTTGGATCTTTTCTGTAATTTGGTCTGGGAATTCTTGAATCTTTAAAACTATATGAGATTGCATCTCAATAGAGCCATCTTTAACTGTGATTCCAAGGAAATCCATTTTATCTTTGAAAATCGCCATTTTTGTTGGAGATGAGCATAAACCATTATGATAAACAACTTCATAGAATTTTTCTAGGTGTTCAATATGTTCTTTGGGAGATTTAGAAAATATTAAAATATCATCAATGTAGACTATCAAGAAATCATCTAACTCACCAAAGATGTTGTCTATCATTTTCTGGAAGATTGATGGAGCAGTTTTCAATCCAAATGGAAGTACTTTCCATTCATACTGTCCTCCGGGAACTAC
The DNA here is from genome assembly GCA_019776745.2 of Taxus chinensis. Classification (NCBI taxonomy): domain Eukaryota; kingdom Viridiplantae; phylum Streptophyta; class Pinopsida; order Cupressales; family Taxaceae; genus Taxus; species Taxus chinensis. Next base: position 435,344,667 of record CM034156.1, on the reverse strand, counting down.
AAAATTTGTTTTGTAGGTATCTTCTGGTTTAAGAAATATTTGTCAAAAACCACTCTTTAAATCAAACTTGTTGTATACCTTTGAACCTTTGATTCTGGATAATAGATCATCTTTAGCAGGAATAGAATGTTGGACAGTTTTTACAAATTTGTTCAATTGCTTGTAATTAACAACAAGCCTTTTCTTCTGACAAACCCGTTCACTCCTTTTATTTACATAAAAGGTTGCACATGCCCAAGAGGAGTTAGATTCTTTGATAAACCCTCCTTGGATTTTTTTTAATCTCCTCATGACATTCTTTTCTTTTAGCAGGGATCATGTATTTATGATGAGCTTTGAATTTAGGAATTATATCATTTCCTTTTTCATCTTTCTGAAACTGTAAATCTAATGAACAGCAATGCTTTTTTCTTTCAACAAAAGCATGAAGACTGTCTAGACATAGATTCTTTTTTATCTTCCCAACTATATCATTTATATTACCCTTACAAAGGGCTATAGATTTATGAATCCATTCATGGTTGGATTCTTTCTTTTACTCTGCCAAGGGTATTATGCTTTTGAATGAGTACTTCTTAGGAATCTGAATATCAGGATTAAATAAAGATATAAAATCTTTATTTAGACTAAAAGTACCACATTTTTGCAAAGCATCAACTCCTATCAAACAATCATATGAAAGCATATCATGTTGATAAAATTGTAGTGTTCTTTCATATCCTTCTATTTTGATAGGTACATATGCAGTATATCTAGATATCACCTCTTTCTTATCAAAATTTATCTTTAAATAAGTTTCAGTCCAACAATCTGGAGGTATAGCTCTAGTTCTAAGCAAACTTATATTTGCTCTTGTGTCTATCATTGCATCTATGGAGTAGGGCTTGATATTAGGAATGCAAATATTGATAGTAATAAAAGGATTTTGGGCCTCTTTTGTTGTACATACCTCAGTATTGATTTCTTCTGTTGGAACTGATTCTTCTGCTTCTTGGTGTAGTATATGTTGATAAGCTTCTTCAAGAAATTGATCATCACTTTCACCTTCTTTCTTTTATCTATTTTCCTCTTATACTAATCTTTTATATTCATTAGTAGCTTTAGCAATCACTTTCTGTAAGAATTCTATTCTATTTCTTCTCCAAATTCTCATAGTTTCGGGTTTTGGAATCATAACATCTGTGCTAGAATTTATTACCTAAAATTCATTATCCTGATCTTCTTCTGGAGATAGAAATGGAAAACTTCTTCTGGGTGGAGAATATCTTCCTTTGCCACGACCTCTTCCTCTGTAAGGAGTTTGTCTTTGACGTATGTTCCTGTGTACTGGAGGCCTTGCTGATTCAAAATTCTTTTCCTGATGTGACCATCTTTGTTTTTTTCTACATCCTCCTTTCTTTCGCGGGCTTCATTTTCAGCTCTAACCTGGATAAAGTACTTTATTTCTAGCTCTCTGACTTTATGTGAGAGATAGGTCTTTTTAGCAATATCCCATGGGGGACAGTCTTCAAACTCACTCTGTCTTAGTTCTAGCTGCTTATATAGAACTTCAGTAGACACAGGCATGAGAGGGTGAGGAAAACTAGCAATCATATTTATGAAAGAAGGAAATGAATCATAACCAGATTCTGTGTTGTTTGAATCTAACTTCGTATGCTCTATTATATTTACTTGAAATTCCTCTTCTGAAGATATATATGAGATATCAGAAGAATAACAATCAGAATCAGAGATTAAGTAGTAACATTGATCCCTAATACCTTTTGCTACAAGCATATTTATCTTTGCTTTACCTTTTTATGTATCTTTCTTTGGGTACTCATTTGCATAATGCTTGCCTTTACAGATAAAACAAGTTGGTATAAACTTTCTTTTCTTTCCCATATATTTATTTTTCCTAAAATATTGTTTTTTATATGGAACATCTTTTGAATATCTAAACTTATGTCTTTTCTTGTGCTTATACTGACCCTTCCCCCTTGAAAAATATGAACAGTCTCTACAGGGTTTCTTTATTCTAAACTGCTTTTGGGGTCTGCAACCAAATGGGTCATTGTTAATTAGCTGACAGAATTTGGTTCCTAAGGCTTTCTGGGCCTTAGCAGCTTCTTTGTGGTCTTGCTTTTATTGACAGAGACGAGCATTTGTCTCATCTATAATTTGATTTAGAGCTCCAAGATTTAATTCTTTTGTAGTTCTTCCATGCAGGGCTTTTTTATACTCTGTTGCAAAAAATGCAGGGAAAGATTCTATATATCGGAGTCTCATAGTAGGATCATTTATATTGCCAGAGTTATAATACAACTTTTGCAGATAGCATTGATAATCTTTTATTCTACTCATATCACATAATCTGGCTCTCAAGAATATAGAAGTATTTCTAAGCTTGTCATTATCAATAGTGCCTAGAAATTCTTGAATTAGAGCAGTAGTTAAAGAGGCATATCCCCCATTTAAGATTTCTTCTTGGTGTGGATTAGCATCCCACCATTCTTTGACTATGCCAACAAAACCATTTGCAATTACTTCAGCAATAGTTCTGGGATCTTTCTTATATAACAAAAGCTGAGAATTTGCCCATCTTATAATACCATGTATTAATTCTTTCACTTATTTAGGAGTAGAACAATCCAGCTTATACCAATTAGGCTACAAAGTTTGTGTTCTTGTAGTATGATGTAGAGGCTCAGATGTAGAAGCTTTATAAGTTTCCTCCATCAAAACCATACTTTTTGCTTCTTCTGGGAGAAGTTTGGCCATGCTGACCGATCCTTTGTATGGAGTCTTTTTATCTAAAATAAACAAAGGACTATGTTCTAGTAGAACAGTCTTATGACGTGTTGAAGATCCAGAAGAATTAGCAACTTCAGTCCATGACACTTTGTGAGACCAATCTGGTTCAATCTCTTCTGGTTTTTTTGTATTATCAAGATTTTTCTCTATTTGTGGGACTATCTTAGGAATAGGACTTACATGCTCTTGGACTTCTTCAACTTTGTGGATTAACTCCATAGAGGACTCATGCAACTGGTGCAGGCTATTTTGTACAATTTTATGGTAGTACTAAGCTTTGAAGCAATGTCCTTTTTAGTATCTTCAGACTGACTGATAAGGGGTTGAACAACATCTATAACTTCTCTAGACACAATTTTAGGAATATCGGGACAAATAGATACATATCTAGAAGTAGTTTCAAGACTTTTATCAAATTTCTTCATTTGGGTAGTAACTTCATCAACTTTAGAATTTAGTAATCTAAGAGCAGAAGTTATATCTCCTTTTTGGTGAAGTTCTATGACTTTTAATGTTTTTTCCATTTCTGCAAGAATAGACTCTTGGGATTGTAGTCGATCATGGACAGACTTTACAACTATTTGTCTAATTTAGCATTTTGGAAGACTTGGAAGGGTCTACATGTCTATCTACAATTCTCTGGTACCAAAATATAGCCTTTTGGGTTTCATCAAAGGATAGAAATTCACTACTATCTAAGGATGGAAAAGAGACAGAAGTATTTGTTTCTCTAGAAGCCATACTTATGGTTGGACCATTAGAAGGGACATATTTTTGCTTTATAATCTATTCACAGTCCTTACACCAAAGGTAATCAGTGTTGGGATCATGAATCAGGCTATTATGACTACAGATATAAATATGTTCTTTCATGGATTTTGTTGAAGGTTCAGCTGCAGAGAAATAAGAAGTATCTGATCTAAAAGAACTAGATCGGGACATTTCAGATGCATGCTTTTTAGATTTGAAAGACAAAGTTACATTTGACTTGGATTCATTTACAGCTGTAGCATTTTCTAATTTAAGCTTATTTTTCTCAATGAACTTTTTAGACAGTGTCCACTTTTTTTGGGCTTTGATTTAAGACCACGAAATGAGTTCGGGCTCAATTTTCTGACTTTCAATACTGGTGTGACTCACTACGTTGCTGCCTTTGGAGATACCATGTTTGACTGCAGGATACATTGTGTTAACAAGACGATAGATAACCTTATAATGGATAGCCAAGGGACAAGCTCTAGGTTTCATGTGTAGACTTGTGGTAGAAAGATGTAGACACAAGACTTGTTTTAATAAATCTTCCTTTTGCAGACTTACAGGGTAATTTGGATAAACTTCAAAAGATATGGGGCCATTATGAAGACCAGTTTGAATAGCAGCCAATAGGGAATCTTTAAAGCCTTTAAAACGTGGGTCCATTAAACATCATAAAACAAAGGCATTTATACCACGACAAAAAAGTGGAGTAATACCTTTTGGGCACAACCTATATGAGCAAATTTAATGTTTTTTGTTTTTTCAGTGACTGTATGTCAACGGGATCTACTAAAGGTATATCATACTCATGATTAGAGGTTTAGGAAACCTAAATAACATATTCACGGATTTTTAAGGTAGTAGCAGCTATCAAATGAAAAGTAGTTAATTTATCATAGACTTGATTATATGGGATCTTTGGTAATTTCCATGCAAGTAAAGGGTCTAATTCTTGTTGTATATCTACTGCATAATTAATAGGAAAAACATCAGATAGATTTACAAGATCTTGATCGTCTTGTTCTCCTTGAGTACTTGCATGATCTTCAAATTCCATGACTGTTACTGATAAGCAACTCTTCAGTAGGGCTTACGATATCAACCTTCAACCTAAAACTGCGCACATCTATGACGACTTACAAAGTGGGAGGCTCGCCTCTTTGCCTGACTTATGAGGTATAAACTTATTTGTCAAATGAAGGAACTAGATCATACACAAGTATCAAGAGAGAAACTTAAAAATACAAATCTTGCAAAGATCTTCTTTATATTTCTTCAAACTCTATTACATAGAGACCAAGCTCTGATACCACTCAATCTCAAATAGACTAACTCTTAAAAGAACTCATACTCAAAACTCTCAATTCTCTAATGTAGTGAATGAGTCCCAGCATACCTTTATATAGGAATGTGAGAGGCTTTTCACTGGATAGATGGGCAACCTATAAACTAGGAACTGGTAACCTAAGTAAACAAGAAGATTCCCACTTTGAGAAAAGTGGAAGACAACAATTGAGTACATGTCACTCAATAAGACACCTTTAGAAAGTGGAGAAGTTATTAATAGTTAGTAACTAGTTAACATGTTAGTGTGTACTCCAAGTTAAAATAGATCGAAGCTTGCTAATTCTGACAATTTTGTCAGTGCCTGTATCAACGTTGCACTATTATTTTATTGCATTATTTCAATGTGGTTGTGTCTCAGTTGCAGAATGCTTCCTTGAGACTCTTATCGAGGAACACCTTTCTCTTAGTGTCATTCTTCCAAGCTCTTTTGAATTCCTTTTCCTCCATGACACTCCTCACAACTATCTCAACCTCCTCTTTCGTCACAATCCCATCTTCATTCTTCTTGACCATAACCCCAACCTTGCGATTCTCAAGCACAATCCTTGCATTAATCATCTGGTCCACGCAACCATAGGCACTCGTAGCACACCCTCCACAACAGAATTCCACCTGCGATGACTCACAAAAACACCAGTTGTCGTGTGGGCCAAGATCTTTAAATGTGGAACCCACGACGAAACGATAATAATTCTCCTTTCGCCGACACGTGACTCGAACCTTGGGGGAAGAACCGTCGGGTTTGAGCTAGCACCGTTCACGACAGATGTCTGCAACACCCACATAAACCATTGCTGACTAAACTCCAACCCCAGTGCAAGCTTGCGGATTTGCACCACCAATATGGTCGATCGGCTATCGAAGCTCACATACACAACTGACTTCACAGGTTGTGTGTCCAACCACGTCATACATCACCTTTGGGTCTCAGAAAGATTTTCATATACTAAGACCTACGAATATCCAAAAATATCTTCCCAAATTTGTCACCACTCAATATTTTTTAATATTTCAATTTGAGAAAATATAGTGGAGCATTGTATAACAGATGTTATCACGGTAGGAATAACATGAGCCGTGAAATAGGTGCAAGACATGCATGATTTTAATTCTTTATTGTTTATTTCTAACTCTTTGTTCTGCCTTATCTAACAAATTAAATGTCCTGAAATCGTAAAACTCGATGTCATAAAAAAGTTAAAAATAAAATAAAAGCAAAGCTCAATTGATAGATAAAATCTTCTTTTCATTCATATCTCCAATTCCTTTAGGGACTCAATTATAAATGTTTGTTCATGCATCGCCTTCTTTTTGTAGTTACTCGAGCTTGAAGTTAAGAAGTGTGCATATAAAGTGCTACAAGAAGTAGACAGTGTGATAGGGTTTTGAACTTAGACCCTATTAAAATCTCATCAATTTTTATTTTGGTCCCTTTAAGCTCACATTGCACTCACGTGAATAATGTGCATGAGAATGAGACAATTAAGCAGAGCAAAAATAGTAGATATTATTTAGTTAGGAATATTTTGCTATGTGGAAAGGTGTGGGACATGCAAACATTTAATTCCCACCTTTTAATTTCCAAAAATCTATTCATATCTACATTTTACTTATCAGATTAAATGTTGTCCAATCGAAAACCTTAATATCATGAAATAAAAAAACTTGATCGACAAATAAAATATACCTTTTGCTCATATGTTTGATCGAATTAGAGCCTCAATTATAGATGGTGGTTCACACACCACCTATTTTCCTACGATTACTTGAGCTTACATCTGGAAAGCGAGGCTACAAATTGCTATAAGATGCAAGCATATCGGTTAGGTTTCTAACCCTAAACCTTTTCAAGTTTCCCTATTTTTAATTTTGTCCTCTGTGTGAGATGGAAATGATTAAGTAGAGCACAAATAGCAAATAATATTTGGGTAGGAACAATTTAATTCGTGGAATAGGTGTGGGACATGTAGGTATTTAGTTCACACCTTTTAATTTCCAACTCCTCATTCATGCATATGTCTTATCTATCAAATTATCCATCATTCAGTCGAAAACCTTGATGTCATGAAAAAAAAGATAACAAAGCTTGATTGGAAGATAAAATCTACATGTCGATTTGAGGGGCTCAATTATGAATGATTATTCATGTGCTACTTATTCCCCTACAATTACTTGAGATTGCAAATTGAAATGGAGGTTACAAATTGCTAGAATAAGCAAACATATATTCCCAAATTTGTCACTTCTAATTGTTTATGTAAAAGTAACAAGTCTATCAAATTTAATATATAGAATTTTATATTAAAAAGTGTTGTTCTTTTAAAAAAGGGGGGCTACGAAACGCGACAAGAAGCAAGCACTGTGGTTGGTTTAGACCATGAAACCTATTGGATTTTTGGAATTTTTTTTACTACTCTGAGTGCAAATTGGGCTTGTGTGAATAATGCGAACGAGATCACGATGATACAGTGGAGCACATATAGCAGGTGTTATTTGGGTAGGAACAATCTTAGTCAAGGAATAGGTGTGGGATATTCCATGTTTTGATTATGACCTTTTTGTTTCCAACTTTTTTGTTCTTGTATTTGCCTTATCTAACAAATTAAATATCACACAACTAAAAAAACCTTAACGCTATAAAAAAAAATTAAAATAACAAATAACAAATCTCAATTCACATATAAAATATTCCTTTCGATCGTATGTACATCCATTAGAGGGGCTCAATTATCAATGATTTTTCATGCATCACATTCTTTACTATAATTACTCGAGTTTAAAATTGTCCTTAACCAACATTCATACATTTAATATATTCCATTTATTGAGATATGTTGGCTCATCAATAGATTATAATCTCCACTCTGAGTAAATGAATTATAATCTTCAAACAAATCAACGAAATTATAATATTCAAGCTAAAACACTCCCTATTTATAGCCTTGGATGATCCATAGGATCAAAGGAGAACCCTAGCGACAACAAAAAAAATGGACATCAAGTGGGGAGATGGAAATGTCATAGACAATTTCGACGATGGTGTTGACAATTTACTGAAATTCCCCAATTTTTTATTTTGGAGCCTTAAAGCACAAATTGTACTCACGTGAATAGTTTGAACGAGATCAAAAAATTAAATGTTATCATGGTAGGAATAATATGAGCCATGAAATAGGTGTGAGACATGCACGATTTTAATTCTTTCGTAAATATTTTTAACTTTTTGTTTTGTCTTATCTAACAAATTAAATGTCATGAAATCATAAAACTTGATGCCATTAAAAAGTTTAGAAAACAAAGCTCAATTGATAGATAAAATCTTCTTGTCCTTCACATGTCCATTTCCTGTAGGGACTCAATTATCAATGTTTGTTCATGCATCGCCTTCGTTTTTGTAGGTACTCGAGCTTGAAGTTTAAAAGTGTGCCTATAAAGTGCTACAAGAAGTAGTAAGTGTGGTAGGATTTCGAACTTGGATCCTATTAAAATCTAACCAATTTTTATTTTGGTCCCTTTAAGCTCACATTAGACTCACGTGAATAATGCACATGAGATTGAGACAATTAAGTGGAGCAAAAAATAGTAAATATTATTTGGTTAGGAATATTTTGCTTCGTGGAAAGGTGTGAGATATGCAGGCATTTAATTCCCACCTTTAAATTTCCAACATTCCATCCCTGTCTATGTCTTACCTATCATAGTAAATGTCGTCCAATCAAAAACCTTGGTATCGTGAAATTAAAAAAAAAACTTGATTGACAAATAAAATCCACCTTTTGTTGATATGTCTAATCGCTTGAGGGCCTCAATTATAGATGGAGGTTCACACACCACCTTTTTTCCTACGATTACTTGAGCTTACATTTGGAAAGTGAGGCTACAAATTGTTATAAGTTGCAATCATACTGGTTGGGTTTCTAACTCTAAACCTTTTCAAGTTTTCCCATTTTTAATTTTGTCTTCTTTGTGAGATTGAAAAGATTAAGCTGAGCACAAATAGAAAATAATATTAGGGTAGGAACAATCTGATTTGTGGAATAGGTGTGGGACATGCAGTTATTTAATTCACACCTTTTAATTTCCAATGTCGCAATCATTTATGTGTCTTATCTATCAAATTAATCACCATTCATTCGAAATACTTGATGTCATGAAATAAAAAGATAACAAAGCTTGATTGGATCATAAAATCTACATGTTGGTTTGAGGGGCTCAATTATCAATGATTATTCGTGCACTACTTATTTCTTTACAGTTACTTGAGATTACAAATTGAAAGGGAGGTTACAAATTGATAGAATAAGCAAACATATATTCCCAAAAATTTCACCTCTAATTGTTTGTGTAAAATTAACCAATCTACCAAATTTAGTATATTGAATTTGATATTAAAAAGTGTCACGATTTTAACTGAAAAGGGGGCTACGAAATGCTACAAGAAGCAAGCATTCTAATTGGATTTTAGGCATTTTTTATTTTGACCACACTAAGTGCAAATTGTGCTCATGTGAATAATAAGGATGAGATCAGGATGATACAGTGGAGCACATATAGTAGATGTTATTTGGGTAGGAACAATTTGAGTCCTGGAATAGGTGTGGGATATTCCATGTTTAGATTATAACCTTTTTATTTACAAATATATTGTGTCAACATTTTAATCATCTTTATTATAATTATTCATCATTGATTTTGTCATAGTTGTCATCTACATCATTAGCACTTTCATTTTCCTTGTTAGTGTCCCAGTCGTAACTCATTATCTACATTCAACATCAAATATTCCTTTCGATCACATGTCCATCCATTGGAGGGGCTCAATTATCAATGATTTTGCATTCATCTCATGCTTTGCTATATTTACTCGAGTTTAAAATTGTCCTCAACAAACATCCATGCATTCGATAGATTCTTTTTACTAAGATACGTTGGCTCATCATTAGATTATAATCTTCACATGATTAAATGACTTATAATCTTCAAACAAATCAACAAAATTATAGTCTTCAAGTTGAAACACTTTCTATTTATAACCTTGGATGATCCATGGGATCGAAGGAGGACATAAATGACAGTAAATAAAATCGACATCAAGTGGGGAGATGGAAATGTCATAGACAATTTCAATGATTATGTTGACAATTTACAAGAATTCATGTTGGCTAGATTTTCTACACAGCTAAAAACTTACGCAGTTATGAGATAAATCTCCCTCATTTATCGGTGAGGCTCCTATGTAAGATTTTGTCAATTATATTTTCTAATATCTATTTGTTGCTTTTACTTTAACCACGTACCTCATGCACCATAACTAGGCAATTTTGCAACAAGTAAGCATCTGTAAGCAATATGTGCAGGAAATCGAAATAATTAAATACAAGAAGAAAGGAAAGAAGATGTGTAGCCTAACCAATAGTTGATAGAGTTGGTTACATGCACATAGAAAAAACAAATAGATCAAGAAATGCAAAATTCAAAGAAAAGGAAAATTTCAGACCCAGGTATAAAATAACACAAAGTTTATGCAAAGATCTAAAAAAAAACAAATGCACCGTTGACACAAAGTTCTCCAGAAATCTATCTCCTCTCTATTCCTCTCTATTCCGTAGCACAAAGTTTGGAACACAAGAATGTTGATTACAAATTATGATCTTTTAACCCGTAGGTTCTTCCTCTATTTATAGTGTATAGAGGGCAATTACAAATAAGAAGCTTTTAATGAATTCTCGCATGCTAAAGCTATAGAAAAGGGAATCGCTGGCAATCTTTCTTCTGGAATTACTCTTTGCATGACATGCATGATTTATAACTAAAAATAGAACCTTTTATTTTGCATGTCTACCATCTATTTCCAATAATTGACTTCTTCAAGTAATAACTTTTAAACCAATCACTTAAATTTTATAATTTAATTGATTACTCAATTACTTTTTCGGAGAAAATAAGAGAAAAAAGAAGAAAGAGGAAAAGAAATTAGAAGAAAGATGCAACATTCTCAGTCTTGTCCTTTTCCCATATTATGCATATGGTTGACTCTTTTGCCTTTGATTCTCACCAAACTGGGTCTAGAAACAGTTGACTGTGATTTTCTTGCGGGTGCTACCTCTGACCTGTCTTCCCCTTTTATCCTTGAAGCTTTTGCAATTCTTCTCTAGTATATGCACTAGTGCAATGTGTTTGCCCGTAAATAATTCAGACAAAACTCATCATCTTTTATTTTTAATTGCATATGAGCAATTTTAAATTCTAGAAAGCACTCCGGGTGAAGGCAAATACAAGTATATTCAATGAAGGCTTCAACAGAAAGATTGGGAGCACATCTACAAGCTCCTTGAAGGAATTTCAATGACTTCTACTTCGGTTGCATTAGAAACAAGAGGATGATTTTTTGCTGGAAGCCTTTGCAATTATGAGATCTGGATCTATTTCTCCCTCTGCTTCTGAAGATATATTTAATGTATCAAATATTGACTTCTACTTTCTTCACCAATATGGGCATCTGTGATGAACACCTGCAATTGATTCAGAAAAATATGGATTCCACGGCATGAATACTCAATTTTTATCACCAAAATCTACATATAAAGTTTGTTGCCCTCTATTTTTAGACTTTGATTGCATGCCAAGCAAGCTAAGAATATTATTTTATTCACTTGTGCACTCACATCAACATGCAGATGCTTTGAATAATAAAAAGAAAGCTTCTCCAACCCTATGCACCAAAACTGAATGCTTCGCGACAATTAAAAAAAAAAATCAGCTTTTAGACATTTAGCATGCCAAAATGGGTTGCACTTTTTGGCTATAAGTCATGTTAAAAATAAGAAGTCAAAGCAATGGGAATTTTCACTTTGCAAGGCAGACAAAAAATTTCTGCTTTCACTAAAGTGACTTTACTTTCATTATGGACATTTTCACCCTGTTAGGCAAGTAAATAAATTCTCGTTTTTCACTTAAGTGACTTTACTTTCATAATGGGAATTTTCACCCTGCAAGGCAAACAAAAAATTCTCGCCTTTCACTTAAATGACTTGACTTCCATAATGGAAATTTTCACCCTGCTAGGCAGGTAAAAAATTCTCGCTTTTCATTTAAGTGACTTTACTTTCATAATGGGAATTTTCACCCTGCTAGGCAAGTAAGAAATTCTCGTTTACCTGCCACCTCTAATATTCTCATTGCAACTTAAGTGATTTTGACTTCATGGGAAAAAGTAACTTGTTATGCAAGCAAAAAATTATCACCTGCCTACAATTGCCAAAATTCTCACTGGTAGCTTAAACCCTTCCTTCCAAAAAGTGCGACTTGCATGGAAAATAGCTATTTTCCAAAAGTGTGACTTGTATTGTGACTTCTGCATTAAAATTTGTGTGAAAATTCGTCACTTAAGGCAGCGTGGAAATTGGACACAGAAGGCAGTCTTGAAAATTGCGACTGGCATGAAGACAACATTTCTTTCATTTTTTGGATTTTTGGTGAATAAAACACAAGCATAGAAATTTTTTTACCATTTTTGGAAAGGGTCTGGGAAGATGTAGCAGCAAAACTTGCATGTGCCATAACTTTCATTATGTGGCTCCGTTTTAGGTGTCTTTTTCTCTAAAAGTGCATATTTTTTCAAGCTCTATGCATTGATGACAATATTTTTCTTATTTTCATAGAATCCATTTTTGCACCCTTTTGGACCAAACAACTTTTTGCAATCCTCTGAAAGAATTCTGAGCTCTGATCGTCTGTAGACAGATTAGAAAAAAAAATCGGATAACTTCTTCAAAATCCTAAGCCTAGGGAAAGATTTGGCAAGAAGAATGAATAGGTTACGGGAATTGCCAGAGAAAACAAACCAAAACATAGACAAAAAGAAAAAAAACAAAACAAAAACAACGGCGGGCAATTGCGAGAAAATTTTCTCTATTTAGTTGATTTGCAAAAATTCTTCCCACCAAGTGAATGTTTTGTGGTAATAATGATGGGGTGAAGTGATTTATATAACCAAAATCCTCCAATTTTAGCTCAATCTATTTTTAAATGAACTTTATTTATTTAATAAATAAATAAATAAAATTCTCTCAGACAAAACTGGCAAAGGGATAGAGTGAGTTTTAACATGTGGGTATTTGGCGAATTTGGCTTTTATGACTCTCTGGGAATATCTTAGAGCAATGCAAACAACAACAGGGAAAACAAACACAAAACGACCCGTTACTTTGAAAAGAACAAATATTTTTAAAAAGGGGTAGTCCTAGATTTCAGGGTGAAATCTCGGGGACACCAATTCCCCAATCTTTTTCGAGCCTTAAAGCACAAATTGTACTTACGTGAATAGTTCGAGTGAGATCAAAAAATTGAAGTAGACCACACATAATAAATAATTTTTGGGGAGGATTAACCCAATCCATGGGATAGGTGTGGGACATGTACGTAATTAATTTCCATCGTCTAGTCATATTCCTCAACACCCTAGAAATATGTGTGGAAATAACATATCCCTTTTTTCGGTGATCATTAAATGATACAATCATGATTTTTGATGAGGGAAACCCTAATTGATTCTTTTCTTCTCTCCTTCACTCTTCATTCCTCCACCCCTTCCCTTTTAGCATTCACAAAGGATATGGGTGTCATTTATTCCTTGGTTGTAACAAAGGAACACCATATGTTGTATTTGGGTTTACAGAATGTTTCCATTTATGTTATTGTATCCTTCACACTAATGGTTTTTTCTAGACGACACCATAAGGAATGTTGTTGGGAAATACCCTTATCATTGATGTGATAGCTAGATAGAAACCCTTATCTGAATTGGGCATGAAATCACTACCTTGGGATGTTACATCCACTCCACATCTTCTTCTCATTGACGTGTCTTGTGAAATGTGTATTCCAATTCCCCTTACATTTACGTGTGTTCTAAAATATCTCCATAACATGTTGCCTCGATGTATTACACAACACACCTTAACTCCTTCATGTGATTGACATGAATGTCATGTGGTTGTTGAAGGATAGAGTTTCACATGGGTTCCTCATTCCACATTCCCCGCCCTTGTAATTCTCCGCCCTCAAACCCCTTCTACTTTTCCCCTCTTTTCTCCTATTGTTTATCTCTCTCCAGTTTAAATTCTTCAATAAACCCCCTTCGACGTTTTCATTGTACATTTCTCATACGATTGCTAGTAATTAGTATATATTGGTTAGCTCTACATTATTTTTTAACTTGTTAACATTTATGTTACATTGAAGCTTTTTACTAGCAATTTTATTAAATTAGTTCTTATTATATATATTGTATTTCTTACTTATTAAAAGTTATTTTATGTTAAAGATTTTTACAAACAATTTAATTAGATTATTAAATTTTGTGGGATATTTAATTTTCATTTGATTTAAATATGTTTTAAATTTTTCCTTACAATTTTATTATTGTTTAATTATTTTTAACAAGGTTTGTGTTTTTTAATATTCTTATTTTATAATTATTTTTTATTTTGAAACATGTATGCATTTCGAATGTATTATTGAATTTTTTTTTCCAAATTTTATTAGTTGGCAAACTTATTTTGAATTTTATCCTTGTCGAACATGAATACAAACACAAACTTGGTGACTTAGGTCTCAACAACCTATAAAATGTTAGAAGCCAACAACAAGCTTATTATGAATTAGAAGCCATCTAAAGCAAAGATTTCTTTGACTGAATACAAGAAGACCACAAAACATTAAATATGTGAGTCCATCTACTAATGGGCTCACAAACATTCTGATTATTGTTAAGGCCCACGGAAAGGTGTGTGGAGAAGACAATCTTTTCATAGAGTTGTTTGGAGGTAGCCTCCTATAGAGGGGACCCTTTGAGCCACCTCATAGTATCCTAAAAGCCATTCTCATCCTCCATAATTAGTCCAGTAGAGAGAGCTATGAAAGCATTTTTGAGCATTGTCTACATTTTGAACTGAGATTGAGGGAGCTTATTGAAAGCTTTAAGGTTTGTCTATTCCTTCCACTTCCCAAATCTATACAAGTCATGAAATATTTTAATTCCTTTCTCAAATCAGAGGAGGGCAAAGCAGCCTCTCGTCAAGGCAAGGATCTTGTCATTATATTTCAGATTCCACCAAATTGATTTGTAGGCTTGGCACCTAGTGTCAAAGGATGAGAAGATACGCTGCCCAATCACCAAGTGCTTCACTTGTTCCCATGCCTTCCAAATTGACTGAAGAATAACAGACTCATGAGCAACAAGGAAGCCCCCAAATAGTAAGTCAACCAAATTAAGTCCTTTTCATATCTCTTGACCCTTGGGAGCCTATTGGCAATATTGAATCTCACACGAACTTTCCAAGGTTCAATTCCAGTCAAAGACTCAAGTTTTTTTTTTTTTGCACTTAAAAAAAATTGTGAGCACGTTGTGGGTACGAACCCACAAGCCCTAGGTATGTTTCAAGTATGGTTTTCTGTACCTGGAACATACCCAAGGCCTGTGGGTACGTACCCAAAGAGTACCAGTACCAGTTTCCGTACGAGGTATGTTTCAGATCTGGTATCAATGCAATCTAGGGCATGGAAAACCTTTGCCATGTGTAAGTACATAATTAATATCATATTAAAAGGTGGAAAATGATAACAAGCATGCATGACACCCACACAATAACATAGAAAGGAAGTTGCACGAGACTACTTGGAGATATGTTGTCCATTAGGCATTCCCTTCAAGGTGAAAAGAATATAATAGGAAATGTAGAGGATTGAGGTACTATCCTTCACTAATATTCTTCTTCAAATCTCCAGGCCCCTAACTCTCATTCCGCTTGAAACCCCAACATGCTGATAATTTTGATAGGTAAAGATAGAAGGCAATAAAGTATATATAATACATAACCGTGATGCACGATAGTGAGAATGGATATGGGCAACCAGGAACAACTTATATACGTCGAGAGGAGGGTAAGAATAAGAATGGGTCTATAGGGATCAGGTATCTACCCATCTTTTATCCTACCATTATAGCTTAAGTACTTGTATGCATCATAGTCAAGACACGCTATCTGACAACTTGCCAACACCTACCACTTGTGATAATAGAAATAAATACTGGAGCAGCTTACACCTCCCTTATCATCCTCTTCCATTTCCTATATTAAACAAAAAATGAAGATCGGCATTGGCAAGGGGAATCACTCCTCAACCTCAAGCCACCTCAAGCCATATCCTGTGTGCTTCTTGAGGTTGTGCATAGACAACCTTCAAGCCCCTTAAGCTTAGTATAGATGCACCCTTACAGCCCCACACATAGCAAAGGATATGAGTATTTACAGAGACTAGAACAGTTACCTTCGTTCAAACAACGTATAACTAATAGGATAAACAAGAATGCTTGTTTATGGTACAAGACCATATCCTCAGTTTGAGAGTTCATTAAAAACTACTATGATAGAACATTAAATTTAGAGTAAATCCATTATAAGAATGCCATAGGAGTGGCAAAATGTAAAAACTGAAAAAGAAAAGAAAAATCTTGGGCAAAGTTGTTCAAATTCCCAAAAAGATTAGAAAACAAATTGATGCAAAGCCTTGCAATGGTCTACAAACAAGACATCTGTAGTTACTTTTTTTTTTTCCAAAACAACAGAACCTTATATTATGTAAAGCTCAAATTACATATTCGGCTATGCCAAGCCTGAAAGCTACCAGCCCAAGCTTGTGCATTATACACCAGAAAAGCAGAAAAAACAATCATGACAGAGAATCAAGATTAAGAATAAGTCTGATATCCCCCTGAATCTTGTTGGACCACCATGGAGGGGGCAAGCCATGACAAAACAGGTCCTTGTTGTCTAGAGCCCAGTTAGCTAGTCCATCAGCAACTTTGTTCCTTTCACGAGGAATGTGACTGAATTGGACCTCCTGGAATTTTCCTTTTAGTTGTTTTATCTTCCACACCTCTTTGGCAATACGCCAATTGGGAGGAGAATCCAATCTATTATCAGAAAGTAAGTGGATGATAATTTGGGAATCCGATTCAACCCGGATTTTATGCCATCCAAGTTTCAAGGCTTCTTGCATGCCTTTGTAAATAGCTTTCACATTTGTTTCACTTTTCCAAAAATGACGTCAAAATTTTCGGTAGAAGTACTTCCATCTCAGTCATCTTTTACAAGACACATTAAGCTTCAATATATGTAGCCAT
This sequence comes from Taxus chinensis, assembly GCA_019776745.2. NCBI lineage: Eukaryota > Viridiplantae > Streptophyta > Pinopsida > Cupressales > Taxaceae > Taxus > Taxus chinensis. Next base: position 435,327,584 of record CM034156.1, on the reverse strand, counting down.
TCATACACATCCGATGATATTCAAACATGGCTTTGTATGATACAACTTGGGAGGATATGGCACTAACTAAATGAAATGAATCCTCACCACCGAAACAATACTATACGATTAATAATACAAATCCTTGATGGTATGAACAATCCGCTTATTTGTTGTTTGATGGTATGAACAATCCACTTATTTGTTGTTTCAATATTTTCCGTCCTTTCATCGCATTTCATGGGAGAATGGAGGCTCTATCCTTGCCTCCATATAGATATGAACTGTCACTCTGCAGTAGGAATAACAGTTCTATAAGCTGTGTATCATGCCCCAAGCCACAGTTCATATACCTGGCCAGTGTTCTCCCTACTGATCCTTTTCAAACCTTCAAAACTCCTTCGACTTCCAAGGAATTCAATCCTCTTCATTGCTATATAACCAAGTTCTAATGCATCCTTGCTGGCATATAGAGATCTGAGGCGGTCTGCGTGCTTTGAATCTGTATGAATTGCCACTTCTATTTCATCCGGTGCCATGTTTTCCTGTCAAAAGTGGAATTTTATTAGCCTCCTTGGAGATATAAAAATCTTCACTGCCTAACTCACAAACACTTGCCAATATGTTTGAGTTAGTGAGGCCTCAAAAGCTTATCATTTTTGAGGCAGTACAACAGTATCATACAGCTAGAATTATAATATGAAAACCAAAAACAAAAAAAAAAACATTGTTGTACAGGCCATTAACAAATGGAAGCTAGTCTAACATGCAGCTTAGACCTCAAAACCCAAATTGTCATTGCCACTGGAGCTTTACTTAGGTTTCAGTAGTTGTTACATGGGATACACCATAAACGTATTATTATGTGTACTAAATAAAGCAAGCTACAAGTCCAATGGGATGAGTTCAATCGGTACAAGCATTGGAGCTTTCATGATGGAGCCCTAGGTTCAAATCCCCAATGACATGATCCAGCTAACTGGATGAGGCATACCCCAATCGACAAGGCCAGGTGCAAGTCCCAGGTGAATTTGATTTACCCAAAGGGAATTTACCAAATCAAATAAAATCAAAGCTACAATGGCAGCCAATTTTGTGTTCTCAATTCAGAATGTGAAGTTAAACAGTGGCTTTAAAAAGTCTCTTATGCAAAAGAATACTTAGATAAAGTTGGATTTGCAATCCTTCAAGCAAATATGATTTTAAGAAAGCAATGGTGAAGTTATTGAACTAACTAAAAAAAATGAACCTGAAATTCTCAATGCATTGTAAGAAATGAAGGATATAAATATGTTGGATCATCCATGTTCTAAATTGGATGATTTTAAGGAAGCTTGTAGTTCTCATATGCTATTTCAATTCCACAGATATGCAGGAAATATAAACACCTGTACAGATGATTTATGCACCTGGTAAAAAGAGTATATATGCTCTAAAATCTGCATCTGTGTAAAACCTTTCTCACTAAAAAAAGTTCTTGATGATGGCCCCATCTCTCCAAATCGGTCAATTGGAAACAATATAGTCAAAAACACACCCCTGTAAATTATCTCCCTTTTCTCACTGCAACCAAGCATATATTAAGTGGTAATCAGTTATACAAATGGCTTTGCTAAGCTAAACATTTAAGGCTGCACAAATAGTTCTGGAACCCTTGACTAGGGCCACGCTGAGTTTTGGGGAAGATAAAATCAATACAAATATATTTTCACCTCACCTCTCCATCAATGAATGTGTAGAAACTTCATCTTTTGAAATACCACTGCAAGCATCTGAATGTCTTCCAATATCATGTGCATCAAAGAATACTGAGACCCTCTCATTTCCATCCATGTTTGGTTCACTTTCAATAAGTTTGCTCAAAGAACTATCCATATAAACACTAGCAGTAGAGGTTGGCTCAGATATTGACCAACATATCGAATCCAACAAGCTGCTTGGAGTTAAAGGCCGGGGTACTGCCCGACAAGGCTACAATACAAGAGAACAGACAAGTCAAAAAATCTATCTTTTGCCAATGCAAAAATTGAAAGCATTCAAGAAAAACTTACCAATATGCTTCTTTCCTTGTATATAAAGAAAATATAATAATCATAATGTAACCTAGTATAGTTCAACAGCATATCATCTAGTGTGTAGGCAGAAAAATGGCCACGATGATTATCCAGGTCAAACCACTGCTGACTAAAGTCCCCAAACAAAACAGATCCAAAAACATAGTCCAGCAGACAAGGCCATGGGGCAAATAATGGATGAATTTCAACAGAATAGATACCCCATACATGGCATCTAAGCCAAAACCTCCCCCACCATTTTTAATGGTGAACTTTTCTTGCTGCCTTCAGGCAGCGAATTGAGAGCACTTCCCTGTTTTCCAATCCAAAAAAGTAACCTTCTATCAAATACCAAATACGTTATTACAAAAATTTTGGAAGCAATGATACCTATAGCTTTCCTGGATCACTATTAAAACGCATCATGAAATATGGTAATAAGAAATCTTTCAGAGGAATCACACCTACTGTTGTGCACACGTCGTAATTTAATAAATTTATCCAATCACTCGAAAGATGCTCAAAATAAGAACCACCATGGCATTAATTTAGAAGAGGTTATCCTTGATAACCTCGCCACCTCTCATTTGATCATTCCTACTGTTGTGCTTTGCACAATTTCCTAAATGTGAACAGAATGCTAATTTCTGCACAAGGTCGAGGGAGTCGGGACTTATTCTGAATTTTTCACAGAAATTGCTCCAACATTAAGAAAAAAATTAAGTAAGATAGAATGCCAATGATCTTGGATTTATATGTTCAATAAATAAAATTTATTTGTTTTCTAGATTACAACTGTTCAGGATTCTAAGTTTGAGATGGATATGACATACTCCCTAAATTTTACTTGGAATGTTTCTGATCAGCAGTCAAATCGACATTTATTAGTCATTAATTGATTTCTTTTCCAAGTAGGTATTCCCCTCCGGATTGTGTGTATAATGGCCCAAACCAATATAAGGTTATATTTTCTTGAGACTAACACAAGAATATTAGGTTGAGTAGAAATGCCAGAAAGAGTTAAGAACTTTAGACATCAACTACCCCAAAAGTTTAGAAACCAGCCAATTCAAGGAAATTTCTGGCCCAACTACACATCCATATAGACAACGATTCCATGCCCAACACATGTAGCCTGCTATAAGCGAAAAAAAGGCTACATAAATATGGCATTATTACAACATCAAATTTAGCATTAAATACTTGGTTAGCACACATTTATCCCATATGTTTTTCCAACTTCTAAGTGGTGCATGCCATTACAAGTAAAGCAAAAAAGACAGCATACTATGAACTTATGAAGGATACCCACTGGAGGGAATAAATAGAAAAGAATGAAAAGTATAAGGCGAAGCCACCACCAAAAATAGAAAATCACTGTTTTGAGGTAATCCACACCCACCCTTATTTGATAAAGATTCATAAGATAGGTTGACAGTTGAATTACTGCAAGAAAGATCTTAAAACCTTTTTCAAGGAATTCCTCCTTGTGTATCATGAGATTGGGGGAAATCTATTATTGTTTAATCAAAGATTCTAGGGGAGCACCATCTAGTCTCTTCCAATATCCCAACCAGATATTCCCAGATCTTTTTCTTTACGAGGTAGTGATCTTTAAGCTTTCCAAGTGGCCTCAGCCAACATTGATACAGCTAGAGAAACAATCAGGCAATGTTCTTCTTGTACCTCTTCAAAGAATTTTCTGGAGCACTTACCCCATAAGTGTATACAGGAACATCCCTTGTATCCTCACTTCCATCACCTCCTCCCAAAGGTTTAGAGAAACCTGCAACCTCTAAGGATAACTTGTATCCTCACTACTTTACAGTCCCTTTGACGAACATTGGTCTTTCATGGTAGGGAAAACCCTCTTGTCAGGTACACAGAGGCGACAAAAACTATGGGTGTTACTGGGCATGTGTCGCGGGCATTGGAGTGGATGCCTCTTGTGTTGGTCCATACGTTAGAGCATTCCCCAGACAGTGGGATCACAAGTAGCCAAAACACAACCACAGCGGTAGCGCACGTTTGGGGTGACTCCTAAATGGTCGGGTCTCAAACTCAGAGGTGGGGTATAAGCCTGCACATGTGTTGTTCCCTGAGCGTCACCAGCTCAAAATCAATCTTTCATGGACATCAATAAGTTTCTCCTTGCTTTCCTTTTTTCAACATTTTCAGACCATACACATCTGTAACTTATCATATGATGAATGGCATTGAGCTAGAGTGGTGCAAACTACATAAGGATAATTCTAACTCCCAGTCACTTGCATCCAAGACAATTTTCTGTTTTTTGTATGCTTACTAACTTTTGTACATTTTGGAATAGAGAACAGAAAAATTTGGCCCCAAAATGTAGTCACCCAAACTCCAAAACTGCATTTTCAGTTTTTATGCAGACACATTAGAGACAGAAATATGTTACTCTATCCACCACATTTTCTTGTCAAAAACAGATTAATATACTTTTTGATCTGCAAAGTTTTTTGTGAAATAAAAAGTTGAATCTTATGCTCAGCTTGCTAAGTCCCTCCGAGTCTGAGTCATGTGACTTTGCTACCATGGGAGTTTATCATGACAAAGAAACAGCGCCCAGGAAAAAGAAGCTGGCTCTCTGAAAATGGTGAGGAAAGGGATGCCTGATACCACATGAATATATACCAACCTTTCTTTTACAATGACAAAAAGCAGAGAGAGTAAAACCTCGTGTGAACTAGGATCTTCATCTTCAGAGTCCAATGTTTGCCAAAAACATGGCAGAAATCCCAAATGTCTAGTTGAAGCCATGCTGTCAAAGCAAGGAGAGTTTCATTTTGCACGTTCCTCTACATGAACGAGCTCAGTTCTTGGTAAAGCCAACTAATTAGATCACGACTCAATTGTTAACCCTATTCACTGTTGAAAAGAGAACACATCATTCAACGAGTCCCCTCCTTCAAGCTCAATGTCACAGCTAACAAATCCAATTTAATATAATGCAGTTGGAAATTTTAGAATGTGGCACCTAAACTCAAGGAAATTTTTGGAAGGATGACTAAAACACGAAAATAGGATATGAACAACAAGTTTTGTGTTTCAAGGGGAGACCAAATAGAGTATGAAGTATAGCTTATCCTGGTCAAATCTTAAAACAGACGCCTTTGATAAAATTGCACAAAGACCAATGGAAGAGACAATGTATCAATTCTTGAAATGTGAGTGTATTTCATTATTTGGAAGTCTGTTTATATAATACAAAATTAGTTGTCATGACTCATTATGTGTGTTTGGGTTAATACACATAAACCAATTTGTAGTCATCAGTCAATTTCTACATTTTATAATTTCTAGATAACCACCTTCATTAGGGCTTTTGGTTCATCTCAACCTAATGTTTGTGTAAGCGTGTAGGAGCTAGGTAATCAGTTGTTAATGAACGAGTATTCTGCTCTTAGCTGGGTGTTTTTAGTAGGTCGCCCCCTGGATGTGGCTCTACGAGATTTACTATTATTTAATCATTATGGTAATGTCATTCCAAGTGGTATCAGAGCGGTAATTTGGGAAACAATTCTGCAGTGCAAGGAAGCAGAACAAGGCAGACGGACAACAAATAAACTAAATTCTTGGTAAAATTCTGTAACAGAAAAAACTCTAATCTGGAAAGTGTTGGCACAATTTTATGTTGCTGGAATTCTGTCAATACTCTCAATGACTCGCCCAACAGACTGGCATAAAGTGCAACACATGGGAATATCGTCATGAAATAGGTGACCTCCCTTTGCATTCAAGAGGGGCAACTCCTTATGATGTGGAGAATTTCGGGATTTGCATAATTTTAACTGCAGAGCACAAAAAGAATTAAAAAAGGGGGTGAGAAAACCACAACAAACAGATTAAACGCAAAGGACCACTCGGATTATCCAAGGATATGAAAAAATAGAAGTTTCTTCTCCCTCGCACGAATGGCAATGGTAACTGGTACACGTGATGAAAGCAAAGGAAAACATCAAGAAGCACAAAGACTTCATCAAACCTGTTTACATACAGGTGACACAAAATTCACCGCTGAAAATTCACAATATAAAGTTTGTAAATATAAAGGGCGGATGCAGTTAGAAATGATAAGAGGGGTTTAATCTGTTTCCATTCACGAATGGCAAAACAGACTTCACAAATAGATATTAGAAACACACCCATACAAGAAATATTTGATTCACACCCTACAGTCTCATTCCATTAACAAACATATAATTCAAAAAAATGTACAACATTCAAAGTTGCAGGATCTCTTCCAAGGTAGAGAGAAGCTTTAAAATTGATTTCAAGTCTTTCATATCACATTGCATTTTCTTGGGTAGTTGCATAACTATCTTTAACCTTGACCTTTAAACCCCTGTTTAACTTGACATAACTTAACTCACATGCATGACCTTACATATCTGACTCTTTTCAAAAGACCATTACATGACTTGGACATATTACAGAACTAAGTGACTTTTGTGCATTTACTACGCCAAAGGCGTATATACAGTTGAAGTCGAATCTCCTGATACTGACAATTTGGGCGAGATCAATGGCGCATATTATTTGGCCGTGCATGCGTTGAAATCTCTAAGGTTGAAATTGCTCCACCTGTTCTGTCAGATCTGTTCTGATTCAGCGTACTCCCAGTCCGTGGCTGTGGCTGTTTTGTGTCAGAGAAAAAGATCGGATCAATCAAGTTCTAGATTAATAGAGTAAGGCCAGCTACGCCCCTGACACATGTCAGTCCGATCAATGAGAAATTGCTCAGAATGAATGAAGTAGCGCGTTTCTTGTGGAGAATGCAGTGGCTCGCAGGGACAGGCGCAGAGGAAGTTTTGAATGCTTCACTGAAGATCAAACGAAATCTTCTTGTACCTATGAAATTTGCCGGAGTCCATCCTCGCGGGTTCCCTCCAAAAATTCAACTTGACAGTAGTTGCTAGCAATTGCTTGGAGGCCCTGGGTGCTTCCATGAGGACCATTTCCAGGAGTGTGGGAACTGATCTTGGCAAAAAAGGAGGTGGAGTTAAGGACGTGAGGGCCTGGATGAGCGCAGCGCTCACCTACCAATACGGTTGTTACTCCGCCCTAAATCAACTGAACCGCTCAGATCTCGCCGCCACAATTCGCCACATAAATTGGACCATGAGCTTAACGTCCACCGCCCTCTCTATGGTAGCGGCGCTCGACACTTACGGCCGCGATATCAAGTCGTGGAGATCACCCTAGACCGAAATCTCCGCCAATTACTCCACCGCAGAAGCAGAAGAGGAGAGAAACATTTTGGGCGTGGACAAGCAGTACGGTGACGACCGCAAGCTGCTCCCTAATGCCACCGTTTCACAAGATGACAACACGTCCGAGTATTCGTCGATTCAGGCAGTTGTGGAAGGCACTCCCAATTACTCTGCACGTTTGTTCATAATACACATTAAGGCCGGTATTTACAGAGAGATCATGAGGGCTCCTCCCACCAAGTCCAATCTTATGTTTATGGGCGACGGCGTGGATCGCACTATTATCACCGGTTCAATGAACGCCGCACAGGCCAGCGTTGGCACATACGGCTCTGCAACTATTGGTAAAGATTTCTCTTCTCTTCAATGTTGTTTTAGGCCCTGAAATTTGAAGTTGATGTGTTTACAGGAGTGAATGCGGATGGATTCGTTGCACGGGACATGACATTCAAGAACAACTCAAGGCTGGAGATGAAGCAGGGGGTTGCCCTCCGCGTGGACAGCAATCTGTGTGCATTCCACAGGTGCGTCATTGTGGGACACCAAGACAGCCTCTACGTGCAAATTGACAAAATTTATGTGGTGACCACTTCATCTATGCAGCCATTTGTAATATTTGTTTCTATTAATCATGCATATATCTCTAGCATCTTTATGTTGTCGTGTAGTGAATAATTTTTACTAGGTTGTGTTAAATTTTCTTAATTATTAAATTCCGAAAATTATTTTGGCAGAGTTTAGTTTTATTTTTTATTTCGTTTATAACTAAATGACTGATGGTTGTCTTGGTGTTGTAATAAATCAAGTTATCTCTTGTCTGTAATACATCAAGTCAGTCTTCCAATCATGGTTCCCGTATCTACTAATATTAAAGCATTGGTTGACGATTCACATTCCTGTTTAAAGGTGTACATTCTAGTCATTGAGTTTTTTGAAGACAGCGTGGCCGCGAAGAAAGACCAGTTTGTGAAATTAGTCACAGAAAAATCATTCAATCGTAGAGTGGCTTAGAAGGCAAAAGCTAAACAAAAAATCAAATAAAGCTAAAGAAGAATCAAACAAAATCAATAAATATTTCTATTTTATTAATAAAATATGAAGATATTTATATTTCATAATAAGATATTAAGATAATTTAAATATTTTTATTTTATTTACATTTGAAAATTTCTACTTTCATTTATGTTATATTTGTCATGAATATATGTAGTGTGTAATATCTAATTTATTAGCTTTATACATACATACATATATATATGTATATATATATATGTGTGTGTGTGTGTGTGTGTGTGTGTGTGTATGTATATATGACGGTCAAATTTTGAATATACATGTCATTTTGACGTTTTAATTATACATTTCCCTTTCAACCATTATGTTCGAATTTCAAAAGTGGTTGTATTTTGACATCTAAAATGACTAAAAAAGTCTAGATGCCTTGCAAAATCCAACACTGCATGACAGTAAATTTTGTGGTGATTGAATGCTTAAGGGCAAGGGGGTGGCATTTGGACTAGCATATAATGATACGAGAGTGACGTAGTGATCAATTGCAACATTGGAAATGCTTTTAATAACGTCCTTTATATTTAGGCCAAAGGCGTGCACAGTCATATCGTTAGTGGATGGAGACTAGCCAGCACTAACACATATTAAAACATCAATGGCGCAGATTTAGGTGTCGTGCATGCGTTGACATCTTTCCATAAAAAGTGGGCCACAGGAGTGCGTTATCTTTGCTTCTGACACAATGTACCACAGGGGAATAGTTGCACCGCCGTTATTTCGTCGCCATGATATCAACATATAGTCTTCTTCGTGGATTTTTTTACTGTGCCGATGCTCACGACATAAAAATCAAATTTTCTTTTAGACTTTGACTTATTGCATAACTCACACTTATTGCATTTATGTATTATTCAACAAACTAACTTGTATTAATGTAGAAATATATACTCAAAGCAGTGTTCTTCGATTCGTTTTATGTGGTTATGTTAAATTATATATATGATTTAAATTTAATTATTCAATTTTTGAAATAATATTTTTTTATAGATATTTTTTCAATTTTTTTTATGTTGATATATTTATAAATTTTCAATATTTTTATCAATTAATAGTATATAATATTAAATTAAATATTTTGATTAAAATTTTATGAAAACAATTTCTATTACATTTTATCATGCATTGTCATCAAATTTAATAATTAATTTCAACCATTCACAATTCAACGGCTATTCATCTCCATGGAAACATTGAAAGCGACGTGTATGTGGAAAGCGACGTGTATGTGGAAAGCGATGTGTATGCGGATTGAATTTATTAAAATGAATATTTTAAATTGTAATGTATATATTGTGGGCAGTAATCTTTCCGCGCTCCGTATTCATGGTTGGAAGATCACGGAATCGTAGAAGATTCAAGGGTAGATGTCGATGCACTATCACACATAATTATATGGTTTTGTACATATTTTGTATTTTGTATCCAAGGAAAAAATCACCGCATAGGAACCCTTACGCCTACAAAACGAATTAATAACAAGCTTGCTTGAAAAATAAAATCTATCCTCCGCTATTCGAAAACCTTGATACCATTAAATACAAAATACCATATCTCGATTATAACTTACAACTTACTTGGTAGTTGCGCTCTGGCATATTTGTCGTCTCGTTGTTGGACAATAAAGTTTCAGATTGTTTCCCCTTTCCATTTTTCCTACCCTCTCACTTCTCCGCCCTCTAACCCCTTCTTCTTCACCCCTCTTCCTCTGCTATTCTCTCTCCCCAAAAATTTGACTCCTTCAAAAGATCCCCTTCAGCGTTTCCATCGTACATTTCACATACGATTGCTAGTTGTTAATTGATTATACAAAGACTTAACTTGACCATTGCTGCAAAATAAATTGTTACTTTATCATGGACCCACAAGACATAAGGTACTAGACCCTTTGACACACTTGACGCATCAATATACCTTCGCATACAATTACATGATGTTGGAACAAGACATATTTTATAACATGACACCCACGAAATGATCAATGAAGCACGGAACGGATATACCTTGCCTTATCAATTGGGAAATAGTCCTGAAAATACATATCAAGAACATCTAGTCCCAGTTCAACATAACTCATGATCTTCAACCCATCATTTATGGTACATATTCACATTTGAAACCGGATCCCGCATAAGACAATTGACTATAGAGAAATTTGAGGAGTGAATCCATCAGGAAAAGTTGGCAATGATTCATGATAGAATCATGTGTCTTAATATCGCTGAGTCGTGAAAGGAAATCTACATTGTAGAGTGGCCTCCATTTGCTCCACAAAGATGCAATTGGAGGCATTATTCTTGTTTTTCTAAATGGGGATGGCAATGGTTGCATATGGGGATTACATTCCCTGGTGGAATGCAGGAGAATCTCCAAACCTTTGGTTTAGGTGCTTTCCTTTCAATTTTTGGATGCTTGTGAATGATGTATCAGTGACGCTCATACATCATGATCTGACCAACTGACCACCAGTTCACCTATCCCAATCATATGGGAAATGAACATGCCTTGTCAGGCTAGATCAGATTGCCTTGAAACTTTTACCTTTGGTGAAAGAAATTGGTCCAAGAAATTCTCCCACAAAAATGGCCTATAAGTAGCAATTATCACTCACCATTAGATTTGTCGCTTAAAGAGCTTTCAAACAGTTTGAAAGAAATGGAGTCTGAACGCAAAAAACACATTGAAAATTCCCTTTGCCTCCTGGTATAATATGCAGACCTGTGTGTACAATGTTCAGTTGATTTTTATAAAATCTTGCCTTGGGATCCAAGTCGGAATTTATGATGTGTTATACATAGCTCAAAAGTCTGATTGCTGTATTAATTTGAATGCGGCGGAGAAGCGGGATTCTTAAGACATTGGGCTTGTGAGCTTGTATGTAATAAAAATACACTAGGCCTGCTTCAATGAGAAAGGCGCGAAAGCAGGGATTTTATTATGTTGAGACACAAGCTTGAGCATAATGAAAGTCCGTCGATTCTGCCTTGACAACAAGCAACAAAGGGAAAAAGAGGAAAAGAAGAGATTGTATTATAATGATAAACAAGAGCTTGTGTGTCTTGAAAAGTCTGCTTTTCCCGCTTGTGGAGAAACAAGGCAGAGAATTGGAGATGGTGGAACTTGATTACATGTAAAGCTCACATGCATTTTCCTCTTATACGTTAATTGGGTGGAATTTCAACGCACACAGTATCGATGGGCTTTTGATGCATGTAAGACGGGCACAAATTTACTAATTTTATTACTTGGGAAGACATTTGAGGCAGGCGAATTTGGTGGGCTTTTAATACATGTAAGACAAGTGTGAATTTCCATCTTTCATTACTAGGGCGGACTTTCAAGGCAAGCTGAATTTCAAGGCCTCACACACGTTGGTAGCAGATGTATCATAGTTCCGCGATGTCAGCTTTTTTACTACTTCGTTCAGAATTTAGCTAAGGCAGGACATGAGCATGAGCAATACGGTGGGATCTTAGGAGTGAGAGGGAAGGATGACAAGTGGACAATGAATGTCTTAATGCTAAGACACTGTATTTTATGAGTTGTGATTAAAAATACAAGTCAAGTCAGCCACCTATTGCATGTGGGATAACAAAACTTCTTTGTAAAAACTCTACCTCCACACACTCCATTATTTACTCAAATTTCAATCTCATAAACTCCTCCATCCTCAGAAAATATCTCAGAAGCGTATTTGCATGCTATGTTTTTTAGGGTGTTTGGATTGACACCATGGCACGTTCCTGATGATCATTCACAATGTCAGGACTTTTAATGGTTTGAAAATAGACTGTTTCAGTGGTTCTTCACTTGGGAAGAAAGTTGAAAGCAGCAGATTGTATTTTTAGGCCAAAGTGACCTAGATAGAACATATTTCCTTCTCTAAACTTTTTTTGTCCATTTTCCCTTTGCTTGAAGTAATAATTTGTATCCTTTGTTGGCATAAGACAATTTAAAGGCATCTCTATTATACAATGAGTGTCTTAAAACAATTCAAAAAATAATTCATATCCTTTGTTGGCTTGAGACAATTTAAAGGCATCTCTATATACATATTGCATTGAGTAGACTGATCAACATGGAAGGCACTGTGTAGAATGTTTTCATGTTTCCCAAGTTTTTATTTCTGCTCTCAATCTAGTGCCTACGCTCGACAATCCACTGAAGCATCTTGATTATGTCTGAAAGCTTTACAAATGCCTCTCTTCATCAACTAGATTTGTCGTAAGAAAGAGAAGATAAAGCTTATAATTATTTGCTGGCTGGGAAATGTCAAAAAGAGCACTCCAGGCTGTAAACCACTGACTTTTCGTCAAAAAAGGTGCCTTCTATTAAAAGTAAAACCATTTCTCACAACCATTCCTTTCTTTTGCTGCTTATTTAGAATGCTTTCGCAATAACATGCAGAGCCTCCCTATACATTTTCTTACCAAGCTCAATGTTGGAGTGGTCATGTTCTCATTTCCTAATGGTTTGGGTTATTTCTAAACCAGTTTTGTATGAGCTTTGTTGACACCCACTATAGGAGCTAAGCTTGATTCAGAAGTTGTTAATTAATTGTTGTGTTTGCACATACTATTTGGTCAGTGCAGATATTCCTCACAACTAATGTTGGTTTCATGCAACAAACTTTTGTTGCACAAAATAAACTCTTGGGCCTATTTATTAGACACTCATCTAGTACATCTGAAAATAGAGACATGTTGAGAGAGGATGCTACGGGTTGTATATTGATCTTCATGGAGGCAATAATAGAGACCTATTACTTGTGCATGATTGATATTGTTGTGTGTGTGCAATATTATTGTCTCAGCGTCTGTGCCTCATCCTAGCAGCTGTGAGAAGCATGGTGATGCTGTCTCCAGATATCCTGGGTATCAGAACAGTGATTCAACACTCCATTACTGGTAGCCTAGACTGCCTTCTCCAATCCATTACTCAGCCCAAGGTTTGTATTGCAGGAGATCTAATTGCAGAATATTGGAGTTGCATTGGAAAAATCTATGCATTGGTTGGCAGAAATCCTCCTTCATTGAGGAGAGTTGCAGAGAGAGTAAAATTCTGAATTTGGATTTGAAAAACTTGTTGCATTGCAGAAAAAATCCTCTACATTCAGGTTACAAATATCTGAAAAATTTACATTACTGAGCATTTGCCTTGAAGCACTACATTTGAGGAGCTTCTAAATGCAAGCAAGTTGCATCCACCTCACCCTATTGAGCTCACTCTCTTGGTGAATCGTCTTAGCATCCCCACTGTAGAGTTTCCCTCCTACATAGCTTGCTCAGCAAACTACCTCGTTGTCTAGCTCGGTCAACACGTGGCTCCCCTGCAAATAGTTCACTCATGCTTACAACTTCACCAGATATCTACGCCTTGGTGAAGCACTCTCCTCCATCTCGGCACAATAGTCTAGATTGACATTGAACTTGGCTTCAAGAGATCCATGCACAAGTTGGATTGGATCCAACTCCTTTTGGACTGCATTGGCCCTAGCTCACTCACCCATTGGCAAGTTGGCTGCACTCGCCATGTTGACTGCCGATCTTGCATTCTGATTTGCATTGGACTCAACACTGAGGCTGGACCCTCTCTCCTGGCTAGGCCAAATCCTCAAAGTCCACTTTGCGGCATGACTGGTCAGTGCAAGCAACTCGCTTATAGATGGTTAGATGGTTCAGCAACTGGCACACCTCCAAATCTGATAGGCAGCATCCAACACAGCGATCTGATTCAAAACTGTATGCAAGCTCCTCTTCCAATGCAGCATTGCAAAGCTAAACGAACGCTAGGTGAGTTTTGAAACCAACTTCATGAGTCAGCGGTGAATTTACTCTAATCTCCAGCTCCCTCAGATTGGATATCTCAAACAACGGTCGTGGCATACAAGAGGTTCCTCCTCATATTTGAAGAACAGCAAAACAATAGTTGGCAGCCAATATAATCCTCTCAAAGCAAAACATCCAAAACAAAAGTCAATAGGATTTGCAAGACCTTTTACGTTTCTTAAAATAGAGGCAAATTGTTAAAGGATAAAAGAATATTTATTCATTACATGTTGTAAAAAGAGCTACACATCACAATTGGTTGTATTGCCTTGATTAAGGTGCTATGTTGAAGGAGTGGTCTTGGTTTCAAAACCCTTAAGGCCTACTTTTGCTTAAAATTTTAAAGCTTTATATTTGCTTAAAAATTTTAAAGCTTCGTATTTGCTTAAAAATCTTTGAAAAGCAACTCGAAGGGAGAGATATTTCTAAAGAAAACCTTTTATGTAAATGGAGAGCATATTAGCCCTATTATAATTTTTGGGGGGGATATTTTTCATAAGAGGAGCAATTGTATTAAAAATGAGAGCAATTTGTTTCGTGGAGCTATATTATTTTGTGGAGCATCTTTATTAAAGGGTGCAAAATTTTTACACAAATTATTTTGTAAAGGGAAAGTTTATTTTTTGGAGCTATATTATTTGTAAAGGGAGCCTACACGTAGAAGAGGGAAAAAAATTGTTGAAAGGGGATTTTTGGGTCTTAAAAGGGCATTTTTTGAGCAGTTTCAAAGGTTGTTAAGCCCTACCAAATTGTGTTTAGTGTCAAGAGTGTTTCCCCTTGACCTAGCCCTATATTGTGACAAGGAGCGTGCTTGAGGCGTTGCCCTCAGACCTTGCTTGGGGCACTGTCCCTCGACCCTGTTGTGGGCTACCGCCCCAAGATCTCCACTTTCCGATCCATTGGTCAATACTTTTGGGTTGTCCTTTCTACTTGGTGACACTTCTCTCATTTATCGAAGACCACAGGGTGAGGTATGGTTTGGCAAATGGTCAGACCCCCCTCATAGGTAAACAATTCTCTACTTCCCCTTTGTTTTCCTTTCTATACTGGCTTCTTGCCTTGACATGCTTTGCAGTTTGAGAATGAGATGTTTTTCCCCAAAAGTTTGTGCCATTGAGGAGGACATGATCAAATTTGTTGAAGAGAACAAAAGTCTCAAGAGGCATAACTCTTTCTTCGCTCCCTCTTGCACACTAAGAATGTTCTCATTTGTTCCCTACAATAAAAACTTGTGAGCCTGCAACATCCCTCTCCTAATATGGACCTACAAAACCCTGCTCCTAGTCCACCTACTGCTTCCACACCTATTGACCATGTTTTGTCATTTACCTGATCCAACCCTTGGTCTAATGCTCTTATTACAACTTTTGCTACTGAACCTGTTGTGCTTTTTGCTACACCTGCTGCTACTGAGTCTTTGCTTGTTGCTAATTCTCCTAATCCCAATTCTGCTCCTCTTGCGTACTTGCCTGGCTCTTTTGAGAAGCATACCGCTGCTTTTGGTTCTCACACGCTTCATTCCATGGGATTTTTTGGCTGAGGTGTTGGTAGTCTTTCATAGGGTATTGTTTTTCCTATTTAGTCTATTAAGTGACATTCTCACTACGACATTGGTTACAAAGAAGGTAATAATTTATTGGGATCACTCAATGACAAAGCTCGTGTTTTTGTTTGCTTGACTTGTTGTGAGGATCACAAGCTACACATGAGTTATGCACCTCCACTCAGGCATGAGAAACTTGAGATTTCAGTTGTCAAACCCAATTGTGCACTTTGCACCAAATCATATGCAGACATCCTCCTCAGCGATCTGCATTTATTTGGGTGGATGTTTGATCACCTTTGGTGGCAACGTAAGCATTCATTGAGATGGCAATACAGACATGACCCTCTACCATTCGCCTTCTTGATTCACTCATTGCTCCTCCTACATTGTAATGCTCCTTGTTGTTTGAGCTATTTTCTCGGCAGTTGTAGAGCAACTATCGTGTTTTAGATGGCATCCTTTAGATATTGACAACATTCTGGAGTTTCTTTGCATCACTTGGTGATATTATTTGTATGGGACCATTTTGTAGTTGCACTAAGTCTACAGAGCCATGAAATTTTTTCATGTGGTTGTCCTCCATTTTGAGCACTTTTCTCTACTAAAGTAGTAGGACTCTCCCATTTCCTCCAGGGCCATTTTCTTGAGAGGTATATTTCAATTGTATCCTCGGCATTTTTCAGACATGTTGACTGTCTCCTTCAGCTTGTATTTGAGTTTGCCATCCCGAAATGTAGCTATTTTGGTGAAACCCTGTGTTAGCTTGTCAATGTTTGAGTAGTTGGTTTTGTCCACTCATATAGATTTGTAGCATCACTCCACCCATTTAGCCAGTATGGGGGGGTATGGTGTCAATCCTGCTTCAAGTGTGGTGTCCATTGCCTTAGCGTTTGTTTTTGGTATTTCGCACACCACATCTTTTAGCAATAGATAGAATTTAAAATTTGGTGAACTCTTGCACTATTGACACGGTTGGCAGTCTCCTTGCATGGAGCTATTATGGTGAATTTCTAGTGTCAAACTATTTTATTTTGTGTGATCGAGCAATGGATCCAAGATCACTAGAGCAAAATGAGTTTAAGTGAACATATGTCTACCAAACATTTGTTCTGGTTCGCATAACTTTAGATCTGTCAGGAAGAGTAGTGGATTTTGACCTGGTCAGTGTTTTGTAAATTTGGTATCCCCAACACCTGTCAATGCAGGTAGCTTCAGACCATGTGTTCACATGAAATCTTTTGTGACTCTCGAGTCCATTGAGTGCACTTATGTTTGATGGGATTCGTTCCATCTAGTGTACCTCCTTCAACATTGTGGTTAGTCTTTGAGTTGTGCTTTTTGGGATGCCTTGTGGCATAAGTTCTCGCCCCACTTTAGCTTGTTTCACTGGTTTTTTGGGTACCTTGTAGTGACACTTTTTCATCCTTGTTAATTCTTTTTTCCCAATTATTTGTAAATGGATACTTAATCAGACCCAATTGCTGCCAGGATCCATTAGTCATCTTTTTTTTCTTTTTTCTCACTCCCTATTCTGCGCTTAAGGGAGGGTGTTGGAGTGTTCATTTTCACATTGGCTAATGGTTTGGGTTATTTTCTAAATCAGTTTTGTGTTAGCTATGTTCACACACACTATAGGAGCTAAGCTTGATTCAGGAGCTGTTAATTAGTTGGGTTTGCATGTACTATTTCATTAAGGTAAATATTCCTCACAACTAAAGTTGGTTTCATGCAGCAATTTTTTGTTGCACGAAATAAATTCTTGAGCCTATTTATTAGGCACTCCCTTTACATTGAAAATTGAGACATGGAGAGAAGATCTACGGATTTGTACACTTCATTGAGGCAATAATTGAGACATATTACAGTGCATATTATTTGTTGAGTGCAATGTTATTGTTGTGTCTATACCTGATCTAGAGCTGTGGTAATGGTGATGCTGCTGGAGAGATCTTGGGTATGAGATTTTTCAACCCTCCAATACTCAAGCATGTTTGTCTTTAACAAAACACATCAACACTCATCAAAATCTAGGGATAGTTTGTCTTTAAAGACGAAAACATCGAAAGACTAAACACATATTTTATATCATCCTTCAGACCTTTTGACGGTCTGTCCCAATTTTCCCTTCATGTCATACAGCCAAAGGAAAAACTCCAGCACATTTTAAAAATTTAAATACATTCAGATTGCCATGATGATTTCATAGATCCTGATTTTTAGAAATCTTTGTTCTTTCTAAACTCAGCACCTCACAAGCAAAGTGACTAATTCCTTGATATATATTGTCCACATGGTCCCATGTCATCACCACTGCTCATAACTGTTTGACACCACAAGGCATTTCACAAAATCACAAGGCTTGAAATATTTCAAATGGCCAAAATTTTGCAATTCGTCGGGGTCATTTTTTGACGCCTCTATCTTAGAACCGTGTAGCAAATATAACTCATAACTTGATGAGAGGGATTAATTTCAATTCAATATCTCGCATGAGTTGTGCAAGAACATTCCTAGGAAAATTGTTCTATAAAATAAGGAACTTTAGTCAAATGTTCTTCTAGTATGAATCAGATGAAAGAGGCCCCATTGCATCTCACGATGTGTACAAAGAATCCCTTCATTGACCAAGCCAAGGCACAAATAAACACCATGATCATGTTACCAACCCACACAGGATGGAAATTGGCAAATGGGCAAGGGGAGGGAGGAAATTCTCCACGTATATATTCATATCTAACTTTCTTTTGCAAAGACTCAAAAGAATTAAGGGACTTTTGAGAAGAGTCAGCATTGGAAGGAGGAAAAAGGAGAACGGATGCAAGGCAGATTGCAAAGAGAATGTCATCACCATTAAAAGAAAAGACCCAAATCATGAAAATGATCACTTCTCACTTATTGAAAACACACAAAGGAAAAATGAAAAACAAGGAGAAATGATGGAGCATCCAGGTTCATAAGCAATCTTGCATCAACCAAAACTATTGAATAGTAACAAGTAGTGTTGTGCATCCCCTTTGTGTGTGTACAACCCTGAATAGATTGAAGGAGTAAGATATATGTTTGTTTGCACAACTTGCATAGCCTTGCGCAAATTGGTTGAAGATCTCTGCCAATTTCGTGGAGGTAGTTTAGAGGTTCTCATGCAAAAGATGTAGACAAGTGTGCCCTAGCGACTTGTGCAACTTTTTATGTCGTACAATACTTGTGATATCCAACAAGCTTGAGGATTTGGGCATCACATTGCCATGTGATGAAATCTTGCGCAAACTCTCTGAGTTTGTCTTTTTCCGAAATCACATGAATTGGTGTCTGCAACCTACTTCAAGGAGCTTGCAATGTGAGCTTTTGATATCCAAAGATTGGCACACTGACTATTTTGTGCGAAGTCCATGCAACCTTTGCTATGTGTGATCTAGTCCTCTACATCTTGCGAGGATTTTTTTGCACAGCCAAGAAGTACTTGATCTTGCATAAGCTTAAACAAGATGGGATATAGTGGTCACTTCAGTGAAGTGACTCAATCATTGGGACATGCATCAGTCCATATCCGCACCACACCTCAGTGTCAAGTGTCAATGCAAGGTGAAATGGTAACATACTTAACATTTGAGTAGTGTAACTGATGAGAAGCCAAATGGTCAATAAGAGATGGCGGTAATCTAATAGATGGCAGATGAATTGTTTCAATTTTCATAAAGGTTTCTTGTTTGTGCCTTATAATGCTTGAGGATCATTGTTCGGGGTGGGAGGGGAGGAAAAGGGAGGGGGTTGTAGTTGGTTAGCTTAGAGGAGATAGCTTCAAAAGAGTAAGATTTAGAAAAACTACGAGTTAGCTGAAAATTGTGGATCTGCAAAAGGAAGCCAAGGAACCAAGTTTGCTTCAAGTAGTCGAAGTCCGTAATCAGACTGAACCACTGTAATCTGTGCATATTTGAATTTCCTCACTTGAATTGCAGTAAAATTGAAGCTTGTTGTTTCATGTTGCGTATAGACTGTACATTTGTGTCCATTGTTGTGCGTGTGAATTCTTAGGTTGCACAGTCTAAGGCAGTCATTCATTTGACTCCCTAACCGTGATTGCATCATTTGGTATCAAAACAGGTTGTATCCTGCAAAGTGAATTATGTTTTCCACATTGAGGTCAAGGTGGAAGAATAGGTTGATGAAACAAAAGATAGATTCTTGTGAGCCAATGCAAGAAATGCAAGAATGGAAACTAGACCAAGGTTGGACACTCGTAGCTACTCAAGGAGTTTGTGTCTTCAAGAACTCATTGACTAGGTCACTGAGTTAGAGAAATATTTTGATTAAGAGCAAATGGAGGATCCCAAGAAATTCAAGTATATGTGCACAAAAATAAAAGGACAGGCAGCCTTGTGGTGGGATCATATGTAAACAAAAAGAGTTAAATGTTGTCTTGAGATAGAATGGTTGCACAGTTGAAAGGTAAGTTTTTACCTTCTGATTATCAAATGGGTTTGTTCAAGAGACTGCAAAAATTGATACAAATGGGAATGAGTGTTACGGATTACAGAGGTATTTTACAAGCTCGCTATTCAAGCTAGTCATGTGGATGATGACGAAGAAAATATCTTGAGGTAATGGACTGCGTATTTCCATTCAGGATGAGTTTGGAACGATGAGGTTGCATTCAGTTGAAGAAGCCTATCAATGTGCGCTGAAGGCTGAAGAGTTACCTAGAAGGCAACAAAATGCAGCCAGAGCAAAAGTAAAGTTCACATGCAGGAGACGACAAGTAAGCAATGGAAGAGGAAAATCCACGCAAGAAGGAGAAGCAAGCACTTCTCAAAGTCTTAGTCATGCTCCAAGGGGCAAAGGAAGTCCCTTTAGAGGAATAGGATATTATGAACGAGGAAGAGGTAGAGGATTGTGAGAAGATTAGGTCTTGCAGAGCCTTGAGGAGATTCTCAATGAAAATTTATGAAGTAGAGCTACCAAAGGGGCTGGACATATCACCTAGCTTCAACCTAGTGGATTTGTACCCTTACTTTGAGGGACAAGAGAGTAGTGAAGAAGAAAATTAACTTTCTACAAGCGCAGATTGGAAATAACAGTTTCCTGTGAAGGAAAGAGAAGAAGTTGAGGCAGTATTGGATACTCGCATTAGTAAGAAGACGAGGTAGAGAGTACAGAAAGGCTTAATTCAGTGGAAAAACAGAGCAGCTAAAGACACAACTTGGATGAGTACATCTGAAGTTGCCAAAACCAGAAGAAAGTTAACTTTCTACAAGCGCCGATTGGAAAAAGCAGTTGCCTGAGAAGGAAAGAGAAGAAGCTGAGGCAATATTGGATATGCGCATTAGTAAGAAGACAAGGTAATGAGTACAAAGACTTAAATTAGTAGGAAAACAAAGTAGTTGAAGACACAACTTGGATGAGTGCATCCAAAGTTGCCAAAACCAGGAAAACCATTGAAGAATTCATGGGACGTTCATGAGCAGGAGTTCATGGACCACTTCATTACCATGGGTTTCTGATGTAGGAGCATTCACGCTCACAAACAATATTGCATCAACCAAAACCATGGGATCAAGTTCTTGTGTGCGGATGCGCACAAGTGTGTTTATATTTGTGAGACTCATCGTTTTTTTTGATAACTTTGCATGCATGGAGGAAGAGCAAGCAACAGAAGCAAAAAGGAAGTTGCGAAAAGACAATTTCAGCCATCATCCAATGGTCAAGTGACCCCTTTTGGGATGGTGGCAAAACCGCCGCTTTACACAAGTGATGGTTACGAATCCACCCGTCTACTGAAGCAGTGGTTGCATAACCGCCTCGACGGTTTCCCAACCACCAGTATGCCTATACCAACAATTTTTCTTGCAATACCAAAATATGAAACGTAACATCCAAAATGTGCATTGTTTAACAAGTAGGTTGTTTTTCCAAGAACTTGGGGGCTCTATGAGATGTCATTGATTCGTGTCGGATCTAGGAATTCGAGTTCAGGGGAAGGGGAAGAGTTCGAGGCAATAATGATTGTTTTCTTCATAATCTGTATGACATTGTTTAATTTCAACAAAGAGAGTATGTTTGATTCCATGTTGTGTCCTTGCATCTGTGTGTGTCCCTTAGAGTGTGGGTGTGATTCTTAGGTTGGGCAGTAAGGTAGGCATTTAATTGGCCCCCTCATTCCCATCTACATCACAAGCAAGCAAAGGAAGAAGACAATCCACGCAGGACAGAGAATAAATCACTTCTTATAGCCATAGTCATACTCCAGGGGACGAAAGAAATCCCTCTAGAGGAAGACGATACCATGGAAGAGGAAGGGGTAGAGGATTCATGGGTACATGCTTTAAATGCAAAGAAATTGGACAGAGCATTTGAATGCCCACATGCACACTATAACAACAGTTGTAGAAGAAATGAGGCTAGCAATCATATTGCGTAAGCAAATAAAGAGAACATAGTGTCATTTAATCATGTAGAAGAACTAGAATATGTTCAATCTCTCGTGAAGAGGGTGTTGTTGAAACCAATGAAAGTTGAGAATAAACCTGCACAGGGAAAGAATATTTTCAAGACCATTTAAAGTCGGGAGTTAAGTGCTACAAAGTTATTTTTTATAGTGGTGTTAGTGACAATCTTGATTCAAATTAAATGGTTGAGAATCTTGGTCTGAAGAGAATCATGCACCCGATCCCATACAACGTGTCTTGGTTGTTGAGGGGACATTAGTTTCTGGTGAATGAATAATGTCAGGTAAGATTTCAGATTGGCATATATAAAGATGAAGTTTTGTGCGACATAATGTTCATGGATGTATCCCACGTGTTGTTGGGAAGAACTTGGCAATTTAACAGGAAACCTCTACAAGATAAGAGAGCAAATACATATACTCGAATGAAGGATGGTGAAACATATACATTGAATCCTTTGAAGGATAAAGGGTAAGAAGTGGACAGCGGTCCAAGGATTTTGTTGATTTCGAAAAAGTGATTCCTAAAAGAAGTGAAGGTGAAAGCATGTTATGCTTTCATTCCCAAGCCCACGCAAGTTGGGAAGGAAGAAGAATAAGATGCATTTTCGATCGAAGTGGAGGATTTCTTGGGTGAGTTTGAGGAGATCATGTCCCATGATCTACTCGATGATTTACCACCCATGCGTAGTATAAGATATCATATGAATTTAATTTCAGGATTTGGTTTTCCAAACAAGGTTACATAGAGGCTGACACCTAAGGAGAATGACGTGAAAAGAAAAGTAAAAAAAATGTTGGAGAAAGGGTTGATCAAGGAGAGTCTAAGCTTGTGCCAAGTACCTAGAGTGTTTAGCACCCAATAAAGGTGGAGAATGGAGGATGTGCACTGATTGCAGAGTTGTCAACTGTAATATCCCTGAAAAAATACTTAAGATAAATCTGAATATTTCTGTCAAAACCCTAGGACAGCAGTATATAAAATTGACTTTTATGACAGCAGCGACAATCTGATTTTTAAAATAAAAAAACAGCAAACCACAATGAGTCAAAACAAACTTTTATTTATTGATTTCGAACCAGCTACACTAAAAAATATCGGAGTGTTTGAATACAATTATTTTTGGAGTTGAACTGGATGAACACCTATACCTTGAATGGCCACTACAACCCCTGAATGGAATTGCCAAGCTGAGATGTGAGGGATTCCATCATCAAACTTGTACACAAATGAGGCATTTTGTCCTCTATTGCTAATGCAAAAGCAGAAGCTACTTGCAAACAAAGATGCAGTTGATAAATTTCCATGATGCCTCAATAATAAACCCCAAATCTGCTTTTAGAACTTCCAATCCCTCTCTAAAGTGGGCACCCCCTTCTGGAAATACATGCATTGATCCATAAACAAATAAATTAATAACTTTATTCTCTTCCCAAGTTAGCGCCCATCCTAAAAATAGGAATATACACTATTAAAAAGCTTTATCTTGACTTTATCCTAAAAATAGGATCTGATTACTCATACAACCCACTCTATCCTTGGCGCCACCATTCTTATTTAATTATTATTCTACTTTTGACACCCAATAATAGAAGTTCATCATTCTATTATTATTTTATTCTATTTCTGCTTTCTGGATCAAAACTATAATTCAAGTGTCATTTTCCCAAATGAAATATAAAAAATACTCTTGGACCACTTAAATTAATTTATTTTGCCCTTTTAATATTCCCTTAGCCTACGGAAACTAATAAAAATTGGCTTGGGTATCCAAAATTAATTAATTTTGAAAAGGGGACATTACAGTCTGCCCTTCCCAAATTGCTTGCCCTTAAGCAATTGCAAGTTGGGATGCTTAAGAATTTCAGCACCCTCCCTAGTAGCATCCTTTGTAGGTAAATCCTTCCAATGTACTAGATACTCTATGATAATCTTGTTCCTTAACTTCTTTTCCTTGAAATCCAAATTATTTCAGGAACCAAAACAAGTTTTCCTTCATCATCCAAAGGAGGCAATTGAATGGAAGGAACAATATGTTGTCTCAAAGCCTTTTTCAGGCATGAGACGTGGAAAACATTATGTATCTTACTCTGCTCTAGTGAATCCAGCTCATAGGCAACCTCTCATATCCTCTGCTTGACACTGTATGGTCCATAAAACAAGGTTTGAGCTTTTCAACTCCACTCTTCTTCAAAGAAGACTGTCTATAGGGCAACAACCTTAGGAAAACCATGTCACCAACCTCAAAAATCCTCTCAATGTGGTGTTGATTAGCATAAATTTTTTGTTGGTTTTGTGCATGTTGGATATTCTCTTTGAGCATTCTCAATATATCGTGGCTTTGTGCAACCAAGTCTCTTGCCCCCGACACTCTACTATTTGCAAATACCAAATCCATAAACAAAAGAGTATCATAACCATACAAAGCTCTAAAAGGTGTCATACCTTTGGACATGTGATGAGTGGTATTGTAACAATGCTCTCCCGTATAAAGCGTTTTGACGCAAACTGATTGCTGCCCTGCCACATCATTCCGCAAATATCCCTCAATCCACTTGTTCACAATCTTTGTTTTCCCATCTGTCTGTGGATGATAGTTGGTACTTGGAATTAACTTTGTTCCTGTCAAACGAAAGAGCTCCTACCAAAACAAACTAAGGAACCTACTATCTCTATCACTCACAATATTTTAGACAACCCATATAGCCTAATAACCTCTCTAAAAATAAATCAACAACATGTGGAGCCTTAAACTTGCTAGGAATAGCAAAGAAGTGAACATGCTTAGTAAGTCTATCAACCACTGCAAAATAAAATTCTTACCCTGAACATTGGTAAGACCTGTGATGAAATCCATCGACATCCTTTCCCATTTTAGGTTTGGAATAGGTAAGGCCTGCAACAAACCCACTAGAAAAGCATGCTCTGCCTTGTTTTGTTAGCACACAATACACTCTCTGATGTATTGGAGGACCTCTTCCTTGAGTCCTTTCTAAAAGAAATGTACCTGATCTACTTGTAGGTCTTAAAATACCCCGGATGACCAGCCCATGGTGTATCATGGACAGCCCTTAAGATTTTGCTTTTTACCTTGGATTCAGGTACCAAATAGATTATATTCTTGTAGAGGATAAGATCATCAACCCTCACGTACCTGTTATCCTGTATTTTTCCCTCAAGGATCTCATTAGTGCAACCATTCTTTACATACTTTGCAATTATTAAAGCTTTCCGGTCAGCAAAGATTTTACATATAGAGCATAGAAAAAGTTTTCTAGATAAAGCATTTACTACAATGTTATTCTTTCCTCTAACATACTCTATGTCCAAATTAAAAGCTTAGAGCTTACTCACCCACCTTTGTTGTATATCATTCATGTCCTCTAGCCAAGAAAGAACTTTGTAATGTCCCTTTTTGGGGGAACTTGGGAAATGGCAAAAAGGTCTCAAATCAAATTTGAAACACTGTCGTCATAACCCTGCAAAAACTGATCTCAAACCCTTCCTAGGGAAGAACAGCCCTTCGAAATGGAGTTAGACCTTCCAAAAATACTTCCAAACTTGTGCCAAAATTAATGGAAAACCAATGTTACGCGGGGACGCGTCCCCCCCTTTTTCAACACGTCCGGGACGTCCCGGACGTCCTGGGGACGCGGGGAAGTGGGGGAAACGTTTCCCCCACGTTTCCTTCTTTGGCAAAAGTGGGCGAAATGCCCTGGGGACGGCTGGAGGGGGACAAAAATGTCCCGGGGACGTTGGGGACGGCGGGGGGACGACGGGGACGTCTGGACATCCCCGGGAACTTCCCGGGGACGTCCAGACGTCCCCGCCGTCCCCGGCGACCACTGCGTTTTTTTAATAAAAAAAACAGACTTTTAATAGACAAAAACACATTTTTTTTTATTGTATATGACTAATAGCATAAAAGTAACATTCCTAACCTAACCCTAACCCTAAAAGTGCTATTTTATGTTATAAATTTACAATATGGGCTCATTTCATATTTACACCAAGCAAGAGCAAGAGCAAGAGTGAGAGCAAGAGCAAGAGCAAGAGCAAGAGGAAGAGCAAGAGTGAGAGCAAGAGCAAGAGCAAGAGCAAGAACAAGAACAAGAGGGAGCAAGAGGTATTTATAATTTTATTTGCTTACAATACATGTTAAAGTTTTTTTTTTTTTTAAATTTAGATTATATTTGCATTTGTTAGGGGCTGTTTTTTAGCATTTGCATCTTCATTCACAATGTAATCATGCATATGCCATATAGTTTGTAGGATTTTTAAAAATGCATATTGCATAGGGTTTGGTTATACAAACTACAATGTAAATGGTTACGTTTTTTTTTTTTAATTACATTTTTATTTCTAGTTTAAAATTTATATTATTTTTACATTTTTTAGGGGTTGTTTTTTAGCATTTGCATCTACATTCATAATGCAATCATGCATATAGTTTGTGGGATTTAAAAAAATGCATCTTGCATAGGCCCTAGGGTTTGGTTGTAAAATTTAAAATTTAAAGGGCTACTTTTTTAAAAAATTAATTCATTACATAATCAATCAATCATATAGTTATGGTTGTTTTTAATTCATTGCAGCAATCATCACCATGAGTTCTTCTACTGAGACCGAGTATGGGTATGAATCAGAGCAGGAATCAAAGCAGGAGAGGGTTGAATGGAAAGTTGAGATAGGTGGCCGTGGAAGAGTTGGTGATGCCACAATGGGGGAGGGTGAAGAAGGGGCACAAAATGTAGTGGCAACGGCAACTGGTAGTTCAGTTGGTAGTGCTACCAATTGCCCCTCTCAAATGTTGTCCAAATTTGCCATTGGACCATTTGATAAGAAGAAGCCATTGCAACAATTTGCCCAAATAATTGATAACCCCAAGTCTGGAGGGGGGAGCAAAGTATGGAAGTGCAACATATGTGCACTGACTTGGCATGGTAGTATCACTAGGACCAATGCACACTTGTTGCATCTTACAGGAAGGGGGGTTGGCACTTGTAAGGGTCTTTCACTAGAGTAGAGAGCTGAGATGGTGAGAATCTTCAATGGAAATACCACGGACAACGTGCCAGAAGTTCGTGGTTCTACGGCTAATACTCCATTGAGCGCTCATAGGACTGGCAAACTTACTAATACTCTGGTTGGTTCTAGTTTTGAAGTGTCAGAAGTGGAAAGCAGAGGGAAGAGAAAGGCCATGGGGGCAGCCCTAAATTCAGTTATTGACATGTTTGATTCAAAGGCAAGGGAAGAGGCAGATGATGTTATTGGGAAATTTTTCTATGCTACTGGGATTCCATTTAATGCTGCTCGCTCTCCTTATTACAAGGAGGCTATGGCTAAGGTTGCAAAAGCAGATACAAGTTATGTGCCTCATGGAGACACAAAACTCAGGACAACAATCTTGGATAGAAACTATTTCAAGGTTAATGTATTGATGGAGGAGATGAAGGTGACATGGGTGTCACATGGATGCAGCATTATCATGGATGGGTGGACGGATATTAGACACCGTCCTCTCATCAATATCATTGTCTCTTGCAAAAATGGACCGTACTTCTTGAGAGCAATTGATTGTTCTAGGAAGCGAAAAGATGTTGAGTTTCAGTTTCAGATTTTGAAGGATGCCATTGAGGAGGTTGGACCTTCAAATGTTGTACAGGTTATCACAAATGCAGCTTATGTGTGTAGAGCAGCAGGCAAGCTAGTGGAGCAGGAATATAGGCATATTTATTGGACTCCATGTTGTGTGCATGCCATGAACAATGCACTGAAAGACATAGGGAAGATTCAGTGGGTTAATCAGATAGTGACTGATGCCAGAGATGTGCAGAAGTTCATATGCAATCACCACACATCATTGGCACTTTTTCGAAATTTTTCGAAGAAGGAATTTTTGAAACCAATTGACACCCGCTTTGCATCCTATTTTATTTTGTTGGAGAGGATGTCTGAGTTGCAGGAGCCCCTACAAATTATGATTATGACACAGGATTGGACTAGGTGGCGTGAGTCCAAGACAAATCAAGGGAAAAGAGTGAAGGAAGTGGTGTTGCGGGAAACATTTTGGGTTGATATGAAATACATCATATCAATTATAGCTCCAGTTTTTAGTGTCATCAAATATGGGGATTCTAACAACCCCAATCTTGGTGAGATCTACGAGTGCATTGACAGCATGCTTGGGCAAATGAAGGCAGCTATTCGGGTGAGGGACCCCACTTTGGAGTTCTATAATGAACATATACAATTCAAGTTTCACCATATTGATATTAGACTTTAGAGTCCCGCCGTCCCCCCGTCCCAGGTAACACTGCAGAAAACCCTTATCAACCAATTACAACTGTTAAAAACCAGATTTGCATGTGAAATTAATTAATTTTGGAACCCTAACCAGCTAACATTCTCAAGCTTGCTAAAAATAGTAGAACATTCCAAAAATCACCAAACTCAAGGTATTGATTTAATAAAATATAAAAAATAAGATGATGATTTCAGATTTGCCAAAATGTCACCGTACATACCAAAACACCACCTCGATATAGGTCGCTTCACTTGAAATAAAATATAAATTGCACCAAAGAGACAACACATGCAAGATAAAGATACTATATTTCCTTTCAAACTAGCTTGCATATCAAAATCCTCATGAAGGGATTTCGTCCTTCACAAGTTCCCCAACCAAAGGTTTTCGTCCTTAGATGAGATCCTCAACCCAAGCAATTTCGTCCTTAAGAGAGAGAGTAAAAGGGCTACACTAGCCACCCTTCACCAAGATAAGAATAATCTCCAAAACATGTTTCATTAATGCCCAAGCGACCTCCTTAAATAGCCATAAGGAGTGCTTTAAACAATCATTACATCATGGTTGACCCCTTAAGTAGGTGCTTTTAAATATTATAAAGGGTATTTGGAACCTACATGCCCAAAATACCTTTATTACTAAACTACTTAAGATTCACTATTGGAGCATGATGCGTCAAATAAGATCAATGAAAACACTATCCAAGCAATAATAAAATAGAATTCCATATTTCCCCTTGTGTTTCTCCTTAGACCCACAGGTAAAGAATGGGTTAAGGCCTTCAGAATTTAGCCTCCAAAAAGGGACATGACAGTCCCCCCTTCCCGAGATTGCTTGTCCTCAAGCAATGATGACTTCACTGCTCCGAATCCTTGACTCCTTGTGGGGATCCTTCTTGTGTTCCTTCTTGATTCCCATGAAGAGCTGGTTTTTGTGACAAGGCATATGTTGTATTATTTTTTCCCCTTTGACATATTCGATGTCAAAATCAAAAGATTGTATTGTGTTGACCCGCCAACAAGATATGGCCTAAATTTGACCAAGGCATGCATAATGGCCATCATCTTCTTATCATAAATGTGAAGATTCAGCTCATGTTTCTTGAGTTCTATGTTTTCTAATGCAATAGGACACTGATTTTGCATTAGAACCTATTCCTTCACCGTATGCATCAAGTTCCACCATAAATGGAAAAGAAGAATTAGGAACAGCAAGTATTTGGCATGAGTACATCACCTTCTTGAGTTTATCAAATGTTTTTTGAGCCAAAAGTGACCAGCTGAGTGCCCCCTTCTTAGTTAAATCAGTTAAAGTGGCAGCAAGATGAGAAAAGCCCTTCTCAGACCCAAGGAACCCTCTAAGTTGTGAAATGGAGACGGGAGGAGGACAACCAAGTATGGCATGCATCCTTTGTTACTCCACATGTACCCCTTGAGACTCTATGATATATCCTAGGTACAAAATGTTGCTCAAACCAAATCCACATTTGAATTTCTTTGCAAGTAAGGATTGTTGTCCTAAAACTCCCATCATCATGTCAAGGTGTTGTAGATGCTTCACCCATGTCTTGCTATATCCCAAGATATCATCAAAGGAAACAAGCACAAATTCCTTTAAGTACTTACCGAATATGAGGTCCACACATGACTGGAAGGTGGTAGAAACTGAAAATTGCTCTAGAAGAGTTGAGAATATGCTATCAGTTGTTATATCCATTCTAAAATATGTAAAAAGTGTACATTCTTTCTTTGCACATGTACGGACATGATTGCTCCAATGACTATCTTTCATTTTCTCTTCATTTTTTATCCTCCTCATGATGTTGTTTGCCAAATTCCTCCTTGTATTCTTAGCTAGGATCAGTCCCTTCTTTACTGCTGATAATGAAATAAAATCAGTTTTTCCTTGCTTAACATGCCTACCATTTCCATTTTTGATTTCATGAATTCTGACTTCTTCATTTTGTGAGTGGAACTTCAATCCCTTCTTGTGGATTTTGAGGTTGAATTCCCCTAAAGTTTGGAGCTCTTGACCCCCAAAAACGATGTGCCTCATCTGAACTTAAAGTAAAGAAGTCAATACAAAATCCATACCTTCTCATGGGAATAGCGAGTTGTGGTATCTCTCTTGTGCGAGGAGGATATGTTCCATAAGTTATGGTGACTGTGAAGCCTTTCAAACCAGCCTTGTTTGGCCCCATCCTTCTTACCAACTAATGCATATTGCCATTCTCTATAAGCATGGCGCCCCTTTGGTCATGAGGAAGACCCGTCACCCGAAATGGGTGATGTGTGCCACATTTTATAGTAAGAACGCTGCCCATCCATTCCATTCTTTCTAGTTCTTCCATTATTATGGAACCATGGGTTAACCACATATCAAACTGAAAATTAGAATCGCCGTCATTGCCTTCCATACTGATTTTGAAATCAGGTATTCTTCCCCATGTAAATTTCAACATATCACCTATATGTCGTATCTGGAAAACCTTTGGAATTGATCCCCAAGTATGCTTTTTATTACAAACAATACTTCTTACCTCATCACCGCGTGAAGTATGATGTGCACGATGATATCCAATCAACAGTGACATGAGACGATACAATACACATGAGACATGAGTACTCTTCCTAAGCAGCTGTCCATGGTAACAAATCTGAAATGGTATATTGACAAAAACTGAGATATCCTCATACCATGGACTGCCTGTGACACTCCTATGACTCAGAATTTCTGAGTTCAAATCAGCACTCTTCCTTGGCACAGTTTCATCACTGGATGAGATCTTTCCCTTCCACATTTGTCGGTACTTGTCTTGGGTAACCTCGTGCTACTTGTTACGGCCGAGTATTCCATCAACTGACCTCCTTTTGACAGTTGTCATAAACAGCCCAGCAAGCTGACTGTTATCATGTCCATTTGAAAAATGGGTTCCAACCATTTCTTTTGCTTCCCCTTCTTGCTCCTCACCCTTCCTTTCAGTCCTAAATTCATCATATGCTAAGATATCATCAATATTAACTAAACAATGATCGTTAATTACCTCATGATGTTGACTCTCCAAGACAACAATGGGTGTTAGCGTCACGGCCTTAGATCTCTTGACCACCGATTCTTCTTTCTCAATGACTCCATCTTTTATTGTCATATGAGGATTGCTTGAACTATCCACTTCATCCTCTTGTTCCTCGAGCTTCCAAGTTCCCTTGGTATTCTTCCACATGCAACCATTTGAATTCAAGGCAAAATTATTGACAATTAAAAATTCTTTACCTTCCCTTTCTCTCAGTTCTTGCTTGGTCATTACTTTCTTTTTCCTTGTCAATAATGAAAAGATCTTTGCCTTATGCTCTTTTAAGTGTTGTTTCCCTTGAACGGCTATCAATCTAGCAGCCCTAGCTCTTCTTTGCCACTCCTCACACTTTCTTTTAGTTTTCATTAAATCCTCCGTGCTTGCATATATGAATTTCTTCTCATGTCTAATATCAACATTTGGTTCCTTCAAAAGTATATCCTTCTCTTGGATGGCATGCTCCTTAACTTCATCCCGATGGAAGGCCCTCTTCTCCCTAAGGCTGAAACATTCATCTTCTTGGCATGTTGTACTTATTCCTTTGGAGCTATGGTTCTTTTCCAATACTGTCCTTCTTCCGTCCTCAATTTGATAAAATCCGTGAGAGACATTGCCTCTCGAAACTCCTCCGGCATTTCTCGGTATTTTGCAAGCCATATGATGTAGTCATGAGCTTGTCTAGGGATCCCTTGTGGAGCGACTTCCTCCTTAGCCACGAGTTGGGGTTTGTAGGGCCTTGCAAAAGGAATTCTCTCCTTCTTTGATTCACGGGGGGCTGTAGGAAAACTCTTCCCCTTTGGCCAAACCACCACCTTGCAAGTTTTGGAGGCCTAGGGTAAGATGACTTAATACCTCCTTCATTCCTTCTTGGTTGTTCATGATCATCTCCAAAATTTCTTCTCCAGAGTATATTGTCTTCTTTTTTTCCCTCATCTGGTAATACTGAATACCATGGTCATCCCTTTTGGGGAGAACTCAGGAAATGGCAAAAAGCTCTCAAATCAGATTTGAAACATTGTTGTCATAACCCTTCAAAAATTGATCTCAAACTCTTCCTCGGGCAGCAACCTTCCTAGGGAAGAACAACCCTTCAAAATGGAGTTAGACCTTGCAAAAATACTTTCAAACTTGTGTCAAAATCATTGGAAAACCCTTGGCAACCAATTACAACTGTTAGAAATCAGATTTGCATGTGAAATTAATTAATTTTGGAACTCTAACCAGCGAACATTCCCAAGCTTGCTAAAAATAGTAGAACATCACCAAAAACCGCCAAACTCGAGATATTGGCTTAATAAAATATAGAGAATAAGATGACGACTTCAGATTTGCCAAAATGTCACTGTACATACCAAAACACCACCTCAATATAAGTCGTTCCACTTGAAATAAAATATAAATTGCACCAAAGAGACAACACAAGCAAGATAAAGATACTTTATTTCCTTTCAAACCAGCTTACATACCAAAATCCTTGTGAAGGGTTTTCATCCTTCTCAAATTCCCCAACCAAGGGTTTTTGTCCTTGGATGAGATCCTCAACCCAAGCAGTTTCGTCCTTAAGAGAAAGAGAGTAAAAGGGCTACACTAGCCAACTTTCACCAAAATAAGAATATTCTCGAAAACATGTTTCATTAATGCCCAAGTGACCTCCTTAAATAGCCATAAGGAGTGCTTTAAACAATCATTACATCATGGCCGACCCCTTAAGTAGGTGCTTTTAAATATTATAAAGGGTATTTGGAGCCTACATGCCCAAAATACGTTTATTACTAAACTACTTAAGATTCATTATTGGAGCATGGTGCTTCCCATAGGATAAATGAAAACACTATCTAAGCAATAATAAAGTAGAATTCCACATTTACCCTTACTTTTCTCCTTAGACCCATGGGGAAAGAATGGGTTAAGGCCTTCAGAATTTAGACTCCAAAAAGGGACATGACAAACTTCAAACTATTGTGATCAGTTTTGACCACAAACCAAATATTACCAAAATTTTGCCAATGCGTGTATAATAGCCAACATCCACGCTCTACTTCACTAAATCTCCAGCTCTCAAAGGCTATGGGATGCCCTTTTTGCATCAAAACAGCCCCCACTGCTTCCCCTGATGCATCACATTCTAACACAAAGGGAATACAAAAATCAAGAACATACAATAATGGGCAAGAACTCATTACATTTTAGAGTTTTTCAAAGGTTCTTTGGGCTATTTCGAACCAGATGAAAGCTCCTTTCTTTGTCAAATCAGTCAATGGGATAGCAAGTCGTGAAAACCCTCTCAAAAACCGCCTGTAGTAATTGCAACGACCAAAGAATCCCCTTAACTATGTCAAAGTGGTGGGTGGAGGCCAATCCAATATTGCCTAGATCTTCTCTTGATCAACCTATATTCCTTGGGCACTAATGACATGTCCCAAGTATAAAATTTCAGTCATTCCAAACTCACACTTGGATTCTTTTGCAAAAAGAGCTTGTTGTTCCAAAATTTTCAGCACTGTATCCAAGTGTTTTAGGTGTTCTTCCCAAGTTTTCCTGTACACCACAATGTCATCAAAGAATACTAGAACAAATTTCCTCAAGTGCTCACTAAAAACATGGTTCATGCATGACTGGAAAGTAGCTGGAGCATTGGTTAAACCTAAAGGCATTACCAAGAATTCAAAATGCCTAAAATGACAATGAAAATTTGTTGTGCACATCTTCATCCCTTACCTTGATTTGGTGATAGCTAGATCATAAATCAATTTTGGAAAAATAATCCGCTCCATGTAACTCATCTATCAATTCATCAATCCTGGGTATTAGGAACCTGTTTTTGATAGTCTTCTCATTCAAAACACGGTAATCAATGCACATCCTCATTGTCCCATCCTTCTTCACCAAAACAACGGAAGAAGCAAAAGGGCTAGAACTTGGCCGGTTATACCCCATCTTCAAAAGCTCTTTGATTGTCTTCTCAATCTCCTCTTTGTAAACTCATGGATGGCAGAAAGGAGTAATCATGACAGGTTTGGAACCTATTCCAGCTCTATGATGTGTTGGAATTCTTTATCCGGTGGCAATCCTAATGATAAATCACAGAATATTGTACCATGCTTGTCCAAAATAGATTGTATATCCACATGATAAGACCTATCATCAGTACTAGAAGTGGAAATACTTACCAAACAATGGGTTGCCCATGCTATTTGTCTGTTGGCTAGATTTTATGCACTGCTAAAAACCTAGGCAGTCATGAGATAAATCTCCCTCATTTAACAGTGAGGCTCCCATGTAAGATGTTTATCAATGTAGTGGGTATAAATCCTAATAACTATTTATAGGGTTTTACTTTAATTACAAAGCTCATGAACCATAGCTTAGCAATTCTGCAGCAAGTAAGCAACTATTATGAAGTATTTGCAGAAGGGGAAATATGGAATTTGGGAAAGAAGGAAGGAAGATGTGTGATTCAACCAATAATTCTCAGAGTTGGTCTCATACACAGATTAAATAAACAAATAGATTTCACATTATTCAAAAATACAGGAAAAGAATAACTTCTAACCTAAATCTCAGATAACACAAAGGTTATCTAAAAATTCAAATAAAAGCAAGAAGCAAAGCACCGTAGACACAAAGTTCTCCGTAAATCTGCCTTTTATTCAATTCCTCAACTTTCACATAAATAACATCAAGGGTTACAACGCAAAGTCTGAAAAACTCGAGAATGCTCTAGCAAAATTGTGATCAACAAATTTTGATCCTTAAACCCGTAGGCTCTTCCTCTACTTATAGTCCATAGAGGGCAAGTACGAATAGGAAGCTTTTAATTGAACTCACACATGCGGAAGGTATAAAGGAAACAACTGGAAACCTTTCCCCTGGAGTTCCTCTTTGCATGATATGCATCTGAAGACTAAATCAATGCCCTGCACGTCTGCCACATTCCCAAGTAATTGACTTTTTCTAGTAACTTGAAGTAACGGCTTTTAAACCAATAACCTAAGTTTTACAATTTAATTGATCACTCAATCACTTTGTCGGAGAAAATAAGAGAAAGAAGAAGAAAGAGGAGAAACAATTATTCCAGCTGCAACACTTCATTCTTCCCCTTGATCTGTCCATTAATCCAATGATAAACACGTGCCCCGTGTTTGTATCATTAACTTCAGCATGCAAGGAC
Organism: Taxus chinensis; assembly: GCA_019776745.2. Lineage (NCBI taxonomy): Eukaryota > Viridiplantae > Streptophyta > Pinopsida > Cupressales > Taxaceae > Taxus > Taxus chinensis. The sequence continues at coordinate 435,291,875 of CM034156.1, read as the reverse complement.
ACTGTGCATGGTTCTGCTAGATTACCCTTGTCATCACCCTTCATTCTGTCTGAATCTGCTTGTGTCTAAGACTTCCCTTTTCCACCTTTGCATGAAACATTTGCAGTTGTGAAATTTGGATCTCTCTGTGCAGAAGCTACAATTGCTTCCTCTAATTCTGAAGATAAATTCAATGTATCAGACATTGACTTTGCCTTATTTTCACCAATATGAGCACTAGTGAAGTATTCCTGCAAATAATTCAGACCAACATAGAATCCATGGCATGAATGCCCAATTTCTTCACCAAAATCTGATTATAAAGTCTGCTGCCCTATATTTTTAGACTTTGCTTGCATGCCAAGCAAGCTAAAAATATTATTTTATTCACCTATGCACTCACATCAATATGCAGATAGCCAGAATAATAAAAAGAAATTCTTTCCAACCCTAGGCGCTAAAATTGGATGCCCGACAATTAAAAATATTTTTTAATGCTAACAACTTCTCCCTTTGGCGCCAACCTTTCCCGGAAATAATAAAAATAAATATCTTTTAAGGCATGCAACTTTGCCAAAGTGGGTCGCACTTTTTGGCTAGAATTTATGTGAAAAATAAGAAGGCAAGGAAGTGGGAATTTTTACCCTTCCAGGCAGCTCCAAAATTCTCATCTTTCACTTAAGTGATTTGACTTTAATGATGGGAAAAAACAATCTTCCAAGAAGCCTCGAAATTCTCGCCTTCCTGGCAGCCCCCAAAATTCTCATTAGCATGAAAAAATCACTTTTCCAAAAAGTGTGACTAACATGAAAGAGAGCTCTTTTCCAAAACTGCGACTTGCATGGGTGAATAAAACTTCTTTGGTGGGAATTTTTACCCTTCCAGGCAGCCCCAAAATTCTCATTTGTAATTTAAGTGATTTATCTTTAATAATGGGAAAAAACAACCTTCTAGGAAGGCTCCAAATTCCCTTCCTGCTAGCCCCAAAATTCTCATTTGCGTCTCAAGTGATTTGACTTTAATAATGGGAAAAAACCTTTCAGGAAGGCTCCAAATTCCCACCTCCCTGCTGACACCAAAATTCTCATTTGCACCTTAAGTGATTTGACTTTAATAATGGGAAAAAAAAACCTTCCAGAAAGGCTTCAAATTCCCATCTTCCCGTTGACACCAAAATTCTCATTTGCACCTTAAGTGATTAGACTTTAATAATGGGAAAAAACAACCTTCCAAGAAGGCTCCAAATTCCCACCTTCCCGCTAACACCAAAATTCCCATTGGCACTTAGAAACCATCCTTCAAAAAAATGTGACTTGCATGGACGAAGCTTATTTCCCAAAAGTGCGACTTGCATGACTTCTACTTTTAAAGTTGCGTGAAAACTCATTAGCAACATTTTATTTCCATTTTTGGATTTACGGTGAAGAAAACACAAGTAAAATTTTCCATTTTTAGAAAGGGTCTGGGAAGATGTAGCAGCAAAAAAACTTGCAAGTGCCATAACTTTCACTCCGTGGCTCCATTTTAGGTGTCGTTTTTTCTAAAAGTGCATATTTTCTTGAGCTCTACACATTGGTGGCGGTATTTTTCTTATTTTCATAAAATCCATTATTGCACCTTTTTAGACCAAGCAACCTCTTGTAATCTCCTGAAAGAATCCTAAGCTCTGGTCACCTATTGATTAGCTGGTCAGTAAAAACTCTTCCTTGGTGAACACTCCATCTCCATTAAGAGGCGGAAGCAATACTGGCGTGAAAATCCTCAGTAGGGTTCAACTGCAGCACAATTTATATTTAAACAGAACTTTATTTATTTAATAAATAAATAAATAAATAAAATTCTCTCAGACAAAACCTAGCGAAGGGATAGAATGAGTTTTAGCATGTGGGTATTTGTCGAGTTTGAATTTTATGACTCCCTGGAAATATTCTAAAGCAATGAAGACAACTGCACGTGAAACAAACACAAACAAACCCGTCACTTTGAACCAAACAATTTTTTTTAAAGGGGTATCCCACCATTTCCAAGTGAAATTTTTTGGGGACACCATTGCCCCTTATGGAAAGCTCTCTCCATCCACTTTGTTGTGATAGCCCTAGGTGCTCCATTGGCCATATCATGAAGTACAACCTCTTCTCCCTTGGTTTTGAATTTTAGCTCCATAGTTTGGTAATTCTGTGTGAATTCTCCAAGTGAATGCAACCATTGCACTCCCAAAACCATATTGGATTCTCTTATGCCCATCACATAGAAATTGACACAAACCTTGTATTTTCCAAGAGTAATTTCCAATCCCTTCACCCTCTTGGTGCATGGAATAGTAAAGCCATCTGCTATAGTAACATTAAAACCCTAGAAATTCTCTATTTTCAAACCTCTTTGAGCTACCAAACTCTCATCAATAAAGTCGTGAGTTGCCCCACTATCAATCAGAAAAGTTACTTTATGCCCATGTAGTACTCTACGAACTCTAAAAGGATGATACCCGGGAACACCTAAAAGTGTAGCAAGGGTACCATCTAGAGTCTTTTCTTCACCTTTATTTTCAGCCATTGATTCTTCATCCTCTTTGTCCAATTTTGGTTCCTCTTCTTCCCCTTCATCATTTGATATCACCTCTATATAGTGCACATGTCCTTTGGGAAGATATCTATGACCTAGTCCCCATGGATCTCTACAACTGAAACACAATTTCTTCCTTCTTAGTTCATTTCTTGATTTTATTTCCTTGTTGGTTTTAGGCAGCTCCTTTAGTTGAAAACCAAACTGCTGAAATGGCTTTTTTTGTTGCCCATAAGGTGCTAGTTTTGGTTGTGTTATAGGTTACCCTATAGGCTAATATCTCCCTTTTGGGGCTGAAGTCTCCAAATCCAAAGCCTTTTTAATGGCTCCTTATAGATAAGTAGGGCTAAAAGCTTTCACTAAACCCCTAAGAGATTCAGTTAAACCTTCCATGAACAAAACAACCAATCTCATCTCTGTCACATCAGGTACCATCAGAAAAAGCTTCTGAAATTTAGCTACATAGTCACTTACTAAATGTAGTTGTTTGAGTTGAGCTAATTCCCGGAAATGAATTTTTGGATCCACTATGTCAAATCTCTCTATCAACCTGTCACTGAAATCGCCATATGAGTGGATGAGAATGTGTCCTTGTGTGATTAGCCCATGGTACCACCACTCATATGTTATACCTTCCAAATGAAGGGTTGCAAATTTGATGGCTTCCTATTCCATCATTGGCCTGAGTGATAAGAAAATATCCAACTTATGTATCCATGCACGAGTTGTACTCTTACCAGAGCCGTCAAAAGTAGGGAGTGACAACTTCCATAATGTTTGTTGCAGGTCTCTCCTATTAGCTTGTGGTCTAAGATCAACTCTTGGTCCACTCCTCTTCTTCAAATTGATGAAATTAGTGAGCGATATAGCCTCTCTACTCTCACCTAGAAGTACCCTGTACTCATAGTTGGCAACAATATCATCTTCTATAGATGGTTGAGTTTCCATCTCTGGAACTGCTTCCTCCCTACAAAAGAAGTCAGGCTCGACGGGCCTAGCAATAGAACCACTGACCGTCCTCTAGGTGTGTTGGTTATTGTTCACCCTTGAAGAACTTCCCTCACCGTTTGGAGCCCTTTGCATATTTGTGCCCTACATACCTTGGATCAACTGACCCATCATATCAACTAACATGTCTCGTCCCTGAACAAGCTTATCAAAACGTGTGTCTTCAAGGTCTTTGTTACCCGTGACTTTTGGTTATTTTGTAGCTTTCTTTTTCTCCCTTTATTGGTACATAACTTCTTTGTCACTACCCTGCATGAAGTTCAAAGATGTAATTTTTTTTCTTTTTTTTAATTCCCTTCCACAAGCTAGGAGGAAATTCGCTTTGATACCACTGTAATATCCCTGAAAAATACTTACAATAAATCTGAATATTTTTGTCAAACCCTAGAATAACAATATATAAAATTGACTTTTATGATAGCAACGACAATCTGAATTTTAAATTAAAAAAATAGCAAACCACAATGCATCAAAACAAACTTTTATTTATTGATTTTGAACCAACTACACTAAAAAATACAGGAATTTTTACTACAATAATTTTTGGCATTGAATTAGATGAACAACTGTACCCTGGATGGCCACTGCAACCCCTAAATAGAATTGCCAAGCTGAGATGTGAGGTATTCCGTCCTCAAACCTATATGCAAATGACAGTTTTTGTCCTCTATTGCTAATGCATAAGCAAAAGCTACTTGCAGACAAAGATGTAGTCGAAAAATTTCCAAGATGCCTCAATAATAAACTCCAAATCTGCTATTATAACTTCCAATCCCTTTCTAAAGTGGGCGCCCCCTTTTGGAAATATATGTATGCTCCATAAACAAATAAAAGAATAACTTCATTCTCTTCCCAAGTTGGCGTCCATCCTAAAAATAGGAATATACAATATTAAAAAGATTTATCCTCACTTTATCCTAAGAATAGGATCTGATTACTCATGCAACCCACTCTATCCTCGATGCCCCCATTCTTATTTAATTATTATTCTAATTTTGAGGCCCAATAATAGAAGTTCATCATTTTATTATTATTTTGTTATATTTTTGCTTTTTGGATTAAAAATGTAATTCAAGTGTCCTTTTTCCAAACAATATATAAAAATACTCTTGGACCACTTAAATTAATTTATTTTTCCCTTTTAATCTCCCCTTAGCCTACGGAAAGTAATAAAAATAGGCTTGGGTATCCATAATCAATTAATTCTGAAAAGGGGACATTACATCAACAAGATATCTATCAAGTTCAAAATTCCATTGTTGTGCATGGATGATTGATGGATAGTTTGACTAGAGCAAGATACTTCACAAAAAATTGATCTATATAATGTGGTTATCACCAAATACTAATCAAGGAAGGTGATGCAAAGACTCCATTCAAGATGCAGGATGGTTTGTATGAATGGTTGGTCATGCCATTTGTACTAACTAAAACACCGAGAATATTCATGAGACTCGTGAATGAAGTGCTGAAACCTTTTCTTGGTAGGTTTGTTATTATGTATTTGAATTTTGGACAACATTCTAATTTTCAGTAAGACAAAGGAAGAACACTTAATGCACCTTAGACATGTGCTGCAACGATTGGTAAAGGAGAAATTTCTAGCTAATTTGAAAAAAATGCAGCTTCATAAAGAAGTTGGTGTACTTGAGTTTTGTGATTTCTTGAGATGGATAAAAGATGGAATTAGAGAAGGTGAGAATTATTATCAAGTGGCCATCTCTCTGAAACATTTTTGAAGCCCACAACTTCCATGGATTAGAGAGTTTTTATAGGAGGTTCATTAGAAACTTCAGTGGGATATGCGCACCTATCACAGAAACAATGAGACGTGACATAAAGGAGTTTATCTAAACAGGAGAAGAATACAATAGCCTCCAGAGTGTGAAGAAGAAAATGACAAAACAGCCAATGTTAGCATTGTCTGATTTCAACAAAGTATTTCAAGTTGATTGTGATGCTAATGGCACAGCAATTGGAGCAACATTAAGTCGAGAACATAAGCCCATTGCTTACATTAGTGAGAAACCAAATGACACAGAGAAAATCTTCGTTTTAAGATCAAGAGTTCTACACTATAGTGCATGCTCTCAAGAAGTGGAAGGATTATTTGTTTGCCCCCAAGAGTTTGTGTTATACATAGAACATCGAGCGCAAACTCATCAATAGTCAAAGTAAGTTAAACCGAAGGCATATGATACGGGTTGAATTTCTATAGAGTTCTTCATTTGTGTTGAAGAATAAAAGTGGACAGTCTAATAGAGTTGCAAATGTGTTAAGTAGAAGGTGTCTTGTTGAGTGAGATGTAAGTGGAAGTCGTCAGATTTGATTCCATGAAGGAGCAGTACACAGAGGATGAGATTTTCAACGACACATGAAAAGCATGTGTAGATCCATTGAGTCTTAGTAGAACACCATGGCTGGAATATTTCCTACAAGATGGATTGTTGTTTAAAGGGAAACAATTGTGTATACCCCAAGGGTCAATATGAGACAATTTGATTGAAGAGAAGCATAGCATATGACTAGCTGGTCATTTTGGCATTGACAAAAGATTGGCAAGGCTGAGTGAGAATTACTTTTAGCCTAAGATGGGTATGGAATTGAGAAGATTTGAGTAGGGATGTAGAATTTTCCAATTGGGAAAAGGAATCAAGATCAATGTTAAGCACAAGATAATACTGAGAGGGGGGGGGTGAATCAGTATTATGATATTCTTTTAAATTTAACACTTAATCTCAGATCCGTAATCACAATTAATCAGTTTCACAGAGAATATATCAAAGCAATCAATGAATGCAAAGCAAACCAACACACTGCAAATAGACACAGATTTACGTGGAAACCCTTTCGGGAGAAAACCACGGAGAAAATCTTCTTTATTATATTTCTCAAATGTTTGTAGGCACCAACCTACGGGAGACACCAATCCCCAAATTACAATTTTTGTAGGCACCAACCTACAGGAGCACCAACCCCTTTTTGCTAAGCACCAACTCAGCAAGAGACACCTATCTCTTCAAATATGAAGGCACCAACCTTCCTCACAAAAAAAAACAAACTCTTTTCTATCTTTTATGTTGTTGTTGCTTCAACAAGTGATAGAACAAAACTGCTGCTCAGAATATCCTTTTTTATTTATTTCAGTCCCTTCACATAAATAAATCGCTGCAACTTTTCATCAAAAATAAATTTGCCCTTCACTCCTTTTTATTTCATATTCTGCTCTTCCTTTTCTCTCTTCACACAAAATATTCAATATGTGTGCTTTTTTAAAATCAAATGATTCTATCTCCTTATATATCCTTCTCACATCCTTTCGAAAAGACACATCATTCTAACCAACACAACCTTTCCATTATTTAATTAACACAACTTAATTAAGTGCATTAGTCGGCTTAAAACCAAAAGTAATTAATGCAGCCCATAAAAATTATTAAATGCACATTAAACAATGCAATATACTCCATTAAATGCGCTGGCCCTTTCTTTAATAAAATTGTTGTCATCATTAAATCGCTGCCAGCCATCATTAAATCTTCTTTTTCACCATGAAACATGGCATATGAACGCCTTAAAATGCTGATATCTTTCTCATATGTACAGCTGTGTATATCTCGCTTATACCATGTAACAATACTTCTTTTCATGTAGTTAAACTTTTGTTTTCAGCCTTTCTATATTGCTGGTTATTTCCGTTACTTTCTACCATTTCTGTCAACATCCGTCAATAGTTCCGTCAACTTCCGTTGTCAACATCCGTCAATATTTCCGTCAACATCCGTCAATAGTTCCGTCAACTTCCGTTGTCAACATCCGTCAATATTTCTGTCAACTTCCGTTACACATTTCCATTAACCAAATACATCAATGATTAAGCCTTTGACATCAATGACAATATTTCCAACAATCTCCCCCTTTGTCATTGATGGCAACCTTCAAAAAAAAACTTTTCTGCAACTCCCCCTTGCTGTAACTCCCCCTTACAGTCATTCTCCCCCTTTGACATCAATGGCAAAGGGCCAATCTAGGAGCTAAATATTGCAATGTTTAGCTCCCCCTCAACCGATGCTTCTCTTGATTTTTCAATGGGAAGAAGCAAAGGATATTACTCCCAACTTCTGTCGTAGATATTCAAATGTCTCCTTTGGAAGTGGCTTGGTGAAGATATCTGCTATCTGTTCGGATGTAGCAACAAATTCCAACTTTACCTGCTTTTCTGCCACCTGCTCTCTTAAGAAGTGATATCTTATGGGAATATGCTTTGTTCTAGAATGCATAACCGGGTTCTTTGAAATACTTATCGCACTGGTATTATCACACAATATGGAGATTGGATGATCATACTCTACTTTGATATCTTTTAAGGTTTGCTTCATCCATAAAATTTGAGTACAACATAACACTGCTGCTATATACTCTGCTTCTGCTGTGGATAAGGATACAGAGTTTTGCTTCTTACTTAACCACGATACCAGGCTGTCTCCAAGGAAAAATGCTCCTCCACTTGTACTTTTTCTATCATCCACACATCCTGCCCAATCTGAATCGGTATAAGCTACCAATGTGAAGTCTTTACCCCTTGGGTACCATAACCCATAATCCGTAGTTCCCTTTAGATATCTAAATATGCGTTTTACAGCTTGCACATGTGTTTCTTTCGGCCCTGCTTGAAAACGAGCAACCATACCCACTGCTTGCATGATGTCTGGTCTGGATGCCGTCATATATAGTAAACTCCCAATCATTGATCTATAGAGAGTTTGATCAACATTCGGAGATTCATCATCTTTGCTCAACTTAGTCCCGGTAGCCATAGGTGTGCTAACAGGTGCACACTCCCCCATACCAAATTTCTTCAACATTTCCTTCACATACTTGGTTTGGGATATAAATATTCCTTTATCAGATTGAGAAATTTGCAATCCAAGGAAAAATGATAACTCTCCCAACATAGACATCTCAAACTCCTTTTGCATGTCTTTGACAAATTTCTTGGACATTTCCTCATTGTCTCCTCCAAAAATTATGTCATCTACATATACAACAACAATCAGTTGGTGCTCACCTTCAGTTTTAATGTAAAGATTGCTATCAGCAAGTCCTCTCTTGAACCCTTGGTCTTGTAGGTACTTATCAAGCCTTGAGTACCATGCTCTGGGAGCTTGTTTTAATCCGTACAAGGCCTTTTTCAACTTACACACATAATCTTCATTTTCTGATAGGAGGAACCCTTCATGCTGTTCTATGTATACTTCTTCTTCTAACTTCCCATTTAGAAATGCTGATTTGACATCCATTTGATAGACTTTGAAGTTCTTGAATACCGAAAAAGCAAGAAACATTCTAATTGCTTCTAATCTAGCAACAAGAGCAAAAGTTTCTTCAAAATCAACACCTTCTACTTGAGCATACCCTTTACATACTAACCTTGCCTTGTTTCGAGTGACTTGCCCATCTTCATTCAATTTATTTCAGAATACCCACTTAGTGCCAATCACATTCTGATCCTTTGGCCTAGGTACAAGTTCCCATGTTTCATTCTTCTCAATTTGATCTAACTCTTCCTCCATTGCCTTTATCCAATGTTTATCATGGCTGGCTTCTGCAAAGTTCTTCGGCTCTATTTTGGATAATAAGGATAAATTTACTGGTTCTGATGCACTTACAATTCTTCTTCTTGTCTGTACTCCATCATCAAGGTTTCCAATGATCTGACTTTCAACATGATTCTTCTTAACAAAACGAGATGGTGTTTTGGTGTCCTGCCTTTCAGATTTACTTAATTTTTCAACATCTTCTTCCTCTTCTTTTTCTTCTACTACCTCGGGTATTTCTAAGGGCTCTTCTGTAGGTTCTTTAGCTTTTTGATTCACGATTTCATCCACTCTCACATTTGCACTTTCTACTATAGTTTGTAGTCTTTTGTTATAGCATCTGTAGGCTTTGCTTTTAATAGAGTAGCCAAGAAAAATTCCTTCATCCGCTCTTGAATCGAATTTGCCCAAGTTCTCTTCATTTCTTTTAATAAAGCATCTACTCCCAAACACTTTGAAATATTTTACAGTAGTTGGTCTTCCTTTCCACAATTCATAAGGAGTTTTGTCATGATTAACTCTGATTTGCCCTCTATTCAAGATATGAACAGCCGTATTTACCGCTTCTCTCCAAAATTTATCTGATAGCTTAGATTCATTTAACATGGTTCTAGCCATTTCTTGGACGGTTCGATTCTTTCTTTCTGCCACTCCATTTTGTTGTGGAGTCCTTGCAGCTGAGTACTGTCTTTTGATTCCATGATCTTCACAATATTCAATGAATTCATTTGAGGTGAACTCACCTCCACGATCTGACCTCAGGCACTTTATTTTCAATCCGGTTTCATTTTCTACTAAAGCCTTGAAAGCTTTGAACTTCTCAAATGCTTCTGACTTTTCTTTTAGAAAGGCTACCCAAGTCATTCTAGTGTAGTCATCAATGAATAACATGAAATAACTCTCACCTTGTATGCTTTCTGTTCTGGTAGGTCCACACAAATCCGTATGAATCAGCTCCAGTGGTTTGGTGGTCGAATACTCCTTCGTTCTAAACCTTGCTCTGGTTTGCTTTCCATGCTGACATTGCTTGCATAGAGTACTTGCAGGTTTCGTTACCTTAGGCATATCCCGCACAGCCTGCTTGTTGCTGATTTTCACAAGATTATCAAAATTTATATGCCCCATCCTTCTATGCCATAGCCAACTCTCTTCAACCTGACTTAGAAAACATTTCTCTCCTTTTACTTCTCCGAGCATGTATAGGTTATTTGTGGTTCTATGTGCATCTGCTACTAACTCTCCCGTGTCTGCCTTCCTTATCTCACACCCTTCAGCATAAAACGTAAGTGTGTGTCCTTGATCACACATTTGGCTTACACTTAAGAGATTATGCTTTAATCCATCAACATATAAAACATTCTCTGTTTTTGTTTTACCATTATCAAGACTCATCGTACCTTTTCCAACGATCTTTGCTTTAGCATTATCACCGAATTTTACTGTACCTTCATTTACTTTCTTCAATGAGATGAACTTACTTTTATCTCCTATCATATGTCTTGAACATCCGCTATCAATGTACCACAACTGCCCTTCATCCTGTGCATGGAATGTTGTTTGAACAAGCATAGATTTCTCTTTATCTTGCCCATCATCCTCTTTCTTCTGTTTCCAAAATTTTGTAGCTTCTTTCTTCTTTATTTCTGGAGCATTTACCTTCTGGTTCGATTTGGATGGTTCTACAAAATTCTACAAAATCTTGCCATATGTCCATAGTTATTGCAGTTATAACAAACAATATCTTCAACATAGTTCGATAAAGGAGCAAAGGAGTTGCGATTTCTATTTGAGAATCCATACACACCTTTGTTCTTTATATTGTTGTCTCTCACCCGTATTCTACAATCTATTGCTTTATGACCAAAATGATTACAATAGAAGCAATAGCCATAGAAAGAATTTTCAAACCTGAACATGTGAGTATATCTTGGAGGATTTGGTCTTCTAAACTTGTTCTCATCTTTGCTTTCCTTGTAAGAAGTGTTGATCTTCATAAAGCTCTTCTCCCTTTTCAACTCTTCATTCTTCATAGGTTCCTTGAGTGTCTCTGCATAGGTCTTTGACTTCTCTGCTCTTGTCCCTTTCGACGACTCTATACCTTTTGTGTTAGCGGTGTCTTGTCTTTTCGTATATCCAAGACCAGTCTTGTCGAATGTTGACTTCTGTTGGTTCAGAAATGTTGACTTCTGTTGGTTCAGTATCTCAGTATCTCTTTTCTCGAATTTTAGATTACTTGTAACTTTAGCATTTGCCTTTTCCAAGTCCTTTCTCAAAGCAACGATCTCTGACTCACGCTTTTCGCAATCTTCTTCCTTAGTCCTTAGCTGATTTCTTAATTCTTTTTCAACTCGTTTTGCTTCTTCAATTTGGGTTTTTAGATCCACGATCATCTTTCCTGATTCTTCAAGAGATTGTGATATCTTAGCTTCAAAGTTACGATCTTCTTCTTCATACTTTAGGATCTGTAACTTTTGTTTCTGATTTTTCTTTTTAAGAGCTTTCAACTCTCCCAAGGCACAGATAAGTTCCTCTTCAAGATTCACTTCACCTTTTTCTTCCATGTCTTCATCTCTTTCTAAGTCATCTTTTATAGCCATGAATAATATTTCTTCATTATCGCTATCTGAGTCACTTATCCCACTTTCTTCGGATGATCTACTACTTCCTTTTGAATATAAGCTTTTCTTTTGCTTTCCAAATCTTTTCTTGCCTTTGTTTTGCTTGAATTCCCTTTTGAATTTAGGTTTGCTTTCCTCATCATCACTATCTTCTTTCTCTGGACACTTAGCCGCAAAATGACCAATTTTACCACAGTTAAAACATTTAAATGGTAACTTACCTTTGTACTTTCCAGATCCTTTCTTTAACTTTCGAATGAACAAGGCTTCTTTATCATCTTCTTCGCTGCTTGAGTTCTCATTCGACTCAGGTTCTTTGATTTTCTCTTTCTTTGAGACTTTGAATGCAGCTTCCTTCTTTGATGGTCTATTTGACTCAGTCCTCATTTCATACGCGGTCAGTATTCCATGTAGTTCGTCCATGCTCAACTTATCAAGATCCTTCATTTCTTCAATGGCAGACACCTTAGCATCAAATCTTAATGGTAGAGATCTTAGAATCTTTTGAACGATTATGGATTCTTCAATATTTTCGCCTAACCCTCTTATGGCGTTGACAACCTCATCCACGCGAAGAAGATAGGCTGCAACATTCTCCTCATCCTTCATTTTCAGGCTCTCAAATTGTCTCCTATGAGTTTGAAGCTTAGCCCTTTTAACCTTGTCATCACCTTCATAGATAGTTCGAAGTTTGTCCCATATCTCCTTCGTCGTGTCACATTGCATTACTTTAACAAACTCAGATTCTGACAGGCCACATAGGATAGCATTCATCGCCTTGGCATTGTTTTCAAAAGCCTTCTTTCCGGCTTGATCTGTTGGTGGAACTGATGGGATTGTATATCCAACTGTTACTGATTGCCAAATATCAAACCCTAGTGCCATTAGATATGTTTTCATTCTTATGCTCCAAAATGCATAGTTTGTTCCATCAAACAATGGAGCCTTGTTTGAAGAAAAACCTTCTTGTACTTGATGAGTAGCCATATGTGCTTCTGAGATCTACCTTCCAATTGTTAGATTGTTCCTGAAGGCACCCGCTCTGATACCAATTGTTAAGCACAAGATAATACTGAGAGGGGGGGTGAATCAGTATTATGATATTCTTTTAAATTTAACACTTAATCTCAGATCCGTAATCACAATTAATCAGTTTCACAGAGAATATATCAAAGCAATCAATGAATGCAAAGCAAACCAACACACTGCAAATAGACACAGATTTACGTGGAAACCCTTTCGGGAGAAAACCACGGAGAAAATCTTCTTTATTATATTTCTCAAATGTTTGTAGGCACCAACCTACGGGAGACACCAATCCCCAAATTACAATTTTTGTAGGCACCAACCTACAGGAGCACCAACCCCTTTTTGCTAAGCACCAACTCAGCAAGAGACACCTATCTCTTCAAATATGAAGGCACCAACCTTCCTCACAAAAAAACAAACTCTTTTCTATCTTTTATGTTGTTGTTGCTTCAACAAGTGATAGAACAAAACTGCTGCTCAGAATATCCTTTTTTATTTATTTCAGTCCCTTCACATAAATAAATCGCTGCAACTTTTCATCAAAAATAAATCTGCCCTTCACTCCTTTTTATTTCATATTCTGCTCTTCCTTTTCTCTCTTCACACAAAATATTCAATATGTGTGCTTTTTTTAAATCAAATGATTCTATCTCCTTATATATCCTTCTCACATCCTTTCGAAAAGACACATCATTCTAACCAACACAACCTTTCCATTATTTAATTAACACAACTTAATTAAGTGCATTAGTCGGCTTAAAACCAAAAGTAATTAATGCAGCCCATAAAAATTATTAAATGCACATTAAACAATGCAATATACTCCATTAAATGCGCTGGCCCTTTCTTTAATAAAATTGCTGTCATCATTAAATCGCTGCCAGCCATCATTAAATCTTCTTTTTCACCATGAAACATGGCATATGAACGCCTTAAAATGCTGATATCTTTCTCATATGTACAGCTGTGTATATCTCGCTTATACCATGTAACAATACTTCTTTTCATGTAGTTAAACTTTCGTTTTCAGCCTTTCTATACTGCTGGTTATTTCCGTTACTTTCTACCATTTCCGTCAACATCCGTCAATAGTTCCGTCAACTTCCGTTGTCAACATCCGTCAATATTTCCGTCAACATCCGTCAATAGTTCCGTCAACTTCCGTTGTCAACATCCGTCAATATTTCCGTCAACTTCCGTTACACATTTCCATTAACCAAATACATCAATGATTAAGCCTTTGACATCAATGACAATATATCGAAGCTTGAGAGGCTAAGTGTAAAGTTGTAGAGCCTGCAACTAGAGTCGTAAAGCCACAAAGAGGCTTAGGAGAGTGATACAAGATTGGGAAAACAGTCATGGTGATTGTAAATGCAATTAAGGCTTTGAAAGTTAATAAAAAAGAGTGTTGTTTTCAAGTGTTTTCAGTTGTGTAACTCTAAAGGCTACAGGGTTGGGCTCTTGTTCACTTGAAACCCCATATTTGACTACATCACAACACATGAAATAGAGTTGCCAAATGGGGTTGATATTTCACGTCTTCAATGGAGCATATTTGTATTTATACAGAGAGAGACAAACCAGTGATGAGAATGCAGCAACAAAGAAGTAGGAAGATGCAGGAAGAGGTATAAGGAGTATCTATGGAAATGGAGGAACAGAGAAGTTGGAGAGGCAACCTAGATGAGCACAGTAGAAGTTGCTACACATGGGAAGTTTATAGAGGAACTCAGGGAATTTTCATGAGTGGGAGCTCAAAGTTCATTTCACTTACCCAGGTTGTATGAATCAAGAGCGTTCAGGTTCACAAGCAATCTTGCATCAACCAAAAACGCCGAATAGTAATAAGCAGTATTGTGCAACCTCTTTTGTGCACGCAACCCTAAGTAGATCAAAGGAGTGAAGACTTACGTTTGTTTGCACAACTAGCAAAGTCTTCCACGAATTGGTTGAAGGCCTTTGCGAGTTCCACGCACAGAGGTGAGATGTTTTGTGCAGCCATGTGAAATTGTACTCGAGTGTAACCAGGAGACTTGCATAACTTTTCATGTTTTGTGAAGCTCTGCAATTCTCTCAATATCCTACGAGCTTGAATATTTAGGCACCGCATTTCCGGTTGGCAAATCCTTTCTACAAAGTCATAGGACTTGATGTTAGCTGAAGATTGACTATCTACAATAGGAAGCAGAGTAACCAGTTCTGGTTTGAGCAGAGATTTGTGATGAGTCAGCAAGTCTAAATAGAAGCATAGGTTGTAAGACATCCCTTGGGGATTGTTGTAAGATTGCAAGTAGTCGAAGTCTGTAATCAGACAGAACCACTGTAATGCGTGCGAAGTTGTAATTTCCTCACTTGAATCACAATAAAATTGAAGCTTCTTGTTTCATGTTGCACATGGACTGTACGTTCAAGTCCATTGTCGTGCGTGTATTTTTAGGCTGCATGGTCAAAGGAAGTCATTCATTTGACTCCATAGCCATGACTGCAGCAAAAAGACCAAAAATAAATAAAAGTTATGTACAGGAGGGAGATATTGTTATAAGCACAAGCCATCACAAGATAACTTAGCATAGGCAATGAGGACTTTTATGAAGTTCAAGTAGTGGAATATCGATTTCGTGGCTCCAACAATGCAAAATTAATTTCCCTCAAAGAAGAATGAAATGTACGAATGCAATGACGTGAAGGTATACAGCGAAAAACTCAGCAGACTGCCTCTTATCATAAGTAGGGACTGTGATCCGAGTTGGGTGATGCAAGGGCATTACGGGAGTGGGATTTGATACAGCAAAGTCTTCGAAGAAATAAAATACTTCAAAGCTTGGATCTTCTTCAACAATTTCCTTTTAGAGAATAATCATTTTCACCTCCTTCCATTATGCACAATGCTTTATACTCCGGCTGCACACATATCAGTTGATGTTCTCCCAGCACATCCACATACCTCTCGGTTGCCTGATGGTACATCCCCCGATTCTGATGGTTGACTTCACATGTATCACCCTTCATCATTGAAGTGACATTATTTGATGAAACTTTCTCAGGAAAACAATCATTATATTTGATCAGTAGTATCTTTTCCAGCTCAGAAGGATTTTTGTCAAGCTCCAAAGTGAATATCACCATCTGTGGAAGTAAACTGGAGGGAGAAGACAAAGGACACAATTGTTTCTTGGCGTCACTGCAGATAACATCTCCGGAAAATTCTTCAACAGTCATGAATGAAGAAGCAGCGCACACCATTGTGTCTTCAAATCTGATACAAGGGTCTTCATACTGACTGAGAGTTGGAAAAGCATTATTAATTTCTTCGCAATTCTTTATCACTGCCATCAGTAGTGAAGACCAGGAAGAGTGACTAGGAATATAGAGCATGTGGTAAATCTCTGTAGTCTCCTCTACTGGTGAATCTGATATAGGTTCTAACATTTGATCGGTCAAGAATTCTTCATCAAAGACTCTGAAATTGGTAAAAGCATGTGGAACATCGAAGACTTCAGCATCTTCTTTTTTTAAATGTTGCATGCGACGAGTTAATACCTGAAAATTTTGCTTCTTTGTGACATGTCTTACCAATTGCCCACCATTTATGGTATTTGAAGTAGACTTTAAAAACAAATCTTTTCAATTTTTCCAAATGTGATCAAGTTGTCTTAAATTTCAGTTCTTCTCGAAGTGCACAGACAACATCATGCACTCTACTTCCCTTCGAAATGAAACTGATTTCAGGGGGCAGAGCAGCTTAAACGAAGCAGATTTGGTTGTCAGGGCTAGATTTTGCAGTGTGAGGGATCATTTTCAACAATTTTTTTAGGCGTGCCACAAATTCTCTCATATTCTCCTCTTCTTTCTTCTGAACAGGGAAAAACTGAACCAGCAATGAATGAACATCATCAACGGGTTTGAATCTAGCCAAAAACTGGACTTCAAGTTATTCCTATCCACATTACATCCATCGCTCAGGTGATGGAACTAATCAGCGGCAGTTCCGAGTAGAGTCTCGCCACAACATCATGACTTACTCCAAGAACTCCGTGTGACAATAAAAACACAAAAATGTTCATCTGCATGCTGAGAGTCATCTCCTAAAATTCTTGGTAAGTTTTTTCAGACATTACATTGAGCCACAGGCAAAGGTCTGAAGTGGCTACCCCATGGGATGGGGTGAACAAGTGCCACAGGATAAATTTAGAAAATGCATGTAAAAGGCACTACGCTTTCTAATAGAGTCGCCAAAAATTGTTAGCACAATTTTACGTCGCTGGAATTCTTTCAATGATTTAAATGACATGTCCAAACAAACTACGGCATTTATTGCAAAAATTATGGCAATATCACCATGAAATGGGTGATTTTCTTTAATGTCCCCTTTTCCAAGCTAGTTCGATATGGAAGACCTTATGCCCATTCCTCTTCCCGTGGGCATCAAGGAAGGGGCTAGGGAGGGAAACTCGCCATGGTTGTAAGTATTGTACTCTAGTAATTAATTATTTTATTTACTAATCATGGCATTGGAGTGGATCAACTAGGTGGTGGAAGACTTTTCCAACAATGTAAGGAGGATTTATATTTCTTCATTATGGAGGTCGGTCTTGTGGAGGCTTACATGGTGACTTTAAGGTTCTTTTCCTTCATTAAGGGGGGTCGGCCTCTCTAGACGATTCTATTTGCCCATTGCCTTCTTCAAGGCCCATATAAGGTGGTTCGACTTGTTAAAGGAAGGTTATGCTGATTTTGATATTGATTTCTCTTGAAGGTGGAGCAGGTAGCTTCTCTTCTTGCCATTGAAGGACGGAAACCCTTAGTCATCTATTCAAGATGAAACTCTTCAATAGGATCACACTAGGGGAAGAAACCCATCTTGTGTGTAAGGATGATCTCACACAGATGTCACATTGGTACTTCAAAGTAATTTTATGTAGCTGATCTACATTTTCATCCCTAGGCAACTTGCTTGAGGGTTGAATTTTGTGCCTTCTCGAGCATATTTTGGTATATTGAGTTGGTATTCTTGTTCCTCATAATTTATAAGGCTGGAATCTACAGTTTGGTGATTTTAGGAGGAGTTTATCTACTTTTTTGAGCCCTGGGATTGGCTGTATGGTTTACATAATATGAATTAATTACAGTTGTGATTTATCATTCGTTTCTCCATATTTTTGATGTATTTGAGATTGATAAATATTGACGTGGTTGGATAAATTATTTTGGTGGCATTTCAGCTCTATTTGCATGGTTAAATGTTGATGTGAACCTCATATGCAATTCGCTGCCCTAGAGGGCTGATTTATATTGTGTGTTGATTGTTTGAAGAGCATTCTCAGCTATTTCAGTTTGATGTTTGTGTGTTTGAAGGTGCAATTACAGATTTGAGTTTAAGGCCAAACCCTTATTTCCAGATTTCAGCCCTAGAAAGGGACATTACAATGGTATCAAAGCTTCGATCCTCCCAGCCTGGAGGGTTTCATTGTGAAAGAAGAATTCAGATCAGCTGATTGAAGAGCTTAGCATGGCCCACCAAGATTCACAAGGAGCCAAAATCGATAAGCTCATTGAAGGGAAAGTTAGATTGGCGGACACCATGGACTTGTTGGCCCTAACCCTACAAAAATTCCATGAACCAAGGCCTCATAATGGTGAGGGCAAGCTCATCCGGAGTTAACACTTCACAATAGCCCCAAGGATCAACTAATGGTTTAGTTACTAGGCTTAATTTCCTTCCAAAGGAAGAAGCCCTTCCGGAGGTGAGAACAAGACATTCAGTAAGGCAGAGTATTGCTACCATCTATGAAGAGTACATGGCTCTTCCGAAAGAGATTTGTGATGTCATGTCACAAACTGAGTTTGTAGGTTGAAGAAAGGTGAAATAGGACTTAAACCCAGGTTTAAACCCCGAGCCATGCCCAAAAAAAATGCGGAAGATATTCCAGCCCTAATAGGAATGAATCCCTCCACCATGATCAAAGAAGAAGAAGAACCGAAGTTGATATTTTGAGAGGGAGCAGCCCATTAAAGCCCTAGCAGCACCCATCACTCTTTCTAAGAACAACCCATGGACTGATTTTCAGAACAGCAGTATGAAAGGTCAAGGGTTTGATGAAATCTTGAAGCACGAGCCTAGGAAAGAGAAGGAAATCATGAAGCATGAGTTGGAAGGTAAAAATCCTTTGATATTCAAAGATGATTCATTGATTTCTAATGATGGCATGTGGCAGAAAAATGGAAAAAAAAATCAAATTTGCAGGAAGAATACGAAAATGACATTAGGGAAGGGTATGTCCATGAAGGAAGGGCGCTTCCAGTTCCTCGTGATTACTTTCAATTCGCTGGAATTTCCCAAACAGCAGTCAATGATGGGCAGATTGAGGGAGTTCATAACCTTGAAGAGAGTTCCGAAAATGTTCCAAACAAGTACCAACAAAATGAGGGTGAGCTCCTTGTTGGCAGCCTAAGGTATGATCATATTTTCAATTTATTGTTTCCTCCTATATCGCTGCCATATTTTTGTCATCATGGGAAATACACTAAAAAGCATGTTAGAGACAACTATGGGCATATTGTTTCTTCTATTCAAGGCCAAGATTACCTTGGCATGGGTAGTCTTCAGAAGATCACGGTAACTATCATTTCTTGCACTTGGATTGAAAGGAAACTTATGAGCAATCATAGAGGGTTTGTTGTGCATTCTAACCACATGGTGAAGGATCAATGTTCCCGGTTAATAGAACACTCTTGGGGGCTAAGTAACACACATGAAGACAAGATCGTAGGGAATGGACCAAAGAAAATAATTCCAGCTGAATACCTAAGGTGTAAAGATGGTAAGCAAACTAGATGTTATTTTCAAGATTGTATGAAACATCTTGCTATGGTTTTGTGGGACTCAAGTTACTTTCAAGATTGCCACTTTTGGATGTATGTGAAGGTGATGGATAATTCATCCACTGAAAATATAAATTCAGCCGCGTGGAATATAAACTTAGCTTGCTACAAGGTTTGCAATAATTCAGTTTTCATGAACCAAGGTGGAGTAATATATCATGTTATTGTTTGGGATCGGCTCTCTAAAACACACCTAGCAAGAAGGCCTAATGAGACGTGGATTCCATGGTAGCTTTGCGGTGTCAGTCATCTTTCTACCATGAATGAGATGAGTTTGGAAAATGTGGATCATGAACACTGAATCATTATGGGAGCTGTTTTAGACCTTGTGGTTGTTATTTCCAGTTGGTTCCACATTCTATTTGCAATGTTCCACCAAGTGGATTTAGATCACAATGAAGTGGTGCTCTTCTTCTAGTGACATTGACAAGGTAAGGGTAACTCTCACAAGATGTTTGTTGGCCACTACAATTCTGAATTTGAGTAATGAAATGCAATGCTACAACTGTGATGAGATGTTTTTCCCAATTTTATTTGTTGGGTTGTGCATATATTCTTGGGACAACAATAGAAGGGCAGGTTTCAAGACATTCTTTTCATTTGAAATTGTGTGTAAGAGGGTTCACTCATTGAGAACAAGGCCAATGTTCCAACATATTTGGTATTGTTTGGGATGAAATTCCGGGCAAAGTATGGTTGTTATACTTACATACCATCACTCAAAATTCATAAGTTCTAAAACCGAGCCAAATTTTGAATCTTTTGTAGATCTGTTGTCCATAACAATTTCAGCTTTGACAACTAGAGATGAGTTTCAGCCATTTAAAGGGTTTGCAATCTACTATCATTTTTGATGTGTTGAGAAGGATCCCAACCACTATCCTTCCATGAGGGATAAAACACACGGTTACAACTTAACGCAAACTCTAAAGAGAGTAATATGATGAGTTTGTTTCTCTCACCCATTAAAGAAAATCACATGGAACTTGCCAGCTACATGTGTAGTTACATATTAAAAGGAGCATTTTGTGTCTCACCCAATCACTTGGGGGTGATATGATTGCAGGAAGACAAAAGTTTGCAGTCCTTATATGGGTACCTACCACCTCTATATCAGTCATATTACTCAAGCATGCATGGGTTTGTCATATTTGTATCATTTCTATATTGTTGGTCACAATATTTCGAATCATGAACAGCAGTACACCTGTGCAATTTAAGAAGGTTTCCTTGCATGGTAATGATAATGGTGAAGCTCCACTAGTGAAGACACTCCTCCTAGCCATCCTAGTGCTGAATTGGATGGAATCCCAAATGATTTATGGCTTTCATGACTTATTTTCAGCTTACATGCAAGCTAGGTTGAATGATGTTCTCATGCTTTGGTTAGAAGGCTTCATCGAGGAAGAGCACATAGATAGGGGTGATGGAAGGAGTAGACATTGCAACCATTGTGGACGGGAGTTGTTTCACTTGATAACTATGGGATTTAGTTGTCTTGGTATAATGGTATTTGGGCATATGAGATTTTGTTGGCAAGAGCTCTTTCATTTGACAGGTATAAGATCCAAGTTATTGGAGCATCCAAGTTTGCAATTGCTTGAGGGCAAGCAATTTTGGGAAGGGAGGATTGTAATGTCCCCTTTTCCAAGCTAGTTCAATATGGAAGACCTTATGCCCATTCCTCTTCCCGTGGGCATCAAGGAAGGAGCTAGGGAGGGAAACTCGCCATGGTTGTAAGTATTGTACTCTGGTAATTAATTATTTTATTTACTAATCATGGCATTGGAGTGGTTCGACTAGGTGGTGGAAGACTTGTCCAACAATGCAAGGAGGATTTCTATTTCTTCATTATGGAGGTCGGATTTGTGGAGGCCTACATGGTGACTTTAAGCTTCTTTCCTTCATTAAGAGGGGTCAGCCTCTCTAAAGGATTCTATTTTCCCATTGACATCTTCAAGGCCTATATAAGGTGGTTCGACTTGCTAAAGGAGGGTTACACTGATTTTGATATTGATTTCTCTTAGAGGTGGAGCAAGTAGCTTCTCTTCTTTCCATTGAAGGACGAAAACCCTTCCTTGGTCACCTATTGAAAACTAAACCCTTCAATAGGATCACACTAGGGGACTTCAAACCCTCTTGTGTGTAAGGGTGATCTCATTTCCAGATTTTATACCTAGGTGCCTTGCTTGAGGGTTGAGTTTGGTGCCTTCTAGGGCACATTTTGGTATTTTGAGTTAGTATTCTTGTTCCTCATTATTTAGAAGGCCGGAGTTTACATTTTGGTGATTTTAAGAGGAGTTTATCTATTTTTTCCATTCCTCGGTTTGGTTGTACTATTGTCTTAAATTAATTACAGTTGTGATTTATCATTTGTTTCTCCATATTTTTTATGTATTTGAGATTGATAAATATTGTTGTGGTTGGATAAATTATTTTGGTGCTGTTTCAACTCTATTTGCATGGTTAAATGTTGATGTGAACCTCACATGCAATTCGTTGCCCTACAGGGCTGATGTATATTGTGTGTTGATTGTTTGAAGACCATTCTCAGCTATTTTAGTTTGATGTTTGTGTGTTTGAAGGTGCAATTTCCGATTTGGGTTTAAGGCCAAACCCTTATTTCCAGATTTAGCCCTAGAAAGGGACATTACATTTCCCTCTGCATTTGAGAGGGTCAATTCCCTCATATTTGTGTACTTTCAACCATAGTTGCATGGATACGGATACGGATATGGTATTGGATACATATACAACTAGTTTTTAACGCCTCATAATATGGATACGGTTGGGAACAGCATAATATATAATATTTTAAATTATAAAATAAGAATATATTGATAATAATTATCAATTTTAAATTATAAACAAACTTATACATTAGATTAAAATTACACACTTCCAGCCCACAGTAAGGCAGGAAATTTGGTATTCAATGGATTAAAAAAGATTGCAAGTTGTGTAGGCCAGCAGAAAATTGAAGAAATGAAAGAAACGAAGTAGAGTAGGCCAGAAGAGATGAATCAAAAGAATTGCATGTTGATCACAGCCAATGTGAAAGCTCGAAGTAAAAGAGTGCATCGACACTCTCACCTCCATGTCCTCAACTGTTGCTACTAAAATGCATTACAGAAGATCATTTGCAGTTTTCAGCATCTTTTTAGCCTTTTGAAGGGGTTTTTTGTTTATTTTTTTAACTGTCGAATCAGATACACCTATAGTTTCCCTGCTTACCATATCCGGTTGTATCCGATATGGAACAATTACGGGTTCATATCTAGATACAGCTGGGCACGTTATCCAAGCCGTATCTGAGATGCACCCGAGTTGTATCCGTATCCGGCACGCAGATATGCGCACCTTAGCAAATAGGGGTGGAGCATCCGGTAACACTGCTTTCAACCAAAAAGCACTAAAGGAACAAAACATAAAAGGGAAAGAAATGGGCGAGAAACCCACACCGGACAAAGCAAACATGATCACTCAAATTACTCAACGAATTGCAGAAAGAGAAGATTCTCCCCCCTCATGCAAACGGCAATGTAACTACTACGTTTGATGAGAACAAAGGAAAACATCAAGAAGCACAAAGTTCACCCTGCAGTGGAAAAAACGACGATGACCATTCAAAATACTCAAAGAAGGGCAGAAATAGATGTTTCTCCTCCCTCATGCAAATGCATATGGTAACTACTACATGTGATGGAAACAAAGGAAAACATCAAGAAGCACAAATCTTCATCAAACATGGTTACATGCAGTTGACACAAAGTTCACCCCTCAATATCCACAATGCAAAGTTTGTAAAATACAAAGGGTTTGCATGCAAATTGAAATGATACAAGGGTTAACATTGGCAAAGGAAACTGAAAAGTCTTTCTAATTCTCCATGAAAGCACCTTCAAGCTTCCTTGGTTCCTCTTGAAGGGTGTTTACGCTTCTTTGCAATTCTTTGTTCATTTTTTGTTATCTTTGGTAGTTTTTGTTATTACTGTCTTGGATTTCGTGCTGGTTTTAATTTCTCTTATTTTTTATATTGTGGTAGTGTGTGTTATTGTGCTGTTCGGTGTCCCCTTGGTGTTAAGACCTGTGGGAGAAGGAAGCTCTCTAATGCCATACCTTAACTTAATAGCCATAACATAACGTATGTGGATGCCTTGAATGCCCTGACTGCAAGTGAGGAGAAAGGAGGAGATACAACAATTGCATTTAATGGAGGTCCACATGGAAGCCATGCCCTTCAAAAGGGCCAAGCTAAATCAAATCAAATTAATAAGCACCTGCTAGCAAAGAGAGCCCTAAACAGAACTTCAAAGCAATTTCGTGGAAGGAAGGGTCTTGTCTGCATTTGCCAAGGGCAGAGTTCATTGCTATTTGTGATGGAGCCAATAGACAAGGGCAAGGGGACACTGATGGAGGAGAAATCGGTAAGAGTTCCACCCTCTCCTTCATTCCCTGCCCTAATGATTTAATGGCCAATGATTTAGAAAAAGGACGGCTAAAAAATGTTGGGATTTTCTTTATTTGCATGACTGAAAATGAATTTTCTTCAAGAAAATTCTTCGATGATTGGTTAAATATGGTTTGGGGAAAGAAACTAGGAATCTATGTCTCTTTCTGCAAAATGTTTCAAAAGGGAATCTATTTAGTTCTTTTAAAGAAAGTAGACAAGTAGAGAAGTGCCCTAACTAGACCCTCATGGAATTTGGGGAAGTCGGTCTTTAGGGCTTTGCCATGCATCCCAGAGAAGGATTGGAATGAGCTGAAAATTAAAACCAAACCTAGGTGGATTGAGATTAAGAATGTGCCACTACAAATTTGGAATTTGATTCCCCGGGAACTTAATCCCTTGGTGAGGTGTTGAAATTGGAAGAAACTAAATCTACCATACATAGCTCATATGAATGCAAGAATTTTGATCTCCCTAAATTTTAAAACTTTCATATGCCTTCCCTGACACCCTAATTTTTAGAATTAAACATCATACTTTCCCCTATTCAATCAAGGGGTTTAAGGGGCTAAGTGCGTGCTTCTTGTATAAAAAAGATTGTCATCCAAAAAGAACTTTCACTTTTTTGAAGTTTATGAATGAGGACTTGGGAAACCCTAACAAAATGAGGAAAAACCTAAGGAGACAATGGCGGCACACCCCTAAACTGGAGTTTCTGCAAAGATAATTGAAACCATAGTTCAAAAAATCATTATTGGCGATTAATCGGCAGGCCAAATTTTGACTCGGGTATCGGCAATTTATCGACAATTTATCGGCATTAATCGGCAACTTTATCGCTACTTTTAAAAACATTTAAATTCATAAAATAAACTTAAATTAAATGTAAAAACAATGTTAAATGATGCGAGAAGTGACTCTATGAATTTTTTTAATCTATAAAAATACTTACAAGTTACAATTAAATACATAAAGTCACTATTACAAGTTAGAATTTAACAACTAAGTATTTAATAGAGTCACTTAATATTAAATTAATATTACAACTAAATTAATATTACAAGTTACAATATTAATCTATTAAATACTATACAACTAAATTAATATTACAAGTTACAATTAAATACATGGAGTTAATATTAGAAAATTCATTTAAGTTAATTTTACAAGTCAGAATTTTAGTTACAAGTTACAATTAAATTCTAGTTATACATTAAAAAATTAAATACAAGTTACAAGTAAAGTTTAAAATTTACAAATTGGACTGAGAAATCACGGGAATGACTATAAATAAAAGAATCGAAATCGCGAGGGCAAGGATTGTTTCTTTTGCGAGTTAGGATTTATTGAAACAAGTTAGGATTTATTGAAACCACCTCGGAATGGCAAGAAACGAGTCGCAAGAGGAGAAACGAGCCACGCAAGATAAAATATAACTCGTAGGAGGAAAAACGAGCCACGCAAGAGAAAAACCGAGTTAGATTTGGGCGGTTTTTGCATATATACCTAAACTAAATGATTTTCCACATTTTTCAAGCGAGTTTCCAAGATTTGTTAGGGCATTTATCGAAATCGCAGATTTATCGGCACTAAAAAATCGCAATTTATTGAAAGCTTAATCATTTTGCATGTTCAAAAAGATAAATCGGGATTATCATCCGATTAATCGTGATTTTTAGAACAGAAGTTGAAACTGCTTCCACAATTGGTCCTCTACAAAATGTGGATGGTGAACCCCTTCATTTCGTGGCCATAGGAGCTCATGCCCCAAATCTGAATCAAGATGTAGCTAATTTAGGAAGAGGATTGGATGCAGTGGACACTGCTATGGCCGACCTTGAAAATTCCCCCTCGCCCCTGCCTAGCTAAGGATAATCCTGTGGTTGAAGTTGTTGAGGAAACTCATTAGATTGAAAACCCGGTCCTTTTCTCTCCATCAACGGAGAGGATTGAATGTAGTGTTTTTCGGGTTTGATGGATCTTTGTGAAGAATACGAAACACTCTCCTTCCTATCAAAGGGTAGACCTTCTAAAGAATATGACGTTATGTTTGCCAAAAACATTGCACCTGAACCACTATTGCCTCAAGGACAATCTATCAACAGTGATAAAAGAAGGGAATTGCCTGGCCTCAGGTCTGAAGGTAAAGAAGCAATGGACAATCTTGATGAGGGCTTGACTGCCGCACTAAAAACCCTGTTCGGCAACCCCCTAAGTGATCTAACAAACTCTAAGCCTTCCAAATTCATTGACAAACAACAACCAAAGGGTCTAGTGGGAAAGAAACACATTGTTGCACCCCCTCCTCTTTCCCCTCCCCCTAAATCTAAATTGGGAGTGAAGAAACAGAAAACTATTGTGAATTCAGAAACTCCCTTGGATGGTGAACATGAAAAAGAGGGTAGTGAAAGCAAAGGACAGATGACCCCCACCCACCCAAACACTAAAAAGAGTGGCAAGATGCCACCATATTTTGACAGATTGTACCAAGCTAAAGATAGTGCAAAGCCCCATCAGTCTGGCTCACAGTGAGTCACCCCTTCGAGGTTCTTAATGAAGAGTGTTAGTTGGCATGTTAGAGGTCTCAAGACCCATGAAAGAAAACCTATTGTGAGAGTCTTTAGAAACTCAACGGAACAAATTGACTTTCTACTTTTACAAGAGGTTAAATCTATTGGGGTCGGTTTGGAACTTGATCTTGAATTCATCTAGCCTGATAGTGTATTTGTTTGCTCCAACCAAAAGAGTAGGGGGTGTTGCTGTACTTTTGCACAAGAAATGGGCCAAGGATATTGTTGACTCTCGAATTTCTCCATCTAACAGAATTGCACGGATCATCCTTAAACACAACAATCAGCTGTTTAGCATCTGCTCCATTTATGCAGCAAATTGCTATCTTGAAAGGTGTAAACTATGGAATTGGATTGCTTCCAACCTTGAGAACATCCCTTGGGTGTTTGAGGGGATTTCACTATGATTGAGGATGGAGAAAATAAATCAAGGGGGCTCTCCTTTAAATGGAAAGATAAACAATCATGGGAAAAAGGACTTTTTTTTGGTCCAAAATGAAAAGATAATCTGGTGAAAGTTTTTCCTTTCACCTTAGTAGACCACCATCATATTGAAATCACCTTCCAATTTAACAATTACCCTCTGAAAGCCAAAGATGAATGGAAAAGCCTCTATAAGATGAATGTCTCTCATCTTAAGGATAGAGATTGCATTGATGGCATCTGTTCCTCATGGCAGATTGCTAAGAGATTTCCTAGATCTGAATCATCCACCAAGAACTGGAATAAATACCGAGTCTCAGTCAAAAATTTATGAGAACCCTTGGAAAAGCTATAGCCACCTTGAGAAGAAACAAAGCCAGAAAGATTGAAGAACTTAATGATTTTGAATATAAGGTCCAGAATTTTCCCTCCAATGAATCCCATCTTGACGAGCTCACTAAATTCAGGCACCAGCATAGGTTAGCCCAAAACTACAATGATCAGGGGGATCGAAATAGAGCTAGGATGACATGGCTTAAATACGGGGATAAAGGAACAAAGTATTTCTTTAGATCAATCACATAGCCTGCCTCAAACAGGACATTATAATACTTGTACAACTTTCTGAAAACACACAAAAGCTAAAGCAGATGTCTATTGGAACCCACATATAGGCAGGAACTATATCAAATTCAAAGAGCTGCAGATAATCATCCCTATCAATAGAATCCAAATGTAATTTAGATAATGGGATAAATTCCATCAATGTTCAACCAATACAAGGAAATCGGGTGACTTACTTGCATACGAGGTCCCCGCCTTCTTCTGACACATGCTTTGGCTGTATTTATTCTTTGCTCGCGTTCTTCAACCTCTGTCTGCATATGTTCCTTGTCGTGAATTCCACCTTTTGACAAGATACTCCCATGGCCACGCCCATGCACAGTTGCATCCTGGATTTCCAAACAAGATGATAGAAATAATACATTTCGACAAGGACTATAATTAAGAACTGAAAACATCTTGAGATGATATATGGCCCTCGACATACTAGATTTTTTTGAACTATTTAGATCCACAGCCTAGACATTTTGCATATGTTTATAAAATACCAAGCAAATAATATTTAAGCTTACATGAAATTGGTCAAGATTCAAACCTAAGTCAACATTATTAATCAGACAAATATCAGTTGAACAACAGAAGGTTTTCGTTTATGTTACAAAGAGAAGATGCAAGTCTTAACTAGTTGGAATTATGCTTTGATTGATATAACAACTTAGGAAATTTCATATGCTTTGTATGGGCTGTTTCTCCTTTCTACTACATATATTTTACCAAATGTTATTTCCAGATATATAATTCATCAAATTCACAAACTACAATAGATGCAATAATGCAGATGTGATATATAATGGCCAAAATGAGCACAGAAAGGACTGTCCCATTTTATTTTAAACCAGAAACATAACTGTCTAAATCATAGTCATGAAGCACACTACACAGGAATAGCATGGCCTTAAAGGCATAAGAACTCTAACTCTCTACATGAAAATAAGGCTGCAACAGAAGTTAAGTAAAAACATTCACCTCAGATTGTGTGACAATGTAATGTGAATAAAGCATCTCACAATAAACATCCAATGTAAGATTCTTAAAAAGCTTCTAGGCATTTCGAAAAGCCCTTTTTGCAACATCTTGTATGTCGATTAGGCGTGACTTCACAGGTTATTGTTTTTGTTTACATTAGCAGAATTTTATTTTAATTCTCAATTGCACAAAGGACATATAGCTCCAAACTTTCATGTGTTATGCATATGTCTATACAAATAATTCAGAAGCACACAACCATCCAGAAAAGCAAACTGTTAACAAACTAACCCATACCAAATGGCTGCTTTGAAAATTATCCAACATGATTGCTACTTGTCTAGCCAAGTCTGCCGAAAAATGGACAAGCCGCTGCATGAATCTCTCCTTCGTTGTCTTCAATACCCATAACGGCTGAAGCATAGATTCAACACACAATGATATCAGCCTGCTAAATAGGATCACAGGAATGCAGCTTCACATTCCAATAGCACAATCTTACAATTAAATCTGTTGCAAATGTTAAAGGCACGAGAATTTAGTATCCTTTACCGTTACTAGATTTGTAGTGTAACCTATATATCTTTGAAATGACGGACCCTCGCATACTACATGTGTTGCATTGCATCCAATGAACCAACGATCTACATATGCTGCACCTTCTCTCAGTGCTGCCTCAATAACCTAAGCAAAGCATGTTTCATAAGACACTCACAAATAGGCCCATATGGAGATAATGTAAATAAGCATTCCAAACGGAGATCAAATTACCAACTGTAAACATATTGTGTCATGAGAAAAGAAAAAACATTATAATTTGAAAAAGCCGTACAGAATAATGTTTATGACGTTTTTCATACAAAAGGATGAAAGAGGGGACTATGTCCAAAATATATGTCATTTACAGTATGTTGGAAACCTGCGGGATGGTTAGAAAGCATGCAGGCATTTTATGCTTTACCTTTTTATGCAGTTCACTTGACACATCAATGTCAACATACAAGCAGTAACCAGAGAGTAGGGATCCTGCATTTTTAGAGACTTCTTTGCTGGCAGATTGAGAGAATGGCCACACGGCCATGCTTAATGACTTGCTATCCTCGTGGCTAATGAGAGGCAAACAAGAATGCTCCGCGTTGGTGATTGCAACAAGTTGGGAAAATTCTTCTAGAGGCAATCCAGGATGTACAATGCTATTCACACTGTATGCTGATTCATCCAACCTGGCTGCAAGAAAATAAGAAAGCCAATTCTAGCCATTGATGAACAAACATTTGCTGTATCTCTTGTGTCTAACCGGACTCTTACTTTCCGCCTAAATCAAATACAAATTCAGTTCTATGCATACAAGAATTCAGAATAGTGTCCAAAGTTTATTAGCACAACAAGAAGTTTATTTAAAACCTAGGTTTAAGTTGTCAATTACTCATTTTAAAGGCAAGTAGTTTATCACAGGCAATACTGACGAAGCAAGAGGAACTTGTGTTCATCTAGTTTCTTTCTGAGCTCAAGAGCTCGGTGCTTTCAAGTTGGCAAATACAGGAATACATTCACATGCAACAAAAGTGTTTCATAAATAATGCTGCCTAAGAAAGCTTCAAAACTAGAGGAAGATGAGTATATGTACCATTGGTTTTCACACAATTTACAAACCAAGCCAAAGTGACGATAAAAAGACCCCGTTTCAACCCATGATTCAAGCCATGCTCAAATTTGCGTCCAGCAAAGCTGTTAAAAATGCTAAGGAACTACAATAAAGGACTTGATGAAGAATTCATTTCAGGATTTTATCAAAGAAACTCAAAAAGGATATAAATGAAATTGACTTGGCATGTATTGTTTTGTAATAAAATATCTAAGCAGAAAGAGGATATTTGAACAACAAGGTGAGTGCACCGAGGATGTAGATCAGGACTGTATTGGCCTCCCATTCTCTCTGCAGCAGCCTGAACCTGTTTTCTTGCTTCTGCATCACACCAATTGCAGCATATTTTATTCAATGGGAATATGCTACATCAGAAACTTACCAGCAGATGGAATATAAAGCATAAATAATATATATATAATTATTTACAAAGAGGAAAAACTTGTGCTTAAACCTTAAGGAGTTCTTGAGTCTCATATTTGTGTTCCAGACAAATCATTGAATACTCAATTAAGTGGCAGAATTTACCAGAAGATGAGGCACCTTGAGAAAACAATATTTCATGGATACACGTCTGTCCCCGTGCATTGAGGACAAAACATCTCACACAAAGGGGACTTGTTATGTAGCTATTAATTACATCAATTAATTATTCTAAATGGATGTGTCTATTGACACACCCACCAGCATCTATATATTGATGCATACTTGTAATGATGTATCACCATCATTTATATGCTTCATTATATTAATACAAAGATGGATACTTTCTTTTTCCTCTATACCAATTAAATTCATCATGCTTGAAGTGATAAGTCTATACACGTCATAAATACAATATTAAACTGAATGCCTAACGTGTAAATTTCTGCAGCTAGTCATAAAAGATACAGTATGTCACAAATTGAGATGCCATATCTTAAAAGACTGTTGTTTTTTTAGATTCTCCAAAATGCACCTTTAAATTTGACTATACAGGTTTTATGAAGAAATTGGCACTCAATCTGACCACAAATATCTTATTGACAAATAAAAGTGCTTAATTAAGCAGTCTACATGCAAACTTACAGGTCAAAGCACAATTTCCATTGGGCAAGGAGTTCGCCCAAAATTATTCATCAATTACTGTATTCAGCCTATACATGCAAATAGATAGATCCATAATTTCAGACATTCTACCTAGTCAACTAACCCAAATGATCTTGTGAAAAGATAACCTCACTGTGATGTCCTCTTTTTCAAGCTAGTCGCTATGAAGGTCTTGGGCCTATTCCACCTTCCGTGGGCTTCGAGGAAGGAAAGCAAGGGAGGTGAACATTGCCATAATTGTAAGTGATTGTATTTTCCATATTTATTTAATTATTAATTATGGCTTGGAGTGATTCAACTAGGTGATGGGTGAATGACAAAGGAAAAAGGAATTTCTATCTTCTCCACATGAGGTTGGTCTTCTTGGAGGACCCAGAGAAGATTAAAAGTACACTTCCCCTTCATTAACAGGTCGGCCATGGGAATTAGTCCTCTAATTCATCCGTGGTGCTCTTCTTGCCATTGAAAGACGAAACCCCTTCCTCGGTTACCTATTGAGGACGAAAACCTTCAATAGATTCACACTTGGGGATAGAAACCCTCTTGTGTGCATTGTGGCTTCATTCGGGGCGTCACAAGTGGACTTCATTGGCAGATTTCTGGAACAACAAGGTGTTTATACGAGCAAAGGGCATTTCTACTCCAGCTAGGGCACTTTCAAGGGTGTCGGCACCGTTCCTCCACTTGATCCACCCACATGGGAAGTCCACGCAGACCCAATAAATAAGGTCTCGCCACTCCTCAGTGTTCGCTGCTAGACAAAGAAACAATGGCGAGTTAGAAAATCACAAAAATAAAAAAGAAATACAAAGCATAGCAACTAACATTTTTGAAACTAACAAAGTCGAGGAAAGTGTAAAATTACATACTCAGATCATCAGGCACCCATGAAGGGTCTACCGGCGCAGCTGGTGCGGCTGCTACGGGGTCTCGCTATGTCTCTCCTCTGCCTGAGGCAACCCGTTGTCCTATAACGGACTCCTCATCTCCTCCCTCATCTCGAAGGAGTGGACTCTCGGAGACTAAGGTCTCCATCTCAGCGTCTACCTACTACCGCTCAGCCATGGATCTCTCCAAGGTGTCATGCCACTCAGGGTCACTCTCCTCCTCCATGTGAACTACCGCGCCAGTCGCACCACCCAATCCCTTGTCATCTGACTCATCTCCATTCTCCTCATCACCAATCTCCTCACCACCTGACTCCTCTCCAGTCTCATCCCCTATCTCCTCAAAATCGAAATCTATCGCTATAAGTACCTCTTCCCCGCTGTGAACGAGCGCAGCCTCAATCTAGAGTAAAGGTGCGTGAGCGGCACCAGTTTCCCGTCGGGCACGAGCAACACGCCTGACTGCGATGGGCACTCCTGGAGTCACCACTGTCCAACCCGGATCTCCTCTAGGACCCTTTCGAGCCTCCTTGACACTCCTATATACAGGTGCCACGGGGACAAGCATATCAATATATGGGAGCGAACTACTGAGGAACTTGGTCAAATGGATGAATCTCTACCTTCCCCATCCAGTCAATCAACTAACTAGTAGTGGCACAAGCTGCCACTGTGGTCCCATCCCGTCCCCACACTCCTGCCATATCATGATAGGGAGTCGCAACCAAGTCATCTATGGTCAATGAAGCCACCGGCTGGTGTGGACCTCTCAACACTAACATCCCTGTCCATCGGGCGGCCCTGACGGCCGTTGGGTCCTGTACTGTCACTCCCCCTCTGATAGGGGATAATACGCTCGTAAACCCAACTCATCACAAGTGTGAGGTGGCTGAGGGACTGACCTTGGAGACGAACCACTCGGTATAAATCCTGGTAGGTGGTCCCAAGGATATCATTCCCTGTTTCGAAACAACTGACAGCATGGCATCCCCCATATAATTATCCCACAAAGTCCTCGTGGCTCTAGATCCTTTTGTCTCAAGGGTCAGCCTCTTCCCAAGTATCAGAACTCCAAGTATCCGATACACATCCTCTAATGTAATCGTCCACTCACCCCTGCAACCTGGCAACCCGAAGGTATTCCAATCAACGTCCTAATACGAAAACAAGTCACAAAGAATATGACTGGCAAGAGTAACATGGGTCACCATAGCAATCCTCCATATGCCTCCTCTCTGCAGTGTATCGATCTCAGCCTGAGTCAGCTTATCAAGGATCTCAGGGAGCCAGTCACACTCCCACTCACGACTCTATCAGATGTACTCCTCTTTCTTTTGCATTCACCAAAATAGCAAAAAGAGCAAGTCAGTAACATTTTCAATAGGCAAGCTCATCAAAACATGACAAAACATTAAAAATCCAAAAAAAATAAACTTAGCATAAATTACATGCATTCTGTTCAAAACCGCCGACCTGTGCAAGGTGGCGGTTTTGTCACCGCAGCAGTCTTGTCAGGTTGGCAATCCTGAACAAATTCTTCGTACGGCTACATGGCCCTAAAAAGCTCACAAAAACGCAAAAATTGACCATTCTTCACAAAATAAAAGACTGCCTTGTGGGCTCCCCCCTAGAAACTAGTCTAAAACAAGAAATTTCAAAAATAAGCCCTCCTAGGCAAAGATTTTGACATTTTTTATATTTTAAGTTTCAAAATAAACAAATGAAAAAAACCTACCTTAGACTATGTGGCTCAATCTCTCGCTTGTGGAGACATGATCACGGTCTCGCAATGGTCATTTCGGCTATACTCTCGTCGAAAACGGTCACCGTGGGTCTAGAGCTCCAAAATCATCAAATTGAGTATGTGCAAATGAATTGAAAAAAGGGTTTGTTTTGATATATATGTGTGTGTGTTGTTGCTTTGATCTCGTTTTGAGTGCGTTTGTTCACAAGGTTGGAGAGTTGGCGCAAGTATACTTCTATATCCCCGCACAAATGGTAAGTCCTCTTGTCGTTTTAATTTAGTGTTTATTTTTCGATAATTTATCTATCTGCACTTGAGTCTTCTTTTCATTTTGCAGGTAGCGGGAGCTTGGATGGCAACATTTCAACACACGGACGTGTCAGGTATACCTTCTAACTCCCCATTTCGGGAATGTCATACTTGGACTCTACGTTTTACACCTTTTCATGGTTAAGACGCTTCTCCGAGGGGGTAAGATGTATGCACCCAAAATTGCACGTGCTACATTGTTAGAAAAACAGTTACAAAAAGTCCCCAATATCCTTTCAGAAGGTGTTAGAGTTCCTAAACCCATTCACAGTATATATTTGTAGCCTAGACATCCCTACTTAGCCTCTACACGCTTTCTTCTAAGATTCCCACTCCTTTTTATACATGTTTTGACCTTAAGTGTCGAAATTGCCGCCTACCTGGGTGGCGGTTTCGTAACCGCCTCCCAAGCAAGGCTGTGGTTTTGTGACCGCCACCCTAGTCAGGGCAGCAGTTCTGTGTTTGTCACCCTGCGCAAGACAGCAGTTCAGTGCAATTCTTCCAGACACATTCTCACGAAAATTAGACACACGTGTTTCAGTTAACTTCACTTCCAAAGCGCGTTTGTGAGCCAAATTAGCTAAATTTATGCTTGATTGCATGGTCTTCTCTCCCTGTTCTATTTTTAAATAGATTTAATCAGTTTGAATTGCCTCTTATGAGTTGGTACACTAAGGCTGCCTTGTGTGTGCGTTCACAACCCAACCAATTTGCTATATAACCGTTGCTTGTTCTCAAGTAAAACCTGGAGAAAATTTGTATTCTTGCTATTGCAAACCTATTGCCTTTCTTGTTGGAAATTGCCAAAGCCAATCTCAGTTCAATTGTGCTTGCACTCTTCCACTTGCATTAATTCCCAGTCTGCCAATTCAAGTTGTTGTTGCTCCCGCATCCTTCTTCTGTTGTTGTTGCATTCCCATCCGTTGGACT
Source organism: Taxus chinensis (assembly GCA_019776745.2). Taxonomy (NCBI): domain Eukaryota; kingdom Viridiplantae; phylum Streptophyta; class Pinopsida; order Cupressales; family Taxaceae; genus Taxus; species Taxus chinensis. The sequence goes on along the minus strand of CM034156.1, from coordinate 435,256,560 downwards.
CACGTGGACACAAAGATTGAAAGGATAAACTGAGGAGCCAATATTCATACAACCAGATTTGCCATTGTTCTTGCAATATCCAGGTTAGAGGTGTTTGTTTCATTCATGCAAATTATCAATTCTGAATTTATCATTTCAAATTTCATATCAAATAGAGTAGAAAACAATTCTCTTTCATTTGCAAATTGTTAGTTAATTTCCAAGAGGGTTTACATCTTTCATAGCAACTCCCGGTGATGGATCTTCTTCTTCATATCCCTGTGGATTTGAAGGAGAAAATATTTATAGGAAGTTGTTTGCATATCATAGATTATTTGGAAAAGTTCTTGTTTTAGGTTAGCATTATTTAGAATACACTCAGCACAGGTGAATAACCACATCGGGTTATTTTGCTTGTTTAGTTTTAGTGTAGAAGTAGATTTGATTATTTAGAATAAAAGCAAATTGTTTTTTAGTGATTGTAATATTTCAGTTTTTGTGATTTGCTTAGATTAGATTCCTTCAGTAATAGCTTAGATTGTTAATTTTGTTTAGTTTACATTGACGCTTCAAACTAGTTTAGCACTTGGATCCAATTAGGCAAACAAGCCATAGGGAATTTACGCTACCCATTCATAGCCTCTAAATCTCCCCTTTTGCCAATTCTGCTACTGGGAAATCACACTACCAGATCTTAGTCACTAATTCTCCATAGCCAGTCGTCCACACATTCCACACCGGCTGTCCCAGCACGACCTCGGGAGGTCAAGTGCGAGAGGTCATGTGTCAATTTTCTTTCGTACAAATTAGTGAACCGGACATGAAGGATTAATTCCTTTTTGTTTCCTTTTCTTTCATTGTTATTACCTCATCTTTCCATTTCTTCCCCTATTTTGATAGGTATTTTATACTTTCTAAAATATGTCTGGAAAAGAGGTTTTTGGGCCATTTGGCTCTGATAGATATTCACCAACGTTCAACCACATCGCTCCCCTTCTCTTTCGAGGTGGGGTGACAATTACACTAGCAACGTCCAAACCTCCCCTAGTTACACTTCAAACCCCATTAGCTATGTAAGGATGGAGAAGGTTGATCAACCGTTAAACATGCAATACAGTCAACCCAATGCAAACCACGTTGTTATCATAAATGGAACAGGTTCTTACCATAGAGTCTTGTCAAGACCTCACATTGCCATGCAATCAACAAAAGATGATATATTAATCCTCTTCGTCAAATAGACGAGTCTTTGGATAGAATGAAGGCCACAGCCTCTGAGATTTCGAATGCCTATCCTAAGATTCTTACCTCTGAGGAAGACAAGAATTATAATACCGAACAATTCATGACAAGTTATCATGAGCCTGCTCAATCAAACCCTACGCCATAGGCACCCCAACAAGGAACTCAATCCTCTCCCAACGGTCTCATTTCTACTTTAGTAGGGAGGATTAGATAACTAGAAAGTGCCCAGACTTCACAACCAACACATACAATAGGGCAGAACACAGGGTATCCAGTTGACAGCAAATGATACATCCCTTCTAATGAGCAACCAACGCAATATCCAGTACAACAAGGTTATCCGGTTCATTCAAATACAGGTGATCTTCTCACAGGATTAGACACACTAGGGATGGGTCCTCATCCTTCTCAAGCTTATCCTATGCAAGGGCTAGACGGAAGTGCGTTCTCGAATGCCGCCAGAACAGGCAATGAAATATTCCTTGGTTTTACGCCCACTAGTCCATATCCTGGTACTATCCCACCTTACTTGCATATGTATTCGAAGTCCCCCCAGATGGACCCATATGCCATTCCCGCTCTTTATGCTTCATACGTTCCAGTCAATGCTTATAACGCAGCTTATCCGCCTCCTCCTCCACCTCCCCATCAAGGATCTTCAATGGTGGAATCTTATGCAATGGGTCCCTACGCTAAGTATTTAAAGGAGCCTCTTGACTTCACCATACGTGGTGTCATGCTTCCACGCCCGTTGCTTGATCTTCCAAACTGTAAGGTAGAAGGAGACCCGAATGCTCATATCAAGGCCTACACTACTGCTATCAAGGAATTGCTTCCTTGGGATGGTGTGGTTGCTAAGATCTTTCTGAAGACTCTTGAGGGAATCGCATTGGACTGGTATTACTGTATTTCGGAAGCTTCTATACATTCCTATAAACAACTTGTTTCCGAATTCATCAAAGCATTTGACATAAACAAGTTGCTTACAGGGATTAGGGAGTTCCTGCATATTAGACATGAGCAAATTGAATTTTCCACCCATTTCATCCAGAGATGGCACCAAGTTCTTTATTCCTCTGTAAGTGTGCCCAACATGGACCGGATGGAACTTTGCGATCTTTTCCTTCACTCGCTCAATCAAGAGACTAGGGAAGAAGTCCAGAAGTTTTCTTTCCGCAGTTATAAGTATTAGAAGGTGCGCTTCGGATTGACCAAGCCGCTATAGATAGTGGGCATAAGATCTATGGTTCTATTGGGAAATTGGTATCCCCGAATCAAAATAATGGTGCCAAAACCAAGGACCTAAGGGTGTGAATTGCAATCATGGTGCTACCACAAATAGTGCTACTAATCAAGCCAAGAACGTTGGTTTTACAAACAACGGTAACACTAACAATAACAACACGGGCAACCAAAGAGCCCCTAACAATGTCTCCTCGGTCAACATAGTTGACGTAAACCATCCCTCTCAAAAGCAAAATCAAACCCAAGACCCAAACCAGTATCAAAATTCTGGCCAAGGGGCAACTAATCATGCTTATAACAATCAATTTCAAACTTAAAACCAAGGTTATAATCAACAACAGCAAGACGCTTATCAAAGGCCAACACTAACTTATATTGTGGTTTCAATAAGGTTCGAGGTCATGACGATAGGACTTGCCGCGACTACAACAAGCTTCTGCATAGACTTCCTAAAAACCAAAGGCAGCTCTTTGTAGACATGTTCCTAGCAAATCCTAAAACGAACCCACAACCTAGTCATACCGGACCTGTCACACCTCAAAATGCGAACCCTAAACATCCTGAAGATGCCCAAGTGAATCCTCAAAATATAAACAAGGGCATTCCTATAGGGAACAACGACCATGAAGCCTCAACTTTTGACAACTCTCGGGTTCCTCCTAACCTTGGTTCAAACAATAACACAAAAATCTTGGGATTAGTCAAGCTAGAGGTCGAGTCATAAATTAATGCAACAACTCGGACGAAGGAGTACGTTTCACAACCCCTACCCACTCTTTCCTTCCAACAAGATGGCGTTCCTACAATCTCAAAACCAGGAGGAGACGATGATTTGATATCGGATTTGAACAAGACCTTTTCTCACATTTTGTTCCTAGATTTGCTGAAGAATTCACCTGCGCATCGTTCTTCGTTGCTCGATGCACTAGGTCTGGTGTCCCCAGATTTCACTCTGAAATCTGAGACTACCCCATGTTTAAAATTTTCGTACTTTTACAATAATGGGTTGTTTTTTGTTTTTATTGATAGAAAATGTTTGTATTGCATCAAGATATTCCTAGAGAGTCATATGAGCCAATTTCGACAAATACCCAAATGCCCAAACTCGTTTTATCCCTTCGTCAGGGTTTGTTTGCGGGAAAATTTTATTTAATCATTTTAAGCCCTGTTTGAGGTAAATTGTGCTCCAGTTTAACATTGTTAAGGTTTTGCATGTCATTATTCCCATATACCAGTAGGGTTTTCACCAAGAATGGATCTTGGGCTTTGTCTGTGACTTTTGGCAACATTTTTTCGTTTTTATTACTTTTGCGTGTTTTTTCTCTGTGAAATTCCCCTAGGTCAATTCCTTCGCCAGTAAAGTCTGTTTTCTTGCCTAGAGTATCTGGAGCTCATCTACGCACGTCATGCCAGAAGGAATTTGCCACAGGAAGTCAAATTCTCTCTAAAAAGATGAAGTCATGCACAAAAAGCCTCTCCTAGGCAAGTCGCATTTTTGGGAATGGATGGATTTAAGCTGCATTGGGATTTTTGGTAGCAGTAGGCAGGTGGGAATTTTGTACCTACCTGGCAAGGTACTTTTTCCCATAAAGGAAAAGTCACTTAAGTTACGATGGGAAAATTAGAGGCAGCAGGCAAGCGGGAATTTCTTACCTGCCTTGCAGGGTGAAAATTCCCATTATAAAATAAAAGAAAATCACTTAAGGCATTGATGGGAATTTCTTACCTGTCTTGCAGGGTAAAAAATCTCATTATGGAAGTCAAACAGCTTAAGTGTATCATGGGATTTTTGGAGCTGCGGTGCAGGATGAATAATCCCATTAGAAATTGACTTTTAAAAATAGAAAACAGCCATGTCAAAAAAGTGCGACCCTTTTTGGAATAGAAGAATAACTTTAATTGCATTTATTAATTGTTTTTATTCCTAATTTTGGCGCCCAAGCATGAGGAAAAGTCAACACATGATGAGAGGTCAAAGGAGATTGGAAATAGAAGGCTAAAATTAAATAAATTTAATTTATTTAATGCAGCCCTATAACATGCAAAAAAAGTGCGACCCATCTAAAGGAGAAATAATACTTTTTGAAGTATTAATTAATGGATTTAATTCCTAATTTTGGCACGTGAGGTCAAAGCATGGTGTGAAGTCAAGGAGAATTGAAGGAGGCTAAAAATAAATTTAGTTAATTTATTTAATGCAGCCCCAAAGCATGCAAATTTTGGTGCCCCAGTTTAAGAGAAAAACATGATTTTTTATTTAATTAATTGCCATGAATAGGAAGGGCAATTATTAATTATAGAATGATGAAGGTTATATAAGCATGGGCTGCCATAATGATGAATTAATTAATTCTTCTAGCAAAGGAGTGCAGCCCAGACAGTTTTGGCGCCCAAAGGAGGAGGATTTTTGCTCAGAAAAAGTGTTTTTAACTGCTGAAAAGCTTCAAAGTTTGGCACCTAGGGTTGGAAGAGCTTGATTTAAGTCTAATTAATTGTCTTCATATTATTACAGGTGCCCAAGTTAAGTTACAAATATTTATGCTTGCTTTGCATGCAAACAAATCCTCAAATTTTAGGGTAGCGGGCTTTGTATGCAGATTTTCATGATAAAAATCAAATGTTCATGCTTCAGATTCCGTCTTTGTCTGAATTAATTGCAAGTATTCATTACAGGTGCTTATTTAATTGAAAGGGAGCTTAAATCAATGTCAGACACATTGAATATATCCTCTAAATCTGAAGTTCCTAGATCTGCACCAATTGTAAAGAATTTCGGCTGAATAAAAAGAAAAAAAATTGCTCAAACAAAGATTGCTACAACCATGGCAAAGCGGGATGAACGAGACAGCTCAGCAAAATCATTCATTACTTCCAGATTTGCTGACATCAAAAATACAGATCCAGGCCCAGATCCAGATCTCATAATTGCAAAAGCTTCCAACAAAAATTCATTCTCTTGTTTCTGGCGCAGCCCGTGTAGAAGTCAGTGCGTGGAAAATTCCTTCCAGGATCTTGTGCATGTGCTCCCAATCTTCCAGTTGAAGCCTTCATTGAATTTGTATTCACCCGAAGTGCTTTCCAGAATTTTTAATTGCTCATATGCATTTAAAAATAAAAAAGATGAGTTATTTACAGCAAACATTGCACTGATGCATGTACTAGAGAAGAACTACAAAAGCTTCAAGGATAAGAAGGAAGACAAGGCAAAGGCAACACCCGTAAGCAAAACTCCAGATCCAACCGCTTCCAGATCCAGCTTCCAGATCCAGCCGCTTCCAGATCCAGTTTAGTGAGAATCAAAGGCAAAAGAATCAACTGCATGCAGAATATGGAAAAAGAACAAAAGTGTTGCAACTTTCTTCTAATTCATTTTCTTCTTTCTTCTTTTCTCCGACAAAGTAATTGAGAGATCAATTAAATTATAAAACTTAAGTGATTGGTTTAAAAGCCATTACTTGAAGAAGTCAACTACTTGGAAATAGGTGGCAGACATGAAAAATAGAAGGTTCTATTTTCAGTTGCAAATCATACATGTCATGCAAAAAGGAATTCCAGGAGGGAGATTGCCAGTTATTTCCTTTCCGACTTCCACATGTGTCAGTTCACTAAAGGCTTCCTATTTATAATTTCCCCTCTACATGTTATAAGTAGAGGAAGAACCTACGGGTTAAAGGATGAGAATTGGTAAGTAGCATTCTTGTATTCCAGACTTTGTGCTGAAACCCATGATAGCTATTTGAAGCAAAGGAATAGAAAGGAGTGGATTTCCGGAGAACTTTGTGTCGACAGTGCATTTTGTTTCTAACTTTTTGTCTTAGATCTACTTATAAACTTTTTGTTATTCTAGATCTAGATCTAAAAGCTTCCTTTGCTTATAATTATGTGTGTTAATATCTATTGGTTCTGTCTATGTGCATGCGATCAACTCTGTAATCTATTGATTGGGTTGCACATCTTCCCTCTTTCTTTCCTGTGTTTTTATTATTTTCTTCATCAGATATTTCTTTTTTTTAACAGCTGCTAACTTGCTGCAAAACTATACAGCTATGGTTCATGAGCTGCATGGTTAAAGTAATACCCACAAATAGATACTAGCATATTTAATTAACAAATCTTACACGAGAGCCTCACCGGTAAATAAGAGAGATTTATCTCATGACTGCCTAGGTTTTCAACTATGCAGAAAATCTAGCCAACAAGGTCTTAGTCATCTAATCCACGTTACGCCTCCTCCCAATGCTCAAATAAATCATATTGACTTTGACATACATCTTCCGAGACAGAGTGATAGGGATACTGGGTTTGTTTTCAATATAGACAAGATGCCATCTGACATTGAAATTGCCCGAAGAGGTGATCCTGCCTTATATTTACAAGCCTGGGTTTACAACAATTGCATTAAGAGAGCCATGATTGACGATGGAGTTGCTGTAAACATAGTCCCCTTCTCTTTCTTGCAGAGACTAATTGCTCCTCTACAAGAAACACGTTGCGAGGGTATGAAGAGACCAATGTTTTAAAAATCGGAATCGGACTCGGAACTGGTCAAGGGTTGGACCGTACCAGTTCAAACTCTATGAACCGGTTTACTAAAAACCACATAAAAATTACATTTTTAAAGAAAACAATATATTTGAAAAATTAAAAACCATGATTCCAACAATTACACACAACTTATGCATAGTTTTCTCATGTACATAGTACCATAGTTGGAATACTCGCATTTGGCAAATACTCGACAGACCCCCAAAAAAAAACTCGGCAAAAATTTGGCAATAATCGACCAATACTCAGGAATACTCGGCAACTTAAAAAATACTTAAATTTCTTTAAAAAAACATAAATTTGCAGCCAAAACCGCGTATTTGCAGCGTTTTCTTTCATTGTTATTAGTGCTTTCTTTTTGTTGGGACTTTTACGATAGCATTCAGTCTTGTGTCTGAGGATGCGCAAATTGGAATATAAACGCAAAAAAAACTCTCGAAATAGCAAAAAAAAAACCTACGCATCTGTAGATATGTGAAGTCAACATTTGAATAAGCAGGTTGCGACCAAGCTGGCAGGTGGGACGATTAGTCCAAGCACGGGAGAATACTCGCCGAGTTTTGGCGAGTACTCGCCAAGTTTTAGAAAGCTATCCAGTATTTTTAATTACTAATCTGTCTACAGGTGATCAAAGCTCATGATTCTTTCAGAAGATTGCAAGAAGTTGCTTGGTCCAAAAAGGTGCAAAAATGAATTTTATGAAAATTAGAAAAATATTGCCATCAATGCATAGAGCTCGAGAAAATATACACTTTTAGAAAAAACGGCACTTGAAACGGAGCCACAGAATGAAAGTTATGGTGCATGCAAGTTTTTGCTGCTACATCTTCCCGAACCCTTTCCAAAAATGGCAGATTTTGTTCTTTCCTTGTGTTTTCTTCACCAAAAATCCAAAAAAGGAAAGAAATGCCAAAAAAGGAAAAAAACCTGACTCGGCCAGTTCAGGATGAAACCAAACCGGTTCGACCAAAGCTCATGATTCCTTACAAAACCGCCGATTCAGTACCAAACCGGTCGAACAGTCCGGTTTTTTAACCGGTTCATGTCTAAATATGTTGAACCGGTCGAACCGGCTGGTTCGGCCAGTTTTTAAAACACTGGGAGAGACTAATTGCTCCTCTACAAAAAGCATGTTACGAGGGTATGACAATCTTAAAGCAACCTCGACTGGAACCATAGTTCTTCCGCTCACACTTGGTTAGAAAACCATTTTGACAGAATTTTACATAATCGACAAGGAAACAAGTTATAACATGATCCTTGAGAGACCTTGGATTCATCGAATGAAGGTTGTCCCTTCTACCCTGTTCCAAGAAATTAGATTCGTCCATTTGGGAAAAGTCTTCATCGCTTAAAGGGATCCTAAGCCCTTTGATATACACTTAGAAAACCTTAAGAAGAAGAAAGGGGTCCATACGGAGAATAAACTTCCTGCAAATCAATTAAACAAACCACCTCCATCAAAAGAGTTAGTCCCGATCACCCCGGGTATTCCGAAGGCTGAAGTTGTTGACCCAAAAACATTTGAGGTGGCAAAGACAAATAAGGGTAAATCAATATCTGTGGAAACAGTGTCCACTAAGACCAAAACAGAAATCATGAAACTCCTAGAGAGTGACGATCCGGTTTTCCTCCCATTTGAACCACAAGGGATGGGTAGTCTTCTCAGTTTATCATTCCTTCCCTTCGACGACCTAGGTCTAGGTATAAACATGATAGAATTAACAAACGAAGAAGAACAGTTTGAGATTAAAACGATACCCATCAAAACCATTTCTGAGGGTTGTTCTATTCTAAACCACGATTTCAACCCATGTGCGTCTGAAACTACGCTTGTCATATCCACAGGGCAATACCTCATCATTCAACAAGGGTCACAAGTAAACACAAGGCTCTACATAGGAAGCAAGGCCGAGCAGTATAGTCATGCTCACCCACACACCATGTCTCAAGAACGTGACAAAGAGGTTCACGAATGCCTCTCTTAGACAAACGAGTTTAATGATTGGACATATACGCTTCCGGGAAAGGGTTGTAAATTTAAACCCACAGTGGTAGGCCCTTGTCAAGAGAACGAAAATTTTGAGGATCGTGGTTCTCCGCTGTGTACTTTTAGGGGTGAAGAATTCGATATTCATCAACTTTCTTCACCTTAGCCATCATGACATGTAGTTGCATCTGCATTTTCATATGTACATTACCTGCATCCGCATTGCATTTTCATCTGCCAGTTCATTTCGTAAAATTTGTAATCAAGGGACTTATTCTTACTACAATTCCTAAAGAACTTTTGAAAATGTTGGCAAAACATTCAAATCATCTCTTCAAATTTTCATAATATCATCAATTGCTTCTAAATCATTTCATCATTTCAAACAAGATAAGACAGCTTTGACAGTAACCATACCAAGGCCTACATACTTGGTTCTACTCATAGTTTTCTTCTAGATTGTGTGCCTTTGCCTATAGTATGTTCTAGAAGCTTCATGGTGTCACATCTATCCCATACACACCTCATTGGAAATAAGAACATTCTAAACATTATACATAGGCATATATGTCAAATGCAAATCAACAGAAAACTTTTATTTACACACTGCTTCACCCCGCCAACCTTCGGTGTTGAGCCCACGCCTCTTACTAGTGTCATACGGTTCGGAAAAGAGAGAAGTGCACTTACTCACCTATGTCGTGTCCTTGGTGATGAGCCCATGTTTCCTACCAAGAGCATGGGGCAAGGTGTATGGGGTCTTTACAATCAAATTAGAAAGTTAAAAGCAATTCATTCAACAAAGGAAGCTGTAAAGTCCTAAATCCAAAGCAAAGTGAGTTAGATGTTCAAATTCCAAGAGAGTTTAAAACCTTAAACAAGATTTTGTCAACCAAGTTGCCATCTACAGATCTAAGTCTACATAAACTAAAAAGCAATTCACATTTTAAGCTATGTAGCAAACTTGTGTAGAATGAGGTTATAGGTTCTCAATTTGATTTTGCCAAATCCTTGTCTTTCTCTCATCATTATCATTCAACAAATTTGTATGACTTGCGTCCCTTCTGGCTCTCGATGTTGAGCCCTCGCATCTTACTGGTTGTGTGGATTTAGGAGTGGGGTAAGTTCGTTCTATTATCATATCACATTTTCATCTTGTTTTTCCAAAACAATAAGTATTGGAAATTGTTTAAAGAAACTAAAGTTCAGCATTACATTGTACTTGCATCATCATATATTAGCATTACAAAAACAAAAAAAATAAAACCATTCTGTTAGCATTCATCATCCATTGCATACATTCTGAAAAGCGTCAAAACCGGAAATTCTAAACATCTAGAGTACACATGTGAATCAAACCATAAATGGAAGTCAATTCTATGAGACAAATAGCCGACCAAAAAGATGTATCTGTATATATAGCACAGAATAAGTTCGAGTACAATGCCATCACGCACTAGGCGTGATCAAAACGCTCATAGTGAGCTCAAAAAACACAAAAAAAAATCATATAAATGCCTCACAAAATGGCAACAAAGTAATAAATTAATAATTGCTCAATACCCTATTAGTCTTTATGGGACCCCTAAGAAGGTGCACGCCTAACTCCAGGGCTCCTGCGACAGCTCTGACAGCGTGAGTGCACTGAGTGGTGTGAGTTCCCATGAGAACGACCACTAGTCATGGTCTCGCTGCAGCTCCTCATCGCTGCTCTCTCCCTCTCAGCCACCTCATAGCCTGGAACTCTGGTTTTCAGGTCCATATCCATCTCCACCGCCTTCCAGAGGCACAAAAACATCAGTATGGCTGCCAACCTGCAAAGGTTGCCCCACATCCTCCAACAACTGTGCTCTCATCTTCCCTATGAGAAGTAGCAAAGTGTCTGCGCAAACCCGACAAATAAGGTCTCGCCACTCCAGAGTGATCGCTACAAGACAGAAACAATGGCGATTTAGAAAATCACAAAAATCAAAAAGAAATACAAAGCATAACAACTAACATTTCTAAAACTAACAAAGTCGAGGAAAGAGTAAAATCACATACTCAAATCACTGGGCCGCCAACGTGGCTAGTGCAGCTGTTACAGGGTCTCGTTGTGTCTCTCCTCTGCTTGAGGCAACCCACTATCAATGGACTCCTCATCTCCTCCCTCGTCTCGAAGGAGTGGACCCTTGGAGACTAAGGTCTCCATCTCATCGTCTACCTCCTCTCGCTCAAACGTGGATCTCTCTAAGGTGTCATGCCACTCAGGGTCACTCTCCTCCATATGAACTGCCCTACAAGTCTCACCACCCAATCCCTTGTCATTTGACTCATCTCCAGTCTCCTCATCCCCAGTCTCCTCACCCCCTAACTCCTGTCCAGTCTCATCCCCTATCTCCTCAGAATCGGAGTCTATCTCTATAGGTACCTCCTCCCCGCTGTGAGAGGGTGCGGCCTCAATCTGAAGTAAAGGTGCATGACCGGCCCCAGATGCCTGTCGCACACAAATAATACGCCTAACTGCAATGGGCACTTCTGGAGTCACGAGGGTCCAACTCGGATCTCCGCTAGGACCCTTTCGGGCCTCCTTGACAATCCTGTATATGGATGCCACAAGGGGAAGCATATCAATATATGGAAGACCAAACTACTAAGGAACTCTGTCAAATGGATGAATCTCTACCTTACCCGTCCTGTCAATCAATTTACTAGTAATGGCACAAGCTACCACTGTGGTTCCATCTTGTCCCCACACACCTGCCATATCATGGTAGGGAGTGGCAACCAAGTCATCTATGGTCAATGAAGCCACCGGCTGATGTGGCCCTCTCAACACTAACATCCCTGTCCATCGGGCAAACCTGACGGCCCCAGGGTCCTGTACAATCACACTCCCCTCTGATAGGGGGTCATACACTCGTAAACCCAACTCATCACGAGTGTGGGATGGCTGAGAGACTAACCCTATAGACGAACCACTCGGTATAAATCATCGTAGGTGGTCCCAAGGATATCTTCTTCCCAAGCATAAGTGCAGCCATATGCCTTTATCTGTGTGATAATAGGAGCCCAACAATATAGCAATGTATCACCCCGTTGTCCCCTATCAATCGCGAAGTCAGAATACCCATGATGGCCTTGCCGATAGTGGGGATAGGAGCGATAGCAATAGATCGGACCTTCATCCCCTATTTAGAACCAACTGACGCCATGGCACCCCCCATATAAATAGCCTACAAAGTCCGTGTGGCTCTAGATCCAGCTATCTCAAGGGTCAGCCTCCTCCCAAGTATCGTAACTCCAAGTATCTGATACACATCCTCTAATGTATTTGTCCACTCACCCCTGCAACCTAGAAACTAGAAGGTATTCCGGTCGGCGTCCCAATACAAAAACAAGTCACAAAAAATATGACTGGTAGGAGTAACATGGGGCACCCGAGCAATCCTCCATATGCTTGCTTGTTGGCTAGATTTTCTGCACAGTTGAAAACCTAGGAAGTCATGAGATAAATCTCCCTCATTTACTGGTGAGGCTCCCGTGTAAGATTTTGTCAGTTGTATTTCCTAATATCTATTTGTTGGTATTACTTTTACTATGTTGCTCATGAACCATAGCTAGATAGTTTTTCAACAAGTAAGCAGCTGTAAGTAATATGTGCAGGAAAGGGAAATAATTAGGTGCGAGAAGAAAGGAAAGGAAATGTGCAGCCTGAGCAATAGTTGACAGAGTTGATCACATGCACATAAACGAAACAAATAGATCTTATAACGCAGAATTTGAAGCAAGGGAAAGTTTTAGATATAGATCTAAGACAACACAAAGTTTACGCATAGATCTAAAAATAAATAAGAAAATAATGCACCAATGACACAAAGTTCTCCGGAAATCTCTTCTCTATCCCTCTGCTTGCAGAAAGCTATCAAGGGTTTCAGCTCAAAGTCTGGAACACAAAAATGTTGATTATAAATTCCGATGTTTTAACCCGTAGGTTCTTCCTCTACTTATAGTGTATAGAAGGGAAATTACAAATGGAAAACTGCAATTGAACTAGAACACGAAGTAGTAAAGGGAACATTTGGCAATCATCTTCCTAGAAAACCTCTCTTAGTGACATGCATCAGGAGTTTAAGCCACAATTGTGCACATCTGTCACCTATCTTAAAGAATCTTTTCAAATAACTTAAAGTAATGGTTTTTAAACTAATAACTTTAATCTTAAATTTTCATCTGCCAGCTGTAACAACTATACTTTATTTTTGTTTTGATATTGAATATACTTGTCAAACATATAATTCAACATCTTCCCATCTGTTTTAACAATAGCTGATCTCTCGGTTCTGAACTACAGTAACCCTCTGGACAAAGCAGCAATATTAGTCTTTACCTTCTCTAAACCTAGCCCAGATCCCTCAACATCTACCTGAAGCTTTATGAGTCTACCAATTGAATCCATTGTGAAAGGTATGGTGGCTTCATCAATTTCTTCCCGCACAAACAGAATAAATTCCTCATGGGAAGCAAGTAATTCATCTGGGATGCTCTCCGGCACTTCTCCCATCTTACTTTCTAGCAACTGCATCCCATGAGCTTGAGGATCTCTACGCGGAAGGAAACTGAAATTTCTAACTGCTTCCCCTTTTCAATCAATCCACCAGGTACAATTTGCTCTACAATTAGCACATCCTCTAGCAATGAGTGTATCTTAGCTAAAGTATCCAGATGACTTTCAGCAACTATGTTCTCATCTTCTATTTGTGTCATCAGTTCCTTTAGTTGAGATACTGCCCTATGCATATTCTCCAATTCAGCTGGTATTCTTTCAAAATGCTGTGAAGCTTGGTAAATGATTTGCTCTTTCCACTGAGCAATAGCTTTGACCTGGTCCCCTGCATCTTCTACCTCCTGCATCAGATGATTACTCACCTGGTCATGTGCTAGAATGGGTTGAGAGGAAGGTTTGGCAACCTTAGCAATGATCTCACATTGCTGGAGCACATGCTTTTGAAGTTTGGCTCTCTTAGCCTTCTCTTTGTCAAGCTTAAGGAATAAAGTGTTCATTAGTGTCTGTGTATCCTGCTTTAATCCTTCTGTCGTAGTTTGACCTATTTGCACTTTGGTCATTGCTATATCAGCCGCCGTGAGCTCTCCCTTGTGCTTTCCTTCTGTTGGAACTGACAACCTAGCGAATTTTTGTCCTGATTCTTCAATAATTAACCTAAAAGTCATTTAGGCAACTTTAGGTCTTCTATCTCTTCCGCCCAAACTCAAAAGCAGTTGAAAGTCGTGTTCCTCCAAGTTGATCTCCTCCATGGCTTTTGGGATTGTCTGCAAAGCCAACCATGATGAAAATTTGCTTCTCGGGGAATGAGAAATCACTGAGTGTACCACCATCTCATGCTCTAATTTTGCTCTATCCGAATTTGCCACCGTGTTGTGACTGCCACCGTCTGAATTGTCCAAAGACAATGTTTTTTCAAACTCCGCCATCTGTGCTTTCAACTTCTTTACATGGAGAGGTGAAGACCTAAGTGGTTGAGGAGAAAATACAAATGACATTGGATTCAACGGAGAAACAACGAGATCTCTCTGAGGTTCCGGGGCTGCCGAAGTGCTATGAGTTGATGCTAGAGAAGCTAGAACTAGCACGATAGCTATAGATTTGGCCTTCTCCTGCACGTGAGACTTCTTGTGAACTTTACGCTTCTTTGGCCTGTTGTTGCTTTCACCTTCGTGCTTTCTTTTGCTGGAGTCTCCTGCAGTAAAGTTGTCAATGATCTAATTCATCAAAGCTTCATCCAGGCAATACCCCTTTGTCAACAACTACTTCGAAGTGTTAACCAGAACTGCGGAAGATCTTTCCTCAATCGTCTGACAGCCACCAATGTTTTCCTGAAGAGCATTTCTATCCCCTCCCATCTTATGATATGAGTCAAGTATCACACGCCCATCATCTGTGAGATTGACCCTGTGGACAAACCACTCGGTATAAATCATGGTAGGTGGTCCCAAGGATATCTTCTCCCCAAAAATAAGTGCGGCCATATGCCTTTATCTGTGCGATAATAGGAGCCCAACAATATAGCAATGTATCACCCCCCTTGTCCCCTATCAATCGCGAAGTCAGAATACCCATGATGGCCTTGCCAATAGTGGGGATAGGAGCGGTAGCAATAGATCAGACCTTCATCCCTTGTTTGGAACACACTGACGCCACGGCACCCCCAATATAAATAGCCTACAAAGTCCTTGTGGCTCTAGATCTTGTTGTCTCAAGGGTCAACCTCCTCCCAAGTATCGGAACTCCAAGTATCCGATACACATCCTCTAATGTAATCGTCCACTCACCCCTGCAACCAAGAAACTGGAAGGTATTCCGGTCGGCGTCCCAATACGAAAACAAGTCACAAAGAATATGACTGGCAAGAGTAACATGGGGCACCCGAGCAATCCTCCATATGCCTACTCTCTACAATCTATCGATCTCAGCCTAAGTCAACTGATCAAGGATCTCAGGGAGCCAGTCACACTCCCGCTAACGACGCTATTGGATGTACTCCTCTTTCGTCTGCATTCACAAAAAACAGCAAAAAGAGTAAGTGACATTTTCAATAGGCAAGCTCATCAAAACCATGACAAAACATTAAAAATCCAAAAAAAATAAACTTAGCATAAATTTCATGCGTTCTGTTCAGAACCGCCGCCCTATGTAGGGCGGCGGTTTTGTGACCACCGCCCTGTCCTGTAACCACCACCCTACCCATAGCGGCAGTCCTAAATAGATTCGCTGTACAGCTACATGGCCTTTAAAAGCTCACAAAAACGCAAAAATTGACCATTTTTTATAAAATAAAAGACTGCCCTATGGGCGCCCCCCCTAGAGACTAGTCTAAAACAAGAAATTTAAAAAATAACCCCTCGTAGGCAATTTACAACCCTCAGAAATGGTTCTGATAGGTATCGTTTCAATCTCAAACTACTCTTCTTCGTTTGTTAATTCTATTAACTTAGCATAAATTTCATGCATTCTGTTCAAAACCGATTCGTCGTACGGCTACATGGGAGTGCGGTTCAAGGATAACCATGGTACTTTGGCCAAGGGGCAACAAACCATGCTTATAACATCAATTTCAAAACTACAATCAAGGTTATAATCAACAACAAGATGCTTATCAAAGGCCAAGAAATTACAATCCTACCAAATATTGTGGTTTCCATAAGGTTCGAAGTCATGATGATAGAACTTGTCGCGATTGCAACAAGTTTCTACAAAGATTTCTCAAAAACCAAAGACAACTCTTTGTAGACGTGTTCTTAGCAAATCCGGAAGTAAACCCGCAGTCTAACTATACAGGACCCATAGCTCCTCAGAACGCTAATGTGAGCATCTTTCGGGATCCACTCCCCACGCATCCTGAAAATGTAGAGGTGAATCCTCAAAACATAAACAAAGGCATACCTATAGGGAACAACCATTAGGCCTCAACTTCCAATAACTCTTGGGCTGCTCCTAACCTTGGTTTGAATGACAATACGAAGATCATGGGATTAATTAAGCTAGAATTTGAACCGGAAATTAATGCAACTCGAGCGAAGGGATATTTTCCACAAACCCTACCCGTTCTTTCCTCCTCGTAGGATGACGTTCCTACAACCGCAAAACTAGAAGGAGCCTATGACTTAATATCGCATTTGAACAAGACCTTCTCTCACAACATCTCGTTCCTAGATTTGCTGAAGAATTCCCCTATGCATCATTTTGCATTGCTCGATGCATTAGGTCTTGGTCATCTAATCCAGGTTACGCCTCCTCCAAGTGCTCAAATAAATCATATTGATTTTGAAATACATCCTCCGGGACAGAGTGATGGGGATATTGGGTTTGTTTTCGATATAGACAAGATGTCATCTGAGACTGAAATAAACCCAAGAGGCGATCCTGCCTTATATTTTCTGGTATGGGTTTATAACAAATGCATTAAGCGAGCCATGATTAATGACAGGGGTGCAGTGAATGTGGTTCCTTTCTCTTTCTTATGGAAGTTAGGATATGGAGAGACTAATTGCTCCTCTACAAGAAACATGTTGCGAGGGTACGACAGTCTTAAGGCTACATCAATCAAAACCATAATTCTTCCTGTCACGCTTGAGCCAAAAACCATCTTGATAGAGTTTTACATTATCGACAAGGAAACAAATTACGACATGATCCTTGGAAGACCTTAAATTTATCGAATGAAGGCTATACCTTCTACCTTGTTCCAAGAAGTTAGATTCCTCCATTTGGGAAAGGTCTTCATCGCCCAAGGGGATCCTAAGCCCTTCGATATATGCTTAGAGAACCTCAAGAAGAAAAGAGGAGTCCATGCGGAGTATGAGCTCCCTGCGAATTAGTTTAACAAACCGCCGTCGTCAAACCAATTGGTTACAACCACCCCGAGTATTCCAAAAACTAAAGTTATTGACCCAAAAACATTTGAGGTGACCAAAACAGATAAGGGAAAAGTAATATCTATGGAAACTGTGTCCACCAAAACAACAGCAGATATCATGAAACTTTTAGAGAGTGATGAACCGATCTTCCTCCCGTTTGAACCGAAAGGAATGGGTAGCCTTCTTGGTTCACCCTCTCTTCCCGTTGATGGTCTTGGCCTAGGTATAAACATGATAGAATTAACAAAAGAAGAAGAGAGAGATCAAATCAATACGATACCCATCAAATCCACCTCTAGGGATTGTTCTATAACAAACCTTGGTTTAGATACGAACATGTCAGAAATCAAGCATGTCATCTCTACGGATTGTGATCCTATTGTCCAATAAAAGTCACCTAGGGTCATTATTCCTCATCAAGCTGAGCAGCATAGTCATGTTACCTTACGCACAAAGTGTCGAGAACGTGACAGCAAGGTTCTTAAATACCTTCATCAAACAAACAAATTGGATAAACATATATACACGATCATGGGTGGGGGTTGCAAGTCTAAACCCCGTATGGCAAATTCTTTTCCGGAGAACAAAAACTTCAAAGGCAATGTTCCTTCATTATGCACTCTTAGGGCTGAGGAGTTTGAAATCCTTCAGCTCTCTTTACCTTAGACATTTTACGCATGATCCACCAGCATTTTACACATATGCATTGCATTCTCATCTGCCAGCGCATTTCGTAAAATTTGTAATCAAGGGACTTAATCTTACAGAAATTCCTAAAAAACTTCTTAAAATGTTGGCAAAAAACTCAAATCATAGCTCTTCAAATTTTCATAATATCATCAATCATTTCATCACTTCAAACAAGATAAGACAAAGCTTTGACAGTAAACACACCAAGGCCTACATACTTGTATCTACTCATAGTTTTCTTCTAGATTAGGTATCTTTGCCTATAGTCTGTTCAAAAAGCTTCTTGGTGTCACATCTATCCCATATACACCTCTTTGGAAATAAGACACATTCTAAACATTTTACCTAAATATATATGTCGAATGTTAATCAACAGAAAACAAATTATTTACACACTTCTTTGCCCCACCAACCTTCAGTGTTGAGCCCGTGCCTCTTACTAGTGGTGTGGGGTTGGGAAAGGAGAGAAGTGCCCTTACTCGCCTATGCCTTGTCCTTGGTGATGAGCCCATGCTTCTTACTGCTAGCATGGGGCAAGGCGTAGGGGGTCTTTACAAACAAATTAGAAGGTTAAAAGCAGTTCATTCAATAACAGATGTAAAATTATAAGTTTAAAGCAAAGTGAGTTAGATGTTCAAATTCCAAAAGAATTTAAAACCTTAAACCAGATTTTGTCAACCAAGTTGCCATCTACGGATCTCAATCTAGAGAAACTAGAAAGCAATTCACATTTTAAACTATGTAGCAAACTTGAGTAGAATGAGGTCATAGGTTCTCAATTTGGTTTACACCAAATCCTTGTCTTTCTCTCATCATTACCATTCAACAAATTTGTATAACTAACGTCCCTTCTGGCACTCGGTATTGAGCCCTCACATCTTACCAGTTGCGTGGGGTTAGGAGTGGAGCAAGTTCATTCAATTATCATATTACTTTTCATCATGTTTTGCCAAGACAATACGAAGTATCGAAAATTGCTTAAAGAAACTAAAGTTCAGCATTACATTATACTTGCATAATTTTCATATATCAGCATTGCAAAAACAACAAAAAGGAAAACATTCTGTTAGCATTCATCATCCATTGCATACATTCTGAAAAGCATACAAAACCGGAAATTCTAACATCTAGAGTACACATGTGAATCAAACCATAAATACGAGCAAACTTTATGCAAGGAATAGCCAAACCAAAATGATATATATATAATAAATCGTTTTCTATAAACAATGTCATCAAGCACTAGGCATGGTCAAAACGCTCGAAATGAGCACGAAATACAAAAACAACATATATGCCTCACAAAATGGAGACCAAGCAATAAAGGCACTCTGCCTATCCGCCTCTTCGAGCTCCTAATGACTGCTCTAAGTTACGAGTTTCTTAGGAGTTCTTCTCAAAAGCATTCAAACAAGAAAGGGCAAAGCCTAACGCAAAATACCATTCCTTAATCCATTCCAATTCAAACATACTCACAAACGAAATAGTCACCAAGGGCCCAGAGCTTAAAAAAAACAAATCACGACAATATCTGCAAATGAATTGAAAATAAGTCGTTTTGATATATATATATATATATATATATATATACTTTGTTTTAAACCTTGTTTCGAGTGTGTGTCCACAGGGCTGGAACGTTGGAGCACGTATATTCCTATCCCCGCACAAATGGTAAATCCTCTTGTCGTTTTGATTTAGTGTTTATTTTTCGATATCGTATCTATCTCCACTTAAGTTTTCCTTTCGTCTTGCAAGTAACGAGAGCTTGGATGACGACATTTCGGAACACGGGCGTGTCAAGTATAGCTTCTAACTCCACATTTTGGGAACACCATACGCAGACTCTACGTTTTACGCCTCTTCATGGCTAACACACTTCTTCAAAGGGGCAATATGTACGCACCCAAAATTGCACGTGCTACACTGTCGAAAAATAGTTACAAAAGGTCCCCAATGATGATTCATATCCTTTCAAAAGGTGTTCAAATTCCTAAACCCATTTGCAATATATATTTGTATCCTAGACATCCATTTTTAGCCTTTGCATGCTTTCTTCTAGCTTCCCGCTTCTTTTATGCATGTTTTGACCTTCAGTGTCAAAACCGCCATCCAAGCTTTGGCGGCAGTTTTGTGTTTGTCACCCTGCTTGGGCGGCGGTTTCGTGTTTGTCACCCTGCATAGGGCGGCGGTTATGCGTGAGTTTTCCATAAATCTTCATGCGTAAATTAAACACGCGTGACTTCAGTTAACTTTCGTTTTAAGACGCGTTTGTTGCCCATTTTAGATGATTCCAATGCCCAACTACCTTGTGGCAATATATTCTTACACTTCTATTTGT
This sequence comes from Taxus chinensis, assembly GCA_019776745.2. NCBI lineage: Eukaryota > Viridiplantae > Streptophyta > Pinopsida > Cupressales > Taxaceae > Taxus > Taxus chinensis. The sequence goes on along the minus strand of CM034156.1, from coordinate 435,236,113 downwards.
AATTGCATGTTTGAACCCCCACTTCATGTGATGATGTGGCTTTGTGCATGACCCAATTAATTCCTATATAACCATTGTTTGTTCTCAAGCAAAACCTAGAGAATCTTGAGTATTTTGGTTATTGCAAACTTGTTGCCTTCCTTGCTGGAAATTGCCAAAGCCAATCTCAATTCAATTGTGCTTGCATTCTTCCACCTGCATTGCTTCCAAATCTGCCAATCCAAACTGCTGCTACTCCTGTACTTTTCTTCATCTGTTGTTGCTACATTCCCACCCGTTGGACTCATGTGGACACAGAAATTGAAATGATAAACTGAGGGGACAATATTCATAGAACCAGATTTGCCATTGTTTTTGCAATCCAAGTTGGAGGTGTTGTTTGCTTCATTCATGCAAATTATCAATTCTGAATTTATGACTTCAAAGTTCATATCAAATATAGTAGATAAATCCTTTCATTGTTTCAATTATCAAGTTATCAGTAGATTAAATCAAATTAGAACGTTTGTTCTTCAACATTGTCAGGGAAGTTGCAAGAAATAATAGCTTCTTTGAAGTTGTGATTTATTCTCTGTTTTTGAGGTAAGATTGAAGATTTTATTTGAAAGATTTCAATTAGTTAATTGTTTAGGTTTCGATTAACACGATCGCACAAGCACTTACCTACATCCGGTTAATTGTTTGTTTTAGATTCATTTATTAGATTAAAAGCTTTGTTAAAAATACAATAAAACAATGAAAAATACTTGCTTTACTAGATTAGTCGTTTTATTGCTTTTGTTCATTCATATATCAGAAAATAACAAAAACATAGTTTAGATTTACTTTTCTTACATAATTTGCCTTCGTTAGATCAATTCAGTAGTTTTATGCATGACAATCACAAGACCCAAAGAACCTAGAGATTTTGTGTTCAAACCGATAGTACCTCAACCGAATTTAGCAAAATCATTAGTAGACATACATCAAGGCCTTTGGTACAACATTTTCAAATCAACTGGGGACATACACAGAATCAACAGACAACTAGGGACATACATAGAATCAACAAACAACAAGACGCATTAAACATTGAAGACGATAAAGCATTTGAGTATTGGTCGAATCAACCAAATTGTAGATTACCTTGAGCATCTATATGACTATCAAAGGTCCACAGCAAGAGAAAAATTTTGGCTGTGATCCACTGGTCCCACAACCAAACGGACCAGTATTACTTACCGACATAGATACGAGACAACGTATTCTTGTCATTAGAACACCGGCCCTATACACCGAGAGAATTGAACAGCTTTAAGTATTAAACATTGCAGCCAATCAGGCTTACGATTACTGGATTGCCCTGAGCGTAGATTGCCTAACCGCCCTTGCACCTAGATCATAGATCATATCGCATGACCATAGAGGGACCACAACCAGAAAGAATTTATGGTTGTGATCCTATAGTTCCCCAACCAAATGGAACTGAAAACCAGTTGGACATAGACACCATATTGACAACGTTAGTCTTTCGAACCTCTCCATTACCGCCAGATATCATTAGACAATTGAACGTCCAAAACAAAGAAGCTCATCGAGCCCTCTAGTTTTGGACAGCACCTGCTCACCGTCCATAGAGCTGAACGGAATCGCGTCTCACTTTTGATTGTTCCATGACCTTGTCTGGATAGATTTACAAGGCCTCATTCAATTTCCCACGAGTTCCACAACCAATAGACAAGATATTTCTGGAGCTTCATATTGACTGGAGTCTTCGTGTTGCCATCCTTTCCAATTTCTCCATACGAGCCACCTAGGTTAGACAAGTTTTCCTTGCGCTTGACGAGCAGATTCCACCATTGCAAGTCGGAAACATGGTATTGCCTTGACCACCTTCGCTTACCATTTTCATGCACTTTTTGTCTATTACCATATTCACTACCGCTTAGCCATTCACATTTTCTACACTAGCTGCCTTGACACGAATTCGGGGAGTCAAGTGCGGTTGAAGGTCATGCATTGATTCTAAGCTAATACTCCAATGCAAAACAACAGTTTACCTAGGCATATATGTCAAATGCAAGACAACAGAAAAAATTTATTTACACACTTCATGACATGTAGTTACATCTACATTTCCATATGTACATTACTTGCATCCGCATTGCATTTTCATCTGCCAGTTCATTTCGTAAAATTTGTAATCAAGGGACTTATTCTTACAACACTTCTTAAAAACTTCTGAAAATATTGGCAAAACACTGAAATCATATCTTTTCAAATTTTCATAATATCATCAATCATTTCTGAATCATTTCATCACTTCAAACCTACGTTGCCAGGATACGGATACGAGTATCCGTTTGGATACAGATACGATACGCGGATACGTCAATTTTGAAAAACCCTTGGATACGATACGTCTTGGATATGTCAGTACATATATATTAAAAATATATATATATGTACATCTACTCATTTTACTCAATTTTTAGTCCATAAAAAACTGAAATAGTAATACAAAACTTGAATCAATGTTTAAAACATTCAATATACTTAAGACTTTGCATTTGTATTGATCATGTGGCTGCCATACATATGATATATGAGTATCATGTTAACATGAATACGAACAAAACTTGAAATTTGAAAAATATACTAGTAACTAGATCCATGTTCAAATTTTCAAAACAAACAATATACTTAAGATTTTACATTTCATTGTTCATGTGGCTGCCATACAAATGATATAGGAATACAAACAAATCTAGAATATATCATCTAGATTTTCCTCAAAATCAAGTTCATGTGTGCCACTTGCGCTAGCTCCACTCTCATTAACTCCACTCTTCGCTCCTTGCGAACTCCCTTGAGCGTCATCTTCACCATCAAATAATGAAAGTTGGGCAAGCGTGGCAAACATTTAAAAAAAATGAAATAGAACTAAAAAAAAACGTATTTAACACTGGATACGCCCCTGATACGTATGGGGTACGTCAAGGTACGTTACGGATACGTACAGACGTATCCGTCACGTACCCTGGCGTACCCTGTATGTATCAGGGGCGTATCTGTATCGGATACGTATCCAGCAAGATTCGGGGGGGGGGGGGGGGGGGGGGGGGAGGGGGTTTCAAGTGTGCAACATAGCTTCAAACAAGATAAGACAAAGCTTTAACAGTAACCATACCAAGCCCTGCATACTTGGTTCTACTCATAGTTTTCTTCTAGATTAGGTGTATTTGCCTATAGTCTGTTCTAGAAGCTTCATGGTGTCACATCTATCCCATATACACCTCTTTGGAAATAAGAAACATTCTAGACATTTTACCTCAATATATATGTCAAATGCAAATCAACAGAAAAAAATTTATTTACACACTTCTTTGCCCCACCAACCTTCGGTGTTGAGCCCGCGCCTTTTACTAGTGGCGTGGGGTTGGGAAAGGAGATAAGTGCCCTTACTCGCCTATGCCTTGTCCTTTGTGATGAGCCCATGCTTCTTACTAGTAGCATTGGGCAAGGCGTAGGGGGTCTTTACAAACAAATTAGAAGGTTAAAAGTAGTTCATTCAATAAAAGATGTAAAATTCTAAGTTCAAAGCAAAGTGAGTTAGATGTTCAAATTCCAAGAGAGTTTAAAGCAAAGTGAATTTTCTGTTGTTTTGCATTTGACATATGGGGAGTCGAGTGCGGTTGAAGGTCACGTGTTGATTCTAAGCTAACACGTGGACACATAAATCAAAAGGATAAACTAAGCGGACAAATATTCACACAACCAGATTTGCCATTGTTCTTACATATCCAGGTTGGAGGTGTTGTTTGTCTACTTTCTTGATTTTAATTGTTAATTTTGCATTTATCAATCCAAATCCATATCAAATACAGTAGAGAAATTGTTTCATTGTTTCAATTATCAAGCAATTACATAGATCATATCACATTAGAAAGTTTGCTCTTCAATATTGTCAGGGAAGTTGTAGGAAATAATAGCTTCGTTAAAGCTATGATTTATTCTCTACCTCTAAGGCAGGATTGAGGGTTTTTTTAGAAAGATTCAATTGATTAATTAGTTTAGATTTAATTCACGAATGCACAAGCAAATAGCCTCATCTAGTTGCTTTGTTTGTTTAGGATTTATTAATTTAGAGTAAAAGCAATTGTTGTTTGTAATTATGATGTTTCAGTTTTATTGATTTATTTAGGTTAGTTTCCTTTCAGCAGTAGCACAGATTGTTAGTTTCATCTTAGTTAATTTGGACACTTCAAACTAGTTTAACATAGAGATTTAGTTAGACAAACCATAAGGAATTTACGCTTCCCATTCATTGCCTCTAAATCTCCCCTTTGCCAACTTAGCTACCAGGAATTCACACTATCAAGTCTTAATCGTTGACTATCCTATAATTAGCCGTCTGCATTTCAACATCGTCTACCCCAGCATGACCTCGGGGGGTCAAGTGCGGTTTGAAGGTCGCGTGTCGATTTTCATCCGTACAAATTGGTGAACCCGACGTGAAGGATTAATTCCTTCTTGTTTCCTTTTCTTTCATAGTAGTTACCTCACCTCTCCATTTCTTCCCTTATTTTGGTAGGTATTTTATACTCTCTAAAATATGTCTGGAAGAGAGATTGGTGGGCCATTTGGCTCTGATAGATATTACACCAGCATACAACCACAACAGTCCCCTTCCCTTTCCAGATGGGCTGACAATTACACAAGCAATGTGCAAACCTCCTAGTTACACTTGGAACCCCATTAGCTATGTAAGGATGGAGGAGGTTGATCAACCGTTAAACATGCAATACGGTCAACCCAATGCAAACCATGTTGTTATCACAAATGGAACAAGTTCTTACCATAGAGCCTTGTCAAGACCTCACATTGCCATGCAATCAACAGAAGATGACATATTTGCACGAATAGTTAATCCTCTTCATCAAATAGACGAGTCTTTGGATAGAATGAAACATGCAACCTCTGAGATGTCAAATGCCTATCCTAAGATTCTTATTTCCGAGGAAGACAAGAATTATAGCACTGAACAATTCATAACAAAGGTATCATGAGCCTACTTAGTCAAACCCTATGCCGCAAGCACCCCAACAAGGGACTCAATCCTCTCCAAACGATCTCATTTCCACTTTAGTAGGGAGGATTAGAGAACTAGAGGGTTCCCAACCATCGCAACCAACTTATGTAATAGGGCAGAACATGGGATATCCAATAGATAACAAGGGGTACATCCCTACCAATGAACAACCAATGCAACATTCTATACAACAAGGTTACCCGGTTCAGACAAATCTAGTTGATCTTCTCACAGGGTCTAATACACTAGGGATGGGTCCTCGTCCTTCTCAAACTTATCCTACACAAGGGCTGGTCGGAAGTGCATTCTCGAATGCCACTCCATCAGGCAATGCGACTTTCCCTGGTTTCACGCCCGCTAGTCCATATCCTAGTATCATCCCACCTTACTTGCACATGTATTCAAAGTCCTCCCAAATGGACCCATATGTCATTCCTGCTCCTTATACGCCATATCAAGGAGCTCCATATGTTTCAGGTAATGCCTATAATATAGCATATCCAATTCCTCCACCTCCTCGTCAAGGATCTTCAATGGTGGAATCTTACAAAATGGGTACTTACGTTGAGTACTTAAAGGAACCTCTTGACTTCAATATACGTGGTGTCATGCTTCCACGCCGATTTCCTGGTCTTCCTAAATTTAAGGGAGAAGGAGACGTGAATGCTCATATCAATGTTTATGCTACTGCTATCAAGGAATTGCTTCCTTGGGATGTTGTGGTAGCTAAAATATTCCCGAAAACTCTTGAGGGAATGGAACTAGACTGGTACTAACAGATTCCAGAAGCTTGTATACATTCTTTTAAACAACTTGTGTCGGAATTCATCAAAGCATTTGAAATGAACAAGTTGTTGCATACAGGGATTAGGGAGTTTCTGCATATTAGACGAGCAAAACAAGTATGTCGCTCATTTCATTCAGAGATGGCGTCAAGTTCTTTACTCTTCTACAAGTGCACCAAATATGGACCAAATGGAATTTTGTGATCTCTTCCTTCATTCGCTCAATCGAGAGACCAGGGAAGAAGTCCACAAATTTCCTTTCCGTAGTTACGAAGAAATACTGGAAGGTGCACTCCAAATTGACCAGGCAGCAATTGATAGTGGTCAGAAGACTTATGGCTCGAATGGAAGACTGGTCACTCCTTCGCAGGGTAATTACCCCAACGGTTCTAACAATCAAAGGCCTAAGGTCTTTAACAAGAAGCGTGGTGTTTCAACTGACGGTGATACTGATCAAGTCAGGAAGTCGAACGTGGGTAACACTAACCAAGCAAATAATGGTAATGCCAATGGTAACTCAGGCAATCATGAAAGCCTTAACTCGATCAACACGGTTGATGTAAACCGTCCCTCTCAGAAGCAAATTCAAACCCAAGGCCCGAACCAACATCAGAACTCCGGCCAAGGGGCAACGAACCATGGTTATAACAATCAATTTCAAAACTACAATCAAGGTTCTAATCAACAACAAGACGCCTATCAAAGGCCGAGAAATTACGACCCTAACAAATATTGTGGTTTCTATAAGGTTTGAGGTCACGATGATAGAACTTACCGCGATTACAACAAGTTTCTACAAAGACTTCCCCAAAACCGGAAATTAATGCAACTCAAGTGAAGGAATACTTTCCTCAAACCCTACCCACTCTTTCCTCCTCGCAGGATGACGTTCCTACAATCGCAAAACCAGTAGCAGCATATGATTTAATATCAAATTTGAACAAGACCTTCTCCCACATCTCGTTTCTAGATTTGTTGAAGAACTCCCCTGCGCATCGTTTGTGCATTGCTTGATGCACTAGGTCTTGGTCATCTAATCCATGTGACGCCTCCTCCCAGTCCTCAAATAAATCATAGTGACTTTGGCATACATCCTCCGGGACAGAGTGATAGGGATACTGGGTTTGTTTTTTATATGGACAAGATGCCTTCTGATGCTGAAATAGCCCGAAGAGGCAATCCTTCCTTATTTTTACAGGTTTGGGTTTACAACAATTGCATTAAGAGAGCTATGATTGACGACGGGGCTGTAGTAAATGTGGTTCCATTTACTTTCTTACAGAAGTTGGGATACGAGGAGACCAAGTGCTCCTCTACGAGAAACAAACTGCTAGGGTATGACAGCCTTAAGGCTACTTCAATTGGGACCATAGTTCTTATAGTCACCCTGTTAAACACAAGATAATACTGAGAGGCGAGGTGAATCAATATTATGATATTCTTTTAAATTTAACACTTAATCTCAGATTTGTAATCACAATTAATCAGTTTCACAGTGAATATATCAAAGCAATCAATGAATGCAAAGCAAACCAACACACTGCAAATAGACACAAATTTACGGGGAAACCTTTCAGGAGAAAACCACGGAGAAAATCTTCTTTATTATATTTCTCAAATGTTTGTAGGCACCAACCTATGGGAGACATCAATCCCCAAGTTACAATTTTGTAGGCACCAACCTACAGGAGCACCAACCCCTTTTTGCTAAGCACTAACTCAGCAAGAGACACCGATCTCTTCAAATATGAAGGCACCAACCTTCCTTACGAAAAATAAACTCTCTCCTATCTTTTATGTTGTTGCTTCAACAGATAATAGAACAAAAAATGTTGCTAAGGATATTCTTCTGATTTATTTCAGTCCCTTCACATATATAAATCGCTCCAACTCTTCATTAAAAATAAATTTGCCCTTCACTCCTTTTTATATTTCATATTCTGCTCTTCTTCTCCTCTCCCTTAAACTTGAATGAAGCATTCAAATTGCTTGCCTAAACCAAATGATTTCATCTCCTTATATATCCTTCTCACATCCTTTCAAAAAGACACATCGTTCCAACCGACACAACCTTTCCATTAACACAACTTAATTAAGTGCATTAGTCGGCTAAAACCAAAAAATAATTAATGCAGCCCATAATTATTAAATGCACATTAAACAATGCAATTAACCACTTGATAGGAGCGTTGCCCCTCCTTAGACAAATCGCTATTATCATTAAATCGCTGCCAGCCATCATTAAATCTTCTTTTTCACCATAAAACATGGCATATGAACACCTTAAAATGTTGATATCTCTCTCTTATGTACAGTTGTGCATATCTCGCTTATACCATGATAATCCTTATACAAAAACGCTTCTTCTCATATGTTTAAACTTTCATTTTCTACCCTTCTAGACTGCTGGTTATTTCCATTACTTTCTACAATTTCTGTCAAAATCCGTCAACAGTTCCGTCAGCTTCCGTTACACCATTCCATTAACCAAATACATCAATGACAATATTTCCAACACACCCTTGGGCCAAAAACCATCTTGACGGACTTTTACATCATCGATAGGGAAACCAATTACAACATGATCCTTGGGAGGCCTTGGATTCATCGAATGAAGGCTATTCCTTCTACTTTGTTCCAAGAAGTTAGATTCCTCCATTTGGGAAAGGTCTTCATCGCCCAAAGGGATCCTAAGCCCTTTGATATACACTTAAAGAACCTCAAGAAGAAAAGAGGGGTCCATACAGAGTATGACCTCCCTGCAAACCAGTTAAACAAGCCACCTCCATCAAACCAATTGGTCACGACCACCCCGAACAATCCAAAAGTTGAAGTCGTTGACCCAAAAACATTTGAGGTGGCCAAAACTAATAAGGGAAAATCTATATCTGTAGAAATTAAGTCCATCAAAACAACGGCAGATATCATGAAACTCTTAGAGAGTGATAAACCGATATTCCTCCCATTTGAAACGAAAGGAATGGGTAGCCTTCTTGGCACAACCTCTCTTCCCATCGCTGGTCTTGGCCTAGGTATAAACATGATAGAAAAGAAGAGACGGTGAAATCAATACGATACCCATCAAATCCATCTTTAGGGATTGTTCTATTTCAAACCTTGGTTTAGATACGAACATGTCAGAAATCAAACATGTCATCTCTACGGAATGTGATCCTATTGTGTAACAAAACTCACGTAGGGTCACTATACCTCATTAAGTTGAGCAGCATAGTTATGCTCCCTTACGCACAAAGTGTCGAGAAAGTGACAACAAGGTTCTTAAATACCTTCATCAGACAGACAAATTGGACAAACATATATACACAATCATGGGTGGGGGTTGTAAGTGTAAACCCCGTATGGTAAATCCTTTTCCAGAGAACGAAAACTTCAAAGGTAATGTTCCTTCACTGTGTGCTCTTATGGTTGAGGAGTTTGACATCCTTAAGTTCTCTTCACCTTAGATATTTTACGCATGATCCACCAGCATTTCCATATGTATACTACTGCATTTGCATTGCATTCTCATCTGCCAACTCATTTCGTAAAATTTGTAATCAAGGGCTAGACTGCACGGATACGGGTACGGGTACAGTACGCCGATATGGCAAATTTTAAAAAATCTTGGGCACAGTACGTTTTTCGGTGCGTTTCATATATATATATATATATATAAATTTAAAGAAGCATTTGCATACTTATTGAAATTTAATACTCATAGAGTTAAACAACTTAAAATCATTCATAGACCATGAAAACAAAATTGAAATTTCCAATACTTTGAGAATTGAGACTTGAGTTTGTATTGATTCATAATGAGTCCTGACATAATGTTCAAAACATGATAATAAATAACATAATAAATTCAAGTTCTCAACTTCTAGAGCATATCATCTAGATGATCGTAAAAGTCATCTTCATGGATGCCACTTGCAGCTCCACTCCCACTAACTCCACTTTCAAACCCTTGTGAAGGGCTCCCTAGAAGTTCCTCATCAATGCCCAGAAGTGAAATATTAGCCAAACAAGCAGCAGAAGCTTCAAAGTTTGTGCTTTCAAGTTGGAAGTCCCAAAGCTTGTTAGGACCACTAGTATACTCTTGCGTCTTGTGGGTTAAGAGGCGCAAGTTGGAATGAACGTATACTAGATCTTCAACCTTCTTCGATGCCAACATGGTGCGTTTGGCTGAGTAGATGAAGCCACAAGTACTCCAGTTGCATTCTGCAGAAGAATTACTAGCCACCTGTAGCAAAAAACAAAGTATTAATAATTAATATTATTAATTATTAATTAAAAAAAGAATGATATCATTTTGAATTTTAATTCGTAATTGGTAATTAAAATATCAAAGAACAAGTTACAAACTTTATACCTGTGAGAGCAATTTGATCGCAACTAGTCATAAGAACTTGGCATCATGGCCATGACAAGCCCACCACGTGATTGGATGAATCGTGGGTTTGTCACAAACAACCTCTATCTCTCCCATGCTACCTTGTCCATTTACAAACATCGACATCTCCTGGCGGACTGCAAGTGCTATGACTGGATCAAGAAACAACCTCCTGAATGCTGACCTCGTCCCATTTGCAACCTCGTGGTCATCATATGGTTGTTGTCTACCAGCTCTCCCAACTATTTCACTACTATAGTATTTGGGATTTAAAGCATAAGCAAGGAGATGCAATGGGGTGGTCATTTTGTTCCACCTTTTCACAATCACATTTTTAACTTCACTATAAAATGTTTCCTCAGGATCCTGCTCTTTGGCCTGTATGATATAATGATTTTTTCAAGCATAGAGTCAATGCCATCATATATTTCTCCATGCAATATTATCCTTTGTCAACAAATCATATCATACTCAAAATAGGCTCTGTGAAACTCAACAAATATTCAACTTTTCCCCACCAATGATCAATGTCAACAAATCATATCATACTCAAAATAGGCTCTATGAAACTCAACAAATATTCAACTTTTCCACACCAATGCTATTAAGGATCCATGATTTTATTTTTTGGGCCCTTTCTGTGTTTAGATTGCCTCCAGATGGTCCAAACATTATCAATCACCATCATGCTCAAAGTACGTCTCACCTTCACAAGTCGTCTCAAGACGAGTGTGTGAAAGACAAACCTAGTCTCAACAACCTATTAAAATTTTAAAAAGAATGGAAACAAATTAACAATTCAATAACAACACAATTTGAAATAGATTTGAAAATTTAAAATCAAATATTAAATTTAAAATGAATTGTTCTTTCACCTTCATCAGCTCCAACTTTGAAAATCTTCTGAATATGGCTTGAGACATGTGATGGTTGGTGACAAACATCTGAATCTCGTTTGCCTCTGGTATATTTGCTCAATCCATGCAATTTTCCCAATCTTCTGCATCATTAAACTTCAGGGAGTGTATTGCACATGGTGTCCAAAAATGTGCTCATACCTACCCTCTACTATTAATCCCGCTGCCCTTGCCAATTTTTGGCATTGTCCGTGATGACTTGGACAACCCTCTGCGGACCCCCTGACTCAATAGCCTCAATGAGAATATTTTGCAATTGAATTGGGCATCTTTTTACTTCCCCCTCACAATCAACAAGCCTTCAGAAACATTGGCCCTTTAGGGCATACTACAATAATGTTGATGAGAGGTTTATTTCTGGAGTCTTTCCATCCATCTGATATAATAGAGACTCCTGAATCAGTCCAAGAATCTCTAATTGGCTGTAGAGATGTCTGAATGTGTTGCACTTCTTTTGCCAAAAGAGAAGTGCGAATCTTATTATAGCTAGGGCTTGTATACCCCTGTGGTGCCTCATTAATGCCTCTCACCATCTGCTACCAATAAGGTGATCTCAAGACATTGAATGGTAGTCCACATGCAAATATACACCGAGACACCAATTCATCTGCAATATCCCTCTTCTCGATGTTAAATGCTTTTTCTAATGGGCTTTCTGCTTCTCTGTTGATGGCCCTGAGGTATCTGCAATGAAAAGGGTCATCATCTGGAATAGTTTCAGCACGAGTCTCAATGAAAGGATGAATATGGTGTTGATGTTGGTGGTTTTCCCATGGACCTCTGCTGTAAAGAAACAGCTCTAGAGCGAGCTCTTGTTGCTTCAATGTTTGCATCCTCTTGCTCTTTAAGGTATATGGCTATGGTTTTCTTTTCCACCTTCCTACACGGTCTAATACCCGTCCCCAATACCGCAGTCAAATGAGCTCTCAAACGGGTATATGAGGATTTAAATGAGGCTTCACAATGGGGACACGTCCAAACTCAGACACCACCACCGGCAACAAGCTCTGTCACTTCCACATGTCTCCGTAAAGGATAATTAGGATCCATTTTGACTGACAAACCACCCGAAACATTTCCCCGCTCTCCCCCCACTGAAGTTGAACTAGATTCCATGATTGTAGGATTAATTCAATAACCTACAATAAGAGATAATTTTTAAAACATTGCCAAACATTAAAATAATTTAACTAAAAACAACAAATTGAAATAAAATACAAATAGAAAATTAATTTTGGGACCCATATACTGTATTCTTTCTCTGATTTTGATCACCAAGTTCAGCATTACATTGTACTTGCATAAACATCATATATCAGCATTGCAAAAATAACAAAAATGAAAACATTTCGTTAACATTCATCATCCATTGCATACATTCTGAAAAGCATACAAAACCGGAAATTCTAAACATCTAGAGTACACATGTGAATCAAACCATAAATACGAGTAAACTTTATGCAAGGAATAGCTGAACCAAAAAGAGATCTATATATATAATAAATTGTTTTCTGTGAACAATGCCATCACACACTAGGCGTGGTCAAAACGCTCACAATGAGCACGAAATACAAAAACATTATTTATGTCTCACAAAATGGAGACTAAGCAATAAAGGCACTCTGCCTATCCGCCTCTTCGAGGCCCCTTATGACCGCTCTAAGGTACGAATTTCTTAGGTGTTCTTCTCAAAAGCATTCAAACAAGAAAGGGCAAAGCCTAACACAAAATACCATTCCTAAATCCATTCCAATTCAAACATACAAACGAAACGGTCACCATGGGCCGAGATCCTAAAAAGAAAATCACAACAAGAATATCTGAAAATGAATTAAAAATAAGTTCTTTTGATATATATATACTTTTTTTTAAACCTTGTTTCGAGTGTATGTATCCACAAGGCTGGAGCGTTGGAGGAGGTATATTCCTTACCCCGCACAAATTGTAAGTCCTCTTGTCGTTTTGATTTAGTGTTTATTTTTTGAAATCATATCTATCTGCACTTGAGTTTTCCTTTCGTCTCATAGGTAACGGGAGATTGGATAGCGACATTTCGGCGCACAAGCGTGTCAGGTATAGCTTCTAACTCCCCATTTCTGGAATGTCATACTCGGACTCTACGTTTTACGCCTCTTCAAGGCTACCACGCTTCTCCAAGAGGGTAATATGTAAGCACCCAAAATTGCACGTGCTACATTGTCGAAAAATGGTTATAAAAGGTCCCCAATGATGATTCATATCCTTTCAGAAGGTGTTCAAATTCCTAAACCCATTTGTAATATATATTTGTATCCTAGACATCCTACTTAGCCTTTGCATCCTTTCTTCTAGCTTCCCGCTTCTTTTATGCATGTTTTGACATTCAGTGTCAAAACCGCCACCTAGGCATGGGTAACGGTTTTCGGTTTGTCACCTTGCTTGGGCGGCAGTTTCGTATTTGTCACCCAGGCTTGGGCGGCGGTTTGTCACCCTACGCAGGGCGGTGGTTCTACGCGATTTTTCCAGAAACCTTCATGCGTAAATTAAACGCGCGCGACTTCAGTTAACTTCCGTTTTGAGACACGTTTGTTGCCCGTTTTAAATAATTCCAATTCCCAACTCCCTTGTGGCAATCTATTCTTGCACTTCTATTTGTAATTATATGTTTGAACCCCCACTTCATGTGATGATGTGGCTTTGTGCATGACACTTTTAATTCCTATATAATCATTGTTTGTTCTCAAGCAAAACCTGGAGAGTTTTGAGTATTCTTGTTATCGCAAAGTTGTTGCCTTCCTTGCTGGAAATTGCCAAAGCCAATCTCAATTCAATTGTGCTTGCATTCTTCCATCTACATTGCTTCCAAGTCTGCCAATCCAAACTTTACTACTACTCCTGTATTTTTCTTCATCTATTGTTGCTACATTCCCACCTGTTGGACTCATGTGGACACAAAAATTGAAATGATAAACTAAGGGGACAATATTCATACAGCCAGATTTGCCACTGTTTTTGCAATATCCAGGTTGGAGGTGTTGTTTGCTTCATTCATGCAAATCATCAATTCTGAATTTATGACTTCAAAGTTCATATCAAATACAATAGATAAATCCTTTCATTGGTTCAATTATCAAGTTATCAGTAGATCAGATCAAATTAGAAAGTTTGTTCTTCAACATTGTCAAGGAGGTTGTAGGAATAATAGCTTCTTTGAAGCTGTGATTTATTCTCTATTTCTGAAGGTAAGATTGAACATTTTATTTGAAAGATTTCAACTAGTTAATTGTTTAGGTTTAGATTAACACAATCGCACAAGCACTTACCTACATCCGGTTAAATGCTTGTTATAGATTCATTTATTAGATTAAAAGCTTTGTTCAAAATACGATAAAACAATGAAAAATTTTGGTTTACTATATTAGTTATTTTATTGCTTTTGTTCATTCAAATATCAAAAAATAACAAAAACATAGTTTAGATTTACTTTGCTTACATAGTTTGGCTTTGTTAGATCAGTTCAGTAGTTTTATGCATGACAATCACAGGACCTAAAGAACCTAGAGATTTTGTGTTCGAATCAATAGTACCTCAACCAAATTTAGCAGTACCATTAGCAAACATAGATCAAGGCCTTAGGTACAATGTTTTCAAATCAACTAGAGCCATACACAGAATCAACAGACAACTAGACGCATTAAACATTGAAGACTATAAAGCATTTGAGTATTGGTCGAATCAACCAAATTACAGATTACCTTGAGCATCTATATGACCATCAAAGATCCGCAGCAAGAGAATACTTTTGGTTTTGATCCACTACCCCACAACCAAACGGACCAGAATTACTTACCGACATAGATACGGGACTCCATCTTCTTGTCCTTAGAACACCGTCCCGATACGCCGAGAGAATTGAACAGCTTTAAGTGTTAAACATTGCAGCCAATCAGGCTTACAATTACTGGACTGCCCTTGAGCATAGATTGCCTAACCGCCCTTGCACCTAGATCATAGATCATACCGCATGACCATAGAGGGACCACGACCAGAAAGAAATTATGGTTGTGATCCTATAGTTCCCCAACCGAACGGAACCGAAAACCAGTTAGACATAGACACCGGACTGAGAGCATTAATCTTTCGAACCCCTCCATCACCACTTGGCTAACATTAGACAATTGAAAGTCCTAAACGAAGAAGCTCATCGAGCCCTCTCATTTTGGACAACATCTGCTAATCATTCATAGAGTTGAACGGAATCGCGCCTCTCACTTTTGATTGTTCCATGACTTTGTCTGGACAAATTTATGAGGCCCCATTCAGTTTCCCACAAGTTCCACAACCAATAGACAGGATATCTCCGGAGCTTGATATTGACTGGAGTCTCCGTGTTGCCATCCTTTCCGATTTCTCCATTCGAGCCACCTAGGTTAGACAGGCTTTCGTTACACTTGATGAGCAGATTCCACCATTGCAAGTCGGAAACATCATATTGCCTTGACCACCTCCGCTTACCATTTTCACACACTTTTTGTCCATTACCATATTCGCTACTGCTTAGCCATTCACTTTTTCTACACCGGCTGCCTCGGCACAACCTCGGAAGTCGAGTGCAGTTGAAGGTCACGTGTTGATTTCATCCACACAAATTGGTGAACCCGACGTGAAAGGTACTCTGAAAATTATCGGAATAGACAAAAAGACCAGCAAAAGAAGGCCCAATAAGTGAAGAATTAATATGGACACGTGCAATTTAGATTAGTTTCCTAAAAGTACACAGCGGATTTATTCGACCTTCTAATTAACAAACGTTAGCCCAAACTCACCCATTAGAGTTATAAAACGTCAAACTTTCTTAGATAAGGACCCTTGTGTGAGAAATGTCCGCAAATGATCTATCTTGACAATGAATCTCGTTTCTTGATTAATCATGTAGTGTCTTAACCGCTTTGTTGTGAAAAATATGACAAGGAACTCTTTCTCTACTTAAGTATATCATGTCTCATAGTTGAGTATCATTCAGCTAATAAAGTCGGCCGCACGCTCTCGTTTATAATCATACTATTGAGCTAGGATGCAAGACAATGAGATATTCGTAGCTCACGAATATAAAATTATGGGCCGATTTGACTTAGGAGGCATGAGTGTATGAGGAGGACAGTAAGAATCATTTTACCGACTCAAATGCCTCATTACACTCTTCTATCCAATCACTGCAACAATCCTTCTTCAATAAATTGTTTATTGGGTGAATAGTGAAGGTTAAGGTCAGGGATGAACCTTTAGATTACACTGAGCTTCTTGAGAAAATATCTACTGTCAGACTCATCTAATGGTGGGATCATTTCCATCACTTCTCATATTTTGGTTGGATCCAACATCAATCCCTTGTGAGGATATAATATATCCCATTGATTTTTCACCCATCACACTGAACACACACTTTTCTAGATTTAGAGTGAACGTTGTATTTTATTAGATGGGAAAGGATTATGCACAAATCACTTTAGAGTGATTGGAGAACTTTATTGGCCTTAGTCAAGAGGTCATTAACAAAGGATTTCATAATCTTATCAATAAGATCATGGAATATGTAAGTTCAAGGCCAATTGGTAAGTTTCTCTTGTGTTCTGAAGTTTGAATGATATGATTACATAATAGTAGGTTCCCCAAGGAGCGATAAATTTGGTCTTTGGTCTAATATTCCTTGGATATATTGATTTGGTTATATCTAGAAAACCCTCATCCATAAGGGTACATACAACTCATAGCCAGTTGTTACATTGATAATGACATCGATGGACAATAGTGGGAAATCATCCTTCGGACATGATTTTTTAATATCTCGAAATTCAATACAAATACGGATCTTTCCATTCTTCTTAAGAACGAGGGAAAATTTTGGAAACCAACCGTGAGTAGTCAAATGGTTGGAGGAACCCCATCTATAGGAGTTTCATCACTTCTTCTTTTACCATGAGATCCTCTTTGGGATTCATGGGCCTTTACTTCTGCTTAATATGTTTAGCATCTAGTTTAGTGACGAGATTATGAACTACAATGTGAAGAGTAATTCTTGTCATTTCATTTTAGCTAAACATGAAATAAGAATTTAAATGTTCCTTTAGAACTTGTGTGTGTATCTCTATTTCCTTTGTAGTTAGAGAAGATCCTAACTTTAAAAATTTTTGGTTCCTCCTCTATCCCAATGTTAATATAAATTATTGCTTTAATTAAAGAGGCATGTTACCCTCTTCAAATTTAGGTGGGTCCGAAGGTATCTCTAATTTAATCTCTTCTTCTACCTCATATACCTCAAGACACTCCATGGAGGAAGGTTCCATTATGGGATCTCCAAAGTAGGAGGAAGAGTGAGGAACGAGAGAAAATCCAATCTTATGGTGAGTGGGATGTAAGTCCGTGTAGGCATTTAGGTACCCTAGGATTGCTTCATCATTTTCAGCATAGTCTAGGGTGACGGGCTCATTCTCAACTTCTACGTATATGCCAGAATTGAAGTTCTTGGCATCTTGCAAATCAAAGGCTCGACACGAATTGAAACTGTAAAGCTTGTATCTTCTAACTCTTTGCTTGGAGTGAAGTGAGAGGCAGAGGTTGTAATGGAATCAACTAAGAGATTTTTTTTCTTGAGGTATAGCTTCAATTGAAATGAATTAAAATCCTTACTTAATTCTAAGACAACGGTCTTATAGAGTTGCAGGTGTTCAACCCTAGTCTGATACACTTCAGATACTTGATTTGGGACTAGTTCTGAATCCCCTAGCACCCTAATGTTATGAGCACCCATCCTTTTGGCTACAATGAGACCAAGAAGGAGAGCCTCGTATTCTGCTCTGTTATTCATAGATTCAAAGTTCAAATTAAAGACAAAAGGCATGAGCTTCCCCTAAGGAGAGGTAAGAATCACGTCTGCCCCAGCGCCAAAGCAGCACTTTGCTTTGTCGTAATTTAAAGTCCAACAGTTACTTGAGAAGACTGACATTGGATCATCTTTGGCGTCATCCTCCTTCACTTATGAGACCTCTACCATGCATACTTCATTGGCAGGGAGAGAGTCGAGTCCCAGAGCATGTCCTATGCCCATGGAATCAAACGGAAGGAGAAGGGGTAGGTCATTCTCCAACAACTCAATTATATTTTTTGTCGCTCTTGTTGACACTATATCAACAATTACAGTTTCATCCTTTATAACGGGAACTCCTTCAATCAAAACCATAGTTTCTAGTTATGTTGTGGGAACCATATTTTCTTATAGTGTTGAGCTTGTAGGTTTTTTAACTAGTTTACAGGAAGCTCAAACTCATAATGAACCCCTGGCCTCTTCTTTAGATTAGATAGATGTATGTCGAAGGGTTTTGGGTCACCCTGTGCTACGAAGAACTTCCCTAAATGTAGGAATATTACTTCCTGAATCAAAGTGGGTGGAATCACCTTCATGCGATGAATCCAAGGATGATTAAGGATCATATTATAGTTGGTTTCCCGATCTATAATATAAAATTAGGTTAGAACCATCTTAGGTCCAAGGGTGATTGGCAACACTATAATTCCAATTGACGTCGCTTTGAGGTTGTCATAGCCTCTCAACGTGTTTCATGTTGAGGAGCAATTTTCTCCGTAACCTAATTTCTGGAGGAAAGAGAAGGGGACTATTTTGACCACTGCCCCATCGTCAATCATCACACGCTTTACATAGTTATTGTAGAACCAAACTTGTAAAAATAAGTCCGGATCACCTCTACGAGCTATTTCAATATCTGTGGGCATCTTACAGATGTCAAATACGAATCCAACATCTCTTTCAGGCTACCCTCAAGGATAGACATCAAAGTCTATATGGTTTATCTACGCTTCTGGAGGAGGGGTGACATTAATCAAATTCCCAAGACCTAGTGCTTCTAATAAAGCGGCTCTATGAGCAGGGGAATTCTTTAATAGATCCAAGAAGGAAATGTGAGAGAAGGTCTTGGTTAGGTCATTGATCAAGTCATAAGCTCCTACTGGTTTTCCCAGTGTTTCACAAATATCATCTAATATAGTCAGGTAGATTGAGATAGGCTGCGAAGAATAGTCCTTGGTTCTAGTGGTCACGTTTATTTGAGGCTCAATATCCAGCTCTACAAGACCCACTATCTTAGTCTGTAGATGCCCATCCAACAGGGGTGCAACTGATGGGTTTGATGAAGTTGAAGCTTCCTGATTGTTGGTTCCCACCATAATACCCTTGTTTGATCTGTTGGGGTCTAGTTTACCATTATTGGGTCGATTTGGGAGAGGATCGTTGAAGATCCTAAGTGGAATATTTTGAGGGGACACTGGTCCCATGCTAGCATTTTGATTAGGCACAGTAGGATTTGCCAAAAACATGTCAACGAAAAGTTGTCTTTGGTCTTTGGGTAGACGTTGTAAAAACTTATTACAATCTCGGCAAGTTCTGGCATCGTGCCCTCAAACTCTATGAAAACCACAATATAAGTTGGGATCGTAATCCCGAGGTCTCTGGTTTGTATTCTGTTGTGGTCTGAAGTTTTGATTGTTATTCAACTACCGATTGTTATAATTGAAGTTTGGAGCCCATTGCCCCTAATTTTGAACCTGGTTTAGGTACCGCCTGGGTATTGACTAACGCCTTGGGCCTGCACTTGTTGAACTTGTTTTTGTTGTTGCTGAGGACCGTTCACGTCCACAGCGTTGACTGTAGGTGCAAAATTGTTATTTCTTTGGTTATTTACGTTTACATTATTGTTATTAGTAGTGTTTGCATTGGGGGTGCTAACAACGTTTGGTTTCTTCGACTGATCGGTAACACTGTCAGTTGTAACCCCATGATTCTTGTTGAGGACCTTTGGTCCCTGATTGTTGTTCGTGTTATTAGGGTAACTGGAGTTACCTTGGTTGGGAGTGATCAGTCTCTCGTTCGTTCCATAGGTCTTGCGACCACTGTCTATAGCTTCCTAATCAATTCGGAGAGCACCCTCCAATACTTCTTCGTATCTCCTTAATGGAAACTTCTGGACTTCTTCCTTTTTTCCCTATTAAGGGAGTGAAGGAATAGATCACAGAGCTCTGTTTGGTCCATGTTAGGAGCACTTGCTGAAGAATAAAGGACTTGCCACCATCTTTGGATGAAATGGGTAGCAGACTCATTGTGCTCTTGTTTGATATAGAGGAATTCTCTGATTCTTGTTCTCAAAAGCTTGTTCATGTCAAAATATTTAATAAACTCTGACACAAGTTGCTTGAAATAATGTATCGAAGCCTCTAGTATTCTGTAATACCAGTCGAGAGAAATACCTTCTAACATCTTAGGGAATATTTTTTCAACAACCGCATCTCATGGGAGTAACTCTCGAATGGTAGTTACGTATCCCTTGATGTGTGTGTTAGGATCTCCTTCCCCTTTAAATTTTGGAAGGTCTGACAGAGGTCTTGAGAGCATGACATTTAATATAGAGAAGCCAAGAGGTTCTTTTAGATATTCTCAATAAGTGCCTACTACGTAAGACTCAACTATTAATGGCATTTTTTGGGGAAGTGTAGGCGGAATTGGTTGTTGGAATGGTGTAGCATATACATTCGTCAAGGCATAATACATCCCTTTTGGCTGACCATATGATCTTGGGTAAGCGTACATGTCCCCCTGTGGTGACTTAGAATACATGTGCATGTAAGGGGGAGGATTATTTTGATATGGATGTTGAGGCACATAGCCAGGGAACATTTCATTTCCAGATGGCATGGCATTTGAGAACGCACTTCTGGATGGTTCCTATGGAGGGTATCCATATGTAGCATGGGGGGCATACCCAAGGTGCCAGACCCAGTTAGAAGGTCTTTGGGGCTAGGAACGCCCATGTAAACTAGAGGACCTGGTGCAGTGGTAGAAAGGAATCTTCCCTTGCCTAGTATATGAAGTCTGAGTATTTTGGGAAATTTCCAACTCCTTGACCTTGTCCACCAATGCCGAGATGACTTCACCCGTTGATGGAGTGGTGTTTTGTTTTGGCGTACGTTGTTGAACCTTTGCAGGCTGTTGAGGGATATGATATCCCGTTATAAATTGCTCATTGTTTATCCACCCCTCATTAGCAACATTTTCCACTGTAGGAGGGGTAGTGTTATTGTTTTGAAGCAAGACATCAATGTGTCCTTGCGGCCTATCAAAAGGTTGACTCATGTTTTGGAAGCATTGTTCACTTCTTGCGTAACGTGCTAAATACTCCTCATCTAAATGTGGGAGTTGGTCAGACTGCATACTAATGGGTTGTCTGAACAAGACTCGAGGAGATGAGCATGTCTCTCTAGTAAAAGTCATGTTGTTAGAGCTTGAGAGTTCAGGTTGTTGGGTTTGTGTAATTTGATAAATTTCCTCGATCCTTACTGAGGAACCAACATTGGTCCCCTAAGGAGGAGTTTGAAGATGGGTGGTTGAATAGTTATCTACCCATGTAGAGAGTGATGGTGAATGTTTTTGTCTACCCATCTGATAGTTATATGCTTTAAGACCCAAAATGGGTCAGCCATATCCATCGTATCCCGACATATTCAGGGGGTATATAAATACCCGCAGAATAATGGGAGAGAGGAAGATGGATGAAGAAATTGGAAATGATCAGAGACTAGCTCTTCATGTCGGGTTCACCAATTTGTACGGATGAAAATCAACACACGACCTTCAACTGCACTTGACTCCCCGAGGTCTTGCCGAGGCAGTCCCGCGTAGAAAATGTGAATAGACTAGGTGGTAACGAATATGGTAATGGACAAAAAGTGTGTGAAAATGGTAAGCATAATGTGGTCAAGACAATACGATGTTTCTGAATTGCAATGGTGGAATATTCTCATCAAACACAATGAAAGTCCTATCTAACCCGGGTGGATCGAATGGAGAAATCAGAAAGGATGGAAACACAAAGATTCCAGTCAATATCAAGCTCTAGAGATATCATGTGTTATTGGTCTGTAGAACTCCGTGGGAAATTTAATGGGGCAAATCTATCCAGATAAGGTCATGGAATAATCAACGAAGTGAGAGGTGTGATTTCGGTCAACTCTATGGATGGTTGGTGGGTCTCATTCCAAAACAAGAGGGCTCGATGATCTTCTTCATTTAGAATGTTTAATTGTCTAATGATATCTGGCATCAATAGAGAGGTTCGAAATACTAACGCTCTCAATCCAGTGTCTATATTGGTTCTAACATTTCTATTCAGTTGGGGAACTACATAGGGTCCAGCAACCATAAGCTTTCTCTAGTTGCGGTCCTTGTATGGAACTATGCGGTATGATCTACGATCTAGGACTAAGGGCGGTTAGGCAAGTCTACGCACAGGGGAAGTCCTCAGTAGTTCGCTGCAATTCTGATTGGTTGTAACATTTAATGCTTCAATTTAGATCAATTCTCTCTGTGTATTGGGTTGGTGTTCTAAGGACATAGAAGACTGGAGTCTCATATCTATGTTAGTAAGTAATTCTGGTTCGTTTGATTATGGGACCAGTGTATCACTGCCAAAAATTTTTCTCTTGTTGCAAGCCTCCCGATGGTCATATAGATTCTCAAGGTACAGCCGGTATGGAATTTAGTTGACGGCTGACCAATACTCAAACACTTTATCATCTTGAATGTTTAATGCATCTATTTATCTATTGCATTCTTTGTATGTCTCTAGAATTGTCTTGAAAATTTTGAACCTAAGACCTTGGTCAATTTCTACTGAATGGGTACTACTAAATTCAGTATGAGGAACTATTGGTTTGAATACAAAACCTCTAGGTTCTCTAGGTCCTGTAATTAGTCATGCATGAAACGTACTAAATTGATCTAACTAAATGAAAATAATGTAAGCAATAGTAAATCTAGGCTACTGTTTTTGGTATTTTATGATATATGCAAATGACACAAAACTGAAATAAAACAATTGATCTAGTACAAGCATTTTGCTTTTAATTGTTTTTTGGTATTTTAAACAAAGCTTCTAATCTACACTAAATGAATCTAAAACAAGCAAATTAACTAGATGTGGCTAAGTTCACTTGTGGTCGATCGTGTTAATCTAAACCTAATGCTAACATAATACAATTGAAATCTTTCCAAATAATCTATGATATGCAAACAACTTACCTATAGAAATTTTCTCCTTCAAATCCACAGGGATTCAGGAAGAAGCTAGGGGATTCCTTGCAACCAGGAGCTGGAAATGTTGAAAGAAACAAATTTCTAATTTGATCTGATCTAACTAATAACTTGCATAATTGAAATAGAATTAAGGGATTTATCTACTATATTTGATATGAATTTTGAAGTGATAAATTCATAATTGATAATTTACATGAATGAAGCAAACAACACCTCCAACCTGGATATTGCAATAATAGTGGTAAATATGGTTGTATGAATATCATCCCCTCAGTTTATGTTTATCCTTTCAATATTTGTGTTCATGTGAGTTCAACGGATGGCAATGCAACAACAACACAAGAATAAGGATGCATGAGAAAAATTAAATTGAATTGGAAAAATAGGAAGCAATGCAAGTGGAAGAGTGTAAGCACAACTGAACTGAAATTGAGCTTTGGCAATTTCCAGCAAGAAAGCCAACAACTTTGCAATAGCAAGAATACAAATTTTCTCTAGGTTTTGCTTGAGGAACAAGCAATGGTTATATAAGCAAATTGGTTGGGTTGTGAACTCACACACAAGGCATTCTTGGTGTGCCAACTCATTAGGTGAAGAGGTAATTCAAACTAATTAAATCTATTTAAAAATATAAGAGGGTGAGAAGACCATGCAATCAAGCCTAAATTTAGCTAATTTGGTTCACATACGTGCCTTGGAAGTGAAGTTAACTGAAATCATGCGTGTCTAATTTTTGCATGAAGGTTTCTAGAAAAATTGTATAGAACTATCTCTTTGTGGAGGGTTACAAACACATAACTGCCGCTTTGACTAGGGCGGTGGTCACAAAACTGCTTTGCCCAAGAAGGGCGGCAATTTCGACACTTAAGGTCAAAACATGTATAGAAAGGAGCGGGAAGCTTAGAAGAAAGCAGTGCAGAGGCTAGGTAGGGATGTATACACTACAAATATATACTGTGCAAATGGGTTTAGGAACTCAAACACCTTCTAAAAGGATATGAATCATCATTGGGGACTTTTTGTAACTGTTTTTCCAACAATGTAACATGTGTAATTTTGGGTGTGTACAGTGACCTACAAGGGCAAGGAGTCATATTTTTTATTGATAGTGGAGCCACTGATAATTTCATTGATGAGTGCTTGGTGGACAAGATGGATATGAAGGTAGAAGATTTCAAGGGCTTCATGGTCAAGGTAGTGGATGGCTACTCTATGCCATGCACAAAGAGGTGTCCCCAACTCCTTTTCACATTGGGAAAACATGAGGTATGTGCTAATTTTATTTGATCGGCATGGTTGGTATCAATCTTGTACTTGGGGTCCAATGGTAGAATTCATTGGGAGAACTCACTTTAATTTACCAAAACATGGCAGTAAGCTTTATGGACAAGGGCAAGAAGGTGACACTTCAAGGTATGATTCCGGAAAAAGTACTTAATCGAAGACACCTTGTCAAGGGAATCATATTTTTTCTCTTTATCTAAGATAGCAGCAGATTGGAAGTCTTTGATTACCGCTGAATATGTCAAGAACAAGGTTTTTAATGTTGTTTGTGAGGGTGAAATGATGGATGAAAGGTACAAGGTAATGGATGGGCTCATTCTCTACAAGAACTAGGTTTATTTTAGTGCCCGAATCGAAGGTGAAGAGTAAGATGCTGAGGGTTGTTAATGATGACCCATCAGCTGGTCATCCAAGGTATTTCAAGTAAACAAGTAAGGGAAAAATTCTATTGGAAAGGCCAAAAAGGGGAAGTACTCCAATATATCCGGGAGAGTCTAGTGTGCCAACAAAACAAGCAGCAGAACATGCATTTCCAGATGGACTCTTACAACCTTTTCCTATTCCCACTCAAAATGGGAAAGTATCTACATGAACTTCATCACGGGGCTGCCTATAATTCAAGGTAGGAATTGTCTATATGTTGTGGTTTGATAGGCTCACTAAATACACTCATTTTTGTCCCCTTCCAGCCAAGTACAATGCACCTATAGTGGCTGATGTATTTGTTAAAGAAGTGTTTAGACTTCATGGGTTGCCCAAGGATATAGTGAGTGACAGGGACAACAGAGTTATGAGCATGTTTTGGCAAGAATTGTTTCACTTAACAGGTACCAAACTCACTCCTAGCACTAGCTACCATCGTCAAACGGATGGCCAAACAGAAATAGTCAACAAATGGGTGAAAGGATACCTACAGAATTACATTGATGGGCAGTAATCAACATGGATAAAATGGCTATACATGGGCTGAGTTTGATATATAAATACCACCTTCCAATGTCTATTGGTATGTCTCCTTTCAAAGATTTATATGGTTATGATGCCCTTTATTTTGTTGACTTGATTATGATGGATAGTAGAGTGCCAAGGGCCAAAGATTTAGTTCAGTAGAGCCATGACACCTTGAAAGAGCTCAAAGAAAACCTCCAACTTACCCAAAGCAGCAGAAGATGTATGTAGATCAGCATAGGAAAGAAAGGTCATTTGAGGTAGGTGATATGGTGTTTTGAGGTTTTTGAGGTTGCAGCCCTATAGGCAATCTTCTCTCAAACAAAGTGGTGCGGAAAGTTGAAACCACTTTTTTATGGTCTCTACAAGGTAAAAGGAAAGGTGGGAAATGTTACATATGAACTTGAGCTACTGGAACACAGTGAAATACACAATGTTTTTCATGTTCCATGCCTCAAAAAGGCACTTGGACAGAATATTACTCTCTCTCTTCAGTTGCCACCATTAGATGAGGAAGTTAAATCGGTTCTAATTCCGGAAGGTATTTTGGAAGTCCATGAAAGAGGTTAAGGAACCGAAGCATAAAGAAATATTTGATTCATTGGAAGGGATTGCCACTTGAAGATGCTACATGGGAAAGTGCAGCGATTTTAGAACATCCGAATTTGCAATTGCTTGAGGACAAGCAATTTTGGGAAGGGAGGATTGTGACATCCCTTTTTTCAAAATAATATAAACTGAAGGCTTCTTGCTCATCCTCCTTTCCTATGGGCAAGAAGAAGTGGAACAAGTGAAGGACTTGAGCTATATTTTAGTTTTCTTTATTCAAATTTATATTTTTTTTTATTTTTTTTTATTTTTTTTTTTTACCTTTCCAAGTAGGTCGAAAGGGTTAGAGAGCTCCCAAGATGAAATTAGAAAATAAAGCAAGCTTTCGAAGAGGTTGGTATTGGGATAATTCACCCATTAGACCTCTGGCACAACCATAAGGTTATAAAGGGAGTCACATAGGCTCATTTTGGATCATCTTTGGCATATATACTTTTTATATACTTGGTTCTAGAACTGGCGACAATCCATTAGTGTGGCATCCAAGGAGGGCGAAACCTTTCCCTATGGAATATTAGAGAACTAAACTCTCCAATTTGGTGGCGATTGAGGACATCTTTGAAGACTATCTTGTTGGTTTGCAACTAGGGCATCAAGGAGAAGTCATAACAAGGGTTTTCACATTGTTGGGAGCCCCTCTCCTAGGGAGAGACTAGGGTAGGAGTGCATTTGAGTGCCTTCTAGGTCACGAATCTACATTCTAATTTGATATTTGGACTTCTCATATTTTATAAGGCTGATATATTCCATATTTTGCAATTGTTGGGGTTTGGAAACCTCGTTTTTGGTCACTTCTATTGGCTGCACTTCTGTTGTTAATAAATAAATTTCCAGCTAGGTATTTGGTTGAGCTTCATGGTGAAAACTGCCCTAAAATATTCTTGAAGTGTTTATCTATGTTGTGGATTATTTCTTGATGATATTTGGTTGAATTTTCACTCTTTGCAAATTGTCCTAAAAATCAAACTATTGTTCCTAATTTCCATTTGCTGGTATAAAAATCCGAGTTAACTTCACTTGGGGTTTGTGTAAATTCCTTGTTTGTGTAGTTCAGCCCTAGATAGTAGAAAGGGACATTACACCACCTCTTGTGGGCAAAAAAGAAATTAGCAAGGGGAGTTAATGTCATGTTTTTCAGTTATTTCGTGAGCATTGCATTCTTTTTAGTAGTTTTCTACGTATAGTCAGGTCGGTTGGGCAAAGAAAAAAAGACAAATGAAAAATAAAAAAGGAACTAGTATAATGTAATGTCCCTTTCCAAATGCTTGGAAGCCTAGTTGGCCTATTTCGCCCGTTTTCCTTGTTTATTCCCTTGGGAACTGGGGCGTGGGAAATGTAAAGGGAATATTTGGACCCTTATATGCATTAATGTTATAATTTTACATTGAGATGTTTTTTTAATGCAATCATGGCTTATGACTAAAGTGAAATATTAATTATTATTTTATAAAGTGGCATTGGAAAAGTGAAGGATTAGGGTTTCAAAGGAGTTAAAAAGGATGACTTGAGGATTAAAATGAAAGTTATGGTCATTTGTTATTTTCTCGGGAAAAAGTTTGGTGACCCTACGTGTTCATTTCTCTTGCTCAAGAAGTGAAATCCCTTGGGATCCCTAGTTTCGGTGCAAAGAAGACTTTGGACCCTTGCTAGAAGGGACTATTTCGGTGAGAGGATTTATCCTCAATCCCTAGTATTTGTATTTACAGGTGTTGAAGACCAAATCCTGCATACTGGAGTTTATTTGTGAAGGCACCATGGGCATTTCAAGAAAAATCGTGGTTGTCTAATATCCATTTATTGTTGGGCGTTGCTACTTCAGAAGTATTAATGCATTTTTAAACAGAAAATAAAATTGTTGCTACTTCAAAAGTATAAATGCAGTATTAAACAAAAAATCATATTGTTATTATTGTTGTACAAACAGTCATTCTCAGTTGTTGCAACTATAATATTTACTGAATTTTATATATGTCATATGGATCTGTTCTGAATATTCATATTTAGTTTTATATTCGATAATTCATTGCAAAGGACTGATTTTTCTATTGTACAACTCAATCATACTCAATTGTTCAAAAGAATAATAATTTATGAGTTAATATCGAATGTATACCAGCACTGTGGATCACTACACTCAGATATATATTACCAACAACAATTGTATCATTTAAGAGGTCTGAAATTATTTACCTAAATACTATGTATTGGAATGTGTGCTTCAGTTGGACATATGGTAAATGTTTGTTAAAATGTCTTTGCCTTATTCCTTGTTTTTCTAACTACTTATGAGTGTGTCAATAACATTTCCAGTTCAATAGAATGATTGCCAGTTGTTTCACAGAATGACACTGTAAAATCTTTGAATATTTTCATGATTATGTGATGGATTTATGATCATTGTCATAGTTTTAAACATTATACGCAAATTATTTGACAAAATGCCTACAAGTTAAAAGATCGGGAATTTTTGCAAGTTTGGAGCAATATCTCCTAGTTGGAGATATTTCATATGAGGTCTGTCCTCTTTAAAGGCATTCTAATTGATCTTTGGTGCCACATCAAGCTATAAAAAGGGGATCACTTGGCTTGGAAGAGGTAATGCATTCTTTTGGAAATTATTTCTCTTGGAGTTGCAGCATGTTTGCTTTCTCTCTCTTCCATTGAGGAAGAAAACCCTCTTAGAAAACCTATTGAAAACAAAACCTCTCAATAGTGGGGTGGTTTGAGGACGAAACCCCTCAAGCTAGCAACAAAGTAATCTCAAAGGAGTTATTCTCAGTCTTGCAAACATTTACAGCCTTCTCCTAGGGTGGCGACTCACCCTAAGGCGGCATTTGGGATCTTCTAGGGCACAAAACATCAAACTCAAGCATAATTGTGTTTCTCCTATTTTTAACAGTTGGAATCTACGTTTGGACTTCAATTTAGGGGTTGGAATCCTCATTTTTAACCATCTTTGTAAGGGTGTTGGTTGTTGTTATTATATGTAATTAAATACCTTCCAGTTGAGGTTTGAAGGCTCCTTTTTTGGTTTATACTTGGTCTGAAATATTTCTAAAGTTCCCTACATGCTTTGGATTGTGTAAATGATACATTTTGGAGAGATATTGCATTTTCATTATTGTTATAAAAAATCAGACTGAGGTACCTTGTTGTCATAAATTTCAGTTGGTTGTCATACCTTTCAATTTACCATCTATTGGGTTTTGTGCGATTTCCATTTTGTTTTAGTTAGAGTCCAGAAAGGGGCATTACACTTTCTCTCTGCAACACCAATCTATTGTAGATTGTACGGTACCTTAAACTTTGTCTCGATCCTTGTTTCTCGGCAGAAGGAATCAAATTCAATGTAGGTATACTCCCCTCCATTGTCTAATCTTGATACCTTCACCTTCTTACCTACCTAGTTCTCAATAAAGGCTTTAAACTCCTTGAACTTACTGAAGACTTTATCCTTAGCCTTCATAAAATAAATCTACGTCTTTTATAGAACAATCATGAATGAAAGTAACATAGTACAAATTGCCTGTCAACGAGGCTGGTGACAAAGGTCCACAAATGTCAGAATGAATTAGATCTAGAATCCCCCTTGAGTTGTGCTCACCACTCGGAAAAGAAGCCTTGGCATGCTTGCCAAGTGCACATCCCTTACACAACGCTCTCTTCTTAACCTTGAAGTCATAGAATCAAACCACCGTGTCCTTCAAAAGAGGCAACGATCCATAGTTTAGTTGCCCAAATTTTTTGTGCCAAAGCTAGCAAAATCAGATTTTCACTACAAGTCACCAATCTCTTTGCATCACCGGATACGCCAACAACCTATAAATGCCACCCTCTCGAGCTCCCTTGGCCAAGAGTGGACCAGGCTCGGGGCTATGTTTTATAATGATTACTTGTTGATCATCAAACTCAACTCTACATTTCGAAATTTGTTAGAAAAGAAACTCAAAAGAGACTCTTAGTCATGCTAGGAACATATAGTACCTCGTGCATCTCTAAAACTTTTCCTACTAGCATGCAGAATGAATTAGACCTCTATCCTAATCATTGAGTACTTGACTACTGTCAAGAAGGGTGCTCAAGTGGCTCAACTCATGAAAGGTGATTAAGTCAATGCAGGGAAGATTATCATACAAAGGAGACTTGGGAGTGTCTAAGTCATCAGATGTGGGAACATATAAAATATCCTCACCCCAAGTTGTACTGTCATACAACCCAAAAAAGTGAAGTCTTCATCACACTCAAGTATTGGGTCCCACCCTAACAAACTACAAAAACTCAAGTTGACTCACAACGAATAACCAGAAGAGGAGGAAGCATACCAAATGAAACTTGGGTAGGTGAAACATTAGTTACCGGTAAGTTGAATCAAAAAAAGTGATAGTAGATGGGGATGACCCTTGAAGAACTGCACTCTCTAAGGGGTATTTAGATGTAGTCAAAAATGGTTGAAAGGGTTACAAAGGCTAAGACATCTCCATCCGAGGTGCCTCCTTGTCATCACTTGAATCGTCGCCCCCCTCTTCCTAGTTATTCTCATGCAAGTATTCCTCCTCTATCTCGATATCACTTTGATTTTCCTCCTCGTGCTTGGGTAGCTCATCACTTGCAAAAGTGATTTTAAGATTAGACATGGTTTCCTTGCATTTTAGATCAGCAGTCTTCTTCTACTCTGCATAATCAAGTTGGGCTCACGGCTAGGAAAATCCACTCTGCATGCAACACATGCATCCATAAATTGGTAAATGGTATGCAATCTCATATAGAATCCCTTAGTCTCCATGAACAAAAACCCCTTTACCAAATTGGGCAGGTATGTTGACCAATTGTAGATTACAAATTGAGAAAAAGTATCATTATACTTTATGGGCCAAATGGGTACGTCAGATTGTAATGTCCCCTTCTAGGCTGAAATTGAAAAAGAAGGAAATCACACAAACCCCAAATGATTAAACTCAAATTTTATATCAGCCAACTAGTTTTTTATGACAATTGTAAATCAACAGTCTAATTTTTATAACAACTTGTAAGTAGTAAGAAATCACCCAAACATCATCAAAAAACTCAACATGTTAGAAGCACAATGGACTGAGAGGGGGGGGGGGGGGGGGGGGGGGGGAAGGGGAGGGAGTGAATCAGTCCTTTAAAAACATTCATTCCATTCCATTTATCATTTATTATCATTCATGATAAATTCAACCATTATACCATTCAATCAAAGCATGTACAACATCCACGTAAGCAAGACAACACAATGAACACAAGATATAAAGTGGGAAACACTCAAGGGGAAGAAAACCCATTGAAACTCTGTTTATATTACTCAAAGCAAAGTAATTTAGTGAAGCATCAACTTCACAAAGAGCACCAACCCCTAATTTAGTAGGGCACCAACTCTACAAGGAGCACCAACCCCTAATTTAATGAGGCACCAACCCCACAAGGAGGCTACAACCCCCTAAGATGACCAAACACCAACTCAGCCACCTAAAAATAGTTGATCACTGATGATATGTTGCTGCAACAACTGATGGTGATCACAAATTCAGCTCCTCTCTCTCAAAACCCTTCTCAAGCACACCTTCCTTCCTTGAAAACTATATCTCTCCTCAAATTGATTTCTTCCTTTCCCTAGCTCACCATTTTCTTCTTCCTATTTATCTCAGACCTTTCATACTCATTGCCCTCTCATGATGGTCGTTCAAACCTCTTTGAAGCTCTAAAATTACCTCTTGCATCGCACTTTTTCACCCCACCTACAACAAGCATAAATGAACAATCGAATATACTTTTATACATGTTTCTTCCCTCCAAAACATATAGGTCTTCCTTCATAATGAAAATACCATGAAAAATTAATAATAACATCACAAATTTTACCATGTATGTCAACCATATCATAAAAAAACTCAAAAACACTCATTTGGGACACAAGAAGCCCAAATACACTAAAACAAGCCAACTCACCAAAACTGAATGGAGAAGACCAAAACCAACTTCACCAAGACATGGAACATGCTTAGACATGTTATCTAAGATCTCAGCAACCTCCAGCAAGCATGAAACAACTCAGAACAATAATCAACAGACCTCATGAAGCCTCTTAGAACCATGCTCAACCAAGCACCCTGAAAATTGACCTTCAAAGAGCAGGTCATAACTTGCTCATACCATGGCAAAAACTCAAGTGTGATATATAATTGGAAAGCTCTTGAAACCTAGGATCATGACTAAAAAGTGTAACCAAGTCTTAATTCCACATGTAGATCACTGAAAACCTACTTTTACCACAGACTGCTCAAAACTGCTCCAAAATTGCCTAAAACCAGTCCTCATAAATAGGGCACACTCTGTAATTTATAAGAACAACCAATATCTTAAATCATCATGGACAGGTAGTAAAACTCACATGATTCCATAAATGGTAAATTAGTCAATATGTCTAATGGGAAACTTTTCCACAAACTGAAACTTTTCATAAACAAGCCTTTTTTGGGTGGCCCACATACTGTCAAAAACTCTAAATCACACTCTGGAGATAGCTAGAGGAGTCCTACTATAACATAAAATCATCAATTTTTCCAAAAACAATCAAAACTGGGTCACTACAAGCATTTTCTTCCAAAGTTCATTGCTTAGCTAGGGATTTGGGAGGGTTTCAAACTTGTTTAGCTTCTTAACGACTGTTTGTAAAAACGTGATGATTAAACCACCTCATTATTTTTGTAAAATATTCATAGCTATGACTTAAAAATCTATTCCAAAGATATCACGTCCCCATGCAAAGCACACATTCCACAACAAGCATATGAAGGTCAACTTTTACCTCAAATCTTCACCTTTGCAAACCCGATTTTGGTAAAAATTCAATATCTTAAAAAATATTCATTACATTTTGACCTGAAACTTGTCATGAAGCATCATAGACAACCTCCTCTAACTAACCCAACTCTCATCCATGCCTTGTTCTCAACAAACGTGTTTCTGAAAATCTCCAACCACAACGACTAACATATGTAATCCTGCCTTGTTCTCAACAAACTTGCTTCAAAGGACCAAGAAACCTCATCAAACCTCTGAGTACTGACCTGAAACTCTTCATACATGTCATATGTGGTACCACAATGCTCCTACCATGCTTCAACAAGATTGATCAACTTCAAAACTCATACTGCCAACTCTAACTACATGTTGTAGGACTAGGAATAGGCCTAGAATGACCACTTCACATCATGACAAACCATGAACTGACCATGACAACTCAATGCAGACACATGCACCCTTGACACATCATATGGACCATGTATGACCTCATGACAATCTTGAACCAACTCAGGAGGAATCATGCAATGACCATGCACACTACACCATGCACATCACCATGTTACTTCACCCAAGCACCACTCACCAAAGCAATACATCATGTTTGACCTTGACTAACACCTCATAGGGACTCATATGACACCTCAACATTCTTTGTCATCAATTGCTTTGACATCAATGACAGCTACTAGACACAATGGCCAACACGACATAGGAAAACACTTTAGGAATATTTTAAGCCACTTTTCACAATGAAAATTGATCAAATACTCAGTTGGAAAATTAATTATAAACAACAGAAGTACAGCCAAGAGAAATTATCAAAACGGAAGTCTCCAAACCCCAATAATTACAAAATATGATAGATTCCAGCCTTATAAATTATGTCAAATTTGAATATCAAAGAATAAATGAGTTATGTGCCCTAGAAGGCACCAAATCACACTCAAACCTTAGTCACTCCTTGGGAGAGCAGCGCCTAAAATATGTCAAAGCTCTTGTAGGTCTTCTTCTTAATGCCCTAAATCCAAATCAGCAAGAGAGTCTTCAATAAATGCCTTCAATTCACCAAGATGGAGAGTTTTCGTTCTCCACTATGCTACAAGGAAGGGTTTCGTCCTCCTTGGATGCCAAACAAGAGGGTTTTCGTCCTCAAGTGGAAGGGTATTGAGCAATCAGCCCAAAAACCAAATAGTAATTGTATATGTGCCAAAGATGATGTGCAAATGAGGCCAAATGACCTTCTTTTATATCCCTTGGTTGGCGCCAAGACCCCTTAGGTGGGAGCCGACCTCTTTAAGTTTCACTTTATCTTTTAATCTTTTGTTGGGGTCTTATAACCCCAACCGACCTGCCTTAAGGAGTGAAACACCAAATAAAACATTAAAAATAATTAAAGAAAATTGAAATGAAGTTCAATTACTTCCCTTATTCACTTATTCTTCTTGGTCACGGGAAGAGAGTGGCAAGAAGTCGTCATTCGACATCAATTTGAAAAAGGGGACTTTACAGTCCTCGCTTCCCAAAATTGTTTGTCCTCGAGCAATTGTAAACTTCGCTGATCTGAAAACTTGATTCCTTCCTTCTTCCCATCATGTAATCCCACATCCTCAAATGAATTAGGAAGTGGCTTCCTTGACAAGGCATACGCTACAACATTGTGTTTTCCCTTGACATATTCAATATCAAAATCATATACTTAGAGTCTACTTACCCACTTTTGTTGTTGGTCTTTTCACTCTTTTTGATGAAGAAAGAATCTCAAGCTATTATGGTCGGTTTTGACCACAAACCAAGTATTGTTGAAACTTGGTCAGTGCATGCATGATGGCCAACATTTCTTTGTCATAGATAGAGAACTTTTTCTCGTGATCCTTCAATTTTCGGCTCTCATATGCAATGGGATGCTTGTCTTGCATCAAAACAACCCATATATCTTCACCAGAAGCATCACATTCAAGCATAAAAAGCATAGAAAAAACTAGAACAGCAAGTACTGGCAAAAACACATCATCTTTTTCAGCTCTTCAAAAGTTTAGGTTGTTTTTGACCAGCTAAAATCTCATTTTCTTGTTAGATAAATCAATGGAGCTGCAAGATGGGAAAACCCCTTAGCAAATTTCCTGTAGTAACAACACACCCAAAAATCCTCTTAATTGTATAATGTTGGTTGGGGTTGGCCAATCCATGATGGCTCGGATCTTTTGTTGGTCCACATAAACCCCATCCGCATTGATAACATGCCCCAAGTACAAAATTTCAGCCATCCCAAACTCACATTTTGATTTTTTTGCATAGAGTAAATGTTGTTCTAAAATGTACAGCACCTTATCCAAGTGTTGGAGATGCTCCTCCCATGTTTTTCTATATACCAAAATGTCATCAAAGAAAACTAGCACAAATGTCCTCATATGCTTACCAAGAATGTGATTCATGCACGATTGGAAAGTGGCCGTGGCATTGGTTAACCCAAATGGCATGACAAGAAACTCAAAATGCCGAAAGTGACACCTAAAAGTGGTCTTTTGCACATCTTCATCTCTCACCCTTATTTGGTGGTACCCAAATCTCAATTCAATCTTAGAGAAGTACACCGCTCCATGTAGCTCATTAATTAGTTCATCAATTCTTGGGATTGGATACTTATTCTTGATTTTTCTCTTGTTTAATACCCGGTAGTCTACACACATCCTTAAGGTGTCATCCTTCTTCACAAGCACTACGATAGAAGCGAATGGACTGGAACTAGGCCTAATCAACCCCGTTTCCAGCAATTCTTTGACCGTTCTTTCAATTTCTTCCTTGTAGACTCTTGGGTGACGGTAAGGAGAAGTTATTACCAATTTGGTGCCCGATTCTAAATCAATAACATGTTGGTATCCTCAATCTGGTGGCAGCCCATGAGGTAATTCATTGAAAACTTTGGCATGCTTGTTAAGTATGGGTTGAATATCATCATAAAAAGATTATTGAATGGAAATAGAAAAATTAGATCTTACCAAACTATGAGCAGCCCATGCAACCTGTCCTCTTTTGAAAGTTTGTTCCATGCACTTGGCAGTCACGACTTGAAGAGTTCCACCTTTCATACCATGTAGCACAACCTCCTTGCCTTCTACCTTAAATTTCAGCTCCTTACTTTGGTAGTTTTGAGTGAATTCACCCAGGGAATGTAACCATTGAACACCCAACACTAAATCGGTTTCACCAATGCCAATGACATAGAAATCATCTCTTACCTTGTGTCCTCCCAAAGAGAGTGTCAGCTGAGGTAATCTTCTTGTGTATGGAAGTATGAAACCATCCGCCACCGTGACATTGATGCCCTTGAAATTTTCAGACTTCAACTTCAACCTTTTCATCAACAAAGTTCTGTGTGGCTCCACCATCCATCAAAACCATGACCATTTGCCCTTGTAGGTCACCTTTCACCTAGAATGGATGATATCTTGGTGCACCAAACAAGGTAGCAAGAGTGCCATCTAAAATTTCCAAGTCCTCTTCCGTAATACCATCTTGCTTTGCTTCATCAACACTATCTTCGTCATCTTCACAATCTGAAAACACCTCAATATAATGCACTTTACCCTTAACTAAACAATGATGTCCGGGAGTCCATGGAACCTTGCAAGAGAAGAACAAATTCTTCTTCCTCAACTCATTTATAGACTCACCTCCATTGCTGGTTTTGGGAAACTCCTTGTGAATAATAGGCATCCTTTGGAAGGGCTTCCTTGGCTGCTCCAAGTGAGGGTTGCTAGGCTGTCCCAAGGGTCCTTTGGGTTGTCCTCCACTTGAATTAACCTTAAAATGTCCGTTGATCGTTGTTGTTTTTAGGGCAGCACCTTTAAGGTCCAAGGCTTTTTTGATTGCCTCTTGAAGAGACAAAGGATCAAAGGCTCTAACCAAACCCTTGAGTGGTTTGGTCAAACCCTCAATAAAAAGAACCACAAGTCTCCTTTCTATGACATCCGTAATCATGATGGAAAGTCTCTGAAACTCAGCCACATACTCATCCACCATGTCTTGTTGTTTCAACTGTGCAAGTTCCCAAAAGTGAACTCCTGTGTCCACTCTATCAAATCTATCAATGAGTCTTCTACAAAACTCATCATAGGAATGGATCTCATTGCGCCCTTGTGTCACCAATCCGTGGAACCACCACTCATAAGCAATCCCAACCAAGTGAAGGGTTACAAATTCGATGGCATCATCCTACATCATAGGCTTCAAGGACAAATATGTATCCAACTTTTGGATCCATGCCCTAGTTGTCCCCTTAGTCGATCCATCAAAAGTAGAGAAAGTCATCTTCCCCAACACATTTTGCACCTCTTTCTGTGGTGGATTTTGTCTTGGCTCCAGCCTAGACCTCCCTTTGTTCACACCAATGAACTCGGTAAGTGTAATGGCCTCTCGTATCTCCCTTGGAAGTGTCATATATTCTTCGTAGCTTGTCACAATACTTTGCCCCGTAGAGGGCCTTGCTCCTGCCTCCGAAATGGCTTCTTCCCTTGGAAGGAAAGTAGGCCTAGTGGCAGATCCGTGAGTTCATCCAAAGGGTCGCCGTGAAGTATTTGCTCCGAATGAGTTGTCGTCTCCATTATGAACCCTAGGTTCATAAAATCTTTGAAGGGTTAGGGCTAAGAGGTCCATGGTGTCCACCAATCTTACTTAGCCTTCAATTAGCTTGTCAATCTTGGCTTCTTGGGCATACTGATGAGCCATATTGTCCTCCTCTCTTGGCTGGTCTGATTTTTATTCTCTCCTCTGATAGCAAATGAAACCCTTGTTGTCATTTTGCATCAAACCCTCGGGCTGGAAAGACCTGTGATCTGATACCACTATAATGTCCCTTTCTAGGGCTGAAACTGAAAAAGAAGGAAATCACTCAAACCCTGAATAATTAAACTTAGATTTTATATCAGCCATCTGGTTTTTTATGACAGCTGTAAATCAGCAGTCTAAATTTTATAACA
Source organism: Taxus chinensis (assembly GCA_019776745.2). NCBI lineage: Eukaryota > Viridiplantae > Streptophyta > Pinopsida > Cupressales > Taxaceae > Taxus > Taxus chinensis. The sequence continues at coordinate 435,198,169 of CM034156.1, read as the reverse complement.
GCAGTTTGCAATTAGTGAGAAATCACCCAAAGATCATCAAAGAACTCATCGACAACATAGGAAAACACTTTAGGGAGATTTTACACCACTTTTCACCATGAAACTTGATCAAATACTCGTCTGGATAATTAATTATAAATAGCAGAAGTACAACCAAGAGAAATGATCAAAACAGAGGTCTCCAAACCCCAATAATTACAATAGATGATAGATTCCAGCCTTATAGCTTATATCAAATCCGAATATCAAAGAATAGATGATTTATGTGCCCTAAAAGGCACCAAATCACACTCAAACCCTAGTCACTCACTAGGAGAGGGGATCCAAAAATATGTCAAAGCTCTTATAGGTCTTCCTCTTGATGCCCTAGATCCAAATCAACAATAGAGTCTTCAATAAATGCATTTAATTCGCCAATATGGAGAATTTTCATTCTCCACCATGCCAGAAGGGTTTTGTCTCCTTGAATGCCACACAAGAGAGTATTCGTCCTCAAGTGGAAGGGTATTGAGCAATCAGCCCAAAAACCAAATAATAAGTGTATATGCGCCAAAGATGGTGTGCAAATGAGGCCAAACGACCTTCTTTTATATCCCTTGGTAGGCGACAAGATCCCTTGGGTGAGAACCAACCTCTTTAAGCTTCACTTTATCTTCTAATCTGCATTAAGGAGTGAAACACCAAATAAAACATTAAAATAATTAAAGAAAATTGAAATGAAGTTCAATTACTTCCCTTGTTCACTTATTCTTCTTGGCCACAAGAAGAAAGTGGCAAGAAGTCCTCATTCGACATTAATTTGAAGAAGGGGACATTACACAGATAATTGATATTCACCCACCAATGTTGATGAAATCAAGTTGAGCAAGCAACTCCAATTATCAGACTTCAAGTATGCCTTCTTGAGTTCATAATTGCATGTTTGAAGATGCACTCTTGTTCCTTTTCTATCAAGTTTGTAAAATAATATTTCCCAATGACAAGCTTCTTCAGTGCCATTTCTTGTTTAGGATTAATTAGGGTTCTCTTGTTTTGCCACATTTTCTCAACCCAAGGGCAACCTAAAAGTCCTATGAAACTCAAGTCTCAGTCTATGCAAAGGACATAATCTTTGTAACTCCACCTACTATGATAGCAGTGTGTGAAGGACATAATCATTGTAGTGGTCCTCCTATTGTCATTATTTGAGTTCTTCACCATTTGCTTGAGGTAAGGCTTTAAACACACCCCAAAAAATCATCTAAAACACATACTTGACTCCAACCTTCTTCAATTTCTTGTCCATAGAATGCTCCATCCACCAACCCCAACACTCATTTCCACTTATCACATACCAAGTAAAGTCATCCATAGTTAAGCTCGTCTTCTCAACCCTATTCGAGTTCTTGGCACTCGAATGCTTTTGTTGTTCAAAATTAATGGCCAACTCCGTGAACTTCCTTATATGGGGTGTCGTGAACTTCTAGGAAGTGATGTGTTTGTCGATTGGAAGCATCAATTAAATCTAGAAACTCCCTAAATTTTGACCTAATAGACAGATATGAGGCTTTTAAGCCTAATAGCATATGACAATGTGGTGTGAGGGTTGCCATCTTTACCAATCAAAAAATCATCTAGGACATGGGCAAAAAGAAAATATTCCTTTCATGAAATTTGAAGCCCAAAAGTTAAACCCAAGAAGCCATCCAAATATAAGCAATGATAATATAGCATATATCCAAACCGCTCCTCGAAAATGTATCTTCTAACAAATGGTAAGCAATAAACAACAATTGATACAATCCAAAAATTGTTCACTTGTTCTCTGGCCTGGGTCGTCAAATCATTGCTTTGCCTCCATGCCTCTGACTCGCAAAGGAAATTCAAAAATTGGACACAAAATGATGTTCTCTTCCTCTGTGTATTTTCCCACAGTCGGGAATGATGGGCGTTTTCTTCCCCGTCAAATTTTGGCCCCATCATCCATGGGTACGTGGACATACCTAATTGGAAGCGGGTCGGCGTAGAAATTTGTGTTTTTAAGGCATTTTCCAAAAAAGGCGAAAAGTTAAAAAATGACCCGCAGCCTCGATCAGGCTATAAAGGAGAAAATCAAAGGTGAAGCCCGTTGTTGAAAAGTCAAAGCGTGAGAGCAGAACAGCTGAAAACTTTGAGTTTTTGAGCCTTTTTTCCAAAAAAGGTTAAAATGTTGAGAAAAGGGCCGCAACCCCATTTCCAATGAAAACGTGCCACGTGCCTAAGTTAAAAAGTTGAAGCGGGGGGTGCGGGTCAATTTGTTCCAAATTGCCAAATCTCTAAAAAATCACAAAACGCAAAAGGTTTTCCCTCATACCCTCTCCAATCTCTTCCTACAACGTGGACGGCCCGATTTCAAAGTTATAAGAGAAAATCAAACGGTCTGTATTCAAACTGGCAAACCAAATGTAACGTTCGCGTTGCAACATCTGATTTTTAACCCGCCATGAGCATTTTCTTTGCAATGGAGGAATTTGAAGATGCGTAAATGATTTGTAAAGTTGTAACCGTTGTGGCATGAGATATAATGGCTCCTTGAAGCCATTCCAAGGGCTGGCGATTGATTTCAAAAAAGACCAGAGTGCTCTGTACCTAGAAAAGACAAAAAACACCATACTTCTTTTATTTTCCCTTCTCCTTAGAATTTCCTCTATTCTCAAAGCTCTGTACAAACTCTGCTTTAGCTTCAATACTAAAAGAAGGAATTTTTGCCTTTTTGATGGAGGGATTGATTGGTACCTAACGACCAATGAATTTTATTCAGTCGTGTAGCTTCTCTTGCGGATTTGTTTTTCTTCTAACTATAAATGCATGTAAATGAAATTTGTAATTAATGTTTGTGGGCATCTGATATTCTACTCACAACATTAGTTTTCTCCTACCTCCATTTCCACTACCCTTCCCCTTTCCAAGACAAAGTTTCTTCTCTAGTAAGACATTGCTAGCTTTGTCACAGGGTCAGTGGAGTGCCCCTGTTGGATCTCTGGTCGAAAGGACGCCATTGAAATCCACCTTTTATGCATGCACCTACGAAAACTGCACCATTCAAGTAGAGGGACTTAGATTCCCATAGCGTTGGCTTGAAACCCACCAATTTGTCCACAAGAAAAATTTTCTCGCCAACAGTTTTTGGCGCCCACCGTGGGGTAGATTTTGCAACATCTGCACCTAAAAACGACCTCAGGGTCATAAAATACAAAAAAAAAAGATTCTGGAAGAAAAGTTCTGGAGATTGAAATAATCACACAAACTACATGGATGTCAATCATGGCTATTTTGGGAAATCCTCCTGTTGAGAGACTTGATTTACTCTTTCACATCCAAGAAGACATTGCTTTTGATCTGAGAGAAGCTATTTGGCATAATAGACAAAGTGTCAATCATTACTTCATTGCCATAAGGATTATGGACCTGGAAGATGAACGTCCTATCGAATTAGAAAGGCAGAGACAAATTCTAGCACCCCAAAGAAGAGCGTAGATTTTCAAGCTGGCAGACAGAAGATTCACCCGGCAACAGAGACAAGGAGGACAAATTGATCCCATTTTTTAGGAACTTCAAAGGAGACAAGAGCTACTCGAAATCCAGAGGCTTCCTTTTCAAGCAACCAGTCATGTTGGGAACCTGAGTGTTGCCAATCCTTTGGACGGTGAATTTTCATACATAAATGAAAACCTTGTAGACTTCACTGATATGAAGACCGAAGAAGAAGCTAGAGAAAGAGAAGCAAGACCTGACGAAGAAATAAGAGCTCAACTCGAAGAAATCGAGAGACTTCAAGCCGAGGCAGACGAAAGAGCAGCAACAGAAGCCGCAGCCTTAGCAAGGCTGGAAGATAGAAACAGACACAGAATGGGGGATCGGGATCGTGAGCGTGAACGGGATCGTGAAGCCCATAGGCCTAATGTACCGTGGGGAGGAAACACCGGTCCACTGGCTCTTGCTCAACCACTCCATGAGTTACTGAGAGGCTCGAGAAAAAAACTTCCCGAAATTCAGAGGGGATGGGGGATGGTTCTCAACTCCCCGAAGAACATGTAGCAGCATTCATCACAGCTTGTGGAGTGTTGGGAGTTGAAAATGAAGATGTTTCAGTTAGGCTCTTTGTGAAGTCACTCCAAGAAAGAGCTGTTGAATGGTTCTACATGTTGCCCCCAAAATCTGTCACATGCTAGGAAGATATAAGAAGTGCATTTGAACATGGGTTCAAGAGCACAGAAGATTGTCAGGATCTGCTAGTCCAATTGGTTCACATGAAGAAGGAGACCTCTAAATCAATGAGAGATTTTGTAGCAAGGTATGATAGGTTGACAAGAAGGATCCCAGAAGATGTGGTACCCCCTGAAAACAACTTGAAAAGGTTCTTCATCAGTGCTTTGCCATCAGAAGTTGGTTTCTTCCTTAGAAGAGCCCAACCAAGAACATTGAGGGAAGTTCAAGACTTTGCAATTGAGACTGATGATGATCTAATTCTTTCTGGAAAAGTGAAAGGACCAAATGGGAAGCAAAAAGGTTAGAGTTCAAATTCAGTCACCATTGATCCAATGTTCCAAAAAATGGCAAATGACCTAGTTGCTTTGAAGAAGCAGTTGTCACAAATCACAATGAGGAATGCTCCAAGGAGACCAAATCCTCCTGATAGACCAAGAATTGCTCCACCTCCTCGTAGGCTTGCTCTTGAAGCACCACCATTCAATGCCATCTGTGACACTAGGGAATCAAAAGAAGGAGCAGACATTGAGGAAACTGAAGAAGAAAGCATGGATGACTATGAAAACTATCTTGAAATTGAAGAGGTTGGCATGCACAATGGCCTGATTGAATACGTTGATGATGAGGAGGAAGGTGATGAAGAAGCTCCAAGTTTTTCATGTGCTGTTTTCACTCGTGCACTTTCCAAGAATGGTGTTTCAGCCTCAGCATTTGCAACTGAGAGTAGGAAGAACAAAAGAAGATAGCTCTTCAAAGCCTCCACTAAACAAGATCATCAGCAGGGGATCACCATTACCACCTTCCATGGAATTAGCTAAAGAGAAATCAGATTCACCAGTTGTCGAGGATTATACTGTTGTGCCAAGTAAGTTATCTGATTCTTCTCACAACTCAAAAGCTGTTAAGAGCAATTCTCTTCTAAATGTTGGTTCTGCAAGAACATCTAAATTTCAATCAAAGGCTACATCCCCATCTCCTTCCAAGCCAATTGCTACATTTGAAAAGGAGAACCCAACACCAAAAGAAATGACGCATCTGCCATTTAAGTCCTCATCTACCATAACTTCATTTGACTTTGTAGAGCATGCTAGTAAAACCAAAGTCCAGCTCTCTGAAATTGAATACCTATAAGCACATCCTGCCCAATTTGACAGATTCATCAAGGCAGTGCAGGGTGGTAACTCTACATCCCCAATCTCTAATTCTAAAGGCTTACTTCCCACACCATCCACACCATCTTCTCAAAACATGTTAGCCCTCAGTGCCTTCACCACCAACAGAGTTGAGCCTTTTTACCTGTCACTTCTCATCGAAGGTCTCCAGCTAAACAATTGTATTATAGATTCTGGAGCCTCAGATAATGTGATGCCAGCAAAAGTTGCAAATGCTCTTGGCCTCACTTTGACCCGAGTAAATGGCACATGCTACTCAATGGAATCCAAACAAGTTCCATTGGTAGGGAAGGATTAAGGATGCTCAGGTTGCACTAGCTGATTACCCTGACAAGAAGATACTCTTGACCATTTTGGTGGTAGACATCCCAACATCTTTTGGTATGTTGTTGAGTAGAATTTTTTACAGAGATCTAGGTGGAGAAATAAAAATGGATTGGTCATCTATAACTATCCCAGTGAAAGGAGAAATGAAGAAGCTACTGCCAGTCAGAAAAATGAAGTTCACAGTAAGGAAGTATGATGATCCAAGAGCTAATATCCTTTTTCAAGATTGTGGGCTTGGAAATTACCTCCTTACATCACAGAAGGAAGAGGACTTGCCACTTCTCATGGAGGAAGAAGAAGACCGAATCTGGACAATGGAGTTTGATGGCAGTCATTCTAGAGCAGGTTCAGGAGCTGGTGTAGTATTATACTCTCCCTCCAATGAGGTATATCCTTTTGCCTACAAGCTGCAATTTGACAATACAAATAATACAACAGAGTATGAAGCATTAATCTTAGGCATGAATACAGCAGAGGAAATGGGAATCAAGAAGTTGAGATGCAAAGGCGATGCAGAGGTTGTGGTAAAGCGGGTTCGCCAGCAATATTAGGTGAAAAACCCCAGACTCAAGCACTATAGAAACAGAGTGTGGGACTGCATTGAATCTTTTGATGCATTCTCCATTGAAGCTATCCCTAAGGAGCAGAATGAAAAGGTTGATTCTCTAGTAGTGTCAGCTTCCTTAGTGACACCTCATCCTTCTTTTGGCAAGGATAAAGTGACCATTGAGATGGTGTTCAGACCCAGCGTACCAGACAATGCAAATCACTAGCAGGTCTTCAATGATGACAATCAAATCCTAGCCTTCTTAGAACAAAGGGATAACTTCAATAATATTTTCTTTGAAGGAAGTGAAAACCCACACCGTGAATCAGTCCCCAAAGAAGAGAAGGAAGGAATTGAGGGAATTGATGAAGAGGGAGTAATCAAACTGAAAGGAAACAAAATCCCCAAAGGCCTAGTTTCTTTGGAAGACCTCTTTGACAAGCATGACAAGTTCATCCAAGAAAAAGAAAAACAGTCTTCTCGGTGTCCATCTGATTTTCATCAAGAAAACATTGGCACTTCAGAGAATCCAAGGATGGTTAACATTGGTAAATGTTGCTCTCCAGAAGAGAAGAGAAAGTTTGTTGCGTTGCTAGAAAAGTACTCAGATGTCCTGGCCTATTCCTATGATGAACTCAAATCTCTTCAGCCAAAGGAAATGCATCACTCCATTCCTTTGAAGCAAGGAGCTAAGCCCTTCAGGAAAAAACAAAGCCCCTATAATCCAAAGATTGCCGATGTTATCAAAGAAGAGGTGATAAATATGCTCAATGCTAGAATCGTCTTCCCCATCCACCATTCAACATGGGTGGCTAACATTGTGCCAGTAAGGAAGAAGAATGGGGAAATAAGGATTTGTGTAGACTTCTGAAATCTGAATCAGGCATCTCTCAAGGACAACTACCCTCTTCCAATCATGGATCATATTTTGCAAACAGTCACTGGATCTGAAATGCTCTCTTTGCTTGATGGATTCTCAGGGTACAACCAAATCAAGGTCGCAGAAGAGGATTGCAACAAAACAGCCTTCATAACAACTTGGGGTACTTTTGCCTACAGCAAAATGCCTTTTGGCTTAATCGATGTTGGAGCCACTTTCCAGAGAATAATGGCCTTGGCCTTCAAAGATTTGAAACATTGCATTGTCATTTACCTTGATGACCTCACAGTTTTTTCAAAGAGGAGGGGAGATCATATTTGTCATTTGGAGCAAGTCCTTGCAAGGTGTAGGAAACATGGCATTTCTCTAAATCCAAAGAAGTGCATTTTTGGAGTCACAGAAGGTAAGTTGTTGGGACACATTGTGAACAAACATGGAGCACACATTGATCCTGAGAGGATCAGAGCTATCCAAGCACTAGCCTTACCAACCAGCAAGAAGGGAGTTCATTCATTCTTTAGAAAGGTAAACTTCCTTTGTCATTTTGTGCCTGAGTTTTCTGAACTGACTAAGCATATAACTTCCATGATGAAGCCTCGAGCAGGTTTCAAATGGAATAAGGAAGGAAAAGCAGCATTTGAGGAGATCAAGAAAGCCATTGCCAAAGCTCCAACTCATGTATTTCCAGATTTCAACAAGGAGTTCATCATGTATTGCTATGCATCATAACATACACTCTTTGTTGTCCTTATTCAGAAAAATGATGAGGGTTTGGAAGCACCCATCGCTTTCTTGAGCTGTCCTTTGAAGAATCATGAGCTAAAGTACAGCCAATTGGAGAAACATGCCTATGCAGTGGTCAAAGTTGTTAAAAGTTTCAGATTCTACATTCTCAATTCCCATATAGTGGTGATGGTCCCTGGAAGTGCAATCAAGTCCATTTTGACTCAACAAGATCCCGGGGCTAAGAGAGGAAGTTGGATTGCAAAGACCCAACAGTATGACTTGGAGATTAGACCCTCTAATCTGATAAGAGGAAATGGTTTGTGCAAGCTGATTGCTGAAAATGAAGCTCTCAAGACTCAGCAGGGAGAAAAAGATGGTGTTTGCTCAACCTGTTCAAGAGACAGTCCACAGGCACTCTTTGTCACCACTACTGATGAGTGGTATGCTGACATTGCTTACTACCTCACTTATGGAGAATGCCCTCCTCATCTTGACTACAAAAAAAGAAGGACACTCAAGCTAAAGGCAGCCAAGTTTGTGATCTGGAATCATGCACTTTACAAGAGAGGCCTAGATGGTTGTTTCCTCAGGTGTGTAGATAAGGAGCAGCAAGAAAAGTTGCTCAAGGCATATCATGATCAAGCTTGTGGTGGACATTTCTCAGCAATGGTCACCGCACATAAGATCCTCAAAGGGAGATATTATTGGCCCTCCATCTTTACAGACACTCAAGATTGGGTTTCCAAATGCAAAGCATGCCAACAATTTGTTGGAAAGCCACAACTAGCTGCATTGCCACTCAGGCCTGTGGTGATTGAAGAACCATTTCAGCAATGGGGGCTAGATTTTATTGGTGTTTTGAATCCTCATTCTAGTGCGGGGCATACTTATGTACTCACTGCAACTGATTACTTCACTAAATGGGTGGAAGCCATCCCAACCAAGCAAGCCAGCTCTGAAACAATCTGCAACTTCATCAAAGAGAATATCATTGTTCGTTTTGTAATACCACAGAAAATTGTTGTAGACAATGCCACCTATTTCTCTTCCAAGGAGCTCACCGAGTTTTGTTATGGCTTTGGAATCTCCCTATCTCGCTCTTCTGACTACTACCCACAGGGAAATGGGCAAGCTGAGTCAAGCAACAAGAACATTGTGACCATTGTTCGCAAGCTGGTAGATGAGAATCAAAGGAACTGGCACAAGAAGTTATATGATGCATTGTGGGCCGATAGGATCACTCCTAAGAAGGCAATAGGTATGTCACCTTTCCAAATGTTGTATGGAGTTGAGGCAGAGATTCCCCTCACAATTGAGATGCCAGCTCTCAAGTTACTGCAAGAAATAGAAGATGGTCAATACAAAGACTCCATTGACAAGAGGATTCTCTTCTTGGAGAAGCTGGAAGAAAGCAGATGCCAAGTGGTGGATAGAATTAAGGAGCATTAGTTGAAAGTGAAGAAATTTTTGACAAGAAGACCAAAGCAAGGAATTTCAAAGTTGGAGATTTTGTCCTGCTATGGGACAAGAGAAGAGAACCAAAGGGAAACCATGGAAAGTTTGATTCATTGTGGCTGGGCCCATTCCAAATTCATGGAGCTTGTGGTGAGAATGTTTTTCTCCTCTCATACTTGGATGGAACGCTATTGGAATTGCCTCGAAGTGGGCAATACTTGAAACTATATCATCAGTGAAAGCGGGTTGTCCCCCGCCTTGTACCATAGGTGATTTTGTAGGTGTGTTTTTCCCTTTTCTGTTGTGTGGTTTGGTTTAGTTTTGTTTGGTTTTTGTTGTGTGTCGTTTGGCTTGTGTGTTTCCTCCTTCCATTCTTTCTCAAAATTGTACATGACTCTACAAAGGCACAATGGATAAGGCACTGGTCAACGTTATACGGTTTAAAAAATTGAGATTCTGGATCTCCATACCATGTCTTCGTCATGCTTAGTCCATGCCATGTCCCCAAGCTAGAGCCAGCTGTAGTCTCCCGAAAATCGCTTTTCGTTTTCCAAGTTAAATTCGAAATTTCGAGCTCTCACCCTCCTAAAGTATTTAAGCCAAGTTGAAAGTTCGAAGAAATAGTAAAATCCGTGCCCTAGTGCTGTTTAAATCTTTGTTTTGCTCGTTTTGAGAAATTCTCCATCTCCCGGTCTGTGCACGTAATATCTTCCTTACAATCTCCTTTTTTTATCGAAATTATTCGCTTGTTCTATGGCCTGGGTTGTCAAATCATTGCTTTGCCTCCATGCCTCCGGCTCGCGAAGGAAATTCAAAAATTGGACTCAAAATGATGATGTTCTCTTCCTCTGTGTATTTTTCCCACAGTCGGGAATGATGGGCGTTTTCTTCCCCGTCAAATTTTGGCCCCATCATCCATGGGTACGTGGACATACCTAATTGGAAGCAGGTCGGTGGAGAAATTTGTGTTTTTGAGCATCTTTGTAGAAAAGGTGAAAAATTAAAAAGTGACCTGATTGATCAGCATACCCCGATCAGGGGACTTTTGGATTTAAAGGAAGAAAATCAGAAGGTGAATGCTCCACAAAGTTGTGTGAAAAGTCAAAGCGGGAGAGCGGAATGACGGAGAACTTTGAGTTTTTGAGCCTTTTTTCCAAAAAAGGTTAAAATGTTGAGAAAAGGGTCGCAAACCTTTTCCAATGAAAACGTGCCACGTGCCTAAGTTAAAAAGTTGAAGCAGGGGTGCAGGCCAATTTGTTCCAAATTGCCAAATATCTAAAAAATCGCAAAACGCAAAGGTTTTTCCCATGTACCCGCTCCAATCTCTTCCTACCACGTGGACGGCCAGATTTCAAAGTTATAAGAGAAAATCAAACAGTCTGTATTCAAACTGGCAAACCAAATGTAACGTTTGCGTTGCAACATCTGGTTTTTAACCCGCCATGAGCGTTTTCTTCGCAATGGAGGAATTTGAAGAGGCGTAAATGAGTTGTAAAGTTGTAACCGTTGTGGCATGAGATATAATGGCTCCTTGAAGCCATTCCAAGGGCTAGCGATTGATTTCAAAAAAGACCAGAGTGCTTTGTACCTGGGAAAGACAAAAAATGCCATACTTCTTCTATTTTCCCCTCTCCTTAGATTTTCCTCTATTCTCAAAGCTCTGTACAAATTCTGCTTTAGCTTTAATAATAAAAGAAGGAATTTTCGCCTTTTTGATTGAGGGATTGATTGGTACCTTGCGACCAATGAATTTCTATTCGGTCTTGTAGCTTCTCCTGCGGATTTGTTTTTCTTCTAACTATAAATGCATGTAAATGAAATTTCTAATTAATGTTTGTGGGCATCTGATATTCTACTCACAACATTAGTTTTCTCCTACCTCCATTTCCACTCCCCTTCCCTTTCCAAGACAAAGTTTCTTCTCTAGTGAGACATTGCTAGCTTTGCCACAGGGTCAGTGGAGTGCCCCTGTTGGATCTCTGGTTGAAAGGCCACCATTGAAATCCACCTTTTATGCATGCACCTACGGAAGTTGCACCGTTCAAGTAGAGGGACTTAGATTCCCATAGTGTTGGCTTGAAACCCACCAATTTGTCCACACGACAAATTTTCTCACCAACAGTTTTTGGCACCCACCGTGGGGCAGATTTTGCAGCATCTGCACCTAAAAACGACCTCAGGGTCATAAAATACAAAAAATGACTCTAGAAGAAAAGTTGTGGAGATTGAAATAATCACACAAACTACATGGATGTAAATCATGGCTATTCTGGGAAATCCTCGTGTTGAGAGACCTAATTTACTCTTTCACATCCAAGAAGACATTGCGTCTGATCTGAGAGAAGCTATTTGGCATAATAGACAAAGTGTCAATCATTACTTCATTGCCATAAGGATTCTGGACCTGGAAGAGCAATGTGTTGTCGAATTGGAAAGGCAGAGACAAATTCTAGCACCCTAAAGAAGAGCATAGATTTTCAAGCTAACGGATAGAAGATTCACCTGGCAACAGAGACAAGGAGGACAAACTGATCCCATTTGTGAGGAACTTCAAAGGAGACAAGAGCTACTGCGGAATCCAAAGGCTTCCTTTTCAAGCAACCGGTCACGTTGGGAACCTGAGTGTTGTCAATCCTTTGGATGGTGAATTTTCATACATAAACAAGAACCTTGTAGACTTCACTGACATGAAGACCGAAGAAGAAGCTAGAGAAAGAGAAGCAAGACCCGACGAAGAAATAAGAGCTCAACTCGAAGAAATCGAGAGACTTCAAGCCGAGGCAGACGAAAGAGCAGCAGTAGAAGCCGCAGCCTTAGCAAGGCTGGAAGATAGAAACAAACATGGAACGGGGGATCGGGATCGTGAGCGTGAACGTGATCGTTAAGCCTGTAGGCCTATTGTACCGTGGGGAGGAAACACCGGTCCACTGGCTCTTGCTCAACCACTCCATGAGCTACTGAGAGGCTCAAAAAAAAACTTCCCGAAATTCAGAGGGGATGGTTCTCAGCTTCCCGAAGAACATGTAGCAGCATTCATCACTGCTTTTGGAGTGTTAGGAGTTGAAAATGAAGATTTTTCAGTTAGGCTATTTGTGGAGTCACTCCAAGAAAGAGTTGTTGAATGGTTCTACATGTTGCCCCCAAAATCTGTCACATGCTAGGAAGATATAAGAAGTGCATTTGAACATAGGTTCAAGAGCACAGAAGATTGTCAGGATCTGCTGGTCCAATTGGTTCACATGAAGGAGATCTCCGAATCAATGAGAGATTTTGTAGCAAGGTATGATAGGTTGACAAGAAGGATCCCAGAAGATGTGGTACCCCCTGAAAACAACTTGCAAAGGTTCTTCATCAGTGCTTTGCCATCAGAAGTTGGTTTCTTCCTCAGAAGAGCCCAACCAAGAACATTGAGGGAAGTTCAAGACTTTGCAATTGAGACTAATGATGATCTAATTCTTTCTGAAAAAGTGAAAGGACCAAATGGGAAGCAAAAAGGTCAGAGTTCAAATTCAGTCACCACTGATCCAATGTTCCAAAAAATGGCAAATGACCTAGTTGCTTTGAAGAAGCAGTTGTCACAAATCACAATGAGAAATGCGCCAAGGCGACCAAATCCTCCTGATAGACCAAGAATTGCTCCACCTCCTCGTAGGCTTGCTCTTGAAACACCACCAGTCAATGCCATCTGTGACACTAGGGAATCAGAAGAAGAAGCAGACATTGAGGAAACTGAAGAAGAAAGCATGGATGACTATGAAAACTATCTTGAAATTGAAGAGGTTGGCATGCACAATGGCCTGATTGAATACGTTGATGATGAGGAGGAAGGTGATGAAGAAGCTCCAAGTTTTTCATGTGTTGTTTTCACTCGTGCACTTTCCAAGAATGGTGTTTCAGCCTCAGCATTTGCAACTGAGAGTAGGAAGAACAAAAGAAGATAGGTCTTCAAAGCCTCCACTAAACAAGATCATCAGCAGGGGATCACCATTACCACCTTCCATGGAATTAGCTAAAGAGAAATCAGATTCACCAGTTGTCGAGGATTATACTGTTGTGCCAAGTAAGTTATCTGATTCTTCTCACAACTCAAAAGCTGTTAAGAGCAATTCTCTTCTAAATGCTTTACAAACTTAGTGCACTTCCTAAGGACCTATCCTAGACTAGTCTCCTTGGCTACTTCTACTTCACAAACAACTTCTCAACCCTCCTTGACATCTCCCAGCTACTACATGTTAACCTCAAAATGGTGAATTCAATTTCCTTTTAAAGTCACACGTTCCTGCTTAACTCTCCATTTGAAATCTCCTTAGGCATGCTAGTCCCTTCTAGACACTTCATCTATTTCCTTCTCAAATTCAAATTCAAATTGGGTTCATTTAATAATATAACCACGCCAATTAAACATTTTCATGCTTCGTGCCACATCAAATTTGGTAGTTGGGATCAATTGACCGTTGAATCCTTGCCAGTTGTAACGTCCCTTTTTTCCGGATTAATCCAGAATAAAATATTCCTTACCTTTCCTCTTTCTGAAGGCAAGCAATGGATGAACAAGGAAGATTGTGGGTCATATTTCCATTTTCCCTCATTCATGTTAATATTTTTATCTTTGTAATTCCCATCATAAGGGTTCGGTTGGGTTTGGTGCATTTTAAAAGCCAATTAAAAGATTAAACATGTTTTATATGGGTTGGCCTTTCCTTTTGGGCTTTGGCACCAAATTAAGGGTATAAAAGAAGATTAGAGACCTCATTTGGCACATTTATTCTAATTGGAGTTATGGGTTGATTGCTCATTGTTCTTCCACTCTTGGGCGCAAATCCAAGTGTGTTACATCTTCCTAGAAGAACGGAAACCCTTCTAGTGGTTGATTGGGGGACGAAAACCCTCCTTCCTTGGTTGGAGTAAAGACATATTGAAGAGCTTTCTACAGATTTGGGTTTTGGAGGATCAAAGAAGTCATCTACAGACATTTGCATGCATTGTGGGGTCTCTCCTATGTGGAGCGACTTACCCTAGTGTGGAATTTAGTGCCTTCTAGGACACGGCAATCAAATTTGAGTTCATATTTGGCTTCCTCATTATTTATAAGGATGGAATCAACATTTACATGTGGAGTTTGGGGTTTCTAAACCCGTATTTTATAATTTTATTACATTTGTACTTTGCTGGTCTTTAATTAATTTCCAATAATGTTTTGATCAGATTTCTCATTGATTATCGGTTAATTGGATGCCTAAAATACTTATATCTATTTTGGCAAAGTTGTTTCAAGTGTTTCAAGTGTTTTGCATGCATTTTTGCACTGCTGTCCTAAAACTCTGATCGCTGTCCAAATCTGGGTTTTATTTTCAGTTTGTTGATTTAGAAATCAGATTTGCTAATATTGGGGTTTGTGCTAATTTTCTAATTTTGAGTTTCAGCCCTTGAAAGGGATATTACAATGGTATCAGAGCACAGATCCTAAAAGGCCTAGGTTTTCAATGGAAGAAAGCAACAAGGGTTTTCTATACTGCCAAAGAAGAAGGAAAGCAGATCAGCCAAGGGAAGAAAACAATATGGCTAATCAAGAAGCCAAATTTGATAAGTTGATTGCAGAGCAAGAAAGATTGGCCAACACAATGGTCCGATTGATCCATACCATGCAAGGTTCCATTGATGGAAGAATCTCTTCAAGGGAAATCATTCATTCTCTATCACCCAAAGGAAGCAACATCGGTACATGGTACGAAGAGTATAGAGCTCTTCCGGAGGAGATCCGTGATGCCCTAACTTTTTCAAAGTTCGTAAAATTGGAAACAGAAAGAGTGGGCATTGGAATTTGGTCTAAGCCCCAAGGCATGCACAAGGGCCATGGGAAAAATATCCTTACTTTAGTGGAAGAAAGACCCATCTTGTTGGAAAAGAAAGGAGTGGCTACAAAGTTTGTTGGAGAAGGGACCAAACCCCCAAAGTTCGCTAAAAGAGGATGGGCATGCCTATTGCCCTAAGAACAAGAAAGTGGATGGTATATTGCATTTGCAGCAGCTAGTAATTGAAGGATTAGAAACCTCCAACCCTCTTGCCAAGGTTGATCGCTTGAGTGATGTTCCTAACAACACCTTAGTGACACGAGGGTTTGATGAAATTGTGGAACACAAGCCAAGGAAGGAGGAGCACAGTGAGCATACAACTCAAAATCTGCATCTTGAGGGAAAGGGAGCCATAAAGGATAAAGATTCAGCCCTTACCCCCATTCTTATTCCGAGTATTCCACATCATGAGGTAATTATGGATCATAGTTTATAATGATAATGATATTTTTGCATGTGATGAATTCAGAGGTGAAAGAAGGGGTTGTGAACAAGAAGAAGAAGTGAAAGGGATGGACAGAACCCACTTCCCAAATGGAAACGATAACAGTCCATTTGCTGGTCTGTTTATGACAGCAGACAATAAAGATGCCAAACGTGAAGAATTAGACCTTGGTAAGAGCTATGAAGACCTTTCAAATACACATGAACAAGGTATGAAGGTAGTGCACCCTTGCAAGCAATTTCCAAGTCATGCATGCATCAAAACAAAGGTCGCTTTAGGCTCCGGGACTGAAATTGGATTGATAAGAGATAAACTTCTTTCCAAGGCCAGCAGTATGCATATTAAGGTAACTACTTGCTCTTTCCATTTGGTTTATAATCCATCTGATATGCTTGTGTTTGAGGGAAGAAATAGGGGTCATAATGATACTTGTATTGATGGTACTTCAACAAGCCTTTTATGGGCAAAGAGATGGAAAAACTCCTCATAAAGGACAAAATGAAGTGGCTGGTCTGTTCCTAATCGCAGTCGAAGGGAGGCCGTTTGATGGAAATCACAGCCCTACAAAAGCTCAAGTGAATGGGGAAATTGCCAAGCAAGAACCAAGCAAAGAAGAAGGTGAAAGACTTTTGGTTAATGATATTTCGTTGCTTTCTAATGGTTACATATGGCAAGATACTAAAGGATCTTGAAAGCATAAGCGAAAAGGTGAAAAGAAGCATGAGGAGCAAGAAAATGAAGAGAATGATGGAAAAATGCCAAGCAAGTCTCATCAGATAAAGGGAATTGAACATATCGGGGATGTCCAAAAGTATGAAGGTGCTCTAAAATCATTGTTTTTCTCTACTCCAATTCAATTTTGTTGTCTTGAGCCATTTGGTAACAATATGACATTGTTCCCTTGCAAGTCATGGCAAGTGGCTGTACACGTGGATCGACAAGCTAAAAATAGGGTTATAAGTGGAGAAAAAATTGAACACAAAAGGGAAGATGAAGTGGAGCTTCCAAGGGAAGATGTTATGAGGTGCACACATGAGGCAAGGGCATTTCCGGGTGTCCATGACCTCTTTCAATCCGCTGTAAATTTCAGATCAGCAGCCTAAGGTAAGCCATGTGATATTTTTTTTGATCATGTCAAAAGTCTATTTCATCATTATTTATCATGGTGGCATGCTTGGGTGATCATATCTATGCTAATGAGGGGCAAGGTTGGGAGAAGGCTCTTTGCCAAGGGCTCACTATACATCTCCCAAGCAATTAAGTGGTTTTTTATGACAGCCCAAGGTGCACACACATTTCAGATCTTTTGTTTCCTTCTTTATCATCTTGTTGGGTTGATCAGTACAAACACTTTGTCACGAGTTTGGACTTCAAGATAGGGATTGCCTTGCATAGGATGATTGAGAGAAGTGGGATGATGAAGAGTTACATAGATTGCTTGCATCCTTGGAATCCAAGTAAACCCTTGAGGTTCCAAGAAGGTAAGAGTAAAGCTTCCGGTTTTAATTCTTCTCCTTGCTTATGGAAAAGAAGGAAATTGATGAAGGAAAATGCTAGCATGACATGTTTAAGGCAAGATAACAATTCTGATTTTCTTTTCTATTTATTACTAACCCATGGTTCCATGAATGAACCAAAAGAAATGTGGAAAAAGGGAAGCACTTATGATAAAATCAGAATTCATAGGAGTGTTAAGAAGGCTGATTTTATTAAGTTTAAGGCCAATATGTCTGTTGATTTCAATTGTAGGCCTGTTGTTCCTATTCTTTTAGCATATATAAATCAAGTTTCAGTCCCTACATTACTCATGGAGTTGCCATTCTTCGTGAGATTTTAGTTTGATAGTTATTATGCCATGATTATAGAATGAGATTGCAAAAATCAGATTTGGGGCTGCCTTTAACAGCCATGAACAGCAACATGTTTCCATTTTTGAAGAGCATTCCATCATTAAATGTTGAGGGAAAAGGATCTCATTTGAAAGAAGGAAAGAAATCAAATTATAATGTGTTATTTTCAAACTTGAACATTCTGATTTTTGCAGAAAAAATGTATGATTACAGTTGTTTTTGGGACAGCATTATTGAAATGTTGGGAAGCCATCATTTGGACGGAAATCATGAGTTGGTGGCAAGAAAAGGAAGGGAGCTAGCTATCATGTCCCTAAGGCATGATGAGGAGAGTTTAAAAGTGTTGTTAAACACTCTTGTTTTCTTTGATATGTTTGCTTCTTGTGCAGGGACATCAAAGAAGAAGCAGTTGAGATTCATTTGGGATCCAAGTACTTACAATTGTTTGAAGGCAAGTAATTTTGGGAAGGGAGGGCAAGTAATTTCAGGAAGGGAGGACAGTAATGTCCCTTGTTTCCGAATTAATCCAAAATAAAGGATTTTTTGCCTTTCCTCTTTCCGAAGGCAAGCAATGGATGAACAAAAGAAGATCGTGGGTTATATTTCCATTTTTCCTCATTCACGGTAATGTTTTTATCTTTGTAATTCCCATTATAAGGGCTCGACTGGATTTGGTGCATTTTAAAAGCCAATTAAAAAATTAAACATGCTTTATATGGGTTGGCCTTTCCTTTTGGGCTTTGGCACCAAGTTAAGGGTATAAAAAAAGATTAGACACCTCCTTTGGAGCATTCACTTTTGGCGCATTAATTCTAATTGGACTTGTGGGCTGATTGCTCATTGTTCTTCCACTCTTGGGTGCAAATCCAAGTGTGTTACATCCTCCTAGAAGGATGGAAACCCTTCTGGTGGTTGGTTGGGGGACGAAAACCCTCCTTCCTTGGTTGGAGTAAAGATATATTGAAGACCTTTCTGCAGATCTGGATTTTGGAGGATCAAATAAGTCATCTACAGACATTTGCACACATTGTGGGGTCTCTCCTAGGTGGAGCAATTTACCCTAGTGTGGAATTTAGTGCCTTCTAGGGCACGGCAATCAAATTTGAGTTCATATTTGGCTTCCTCATTATTTATAAGGTTGGAATCAACATTTATATGTGGAGTTTGGGTTTCTAAACCCTTATTTCATAATTTTATTACATTTGTACTTCGCTAGCCTTTAATTAATTTCCAGCAGTGTTTTGATCAAATTTATCATTGATTATTGGTTAATTGGATGCCTAAAATACTTATATCTATTTTGGCAAAGTTGTTTTAAGTGTTTCAAGTGTTTTGCACTCATTTTTACACCGCCGTCCTAAAAATTTGATCGCTGTCCAAATCTGGGTTTTATTTTCAGTCTACTGATTTAGAAATCAGATTTGCTAATATTGGGGTTTGTGCTAATTTTCTAATTTTGAGTTCCAACCCTTGAAAGGGATATTAGACCAGCCACCTTGTCAGATGTCTCCTAACATGTCGTGCCAACTACCAAGTCCTCCGTGCATTTTTCTCTCGCAAGCCTTTGTCGCACCTCCTCCTCGTCATTCCGCGCACTCACAGTCTCAAATTACACCTTCACCATGACCTTCGCATACCACTAGGCTTCTAGGCCTCCTCAAAACTTAATGTGTGCCTCCTTCGCAATCCACATCATTGTGTAATGTCTTCTTTCATCCTTCCTTGAGTCCTCCGCACTCCATATCACTGCGCAAAACCTTATCGCAGTCCTCCAAGTCTTTTGCGCACCTCGAGACCTCCATTCTGCACCAAAACACTACTGCGCAATCATCACGCACCCTTGTTTCGCACACTACTCCACTTCTCTTTGCAAACTCCTGCACACCTTGATCAACTTCATGCATCTTCCAAACCTTCATGTGCTATTGTGTGCCCTCTTCTATTGCACAATCCACACACACTACACTTCTTCACTAATCATTGCTCAAAGCCTTTGCACTTCCACACAATTGCCAAACTTCTACGTCGGGCTTCCTTACGCGCACCCACACTTAAGCAAAATTTGTGCAGGATTACTTTGGACCTTGGATGCTCCTGCATCAAATACCCGAGGTACTTAAAACTTGGGTTCCACCTCAAGTAGATTGAGTGAGTGGTAGAACAACCCTTTGGACTATTGGCGCTGATAGTCTCGGCTTCCTTATCCAATGAGCTTGTTTCCAGCCTCCGCACATCTTTCTTCTTTTCTTCCAATCTTTTGTCAGCTTTATGTCATGACCCTTCCGCGTTGTTTTGGGCATCCCTGTGAGCTTCAGCTCACCACATATTGTCCACCTCCTCCAAATGTGTCTCTTCCTCTACAAATTTTTGCTCGCCTTTGTCCGTCCACCTCCGCCTAAAGTCTTCAAGGCTTCCACCTTCTACACCTCCATTCTTTGCGCATTTGTTCACCTCTACGCTTTTTGCCTTCATGCCCTCATCTTTCTCATGGTCTCCTCCTGCGCATCTCCATTGTTGTCCTCTTGTTGCCTTCTTGTCACGCCCTCTCTCCTCTACACTATCCTTTGCGCACCTGCCCTTTGTGGGCTTCGACCAACCACCTCCTCCCAAGTTTTCTTTTTCTTCCTTCTTCTTGCGCCCTTCTCTGATATGGGTTGTCATCCTTTCCGTGCACTCTCTGTCTTCATGGCCAATATATTTGTGCAAGCTCTTCTCTCATCCTGCTCCAAACACCTGTTGGGCCATAATGTGTCCGCCTCCGCCCAACTTGGATTTTCTTCTCTCTGCACAACCTGCCCAATAACAAGTCTCTATCTACTCATCCACAGATTCCTCCTTCCTTTCTCTTCATGGTTGCTCAGCCATCTTCTCTTCTTTGGTGTGTTCTATCCTTTGCACTCTCTTCTTTGCCTCCTCTTCTAGATGTGCACTTGTTTCTTCTTTGTGCATTCTTCTCTTATGGCTACGGGCCACCTTTCCTCTCCTTCCTGGGGCAGCTTCATTTTGTTCCGCATACTTTCCTTGGCGATCTTCTCTTCGCCTTTTCTCTTGAGATCTACCTAGACCTCTTACTCCTCCATCTCTCTCTTTGCGCTCTGCTTTTTGTGCAATGTTGCAGCCTTCTTCTCATGTTGATCTTCCTTTGTTTCCTTCAAGGCAACCTCAACTCCTCGCATTTCCTCTTCACTGTCGTTGCCCCCCTTCATCACTTACGCGCTCCTCTTCATGTTCTTCTCTGAGATCTTCACGGATCTCTCTCTTCTCTTGTGCGCCCTACTCAACGCGTACTTACACAATCTCCCTCACAAACCACTCTTCTTTTGTTGCCTTCAAAGAAACTTCTTCTCTTCTCTCTACTTCCTCTAGCAATGTGTCCTCATTGCCACACACGCCTTCGTTTGTGCACTCTTCTACTCCTCTGCTAGGATTTTCTTCTCTAGCACACTCATTTGTGCATTCCTTTCCCTCCACTGGGGCTTCTTCTTTCGCGCATTCAACTACGCACTCCTCTTGTCCCTATGTTGGGACTTTTGCTTCTACGCACCGTTCTTCTCTTGGCTGCACAATTTCCTCTCTTCTCCACTTCATGGGCTTTGCATAGTTTTAGCCCTCTTCGCTCTACTGCCTCTATCTAAAGTCTCGGGTAATCTCCCGCACACTCGTGGTTTGTGAAGACCGTCATCTTTTTAGCATCCTTCTCTTTTAGTATGATACTTTCGCGTACTGCCACGCACTCTTGGGTGACTTCTTTCTTCACCCATCGCTCATCTCTTGAGCTTTCTCCATGTGTTGTCTTTTGTGCACTACTCAGCTATGCTTCTGCACACACTCCATCCTCTCCTCTCTTATGCTCCACGAGCGCACTTGCGCACTCTTCGCAGTTGCATTGTCGACTCCTCGCTGAGTCTCTTGCCTCCTTTCGAGCATCTCGGGCCAGAAGAACTCTCCTTCTACGGTCTTCCTCCACTTTCTCCAATTTGGTCCTTACACCCTTTAGCTCCTTCATCACCTTCTCCAACATTTCTGTGACTATTGCATCTGATATGTCCCTTCTTCTTGGTAGCATCTTGCTACCATGCGCAAGAACACTAACTCTTCTAACCACTGCACTCAGGCATTCAACTGCATCCTCTACCAACTTTCTCACAGTGGAGAACACAACTTTTGTCGGCTGTCTCACGTTTGGCGTTGAGCTAGCTTTCTCTTCTCTTCTCGCCTTATTGCACTTGCAGGATTGTAACCAACTATGATACCACTAATGACGAGGGCACAACGGATCAAGACGATCCGACACTGTTTGCAGAGTCTCACAACAGAACACAAAATGCAATGGTTTCTCTATTAATCTCAAAGGCCTTAACGACATCTACATGCACATGCTCACCTATGGTGCTTACAAACTCAATGCACTTCCTAAAGACCTATCCCAAACTGGTCCCCTTTCCTTGGCTACTTTTGCTTCACAAGCAACTTCTCAGCCCTCCTCAGCATCTCCCAGCTACTACATGTTAACCTCAAAATGGTGAACTTGATCTCCATTCATAGCCGCGCATTCACGATTCTCTCTCCATTTAAAATCTCCTTAGGCAGGCTAGTCCCTTCTAGATGCTTCCTTTGTTTCCCGTTCAAATTCAAATTCAAACTAGGTTCATTTAATGCTCTGAGCTACCACGCCATCTAGACACTTCCATACTTCATGCCACATCAAATTTGGTAGTTGGGATCAACTAAACATTGAATCCTTGTCAGCCACCTTATCAAGTGCCTCCTAACATTAACTGCCAACTGCCAAGTCCTTCACACACTTTTCTCCTGCCAGCCTTTGCCACGCCTCCTCGTACTTCCGCACACTCGTAGTCTTGAATTGCACCTTCACTATTACCTCCGCACACAATTGGACTTCTAAGCCTCCTCAAAACAAATTGCATGTCTCCTTGACAATCTACATCATTGCGCAATCGCTTCTTTCATCCTCTTGCACAATCCTTTGCACTCCATGGCACTATGCAAAACCTTATCGCACTCCTCCAAGTCTTTTGCGTGCCTCTAGACCTCCATTATGCACCAAAATACTATTGCGCAATCTTACACGCCCTTCTTCCGCGCACTTTTTCTCCCCCTCTCTCTTCAAACTCCAACACGCCTTGCTCAACTCCACACATCTCCTAAACCTCTGCACACTATTGTGTGCCCTCTTCTATTGCGAATCCACGCACGCTGCACTTCATCTTCACTAATCATTGTGCAAAGCCTTTGCACTTTCGCGCAATCGCCAAACTTCTATACCACGCAACCTTGCGCCTTCCTTCCTTGCACGCACCCACACTTTGCCAAAATTTATGCAGGATTGTTTTGGACCTTGGATACTCCTGCATCAGAGTGCAGCTCTGGGAGAGATTGCAAAAAAAGTCAAGATTTATGTAGAATGTGTTTGTGTTTGTAGTTCCAGGTTGAGAGTAGAGTGTATAAGAGTGGTGCGTTTATGTATTTCTTCCAAATACTTGATGTATTGAATTTTCTGACAAATAAATGAAGAATGCAATAGTTTTCATTTTGGAATGTGTTCATGTAGGGCTTACATATTGTGTAAGTGCACTCTGATCAGCTGAGTGGTTGATGGTTGCTCATTTCCCTTAAGCACACTGCCAGCATATATGCACCCAATTTTTTTGGTTATGAAGCTATGAGAGAACTGTGATTGAAACAATTCCATAATCTTTGGAAGACGCAAGTCCATCGAGCTGTAGTTTAGTAGAAGCAAAGGTCCGGATTCAAACTCCAGTGGGATCATGCTCCATGACAATTTAAATACAATCAGTTCAGCGCCATCTCCAAGTGATATGTCAAAGGGATTTGTCAATCCAAAAAAAAAAACTTTGGATGACCCAAATTTGGGTCTTGGATGATCTTTGGGATATATGCATATATGTACACAAAATATTGAATTGAGGAGTTTATATCAATGTATCTAACACAATAGTGGGAAAACAAATTGCACTGCACGAAAAACTAAACTTTCAAAAGCATCTTCGAACTAATGGCAAGCAGGAAACTGCTATTGAAACAATTCCATAATATTTGAATGACGTTTATGTCAGAAAATCCTTCAGACTTGGATGTCCAAATAAGTGGGTTAGCACCGAGCCCCACCAACCCCAAATAGATGAAACTTTGGGCAACTTAAGAACAGGATCCAAGACTAAGGGTGAAACGAACAAACTATTTCCATTAATTCAAGAAACACAAAAACATAACAAGTATCCAGACCATTCCTTTAAACTGTATCTTTCGACAAATAGTGAGCATCTAACTGTAACTGAAACAATTATGTTGTCTTATTGATGACATGATTAGTTTATCAGTAACTTGGAGCACTTTTCCCCATGCTCAGCCAGTTCAAAACCAGGTGGACTCGTGCTTCCTTTCTTACAATATGACAATTTAAACGAAATATGCAGTTTAGAGTTCAATAGTTTCTCCAAGGAGTTCATGAGTGGGGTTTGCCAATAAAAAAAAAAATTCCTTACAATATGACAATTTAAACGAAATATGCAGTTTAGAGTTCAATAGTTTCTCCAAGGAATTCATGAGTGGGGTTTGCCAAATAAAAAAAAATTTGTTTTTAAAATTTTAAAAAAACTTTAGATGACCCAAATTCGGACATTGGGGCGATCGTTGGGATTTCAGGCGCCTCTCCAAGTAATTTATAAAAGAGGTTCACCCAGTTCAAAACCAGGTGGACTCGTGCTTCCTTTCTTACAATATGACAATTTAAACGAAATATGCAGTTTAGAGTTCAATAGTTTCTCCAAGGAATTCATGAGTGGGGTTTTGCCAATAAATTTTTTTTTTCCTTACAATATGACAATTTAAATGAAATATGCAGTTTAGAGTTCAGTGGTTTCTCCGAGGAATTCATGAGTGAGGTTTGCCAATAAAAAAAATTTAAATTTTTTTTTTTAAAAAACCTTTAGATGACTCAAAGCCAGACATTGGATGATCGTTGGGAATTCAGACGCCTCTCCAAGTAATTCATAAAAGAGGTTTGCCCATCAAAATAAATATATAATAAATCTATGGATGACCCAAACCGAGAAATTGATTTTTAGAATATATATAGATATAATTGAATCGAAGAGATATATCAATCAGTGTAAGGCGATGGCGAGAAAACAGATAGCAATGCACCAATAACTGTAATTTTTTTCAGCTATAAGTTGAGGCATAAATATACCAAATATTTGAATTACAGGGATCAATCAATCAATCAATCCATCTACAGAAAATAGTGGGCATACAATTACAAAGCCTAATTACATACTTACCTTTAGATAGCCCCGTGACACAGATAATGAGCCCTGAAAATGGTCCTGTGGACTGGAGCTGGTGCATGTTACCGCTAGCTGAAGAAGTGGCGGCTGGTGACCTGGGCACCGAAATGATTTCCTGCCTCCACCAAAGAATGATTTAGGGGAAGAAATAGCGGCCCCTAACCTTGAGCAACCTATACTCACAACCCACTGATCTTTCCTGTCCATCATTCTCCCCTCCTAATTCTAATCCCCTGCTTCTTCTCTGTAATAAGATTTTCCCAGCGATGTGCAGTGGCATATTTAATCGTGCCATTCATCCAAGCTCTCCAACCTTAAATCATTGGCCTCTTTAATTGAGTGGGTTTGATGATTGAATCTCTGAAGGCAAAGGACTTTATCTGAATCAGCACTGTGCTTGGTCAAAGTGCGTGTTGAGGTGTTTTAGAAAGCATGTGAAAGGTTTCGAGATGGGGGGTAATGGTGGGGGCGGTCATCATAGCCTGGATTTTGGCCATGCCGTCATCGTATGCTGGGATTTCTCTATGTATTCTCAACAGATGGAACTTTCATTTCAATTTCTTGGTGTTATTTCTGAATGTGCTGCTGCTTATTCGCCTGGTAAAAGCGCAAATTTGAATCAACAACCAGACGATTTGAGAATCGAGTTGCACATTAAATCAAATTTTCCCCTCGCCCCCTACACTCTTTCAAAAAAAAAAAAAAAACCATATTTTACATTTAACTACGTTCATATTAGCATGAAATGAAATGAAAGATTTTAATGATGTCCACGAGACTCAAGAGTCTATGGGACCAAACGAAACCGATACACTAAGTTGTTTTCAGACTCTTTGTCATATCAGCTCTTCTTCTATGAATCTTGAGCACTAAACCAGCGATCTTTTGAAGTTTTGTTTCTATAAATAACTCATTTAAGTTGTCCACTTTTAGTTCGTTTTCGTATTGCATACGAATATCATCATATGTTGAACACTCCATAATGAAATGTCATTCCGTTTCAACAAGCCCTTTGCTGCAAAAAAAACAAATTCTCCTTTCCCAATTCTCTTTGGGAATAGTCCATCTACCAGTTTCACAACGAAGATGATGTGATCCGGTCTTCAACTGAGCCGCTAAAATCCTTGTCTTACCTTTGATAACTGCCCCTAGATAAGTTTTTTCATCATGCTCCCAAGTGGGGTTGATTTCTTTGATATATTGTGTTTTCTTACGACCCCGTCTATTCTGTCCACATGGCAGTCCTAAACTTCTCCATCACATAATTTTTTATTTCACTGTTGTTGTTAGGACACTCCTGAAAATTGATGCCCCATTTGTTCATCCATTTGTTGTTCTGTTTCATCCATGTTTTCTTTTTGCGCTCTAGCTTATCCTCTGTAACCATTTTGGGTCGGCGAAGATCATCCATGCTTTCAACTTTTTTCAAATAGCTTATCAGGTGAGTTATTACCGATGCTTCCATTGGGAAGGTACCCACTTTAGCTAACAAGATCTCATAAGGAATTGTTGATTTAACTTTCTCCCAGAGTATTTGTGATTAGATGTTTCTAGATTCTTTGTAATTGTCGCCATCCATGCTTTGATCACACTACTTCCCCAAACCTCGCAACTGGTAAAGAGCAACCAGAGTAACCAACAAACCAAAGAGGGTTTTCTTAGTTTTCCAGTCCCAAAGCTCGGCTTTCCTACACATATTTTGAAGTAGGTAAGACTCAAAACATTTCCAGCCTTCCTGTATCAAAACATTATCCTCATGTGCATCCCAGCTCACCTTGTTGTGAATCAAGTTAATCCCAAGATATTTAGATTAGGGGAGAACTCCTTCCAATGTACTCCCCTCAAGAGGCTAAGAATCTTAGTGATATCTCTCAATTCTATTTTGGGTCAGGAAATCTTGCATTTATGTGCTTTGCATAATGGTCACTTGCATTTTCTTCATGGCAAGTTAGACATCCTAAAGCTTGTAGATTCTTGACCACGTCAATCCTTGTAAGTTGTTGGAATTAACATAAGATCATTGGCCTCTTGAAAGATTATTCTTTGGGAACCGCATCCATCAGGGTAACTGATATTACCATTATGGGTCGGATCCCATTATACCACGATTCGAGCTGGTTCAATGTATAAACCAATCAAAGTGGCTAAAGTAGGGAAACCCACTTTGACCCCAATAACATTCACCATAGGCTCATTCATAGCCTTATATGTAGTTCTTATTTTAACTCTGATCTTCTTTCATAAAGTCCTAATCATGCTCTAAGCACATCCGGAATCTCAAGTGTCCTCCATTTTTTTGTATAGTTCATGACAATTTAGGAATCTTGTGCAAAGGATATATTAGTACCAACAAATATAGGAAAAAGCTAGACAATCCCCCTTGGACAGTGGTAAAAAAAACCATACCTTATTACATACTCACTTGCCTATGATCCAATCCTCAATTGATTAGAATGTCTAGTAATAGCCTATTATACACACATGCTTGTCCTTTTGCTATTTGGCCTCTTAAACTTTCTAAAAAACTGTTGATTCTATGCTCATATTTGCCCCCAAATAACATACATCATACCATAAAGATATATTTACTTGCATAATCCCTGCTGTAGTTAGAAGGAAAATTGATAGTCCCCGCATGGTGCTCATGGCACACTTCACAAGATCTTAGCATGATCATTAATTTTTTTCCTAGGGAAATTATTCTTATTGTGTCACCTCCAAATCAAAATCAATACACCAAAGTCAGTTTCCTTATCTCATGCACACTATCTAATAGCTTCACCATTATGCTAGACTGCATTATGCCATGATCGGATGTCCACGCCTCCATAAAGGTAATCAATCCCTATATGAATGATTCCTAGGAATATCCTTCTGTTGAGACCTCAACTCAAATTCCAAGAGCCTTCGCTTGGTTCTAATGAATGAGTCTTCTATGATGGATTGTTTTCTATGTGTGTGTTCTGAATGTTGAATAACAATCCACCCACAAACCTTTGGGATTGTATGTTTCCAAGAGATATATCATGTATAAGACCTTTTTGAGATTCACATAGCTTTCTGAAACTTGTCATACATGTGTGTGTATGATTTATAATACATTCTGGTTGTTCATATCATTTTAAAGTCAGAGATGCTCTATGGTTACAATCTTCAATAATATTACAGATTCCTGTTAATAACACAGTCCATTACTACATTGCAATTCACCACTACTTGGTGGGGATAGTATATTCTGCATAGCACGTATAGGCACATGTGAATCTAACAGGGTGGTGAAAAACTTACTACAAACATAACCTTTTGCTGAGGTGCAACCTTATTTGTTTTTGTTCTAAATGATCTCATTTCTGTGAACATGGTTTAAAATTAATGTCCAAGGGCAACCTCGGTAATTTGGTAAAATTCTTTATTCATAATTAATTAGGTCTTGTTTTGGATATAAGATTTCTTGCATGCAACGTACTTGTTTTCCTTGTGTTCTGACTTGAAGTGGTACCTTTAGGGTTGACCATTAGAGATTTTTTTGATACTCCAGATTTGAGTAAAACTAAGGGAGATGGGGGTATCCAATCCTCTAATAGTTGGTTGTGTCATTCCAACTAGTGGACTCCCTTTCAAGTGCATTTTCCATACTCTACTACACTAGATTCAGTCCTATAGTAATTATGCATGATATTGGTGATGGTGTTCATACCTCTAGTCTTTGATATTGCAAATAACCATGTCATATAGAGGTGGTTAGTTTATAGATAGTTCAACCTCCTAAATATGATTCATTTATCCAGGTTATAAATTATTGCAAGATGCAATATTTCCCCATACACACTTGTCCTTAAACTTCATAAATACCAAAGCAGATTCTCACTGTCAATTCCTTTTCTAGTTGATCAACCAACTGCAGGGGTTGAAGTCTCTGTGCAGTGCAAGGATTCACTTCTTCCTTCAAAATAATTATGCCCCAATATTGTTAGCTAATGGATACCAATGTATCTCCTCCAACGAATCTATCAAGTGTCTTCCATATCAAAATTTTCCACGTGCATTATCTCTTTCAGCATTCAGAGTGTACTCCCTAGCTAGCACCAATCTAATGGTCATGTGCCTTTCCTCTATCTAAGAAATTCCTTCAGCCAACATGTATTGTGGCTCATTTACATCTTCCGTATTCCACTTTGATTTTTAGCTAACAATGAAAAATTTACCTAGCATCATGTAATACTTGTGCCTTTCCATGATTTCACTTCCTTCATTCCAAATTAAATTTTCCATACCTCTCTAAGTTCTTGGTTTTCCGTACCATCGTAAATCACATGTTTCTGTAAGTCCTAATATCCCTTCCCCTCATATTCTAGTGGCCCATTCACAAATGTTGTTTATCTTCTCCATGTTCAAATTTTCAATCCCTGCAATCCACCATCATCTTCTATGATTTATAGGTGTATTTTTTCCACACATGTGCCTCATGGGCTGTACAAAAACTTGTATCACACCTAATGAGAAAGAATACATAAAAGCATTTCCATTCCTAGTAAGTAGCTGCCCTAACTCATCCTTCCACCACAAATACACAACTATGGTCTATTTTCACATTCTCTCATTTGTTTTATCCTTTCAATGCATGCATAAAAAAAATACTTACATCCTAGTTCCTTACCTCTATGAAATATATATGTGAATAATAATGTGTGATTATGTTTAGGAAGTTTCATAAATAAAATTCTTGCGCATCACTGTATAGGATAGTCTTGCTTGTACCCATTTTTTAGGATTCTCATGACAACTCATATACATGGGATGATTTCCTCCCTAAAATATCTTACCAAATATCCAAACCCTTATTTTAAATGTTATAGGGATATCCACTCAATAATTTATCATCATTTCCATTAAACTATTAGAAAAATGTCTTGAAAATGAAAAGTAAATTTGTTTGTTTTTTCAATGTTATCAACAATTATGTGTCTCACACACAACTCTAACAAATAACAGATATACTATCTACATCAAAATATATGATGCACGGGCATCTAGATTCTCTTGCTATCCTACATCAACGAAAGATATTCTAAATTGTGGAAAATAAGCTAAGTATAACAGTGTCCATGTTTTTGATTATAATTAGCCTTTGTTTTAAAGTTTATTTTGTGAAATTATTGATTTGTGTCTTGTCGTAGTTACCTGTTCAACGCCATGCAATAGGATGCATGTGATGTATTATCATTATTTTGTGCCTACTTCATGGTAGCACCCCTTGTGTTTTTATCATTCCACATAGTCAATTAACACATGAAAATGTTGTCGAGTTCATCAGTCGCTTTATGAGTTGTCGACATATCTAAATGGAGTTCACTTTAAGATATATTTGATATTGTAATGCCTACTTCGTTTTAGGGTTTTATGACGTTTTTAGATTTAAATAAAAATAAAATAAATAATAAATAAAATTAAAAGTTTTTAAAATTCAAAAAGGCTGTGAAATTTGGGCGTTTAGGGCAAAAGGGGGTGGGGGTTTGTTTTTGTTTTTGTTTCTGGCTTTTGATGAGTGGCTGGTTCGGGAGCGCCACCACCATGGGGAGAAGCTCCAAGACTTGAGTTTAGTGCACCAACAGGCCGTGGAGGGATGCGTTTTCAAGCAAATGCTTGTGGAGACACCCACGCCTGGAAACCCAGTGCCCCTACACCGCTTTTCACCATCCTTCCACGGGTCAGAACTTGGCAGCATGGCAGATTTGTATCAAAGCTGGGTGGCCTGTACCAGCTCCTTCCCCAGCCTGTGTTAAAACTCGAGCTCTTTCTTCCAGAGCATGGACACCTAGCAAAGCATAAAAGGGGGACAGAAGAATGGTTGTCAGATTTAGTGTAGTCACATTGCAAATGTTCCCAGGGGGCACTGGTTTTAATCTGCATGGGCTACCATCAATGGAAGATCTAGAAAGCTTCTCATGGAACATGATTTTCAGTTGGGCGTGGCAAGTGCCCTGGTAGTTACATATCCTCAAACGAGGCAATCACGCCATTTCACCATGCAACAAACATGTCTCTTGACCAAATGCAGTTTACATTGCCAGCAATGACTTCCAGCTTATGCACAAAATGGATTTAAAAAAAGGGGGGGGGGGGCTGGGAACTGTTTGATAGAATAGCCTCAAATAGATGCGGGCTCATGGAATGCCATGATGTCGGGATATGCACGAAATGGTTTTGTTGAAACTGCATGTGGAAACTATTTGGCAGAATGCCTCAAGATATGGTTGGTCAGGTTATGGAAGCCACACCCCACAACCTTGTAAGCCTGCATTCTCTCTGCCTGTGCCAAAATAGAGCTCTTGAAACATGAATATGGTTCAGTCCATCAAAGCATTGTGGAGAAGGGGATTTCTTGCCATGTGTGCCTCTTGTAGAATCACGCCAAGAATTATTGCCCTGACCAAATACATGTGCAAATGTGGAGGCATCTGCGAGCTGTTCTGTTACAATGCCATGAAAGGAATGCTGGTCTTAGGGGCTGCAATGTATTTGCAGGATGTGACAAAAATAAAATAAAAATAAACAAATAAAATGGAGTTTGTTGAAAAGGCCTTGGAAACTTTCAAGCAAATGCAACCTTGTCAGGATGACTTCCTCGCAACCTTTGTCAAAATGGGAGCTCTAGATGCAGGCCTCGGACAACCATCAAGGCATGAAATAAGATGTTTTTGTTTGCACATACAACTTCCCTGGTAAATGTGTATGCAAAATGGTGGAGCTGATGGATGCTCGTGAACCAGTTGGCGAAGTGCCCGAGTAAGACTGCTTGAACCCAAGCTTGTGCGGCTTCGACTGACTCGTTCCCTAGGCATGGTCCTTCTTCCCTTACCTCTCATAATTCTCGTGTTTTAGTTCTCTTTTGCAATTAACTAGAATTTTTAAATCATTAGGACTTTTAATATAGTTAAATTTCCCTTTAACTCATTGCAAAACAATATAGTGTTGTGTCGCAACTCTCGAAACCATTTTAACTCGCCTACTTTAAACCACGAACTATCACCCTCGCTTCGAGATGACCTAGAAAACTCTTACTCTTCTTGATCGCTTCAATATCGTTTTATCGACCAGACAAATTTGACTCTCCATTGATTAAGTTGACCTTCTTCCTGCTTAAAATAGTTAAATTTTGCAATCTTCGGAGACTCACCAAGTACCCTTCACAACTTTGGAAACGAGATGTGAAGTTTCATTCGGGTACCTTGGTATACGAGGAGTCACCTTGATTTTTGGTTTGACCCGAAACGATCATATGACATCCTTTTGACGCCCTTATAGGAGCCCTGTAACACTGGTTTACAACAGTAGAAAGTTGTTAAAACTAGAAAGTTGGCTTTCGTTTTGGATCGCCATTTGAAACCTGGAAAGAGAAATCACTTCCCGTCTTCACAAACCTCTAGCGATTATACTAGACAAATGCATGGGAACATTCAGTATAGGAAAGATACTTTTCGGGATAGTTTGCGAAGCCATTTTGTAGGCCTCCGGTCGCAGTTCGACGAGGTCAAACTAGACCAATTTCGTCTTGTCGCTCCAGAAAACTTGTCGCCATTTGAAAATGGTTTTCTAGTTCTCAGTCTCGTCGACTCTGATGAATTCTCCTTATATAGGGGAACTAGTAGGAGATGTCTCGTTGCGTGCTCCTCCATCGAACGTCAGTTATGGACGCAATTTTCTGGGCCCTTGAGCTAACTTTTGTCATTTTACAACTTGGTGAACTACGATCAGTGGCCACGGAAAACTAGCCGCCAAACGCAAACTGTTCGCTCTTTTTCAATTCCGTCAGCTGCTATGAATTCTTGGTATATCTGGGGACACGTGGAAAGTTAATCATGGTGTGCGTTCTCATCGGAAGATAACTTTTGGAAGTGGTTTCTTAGCCTCCGAGCCCATTTTGTACGTTTTGTAGCTAGTAAGAAAATGTAAAAGTAGAAAGCTGCGAACCCTCGTAGGGTTGCCAAATCACCCTGGAAACTTTTAACACACGTAAATAACTATTTAAAACACTATAATGAAACTTGTTGTGTGTATTAGAAATTTTGACAAAAAGATGTTTTCTCTCTCTTCCTTTTCTCTTTCTCTCTCCTGGGTTACAAAGTGAAGTGAAATGAAATGCATTGAATACATGTCTCTAACTCTTTCTCTCACTGGCAAATTTCAATTATTATTATATGTAAATGGGAAATTGAAAGATGATAATTATGATTAGATTAGGGTGGATGCCATGCCAGCGATTTATCGCTGATATCTTGCTCACGTGGTTTTTGCAGGATGAAAGAATGATGATGTAAAGGCGTCGAGTAATTCATTGTTTATTTTTGGTATTATTTTGAAAGACTTATTGTTGAAATTGGTAGTATGTAAATGTCGTTAGATTATTAAGTGCTTAAGAAATTGGTATTTCTTTCATGCATGTTATTTTGATCCCAAAATTTTTTATGGTAAAAGTGAAATACAAATGTCAAAAGGAATTGAAATTAATACTTGTAGTGAACTTTTATTGTGCATTATTGGTTTAATAATTGGTGTTGCGCTTCTTCCTTGAAAATGTAATAAAGGAACCTACTCACAATAGTCAACCGTAGTTCAAAATTTGTATATTACTAACCTGCCTATGTTAATCCCTTAGCGTAGAAAACTGTGACCTTCAAACGAACCTTTACACTCGATGGAGCATCTTGTTTTAGGCAAATAAGATCCCAAGAAAAGGGGGTTTATCGTCTTAGTAGGTACGTTGAGTGACATTGACACAAACCAAACATATAGGAGCAACACAGTCAAATAAATCTTTTGCATCGAATGAATTTCTTGTGAGACCCAGATGACATCATGGAGCTAGTGGAATAGTGGTTCTATCACTTTAAATTTTGTTAAGGAATAGACCCTCTTAGCTATATGTACTATCTTTGGCTAGTGATAATATAGCTCTTTGATCTTTTACGGAGGGTTTATAAGGCAGATATGTTGTGGAATCTTATTCTAATCTATAATAGAGCATGAAGCCCTAAGTGAAAAATTGGAATTAAACTAAACCCTGGTGAATTATGATGTTAACTTGTGGGTAGAAAACTATAATTTAACTCCTTGCATGTGAAATTGAGTTGAAAGATGTTGATTCTAGGGAACCTTAGAAATTGTGATCTTGTCCCTTAATCCCTTGTTATGTCATTGTATGGCATTAATGAATAAAGAATATTCCTTATGCGTAATCGTGCAATGCAAAGATATGGGATCTTCGTGAACATAGATCACTTGTGTCATGTGTAGTTTATAATGCTCCTAACTATGTACTTCCTTAAGATGTCAGACAAGTGCTTTCATAACTCTTTTGTTTTGAGACGATGCTAAGGATGAGGCCTTAGTGCGATGTAAGAGCATGCCATATAAGATGAAAACGAGATTGGAGAATAGGATTAAGGTCACTCTTGGAGTCCTTTTAACTTAATTAAACATTATCATGTGTTGCAAAGAATATGAATTGTTTGGTGTGATCAAACTTCGAGGAATTTTATACATATATATATATATATATAATTTGGAATTCGACAAGTTTTTGAACTATAATGATAATGGTAGGGAAATAACTATACCATGATCAAAGAATGTTTTGGAAAAAAAAAAGCTTTATTGAATCTAAGTCTCCCTCAATCCCAAGATTTCGTCTTGACATCACATTAGATTCACTTGTGTAGCGAGATTAAAATTTTGAACATTGAATAAGCGTTTTGGGAAGCATAATCTTAACATAAGAATGAGAGAATTGGAACTTTGTATGAAATTTGAAATATGGGAAATACTTATGTAAGTTATGAAGATTGTCATAAGGGTAAAGAGCAAAATTAAATGGTTGAACAATAAGTGAAATGTGAAACGAATTTTCAGAACATGTAGGTGGAAAAATGGAGAAAATCATGCTTACATAATAATGTTCTTGGAAAGTTAGTCATAACTAAAATACATTTAAAGTAATGATATGTCGTGGGTTCGTCGTTCCTAAAGTCACGTTTCTTGTGGTTGGGTCTTTGCTAGTATTCATTCATTTGGAAAAGTGTGGTATAAATAGGTATATGGTGTTGTCATGTGTCTATGTGATTTGATGACTGAGGTAAGTGTCGTATATGTTGTCGAGTTTTCCTACTTGGAGTCCTTGTGGCATTTTGCAATGAGCAATGTAAGTCAAAAAAAAATTATCCTGGTATTTTTTCTATTGTATTTGGGTGCATAAAATGTGGGCACGACATCATTTCTCTCCTTTTCACCAAAGTCTCTTAAGCCTCTTATAATAAAATTTACCGCTTTGTCATGCTGGTATTTTTCTTTTTTAATTTGAGTTTTGATGTGCTTCTCTATGACTTGTCTTTGTTTGTTTGATGATCCACTTTCCAATTGTGACCAAGTTTTGGCCTCTTTTATCCAATCTCTTAGCTGGTTTTCTATTATTTCCATGTTTTGAATTGCTGATTGGATTTCATTTATCTAAAATGTTTCATTTCCTTTTCCCATTTTGATGTTTTTCTCTCTCGCTGCTTTCAAATGTCCTAAATTGTGTTTTAGAACGACTAACTCTTGTTGTCCTCTTTCCATGAGGTTTTGAAGATTTAACATATGCTCTTTGAGGACTTTATTTTCCCTTTCCAACTTGTCTATGTGTTGCACATTCTTTTCTATCATTGCTTTCTCGCACCTTCCAATTTTCTAAGGTTCCAAGTCTCTCTTTCATGCTCATAAGCTCATTTACATACAATTCTGAAGACCACATCAAAGGGGTAGATGTAGGGTTGTATAGTTGTTTAGGATCTTGCACTACTTCCTCTCTTTCATCTTTGTTTGTTGCAATTTTTTTCTATTTTTCTCAGTTTTGGATCCTCTCTACCCTCCTTATGTATCAATTGTTTTCCTTGTATTTGATAATCTTTGAAAATAAAATTCCCTTTATTATTCATTTTTTTTGGTAGAATCAAAGTAAGATTTTTCTTTTGAGTCTGCCTTAGCTCTTTGGCATGCCAATGTCGTAAGATCCCCTTATACTGCTTTGCATTCACAAAAACTAGCTTTTTCCATGTTCCTAATCCAAGAGTTTGAGAGTTTCCTATA
This sequence comes from Taxus chinensis, assembly GCA_019776745.2. Lineage (NCBI taxonomy): Eukaryota > Viridiplantae > Streptophyta > Pinopsida > Cupressales > Taxaceae > Taxus > Taxus chinensis. The sequence goes on along the minus strand of CM034156.1, from coordinate 435,162,236 downwards.
TTTTCGTCTGCCATTGGTAAATGTGCCTCTAAAACAATGTACCTATGTAAATCCAAGTTCAGATTGTCTTTGAAACCCTCATGCTTAACCATGGTTTCCTGTGCCTAGAACACCCCACTGCTTTATAGTTCTTGTCTTTTTTACAAAACCTGAATCCCAAGTCCTTCTGTTTTTGTAGTATCATGTCTAAATATTTTTTTCCGTATTCTATTTTTCTTTGACCTATAATTTTTTTTGCATTTGATGCATGTTTGTGGGACCTTCGTTACTACCCTAGTTTGTGTGCGGGACCTTCACTACCTATCAGATATAAACGATGCCTCTCTACGTTGCCTCTAGAACCTTCAACGCACACTGCCTTTGTCTCCACGCTGCCTTTGCCTCCACATTGCCTCTGTTGTCTCATTGGTTGTCTTTGGTAGCCACGTGGATGTTAAAATTTCTTCTTCTTCTTTTATGGCAATCATATTTAATGGTTACTTAAAAGTGTATGAGAAAAGTTCCATGCGACGTACTTACGAGGCGGTGGGGCTAAGTCCATGGTATTAAATAGATTATTTTTAAAAAGGAATAATGCGTATGTGACAAATATTAAATAATTTTTTTAAGATAGTGATTCAAACAAAGGGAAAATATGGAAAAAATCTTGTTAATTAATTAATGGTATTTTGAGTGTGTCCTTTATTGAGAGTTTATGAAATTGTATTATGGGAAAGTAATTTTAATTGTGGTACGAGGCTCAATCCAAGCAAGAATTGTACCACTAGACCTAAAATAAAGTCTCATGCTCTTAGACGTTGTTTCACTTTTGGCTCGGATTTTGAACAAAGTCATAACTATAGACACTCATTTTAGTAATTCATGTCTTGCAACAACACAAATTGTACAACATTCCTGCACTAGCCCACACTTCCTCAATTTGGCCAATTATGGTATCCATAACTATATCTCACTCATTCTTGCTTGCACATATAGCCTACTTGTTTGTATAACGGTCATATCAATCCATAAAAATGGGCTATACCCTCACATATCACAATTCTAACTTTCACATTACTCGCACATGCATCTAGGACCATAGCATCTAGAAAGGGCCATAGTGCCCATACGTTATCGATCGACTTGGCCACTTTGATCCCTATTCCTATGACAATGTTTTTCTTAATTTGAATTCCTTTGGTACACTTCTAGGAGACTTTATCTAAGTTTTTCAGATCCATAACACATATATAAGGAAATTATTCATTTCTCAGTGAGGAGGACCTTTTATCTACATGGCTTCTAGAATTCCAATGAGCACATACTAAGAGCAATCATAAGAAAAACTACTCCAAGAATCCTTTTTTCTTTACATACTCTACATACTCATTCTAAGGAAATCACCCACTTAGATCTACAAGCACAAAAGACGCATCCTCTCAAGTCAAGCCAGGACAAAAGGGAAAGTACAGTCACATTATTACAAGGTCATGGTTATCAATTTGGTTGCATACTTTCTAGATATCACATGTTAGGCAAGAGCGATGTGTGGTTTAAGCCCTACTCAAAGTAGTGGCGATGTCAGCGGTGCACAGGGGTGCCCATAGCCCAACTAATGTTTGTTTTACAGGACTTCATCACCATCTAGGGTTTTGAATATTCAATCAGTTGCATAGTGAGCATCACACAGTTTTGAAGGTATAAATTGCAAACAAGAGCATATTAGGAAGTAGTGCACAAACCCAAGAAATTTTAGGAGTTGAAAGTACAAACGGACAAGGGAGTACATAAAGGGCCATAATGGGAGTATGCTTTGGGTCGTAGCTTACGCTTTGGTCTAAGCAGTTGTTCAAGACACAGTTTTAGTGGTGAAACATTGTCAAATCATTTCCAGCCTTTTCTAGTCATTAGGTCATCCCAGATTAACACAAAAGTTAGAATATCAACTAACTATCATTATTTAGTTGATAGTTAGTTGATTAGTTGATTAGATCTCCCTCTCATTGTTAGTGCTTTATTACACTATCTATCATTATTTGGCTTTGTTCGATGATTATTTCTAATATTGTTTCAATTAAATTTGGAAACTAATTGATTAGGATAATCTACCATCGGTTACTACCCCTATAAGATTAACCATTTAGGTTAAATCATTTGGTGAACCTAAGTATTGTATGTTGTGCATCGAACCTATCTTCTTCTACTCTCTTGAGTTATTTTTGCTAGGTTCATAGTGTTACTAACGATTATTTATTCTTTTGCATCATGGTTGAGGCTTCTCCATTGTATATCCAAGTCAATATTCATAATGCATTGGTAAAACACGCTCTTGTTGATAATAGCTCTAGCCTTAACATATGTAACATTGCTTTTTTACCTCGTATAAGACTTTCTACTAACGTCATAACTCCCTCACTCCTATGTATTCGTGGGTTTGACAATACTCCTATTCGGGTATTGGGGGAGATCACTTTGCCAATTATAGTAGGTCAGTTTACTCTTAATGTTCCATGTTAAGCCATGCCTAATAATACTAATTATAATATTTTTTTCTAGGTTGACATTGGTTACATGTCATGTGTGTTGTACTCACATCTTCCATTCCAGTTTATTTTCCCCCCTCTAGCATCCAGTCTTAATGTCTTTATTCCTATGTCTACTACTCATCTTTCTTTTCCTCTTATCTCTCATATTCAACCATGTTTGACTAATCCTTCTTCTAGCACTCATGTCTTAGAGTCATTAGTACACGTATCTACAAGCCCAAGTTCTTCAATTACAACGAGGTGCCACTACCTCCTCTTCTTTTATGGATTCATCACTTCCTCTACAGTATCCTCTCACACCTGAGGTTGTGTCTTATCGTATTCCTCCCAATTTTGTTCCACTTGAAATTCTTTTGTGGTAAGGAAGATCGATAAGAACATCTTGGATTGTTTCAAATCACCTACTTAGATTATGCTTTCGATGATACATTATTGAAAAAAATGTTTCCTATAATTTTACAAGATCGTGCATTGTAACGGTTCTATGATTTGCCTATTCATTTTGTATAATCTTTTGTTCTAGTTAGCATTATTCCTAGTTCACCTATTATTGCAATCACTCCTACATCTAGCCATGATGGTCTTATGGTTTTGTGTAATGTCCCCTTTTCCCAATTGAAGACCTTTGGCCCATTTTGTCAACCCGATGGCCAAAGGAAAAATATAAGGGTGACTTAAGTTATAATAAATTATTATAAAGTGCTATAAAAAATAAAATAAAATAATTAAAGCACTTATATTACTTTATTTAGCTTAGTAAAAATAAATTGTAATCCCTATGGAAAATACGATTTTCCTTAAGGGGTAAAAGTCATTGTAAAGGGATTTATTATATTTGATTCCTCCTATAAAGGATAATGGCAACTTGGGCCAAAGAGGAGTAATGAAGCCTAGGAAAGATAAAAACATAATTAATTTATGTATTCCCCCTAGAGAAATGTGACTTGTACTAGGAGGGAAATGTTGTTGGGAAAAACATTTAATATGGGAAAATATTAAATGTTTGCATAGGGAAAATCATGTGAGCTCATTGGCTGGTTTGGAGGTTGGTTGTTGGCCCTTTTCTTTTAAAAGGGAAGTCGACTTGCCTCTTCCATAATGCAGATTTTTATATGATATTTTCTCTTGCATAGAGCTTCAGCTTTTGCATTAAAAATTCTAAGGACGAAACCCCTTATGAATTCTACCTCTTGTGGACAAAAACCCTAAGAGTTTGAGAGGGCTTTTCACTCAAAAATTCCCATTGATTGTAATCAAATTTTCAGAATTATTTTCAGTCATTTCCAGCAGTGTATTTTGAGGGTATTTTGGAAAATGAATTGCAGCAGTTCTTCTATTGGATCGACCCAGTTTGGGACTGATTTGGCATGTTCTTTGAGGTATTTAAATCTGATTTCTATTGTCAAATCATCTACAGATTTTTGTGAAGTGAAGCAAAACAATTTTATAATTTTTAGAGGGTTCTCACAGTGGTTTTCAAGCAATTTTATAATCAGATTTCAGATCTAATTTCTGATCATTTGTGGCTTTTAAAAATTCTTATTTTAATATATTTGGGCTTCAAAAAATATGGCAATCAATTTGTGAAAATAATATAATTTTTTGAGAGTGATTTGCATTGGTTTCTCATCCAAACCCTAGTCGTGTTTCCTTTATTTAAATCAGATTTGCCATAGCTTTATTGTCATAGCTATCGAAAAGTATGTGTTTATATTTGTGATGGGAGAAAAATTCATTTTGGGCAAAAAGATCTGTTGGGGATCTTTCATTTTGTCACACATTATTAGTGCTAGTCCCACACTTTCACCAACGGCTCCTAACCCGCATTTGTATAATGATTCGCAACCTTACTTCCCCTCTCGTGTCATATAGCCTATATTCATAAAAATCTCTGAAAAATCTAAATATTTCCCCCTCTGGGGGCATTCTTAGATAACCCTTCCTTCTCTTCAAAGGATAGGTTTTCATTTATGCCCTCTGGGGGCCTAAAAAATTAAAAAAACATTCAAATATGCTAAAAATCCAAAAAACATTCAGATATGTTAAAAATCCAAAAACATTTAAATATATAAAAACATCCAAACATATTTTCATCACTCTTGTTTGGTTGTTTCTATTACAAAGTTATATTATTCATGTTGCACATTACTTATCATGTTATCTTGATACATTGTATGTTGTATCCTTTTTCTATACATGTGTGCATTCACATGGTACATTGAGTTGAATGCAGGATGCACACAGATTGTTGTACAATGTAGGATTCTTAACACTGCTCTCTACCAATTCTTTTTCAGCAACTAGGGCCATCCACTTTACACTTTCTCACGTACAAGTGCTATTATTTTGATATTTACTACTTTACTTTCTCTTATTTCATTCACTCACTACATACATCATGTCATATTATTTATTTCTCTAACATGCTAATGAGTGCTTCACATGTAGTATTTTTTGTAGATTACTTCCAAACCGAGATCATTTTCATATTATGGCTTGTTTCTTGTTGTACATGTTTGTTCTTTGATTTCACTTGTTCATGGGAAATTCCCTATGTTACTTGATTGTTGCTTGCTAGCCTTGAGTGTCTCGATTATCTTGTTATAAGTGGTGTCCCATGTATATATGGCATTTTTTTTTCCATGTTGTTCTATTTGTGTATCCTTATATGTTTTTTCTTACATATTCTACGTTGTTTTACTAACACTTTGCTAATTTTTCTATTATATTACTATGTATGTGCCATCATATACACCATGTGCACTCCCTTATTTCCCTTGCAAAAATCCGACAACACATGTGCATATCAACTACATAACCTCTTATTTGGGCCACACTCACATTGCTATATCTCATGAGGCCCAAACAAGGGGAAATCATCGGATGACATCTCACCCTCATGGCAAGTCATAATCAAGAAACAAAATAACAAGTAAAAAATTAGACATTTTAGAGATTCAAAAAATGGTTCATAAACAGACTTGGGTCAAAAAACATATAGGGAAAAAACCATACGGAAATATTGTAGCATTCATATGTTATGGCCCATTCTATATGCTTCTATCCTAAGGGAGGATTTAACAATTTTCTTATTTGGTAAAATTCAGATTATGGTGGCACCAAGGGTATGTGTAAGCTAGCATTGCCCTAGTATATTGTGTCATCATTTGTAAATCAATTGGGTTCATTTTCATCTGTAGTGGCACTTACCCATGGGTGTTGGGAAGTGTCAAGGTGATTGTTATCCTCATAGGTTTGGCTTCCCATAACTCATATTTTATTGGAGGGATGCAAAGCAACTAGAATGTTCCCCATACAGTTTTCTTCACAGTGCAAGGTGCATTTACATTTCTTTATATTCTTCTTGGCACATTTCACTTGGGGACTGATCACCCCCAATTCCTTCCAACTAGCTCTAATACAAAGTTCAGAAAATCTTCATATGCAATGGTAGTGGGAGTAATCCCCCCCCTTTCTTGCAAAACAACTAGGTGTACTCTTTCCTTTGGTTTGTTTCTCTACTTACATGATGATATTTTCACACTAAGTTCAAAATTTTCAAGTTAAATTTTGATTTCCGATATTATGGACATTAACAACACTTTTCTCTACAGGTACTCATCTTGAAAAAATAAACGCAACCATAACAAAGGCAAAGTACTAGCACAAGTATAAGGTGCTCTAAGCGAAGGCAAAGTATGTCTACACACTCAGGTGAATTTTCCTTTAAGCACACCGATTTCAATTCCTTACTTAAAGGGGGGGAAATGTAGACACTCATTTTGGTAATTCATGTCTTACAACAACACAAATTGTTTAACACTCTTCCACTAGCACGCACTTGCTCAATTTGGCAACTATGATATCCTTAGCTATATCTCACTCATTATTTCTTGCACATACAATCTACTTGTTCACATAACAATCCTATCAATGCATAAAATTAGGCTATACCCTTGCATATCATAATTCTAACTTTCAGATTACTCGCACATGCATCTGAGAACACAACATCCAAAAAGGTCCATGAAGCCCATCTGTCATGGGCTGACCTGGCCACTTTGGTCCCTCTTCCTTTAACGATACTTTTTTTATTTGAATTCCTTTGGTACACTTCTAGTTAGCTTTATCCGAGTTTTTCAGGATCCATAACACATGTATAAGAAAGTTATTCATCTCTCATTGAGGAGGGCATTCTATCTACTTGACTCCTAACATTATAATGAGCACATAATAAGAGCAATCACAAGAAAAGCTACTATAAGACTCCCTTGAGCTCTATATACTCTACATACTCATTCTAGGGCAATTATCTACTCAAATATGCTAGCACAAAAGACACATCCTCTCAAGTCAAGCTAGGGAAAAAGGGCAAGTACAATCACATTGATGAGTGTTGTTAATCCTCCTCATTAATAATGTCAATCCAGGGATAGTGTTCGATGGTTGTATGTAATAAGAGAAGAAAGATCTTTGGAAAATAGCTCATTTAAACACAATCCAAACTGCATAAAATAAATCACACATGTGGAAATAGAAAGACACACTTGCAGAAAGAAAGCTTACATGAAATAAATCACACTTGCATGAATGAAATTTCTGAATTAAAAATAAGGAAAGATAAATAAGACACCTGTAGGTTCACAAAAGAAATTGTACGGAAAGAAGGATTACATAACACAAAATTAGAAATCATAACAAAAGGAAAAACAACAGAAATAAAGAAATGAACATAACACACTAATCCATCTTCCTTGGAATAAGTGGCCAGCTCATTCCTTGGAAGGGGACTTAATTCATATTTTTAATTCAAAATCTACCGAACAATTTCACTTAAAATATTAATGAGGAAGAACGGATATCTATTTCTTGGTAATCCAAAAATTACATATAAGAGAGTGGGAGGTTGCATTTATAATTCATGCATCCAACCAACTCCTTATTTTGGGAAATACAATCTGATCTTATCTTTATTCCAATCCTAACAACTAAGATCTCCATCTCCACAAAATATGGAGAGAGATATATTATTGGAGTCGAAGTCTTATCTCACTTATTTTAGGAAGATTTGTTCCTGAATCTTCTCTTTTCTTTTTGGTAACAAGAATCACATTGATTTATTCTCCTACTTTATTGGAAGGATATTTTTCCTCAAAACATAAGTTTGACCAAATACTTCTCGTGGATTTTCCATTTGACTTTTATGTTTCTGGTTCTGGAACTTTTGGTGCTCGTCTGATACACTTTTTCCTTAGACTGCAACTCACTAAAAATTAGATTCCTTTTTATTGGTAAAAATTGTAGAAAATATGCATGAGGTTTTTGTTGAACACATTACTATGAACAAAAACCTCTCTCAGATTTTCCATTTGAATTTTTTGTCTCTGGTTGTGGAACTTTTGGTGCTCATTTGATACACTTTTTCCTTGGACTGCAGCTCATTAAAAGTTAGATTTCTCCTTATTGGTAAAACCTGTAATAAATATGAATGAGGTTTTTGTTAAACACATTGATATGAAAAAAAAACCTCTCTCATATTTCCCATTGGATTCTATGATTATTCACAATTTCTCATTTTATGTAGGTTCCAAAACTAAAACTGCAAGTTCCAGAACTAAAATTGCGAGTTCTGGAACTAAAACTGCAAGTTCTAGAGCTAACTCCAATTGTACCAGAGCTAATTCTCATTGTTTTGGAGCTAACTCCAATTGTTCTAGAACTAAATATGTAAGTTTCATAACTAAATATGCAAGTTCCAGAACTAAATCGGCAAGTTCCGGAACTAAATTTGCAAGTTCTGGAACTAAAACTGCAAGTTCCAGAGCTAACTCCAATTGTTCCGGAGCTAACTAAAAATAGATATAACTTTTACACACGATCTCGAATTGAGATGATTCTTTTTTTGAACTTGCATAATTTTCCAAGAGGAATTTGTATATAACATCATATTTGAGGTTATATATACAATTCATTATCAATTCCACTTTTCTCAGAACTAGCATTATCTTTCCTTTATGGCCTGCATACGCAAGACTTTGCAGATTTCCTAAATAATCAATAGGATTAGTCAACAAAATAGATAACAAAATACTTCGCAAGAATGAACAAGATATATATCCTATATTTTATCTTAAGCAAACTATAATTTCCAAGATTACATCTAAATCCACTTTCAAAGGTAGCTTGGAAGGACAAAATAATGGTAATTTATGGCCAATTTATTGTCTCATCACACATTGTTGCAATGTCATGATTATCAAATTAGTTGCATACATTCTAGATATCACATGTTAGGTAAGAATGACATGTGGTTTGAGCCCTCTTTAAATTAGTGGTGACATTGGTAGTGCACACATGTGCCCACAACCCAATTAATATCTGTTCTGCATGACTCTTTCACCATTTAGGGGTTTGAAGATTTAATTAGATTCACAACAGAGCATCACACAGTGTTGAAGGTCCAAATTGCAGACATGAGCAAATCAGGAAGCAGCGCACAAGCGTAAGAAGTTTTAGGAGCTAAATGTACAAAGGGACAAGGGCATACAAAAAGGGCCATAGTGAGGGTACACTTTGGTCCAGGAAGTTGTTTAGAAAATAGTTTTAGTGGAAAAGCTCTATCAAATCATTTTCAGCCTTTTCCAGTCATCAGATCAGCCCAAATTAGCACAGATGCTAGAATATCAGCCAAGTTTTCTTCTCCCTCTCATTGTTAGTGTTTTGTTTCATTGTTAATCATTATTTGTATTTGTTTAATGATTATTCATGATATTTCTATAATTAGCTTTGGATACTTCTTGATTAGGATAATCTACCATCGGTTACTACCCCCTATAAGATCAAACATTTAGGTTAAATTAGGGGCCTACATTCTTATCACAAGTTATGTTTGGTGCTTCAACTATTCTTGATTTATGTCGGTGCTCATTTTTTCTAAGGGATTGTTCTGGGTCTCATTCATGGATTTCATATGGCATTTTGGACTAGTCTCTTTTGTTATGCCTCCAGGAGGTAGTTGATTATGTGTGCTTAAGGGTTATGGTAAGGATCCCCTAAAGCATGTATCATATTTCCATCCATTTTAGGTGGCTCTATGAAGTTGTTTTTACTTTTGTGATCTTGTTTTTCTTTATAATGCCCATATTCAAAGCTTCTTCTTCATGGTATCTGTATACAAGGAAAACTGAAACAAGCAATACAAACAAACCTGATCCTTCTTCACGTTCTCTTGCAACCTATGATGAGATGGCTAAAGTGTGTAATGAAGTACCACACTTGTTGAATATCATTTGATGATTTGTTTTTGGATGTTTCAAAATTAATTCCAAATTGAAGAAATATGTGCTATGAGAAATGGATGAATTTGTTGATCAAATGGGCAACCTAACAGCGTGTGAATTTGAATGGCAAATTGACATAATAATGTATCAAATGCCTCAATATTCCCATATATGATTTGTGAAGGGACGAGCCTCTTATTTATTTATTTTGGATAAGGTAAAAAAGGTTTGGTTTTGAAGGTCAAGGGACCAAAAAACCCTTTACAAAAAAGAAGCCAGGTAGAAGAAGACCCACCAAAAGACAAAACAGGGTGCCCAGTTAAACAGGCTTGACTAAAAGGAGACCCCAAAGCAAGGCACGACCAGAACATGTCTAAATATTTATATTTTTTTTTAATGTAATACAAAAACATAAGCCATTGTGAAGACATTGCCAAAAGGGTAGCCAAAGGGTCACCTTCATTTTTTTTGCTGTGAAAAGCTCTACTTCGGGTCCTTGAACTTGGGTCGATGTCCATAAAACCTGCAACATTATCCTTCTATGAAATAATGACCATTTTTGGAGTCTTCTCAGTGTTGTCTTTGCCATATATATCCATCGAATCTTCGTCCTCCGAGCTACTCCTCATAAGATTCATATTTTCCTTACATCCCTCAGTTTCAGTCTTGGAAATTTAATCTTATGGAATGAAAATCCTTTGTTCTTGCATGACAATTTCCACACTCAACCCACCAATCATTTTATTTTGCACCTCAATTTTTCATTGGCACTCCCTAACTTCCTGGAAAAGGTTTTTGTTGACAAGGAGGATGGTATCCACATTGGATTCATCCCTCAACAATCTAGCCTCCCAATCCACCAAATCTCTTTCTTTACTGGTTGAACATTCACCATGTTCCTCGTCACCCTATTTCAGACTGTAGAGAACATCAACAATGTCATTTGTATTGTCCTGTAACCCACATTTTTTGAAATGTTTCAAAGCCACGCCAAGGGTTTCATTGTTAGAGTCCACCTCACTAGGAGCCGAAGGTTGAGTGGGAATTAAGGGTTTACCATTTTGGAAGAGTAACAGAATTAAACCCTAATGCAGGGGAACATCCACCTTGTCATTTTTTAAATTAGAGATAAAAGCGGTTAGGGATCTCAAGAGAAAACATGACAAGCTCATAGCTTGATTTCTTCATAGGTAGTTGAGAATAGAGAGGTGGTAGGAGAAGATTTTCTTAAATTTTCCTTCGAGGGAAAGGTATTTCATTACCACCATGCAAACATCCGACCATCGATTTGGAAGACAACTTCTAGCAATGGCATCGTCATACATAAGAATTCTCTCATTATGGCCAAAAAAAGTGGTGATTTCGTGTTTGCACTTGGTTTTATCCTTTTGAAGAGTTTAAGGCACTCTAAGGATAAGACTATGGGATCAACAATGACATCCTCGGTGACACGTATCTCCACACCCCTCAAATTAAAACCCCCACCCTCCTAAGCATTTCCAAAATCAATTGCAAGTTGAGGGTTGTTACGTTAAAGCATTGGATGTAGTTCGAGAAACCCCCTCTTCACATAAGCCTCCACATGGTGGCATCATTCTTGATATGGAGGTAAGTGGTTGGTTCAGTTCTAACTTTGTCACCACCCATCCTAAACTGAACTCGTTGCAAATTATTGAGACAGGGAAAAGTGAAGTCACACACCCAGAGAAGAAGAACTAAGCACAAAAATGATTGATTCATTTTCCTTCTCGAGAGATAATGGGCCTCCCCACGGTATGAGACACGTGAAACCTAGAGACCATCATACTAAAGCCTGTGAGGTCTTATCATCATTAACTAATTTTAAAATGTTTGGCCATGGTATTAGATCACCCTACCTTGTCACCTTTTCTAACTTGTTATTCCCATAATTGGTGAATCCATTTGTGAGTTTATTAGCTGACCTATAAATATGATAAATCTCCACTTTGTCAAATGATGTTAACAAAATCTTAGCCTCCATAATGATGTTATCTAATTTCTAGCCAATGGTCCTAGGCCCAAGATTTTTAAGGGCTTTGACAACGCATAGAGAATCACCTTCTATGACAAGATATTTGATATTCATTGATATACATTGTTCAATACCCAATAATATAGCCATTACCTTGGCGTAATTGTTTGAATGATTTCCCAAAGGCCTCGTATAGGCCCTTATACATTCCCATAAATGATCACGAATTAAACCTCCTCCCCTAGTGAACCCCTCCACAGGTTTTGTAGATCTATTAAAAGTTTAATTTGAAGTTGCCTTTAGGCAGACATTTCCACTTAGTACAGTTTTTATTAATACTCATATTTTTGTTTTTATCTCTACTTGTGGGGATGAGATTGAATCTATTCAAAATGGATCTTTCAAAGGCCTGACGTAGCTTTGAGGATTTGTTTTTAATGATCTACGAATTTTTTCTTAGAGTTTGGCCAATTCTCCCAACAAATTTTTTAACACTGGATTGATTACCAAAAATTTGGTTGTTTCTCTCCAACCAAATGCCCCAAAGAATATGAGGTGAAAGACATTTCCATACCTCTTTTGTGAAGTCATAATAAAAAATTGAAAAACCATTGCTCCAGAAGCTGAGAGAAATCCCCAGGAAGGACCAATTGAACTCTAAAAAACTCAAGGACAACATAGAAGACATGAAAAGCAAAAGTACATTCCAGGAAGAGATGATTAACAATTTCATCATGTTGTTTGCAAAAACTACATATATTTATAATAATCATACCTTTCTTCCTAATTTTATCCATTGTTAATATTTTTTTGAACCACTTCCTAGAAGAAGAAGTTGATTTTAGGGATAAGGTTTTTGTTCCATATTTTCTTTCAGTAGTTATTATATTTTATATGCTCAAAATTCAAAAGGTAACCAAATTTAACCTCATAATTTTATGAGTCCATGTCCCACCATATCAATTCATCATGCAATATTTTGTGAGTTATATTGTATTCATTTATATCCTAATTTAGAGCTTCAAAAGGATGTTGAGCTTCAACGGGATGTTGAGACTCTTATTTATAGTTGAAGGGGAGGTCATGGATTGTGGATCAAGCTTTGAATAATTTACATGTTAATGAATGCATTTTCTTGATTTAGCAAGTTGATTTTGACTGCGCAGTTGGTTGGTTTGAATAAGAATTTAAGGGGCAACGAATTGGAATAGTTGGATCTTGAATTCTTCAATTATACGTGTAATTTAGATTCCTCCTTTGTAGAGTTTTAGAAATTGAGTGGAGTGAGTTAGTTCAACTTGAGTGAGTTTGACAGTGAAGTGGACATGAGTGGAGGGTGAGTAGATAGTAGATAATTATCTTTTATTTTATTTAAATAGCTAATAAAATTAGTTAAGGAGTGTAAGTTTATGGTCTATGCATGATATAATTAATTAAATTTATTATAATAAGATGTGGATGAATATTGATGGGATGTGGGAGCATACTGGTCTAGGATGTATTCTAGAATTGATTTGGCACATTACGCAGATGATAGGGATGATTAGGAATATGTATGTATTTTTAGGGTGTCTACATTTTCCCCTCTTTAAAGTGTTATTACGAAGTAATAACATTTTAAAGCTAGTAGACACATATAGATCAATGAGCATATTATAGGGAAGTGTGGTGGTCTTGCTTGGTTTTCCCCAGTGAAGCATTTGGATGCCCCAACAAGTATAGATTATGCTAAGGGAGCTCCCCCTCAAGTGGATGGGTGACACAATAAAGCAGTGGACAATTGTTTGATAAGAGATAGAAGGATGCTTTAAAGTCGAGAGTGATGAGAAGGATGATGGGAGTGATTTTTCTCATAGCTTGAGCTTCCATTCAGATATTGATATTTTAGAGCAACCTTATTTTATTGTTTCATAATAGAGTTGGCACCATGAGTATGAAATAATTATGATGTTTAACCCATTATGTGGGTAAACAAACACTCACACACAACAAAAGACAAAAAGTAAAGCAAACCCAATATACACAATAGATGTATACACCATGGCTAAAAATGAACCAAGATGATAACATAATACTTGTAATTGGTCTAAGGAAAACAAAAGATAAAAAATTAAAGCAAACCCAATATACATAGTACACATGTATGCACCATGGCTATAAATGAACCAAGGTAATAATGAAATACTTGTAATTGGGAAAGAAATAATAATAACAATACACCACAACTAAAATAAAGACAATTAACTATGCCCCCTAATGTGCTCCACAATGATGATTAAGTAGATTTGGATGCCCCCAAGCAAGGAAACATGGAAGGTGATTGGATCAAACTGAAGAGTGGGGTCAAGTGACACCCTTTTTGGATCTGCATTGAAGATTAATATGAGATTGAGTGGGTCATTTCCCTCAAGCAAGGATGCATGCAAGGGAGAAAATGAGATCCAAAATTACCCTAAGAGAGGATACACATGAGGGATATGATTGATTTAAATTTCCCCCAAGCTAGGATACATGTGAGGGGTAATCTAAGTTGTGTTGATAGTTGTAGGATGGTTAGAATGATCACTAGGATGAGATTTAAGGGTTTGATTTTGTTGAGTTGATATTGTGGGAATTTTTTATTTTTTTGAATGTTATTGGATTTCTTGATTGTTTGAATGTTTTTGGATTTCTTGATTGTTTGAATGTTTTTATATTTCTTGATTTTAACCGTAAGAACTAGTGAGATTTAAAGTAGGTGATCCAGGACCCACCAAAGTATACACAAGCACGTAAAGGCTTACGAAGATCAAGGGATGGATGTGAGAAAAAATGGATAGGATGAAAAAGGGTGCACGTGCAAAATGCAAGGAACAAACAATAGAAACTGATTTGGGATGAAACAATAAGGTGGATAGGATGGAGGAATTATATAAGTGGATGTGCCAAAATGCCCCTACTACCAGAGGTAGATATAAATAACTCATGAATAAAATTTCTTCAAATGAATCACATTCCTGGCTTCTTTAAGCTCTTCGCCATCTTGAGTGGATAACTTGTATGCACCTGATTTGAATTTTATAGTAATAAGGTAAGGACCCAACCAATTTGGTTCAAAATTTCCTTTCTTGTCCCGATATTTTGTTGTATTTTTTATTTTCTTTTAAAACAAGGTTGCCAATCTAAAATTGTCTAGGCTTAATCTTCTTGTTGTAGCTGTGATGAATTCAGTTCTGATACACTTTGAGATGATCTAAAGCATTGAGACACTTTTCATCTAGGAGATCAAGAGGAGCTTATATATAGTCGTATTCTTTGACTAATGGAGTGGCTTATGTAGGAGTACAAAATGATGTGCAATAGGCCCAGAGGGTAGAATATACTTGCATATTCCAATTAGAACCATGTTTATCAATAATTTTTTCCATAATGGATTTCAGAGTTTTGTTGGATGCTTCAGCTTGGCCATTACATTAGGGATAGTAAGGGGTGGACCAGTGAAGGTTGATGTCGAAGCGTTTAGCTAAATCTTTAAAAAAAATTAAATGACTTATCATTATCAGTAACAAGAGAGGATGGAATGTTAAAATGACAAAAAGGTGGTTGAATATGAATTTGGATATATTATTACCAGTGACATATGTGAGAGGCATTTACTCTACCCATTTGGTAAATAT
Organism: Taxus chinensis; assembly: GCA_019776745.2. Taxonomy (NCBI): domain Eukaryota; kingdom Viridiplantae; phylum Streptophyta; class Pinopsida; order Cupressales; family Taxaceae; genus Taxus; species Taxus chinensis. The sequence goes on along the minus strand of CM034156.1, from coordinate 435,146,782 downwards.
TTTTTGGTAGTGATAATGAACTCTTGGCCATCAGATCAGATGGAGTTGGTTTTTCCTATAAGGTCAAGCCCCCAAAGGGAGAAAGGCCAAGGTGTAATGATGAGTTACAAAGCTTGAGAGGGTGCATGAATGAGGTTTCCATGTGTTTGGAAAGCCACATACTTATTGACAAATTTACATGCATCGGGCTCCATAGTAGGCTAATAGTAACCTACACATAAGATCTTCTTTGCTAGAACCATGTCGCTAGTATCTACTCCACAAATACCTGCATATACCTCTTTTAGGGTTTGGATTAATTCGTCTTTGTTAAGACATTTTAATAGAGTCCCATCGTAACCTATTTGATAAAGGTTGTCAATAAGTATCGTGTGAAACATGTTGTGCTAAGGCTTGTTTATTTTGGGAGTTCATGTTTTTCAAGATAATTATAGTCAAGGATGAAAGTATAAATGTCATGATACTAGGGATTGTTAGGACCAACTATTTCACAAACCATGGTTGACTTGGGAAAATTGTTAGTCGGAACCAAAAGATGTTCAACAAGAAACTCAGTATGTGTTTGATGGGAATTGATCTCAAGGAGAGATCCAATAGTCGTCATTACACCTGTTGATTTATTTTAGAGGCAAGGAACTTGTTCAAATATGATCAATTAAAAGTAACTGTATGCACCCAAAATTACACGGTGCTATATTGTTCAAATAGTAGTAATCCCCAATGACGATAATTTTCATTTCCAAAATAAATGATGAATCCAGGTCCCATTTCCTTACTTTTTGTTTGCCTATGTGGCTTAGTATTCTTTGTTACTTGGTTTCTTAGCCTCACATGCTCTCATAAATATTTTTCGCCCTCTTTTTCCTTAGTTTTACCTTTAAGTTATGTAACTATTGCGGTAGTTGCATAACCGTCAGTCCGCACAAACCAGTGATTTCATGCGCATAAATCTGATGCTTAAACAACATGTTTTGTACGTGTGTTGCTTGCTTCCAAATCATTTTCTCACATATTTATTGACCAAATCAATTGTTTTTGAGCTTGGTAGATGTGTATGAAATTCATCTCCTTTAATTACTATTCTTAGTAAGTTGAATGCCTCTCCTTTGAGTGATATGGCACTTCTTGATTGTCGAGTGTGTTGGACCTCTTCACTGCCAACTTTCTATAAAAACCAAGCTTTTTATCGAAGTAGTGGTTAGAGTCCCTTGAATTGGAATTACACCGTTACTCTGTTAAAATCTTGCTAAGAAGCACACAAGCAAACTCAAAGCCTTTGTCTTGTTACTTCCTTGCCTACATTGCTACCATACTACCTATAACTAGCTTACTCCAGCACTTCTACAACTTCTTCTGCATACCAACCAACACAAATCCATCACTTCTAAATAAGCTGAGGGGATAAATAAAAACATAGCCATCACTGGATATTGTCATAGTTCTACATTTCCAGGTTGGGGGTGTAATTCAATTCTTTAAAGCTTTCATTTAATTTAGATTTCAATTCATAATCAAATAAAAAGCTTGTTTTAAGAAAAGTAGAATTCGCAAGTTAGAGTTATTGCTTATAAGTAGCTTCCATTGAAAACTCCTTCTCAACTTATCCCTGTAGATTTGTCTGGGAAATATTTAGAGGAAGTTCTTGTGCACAAATATTTTCATTTCTTCACTTTCAAATTGCCTGTAGCTTTTCTTTTATTAATTAGTTAGATTTAAATGTGCATACAAGCAAAGCTTCTTTTGAAATATTCCTCCCTACTTATCCATGTGGATTCGCAAGGGAAGTAAGTTTGAAGAAGCTTTTCTGTTTGTACATCGTGTTGAATTTATTCACATTAAAAAGATTTTGTAGAATTGTAGTGTTTTACTGTGGAAGTTTCAGGGGAAGAAATTTCTCATGAGAAGCTTTTACTTCTTCCTGTGATTTTGAGGTAAAGCTAATAGAGGAAATAGAATCCACATTTACAAATTAGAAGAAATCCTCTGTTTAAACTAGATTAGAATTAATTAATCTACAACAGTGGAATAACCACATCTGGCTATTTAATTATTTGTTTAATTTGTTTTATCATAAAGGTAGTTTTCATTTAATTAGAAGCAGTTTCCATTTCTATGTAGCTTTGATTTATTTATTTCCAGTAAACTAGACAAATCCACAAAACATTAAAGTAATTAGATTAGTTTATTTGTTTTATTTCCTTTCATTCAAAAGATTTTGGAAAATACATAAACAAGTAGATTAAATTTTTTGCATTTCTTTAATTAATTAGTTGCACACAAATTTAATTAAATTAAAGGAGAGTAATCAACTTTGTTTAATTTGAATTTGTTTGTGACGATTGTTTAAAATAGGAATTTAGAATTAATTAGATTGGAATTAACACAAGCTCCCATGTTTCCTTGGTGGTTTAGGTTACCTAAACTATGCCTTAGCCCCTTTCAGTTTCTTTGTGTACTTTTTTTGTTTCCTTAAATTCATTCTTTCATGTCCACATGACCATCCAGGGACCAACACAACCAAGACAAAGAGTTTGTGATCCAACTGTACCGCAATTGAACATCGACACACAATTGAGTGATATTGACCAAGGCCTTAGACAACTTATCTTTCAAACCACTTTAGTCCCACCTACCATCATTATACAAATGATTTCTTTGAATGATGAGGTAGACACCATCGAGGAGTTCCAGGAAAACTAGCCCGGTAGGGATTAGATTTATCTTTATCACACGTCTTCTCTCACATTTTCATGACCCTCTCTAGAGAACAATTTAAAAGAGATGAAGGATGTTTCCCTCGTGTTCCACAACCAACTCGAGGTTTATTTGTCCCTACAGACATTGATTGAAATCTTGACACGACCATTATCCTTGACCATTTCATCACACCTGAGCAAGTTAGACATTGTTCATTTCAATCAATGAGCAAATACTCATTGTTTCGGTTGAGGACATTCATTTACCTTGATTTATCCTATAGACATTTTCCATCTATCCTACCTATTCATATTTATCCATCTCATAGCCATCTATCCATTCCATCCCGACTATTCTGGCATGACCTCAGGAGGTTGCCTGTGCTTATGAGTCACGTGTGGATTCTCAGGCGTACAAAATTGGTGAACTTGACATGAAAGAATTTTTCCTTTTTGTATCCTCTTTCTCTCCTTTCTTTCATCCATCCTTCTCCTCTCCCATTATTCTGCATGTGTTTTTATACCCCCTGAATATGTCGGGTCAGGAATACGACAAGCCCATCTTGGGTCTTGAAGCCTATTACTATCAAATGAGTATGCAATAGTCACCCTCATTATCAAGGTGGGTTGATCATTACTCACAAAATTTGCTACTTCCTCACATGCCTCCTCCTCGAGGTTCCAATGCCAACTCGATAGTTAGGATAGAGGAGATAGATCAACCCAACCACAAAACATAACCAGAGTTCTCCAACTCTAACAATATGAAATTCACATGATAATAAGGGTTTTATCCACAGGTCTTATCGAGACCCCTGATTAGCATATAATCTAATTCCTTTTCTTCCTATCTATCACCAAATGATGAGCTTCTAGCGTAATTTGACCAAAATGGCGATCGTCATAATGTTATACATGAATCCTTGGATAGGATACAAGGATACACTGGTACTCTTCTTCAGAACAATGCTACCACCCCTCCTAAACTAGAAAATACACCTAAATACGAGTGGTCTACAAAAGACCAATTTATAATAGGGTATCATGTAACTTTTCAACCCAACAAGGCCTAATATACGCGTAATTCAAACACACCATCTTCACCTGGTGATGTGATCTCATAATTAGTGGGTAGGATCAAGCAATTAGAGATTGCCCAAGCCCCACAACCTATACAATTCATGGGGCCAAACAATGCTTCTCGTTACATGAGAAAGGAATGGTACATGCCTTATGTGACTTCCTATCAGCAACTGTCGTATCAAACCTACCTGGGTGCTCCTAACCTAAGTGACCTTATTATAGGATCAGGAACACTAAGTATGGATCCTCAATCTTCATATACGTATCCTATACAAGGGCTGGCTAGTAGTCAGTTCTCAAATGCTACCCCTTCAGGAAATATAGTGTTCCTTGGTTTTACACCTACAATCCCATACCCTAGTGTTGTTCCTCCCTATGTACACATGTATTCCAAATCCCCTTCTTTTGATATGTATTACTTTCTTGGTCCCTATGCGCAGACAAAAGGGGTTCTTTATGCCTTACCTAATGCCTACATTGTGCCATATCAAGCTTTGATTCTATCTCCACTTCCCCTTTAAGGATCATCAATAGTTGAATCATATGCAATGGGAACATACTCTGAATACTTAAAAGATCCTTTACATTTCACTATACGAGGTCTCATGCTCCCACGACCATTGTCGATCCTCCCCAAGTTCAAGGGGGAGGGAGATGTAAATGCCCACATAAAGGCATATACCATTGCCATCAGAGAACTGCTCCATTGGGATGTAGTCATTGCAAATATATTTCCTAAGAATCTCGACGGAATTACTCTCGACTGGTAATATTGAATCCTGGAAGCCTCCATCCACATGTGTGAGAGTTAAGAGCCCTTGCTGTAAACTCCCTTGTTTTTTTACAACAAGGTACTTCAAAGTGTCTTGAATAGGTTTTTCGATGTGCTAAAGTTAAAGTTTGATGCAGACAAAGTAGATGTTTATCACCACACATTGCACAAGACATATGTGTACCACGGGAAGACATCATATGTGGAGATGATGGAATCGGATGATATCAACATTAACTCCCAAACCCTATCAATAGGCAATGAAGAAGTAGAAAAAGTATATATATACTTGAAGCATAAGTTGGTCAATCACAAGTATGTGTTGATGAAGAAGATCTCACACTCCTAGGGCCACCTAAAGGAAAATAGACAATAGGAATAAAGAGGGCTCGTGAAAAGACACTTCCCTACCACAAAGAGGAAGAAGAAGAAACTAATGAAGAGGATGACAGGGAGGTAGGGCAAGGATTGAGTACCTTTAGAGCGACCAATAAGTTTCCAAAGAAGCTGAGTCCTAAAAAGAAGACACCAGCGAAGAAGAAACCCAGATTGGTTTTGAGCGAAGAATCAAACGAAGTGGAGAAGTATGGTGGAGAAAAGATACCACAAAGTCCTACAATCATCCACACTATAGAGGACACAAATGAAGAGGATTATGATGCATGGGAAGAAGAAGGACCAAGGAAGGATGATGAGCAAGAATGGTCAAGGAAGAATGACGAGGAAGAAGGGCATGACGAGCCCTTAACAAAGAACAAAGGTGGGTACCATGAAGAGGAATAACACAATGCTAAGCATGATGAGGAGGAAGATATAATTAAGGACATGATTGCAAGAGAGGATACATGCACAAGGGAAGTGAGTGATGCACTTCAATCTATTACATAGGAGGTATCAAAGGGGTGCAGAGGAAAGGGAAGGAAGTGAAGGAACATCCCCCAAGGCCCCCTATTTCAGTATAACGATGATCCTACAAAAGTCCTACGAGCGAGATATCAGAGTTCAATGGCCACAAAAGATCTATTATGTTGTTCATTATTTGAAAAAAATGAATCCCTCCCATTCATAAGGAAAATTCTCTCTTGGGCATATCGCTCACATATGGATGAACCTGAGTTCGAGATCAACACACAGTTATTGTCTGAGACATAGATCAAATCAAATCCAGGAGAGGCATTCCCCATGGTCAACGTGGATATGCTCATTAATGAACAAACATGTAATACACTTAATAAATTGGCGTCAGAGGTAGGAGTGCAATTTTTTAACAAGGATTGTGATATTAAGAGACTACGTAAGGAGATGTAGGAAAATGATGAAATAATTGTGCAATTGAAGCATGAGTTAAGAGAGGAGAAGGGTAGAATGCACATGGCGTATAAGAAAGTAGAGTGCATCGTGGATATTGTCACTTCTGCGCACCTAAGCCTTGCTAACAATGCCAAGGAGGAGTATGAAATGATGGTACAATTACCCTAGAGGAATTAGCATGAATGCCCTCACATGAGTGAACAAAGGGTACAGGGCCATCATCCGAGGAGATATCCACACAAAATAAATCTGATAGGGACCCAAATAGAAGCACATCTTGTATAGTATGATACGCTAGCTATAAAGGCTAAGGAGGTTGCGTGAAGGGTGGAATTAGTTTTCGAACACTGCCAAAATTTTGATTAATTTGTAGCGCACTTGCGCTAATGACGAGGCAAAGTTAAGAGAAAATCAGGACAAAATGAAGAATAATAGGGCCGAACGGGAGAGGATGTTGGCTGAAATAGAGCAAAAGAGGGATTTAGTAATAGTTTTAAAAGCCACACTCAAATATAGATTAAAGGAACTCTTCCCCTAGGTTACACATATAATGGATGTGATCGATGATGCGGATAAATTGTTGGAGAAATTAATCACATAGTTGAAGGGTAATATTGATGACTAAATGTTGTCAGTCCAGAAAACCAAGGAATTGGAAGGTTGGAGGGAGTTAGAGAAAAATTTGGATAAGGAATTTCCAGGGATCCTTCCACAAAAGAAGGCATAAGATATTAGTTCTTTTAATTCTTTTGGTGCAAGCCATACTTTTATTCTTTGATTCATTCTTTACTGTTACTCCTCTAAACACACCATGTCAGCAATACTGATGCAGAAAAATCAAGAGGATGCAGAAGAAGAAGCTCCTATTGCTTTCATGAGTACGCCTCTTAAAGCCTATGAGTTGAAATACACTCCCATGGAAAAGCACGCATACGCAGTGGTGAAGGCATGCAAAGCATCCAGGTATTATATATTCTTTCCTCGCACACTGTGGTTTTGGTTCTTGATACTGCAGTTAAATCCATTCTTACTCAGCAAGAGTTAGGATTATTGAGAGGCACATGGGTGACAAAAGTTTAAGAATACGACCTGGATATTAAACCAACAAAGCTAGTTCGAGGAAGAGGCCTGCGTGAATTAATGACGGAGATGAAAACATTAGTGCCTGAAGTGGATCAAGATGAGATAGATGGAGATTTGCTTGCAGTACTTTTTTATAGATCTAGTAGAAGAGTGGTACAGTAACATTGCTTACTTTCTGATGTATGGAGAATTCCCATATCAACTTTCCCGAAAAGAGAAACGAACAATCAAACTTAAATCCAAAGATTTTGTTCTTTGGGATAATGGTTTGTACAAAAGGGGAATTGATGGCGTATTTCTCAGATGCGCGGACAAGGCTCAACAGGATCAACTACTACAACAGTTTCATGACATGGCTTGTGGTGGTCATTTCTCAGCCCGAGTCACTGCACATAAGATCCTCAGAGCAAGGTATTACTGGCCCACCCTTTTTCAAGATACTGCAGAATGGGTAGCTAAGTGTCAAGCATGCCAACATTTTTTTGGGTGTGTGAAATTGCCTGCATTACCTCTAAAACCCATTGTGATTGAAGAACCTTTCCAACAGTGGGGAATGGAGTTTATTGGTATGCTTAACCTGGCTTCCAGTGCCGGCCATCATTACATTCTAACAGCTACTGATTATTTCAGTAAGTGGGTAGAAGCTATTCCTGTAAAGAATGCCACTTCCGCTGAGGTGTGCAGTTTTATAAAAGAAAATATTATTGTCAGGTTTCGTGTGCCCAGCAAAATTGTAGCAGACAACGCTCCAAATCTTTCTTATGAGGAGCTGGTGGAATTCTACTACACTTATGGGATTCAGCTGGTTCATTCCTCAAACTACTATCCACAAGGGAATGGTCAAGCTGAATCTAGTAATAAAAACTTGGTAACTATCGTGCGCAAGCTTGTAACGGAAAATCAAAAGACTTGGCATAAAAATTTGTATGATGCATTATGGGCTGATAGGATCACACCAAAGAGGGCGATAGGCATGTCCCCATTTCAACTGCTATATGGTAGAACACACAGAGCTGCCTCTTACCTTGGAATTGCTTGCCCTACGACTTTCTAAGGCCCTGGAGGATTCATTATGTACTTGACTGAATTGAGGGAAGTACAAACTCAAGTTGCAGATAGGTTGACAAAGCATCAAAGGAAGGTGAAAGTCATCTTCGACAAAAATGCCAGGGAAAGAAAGTTTGAAGTTAATGACTGGGTCCTCTTATGGGACAAAAGAAGAGAAACAAAAGGTATGCATGGAAAGTTCAATTCACTATGGAAAGGGCCTTTTGTGATTAAAAGGATCGTCGGAGCAGATAGCTTCATTCTTGCTCATCAGGATGGAGTTGAATTGCCGTTGCCTTTCAATGGGCAACACTTGAAGCTGTTCTGGACACGAGAAGTAGGGTAACACCTGTATGTACATAAATAAATCTTTGCTTGTTTTTTTTTTCCTTGTTTGTCTTGTTTTGGTGTTGTGTTGTGTGTTGTGTTCATTTGCCCGACCCCGTGCCCAAAAGACAAGATGCAAAACTAGAGATGCTGGGATCTCATCTTTTCTCTTTGTCATCCTGACAGAGAAAAAAAGATGTCCACAGACGGAGCCAACTGGTGTCACTCAGATTTCACCCTGAAATCTGCGACTACCCTATCTGAAATTTTTTCGTACTTTTAAAATAATGGGTCGTTTTGTGTTTTTATTGTTTGAAAGTTCCTGTATTGTGTCAAGATAATCCCAAAGAGCCATATTAGCCTTTTTCGCCAAATACCCAGATGCCCAAAATTGTTTTATTCTGTCATCGGGATTTGTCTGCGTGAAATTTGTATTTAATTATTTTGAGCCCTGTATGAGGCTATTTGCGCTTTGTTTTAACTCTATTATGAGCAAATATGTTATTATTCCTATGTGCCAGAAGGGTTTTAACTTATTTTAAGTTTTGGGCTTTATTTGCAACTTTTGACAATTTTTCGTGTTTTTGTGGTGTCCCATTTCGTTTTCTGTGAAATTTCTCTGGAGCAATTCCTTTGCCGGGTAAGCCCGATTTTTGTCCTGGAGCAGTTGGAAAACATATACGCACATTATGCCCGGAGGAAGTCGTCATCGGAGGTCTAGATCACTGGGAAAAAGCGAAGTCGTGCACAAAAAAGCCCCTGCGGGGATGGGCGCATTTTTGGAAAACAAAGGATTTAAGCTGCGATGGGAAAAATATAAGCCGCAGGCAGGGTGGGAATTTTATATCTGCCTGGCAGGGTACTTTTTTCCGTGTTATAAAAGTCACTTAAGCTGCAGTGGGAAAAATAGAGGCTGCAGGCAGGTGGGAATTTATTGCCTGCCTTACAGGGTAAAAATTCCCATGATATAATAAAAGGAAAGTGACTTAAGAGAAATCATAGGATTTTAGTGCCTGCCTTGCAGGGTAAATAATCCCATTGTCAAAGTCAAATCACTTAAGGGGATCACAGGATTTTGGTGCCTGCCTTGCAAGGTAAAGAATCCCATCGTTGAAAATTTCTTAAAAATAGAATTACATGTGCAAAAAAGTGCGCCCCCTTTGAAGTGATGATGGAAGGATTAAATTGATTATTTTAATTAATTTTTCCTCTCAAAAAGTGCGCCCAAGCTTGGAGGAGGTCAACAAGTCAAAGTTGGAATAAAAGAAAGGAATTAAATTTAATTTATTTAGTGGCTGCCCCCTTCCTCTCAAAAAGTGCTCCCCATTTGGGTATTATTTAATGTTTTTTAAAGTATTAAAACATTAAATTAATTTCTATTTTCAGTGGCTATGGTCAAAGCACACTGTGAAGCTTAAGTGAAGTGATGTGTGAAGGATTAAATTGGATTAATTTAATTTATTGGATGGCTGTCCTTAAACATGCTATTTTTAAAAGAGAAAAGCATGATTTTTAATTAATTAATTGCCTTTAATTGTTAGGGCAATTATTAATTATAGAATTGTGAAGGTTATATAAGCATGGGCAGCCATATGGGTGAATTATTCAAATCCTAGGTGAAGAATTACAGCCAAGTGGAAAAGTGCGCCCCCATTAAAGGAAGGATTTTGTTCAGACAAAGTGCTAACAAGGCTAAAAGCTTCCAGATTTGGCGCATGCTTTGGAGGAGGTTGATCTTTGTCTGCATAGTTGTTTCCACAGGTGTTACAGGAGCTCAGGTGTTGATTGAAAGGATTCATGCTCTCTTTATGTGTAAATTAAACACCAATTTTTGGGGCAGCAGGCTTGAAAAGTGCAGATTTGTATAATTTAAATTCACTATTCATGCTCCAGTGGCCATTTTTGTCTGAATAAATTGCAGGAATTCATTACAGGTGCTTTACAAAAGAAAAGGAGTTTTTATCAATGTCCAATACATTACAAATATCCTCCGAATCTGAAGAATTGTCCAGATCTGCACCAGTATTGAAGAAATCCGGCCAAGTAAGGAGAAAAAGAATTATTCAGACGAAGATAGACAAAGCCATGGCGAAGGGAGATGAAAAAGAAAGCATGATGGAGTCATGCATTGCTTCCAAACTTGCAGACATAGGAGACACAGATCTAGGCCCGAAACCTCTTGCCGATTTGATTGATAGATCCAGAGTGGGAAAGACTTCACTCATGCGAGTGGTCAAAAGCAGTGGAATTATCCGAGCTGCAGCTTTTCCATGTACAGCCCAATTGCCAGAGTTCGTGATGGAGTGTGCAAGATCTTATCATCCTTCATCCAGATCAGTGCGTGATGCTTCGGGAAAGACAATAATTCGTTTGGACGCAGAGTTCATCAATTATTGTTTGAAGATTCCAGTATGAAAGGTGGTGACTTCTATTAGCATTCAGGTTGCTGACAGTAGGTGGGAGAAGCATAGAGATGATTGTGTGAGCATCATGAATAGCCGGTTCATGAAGAAGCCTAGATCCCCTTCAAAGTTCCCGATAACTCTTCCACGGTCCAATTTGGTGCAGGAGGCAGATGATGTCGTCAAATTGCTATGCGGGATGAATGGCAAAGCGAATGCCTACACTTTCGATACATGGATGTATGTTTTCATCAGGACCATTGAAATCAACAAGGTTGATTCTATAATCAATTGGTCGGAGATTATTAGCAGCAACATCGGTGAGCAACTTCGGAACGTGAAGCGTACTTTCAGCTTCAAGATGACTTCATACCTGGTGTATGCTGCAGCTTCACAAGGTGTCTTTTCCAAGCTGGATAGATGTGGTGTTCTTTCCAAGGACCCCATTTTTGAGTGCTACCCGCAGCTTACTGCACCTACAGGCGAGAAGGACTTCAAAGTGATCAATGATGACTTCTTCTACGATTTCATCTACAGGTTAGACAAAGACTTGAAGGCCAACAGGGTAAGCAAGGAAGCGTGGGAAGCCGTGTCCACGATTGGCATTTTATTCATTCAATTTGCAAATTTCACATACCTCAGGGTTACAGGATTTTCTGGATAACCAATAAAGATGCCCAGGTATCCGAATGATAGATTGATCGTCATGGAGCTGAGCAGGCAACTTGTGGAGTTACACGACCTTCAGTCAAAGCGGCACAAGTCTACGGGCTTCTTCCATATCACTGTGGGATATTACAACTGCATTAGCATTCACAGAGCTCGAGGGATGGAAGCGCAAATGTTATCCGAGTATGAGCAAGAGTTATTCCCTGCACGGCTGAACTTCGATCCATTTGGAGTAGCCAGGAAGACAATCTCCTAGTAGTATGCACATGTGCCTTCGTTAGAAGATTTCTAGATGAAGTGCGGAAGTGAGTACAAGGTTAGAAAGAGATATTTCAGCAGGCTGTCAGCAAAGCAAGTGTTCGAATTTGGACTAGCACGGATACCTGCGGATCTTAAAGACAATGGGAATGTGGTACTTGACACTTACCATCAAATGGGAGGAGATAAAGCCATACTGCAGAATAACATGGGAGGCTGCAACACAATTGAAGAAAGGTCGAGAGTTGTGTTGGTGAATACTTCAAACTGGTTGCTGACGAAGGGATATTGCCTTGATGAAGCATTGATGAATCAAATCACGGGCAACTTCAGCACAGGAGATTCCCTCAAGCAAAAGCATGAAGGAGAAAGCAGCAGAAGGTCCGAGAAGTTGAAAGTACACAGAAGATCTCAAGAGAAGGAGAAGATCACTTCTACAACCGTAGCTTTGACTCCGGTTTCTCCAGTACCCAGTACTTCACCAACTATTGCACCGCAGCAGCAGGACGTTTCCATGCCTTTATTGAATCCGGCGACGTTCGTCTTCTCTCCTAGCCACTTCGTTCATCACCTATTCCAGAGGAGATGTTGAAGCTGCAGATGGCAGAGTTCGAAAGAGCTTTGTCCTTAGATGATTCAGAGGATGACAGCCATAACACTGTGGCACTTTCTGATGGAGAGGATGCAGAGCGGGAGATGGTAGTGCACTCAGTGACTTCTCACTCTCCGAGAAGTAATTTCTTAGAATGGTTGGCTTTGCAGTTGGTTCCAGAAGCGAGAATGGAGATGAACTTAGAGGGGCATGACTTACAGCTACTCCAGGATCTGAGCAGAAGAGACAGAAGGCCTAAAGTTGCTAAAGCAACTTCTAGGTTAATCATTGAGAATTCGGGAGAGAAGTTTCTTGAGATATCAATTCTGGCAGAAGGAAAGATAGAGGAAGAGCTCACGGCGGAAGATGTGACAGTGAGCAAAGTACCACTCGGTCAAGCCACCACTGAAGGATTGAAGCAGGACACGCAGACATTGATAAACGCTTTATTCCTTAGGCTTGACAGTGAAAAGGCAGAGAAAGAAGAGCTGCAGAAGCAAGTATCTCAATTATGTGAGATCATAGCCAAGGTTGCTAAACCTTCCATTCAGCCCATTTCAGAGAAGGTGAGTGATCATCTTATGCAGGAAATGGAGGACGTAAGCAATCAAGTAAAGGCTATTGACGAATGGAAGGATCTGATTATTCGTCAAGCTTCTGTACAACTTGGGGAAGTGCCAGCCCGCCTAAAGGTTATGAATGATGCAGCAAATCAACTAAAGCAACTGATGGAAAACGTAGAAGGCATGAATATAGTTGTAGAGAGTAACCTGAGTATTTTGGCCGAGATCAACAAGCTGCCGAGAGATGTATTGATTGCGGAACGGATTGTACCAGACAGATTAGTCGAGAAGGGGAAGCAGCTAGAGTTTGCAGTATCTTTCCGCTTGGAAATCTACAGAGTTTTACTGAAGAGGATGTAGGCACTTGAGAGTAGAACATCAGATTTACTAGACAGTATCATTTCTTTCACTGAGGAAAGAGTGGACAGAGGTGTTACTTCATACGTGCGGATCATTTCTAACGAAGTGCCTGATTCCCTGGAAGGTTCTCTTCTGATGGTACAAAAGAGAATTGATAAAGCTACCAAGCCTTTCATGATGAATTCTATCGGTAGACTGGTGGCTCTGCATGCAGACATTGCGAGGAGGTTTGGGCAGAGTTTGGAAGAGGTGGAAGCGTGCAGCAAAGTGTTGAATGAAGGGTTGCTACAATTCAGGACAGAGAAGGAAGCAGTGGCTAAAACAGATGGAAAGATGCTGAATTACATGTTCGACAAGTATATCCGATATCAGAACAAGAAGAAGACATAAATGTTACAACTGACATGACTTCTTCTATTTTCTATGTTCCCGAATGAAATTGTAAAACTTCTGAGTTATTGGTTTTACAACCATTACTTGAAGTCATGTGGAACCATTCTATTAGTTAAGTGATACATGTGTCACTTAAGAAGAAGTTAGTTGAGGATGATTGCCAAATGTCATCTTTACTTGTTGTTCATGCTTTAGTTCAGTTTGAGTCTTCTATTTGTATTTTCCCTCCTACAATCTATAAGTAGGAGAAGAACCTCCGGGTTAAGGATCGATCAGAATTTGTAAGCAGCAATCCTGAGTTCTAGACTTTGTGCTGAACTCCTGAGAGCAACTTGGAGCAAAGGAATACAAGGGATCAGGTTTCTGGAGAACTTTGTGTCACGATGTACTGTGTTTCTTGCTTTGAATCTTAGATCTCTTGATAAACTTTGTGTTATTTTAGATCTAGATCTATAGCTGCCTTTGTTTTATAATTCTGTGTGTTCATATCTATTAAGTTTCTTCTATGTGCATGTAATTAGCTTTGCTATCTACTAATTGGGATGCACATCTTCCCCATTTCTTCTCTGTATTTCCTTTACTTATTTCTTGCGATAACGTTCCTTTCTTAACAGCTACTTACTTGCTGCAAACTTCTTAGTTATGTTCATGAACTAAGTGGTTAAAGTAAAACCCCTGATAGATAATAACACATTTTTATTGACAAATTGACACGGGAGCCTCACCGATTAAATGAGGGAGATTTATCTCACGACTGCCTAGGTTTGATGTTATGCAGAAAATCTAGCCAACAATCACACCTACTATAAACTTTTTATTGAAATCCTCATTTACCTTGGTTTATATCATTGGGATTCATCCTATAGGGCATCTTCTTTAGTGGTCTCATTTCTTCGAGAAATTTTATTTTCAATTTTTTCCAAGATAAAATCATGTCATTCATTTCATTATACCCTTTGGGAAGAAAATATAGAAATCCATTTAGGATCTCAATAACATGTGTTAATTTCTTATCATACTTGTAATCCCCTATTGTTATGATTCTTGGATCTATATTTGCCACTACATTCACTTCATTTGTATATAATGGTTCATTATATCATTTCATTTGTTAGTGTGTGCATTTAGTACTCTCCTTTCTCATACAGTATCCACGTTCAAGTAGTCCATATCATCTATCTTACTTCCTCTTTGACATGTTAGATGACCACCCCTTTAGTCAAACTTGTGTCCTACATGTAAACTCAACCTTGTAAGTATCCTTTTTAGTTTAATCACTAGAATCATTCTCGAAAAAATCAAACTTTGAAATCCATTTTTCCTTGCACATATCCTCTTATATTTCCTTGATCACTATCACATAAAGTGCATAAACCATAATTTTTTGTGTTTTTGGTTTTGTTTCTTTGAGGAAATTGTGTCATTTTTGTGGTGCAAAAGTGTCACAAAAATGTTGGAACTAGAAGTTTTAATTATGTTAATTTTTTGCCACTATATTACCACATTTGTACCGCTTACAAGTGACACTAATCAACATTTTGCACCAGTATTTGGTGGTGTAAAAATGACATAAAATATATTCAAAAATTTAAAATCATATGATTTATTTTTTACTTGTACATACACTATGACATTATTCCTATCGTTAACTACATTTCTTTGTTGCCTTTTATTTTTACAACCTTCCTTTAACACATTTTTACAAGTTGAATCAAAACCTTGAACTATAAAAGGATTCCCTATGTGACTTGTAGAATCATCTTATATAAGTATACCCTATTTCTTTCCTTTTTTACTTTCCCATATCCAGCTTCTCCTTATTATCTCAAAAAAATCCAAGGGTCCAATAATGGATTCTTATTCTTTCCCATTTATTGAAGGTTATGTCTCTATATTAAAAAATGTAGATATATAACAACTCATTTTTTACCTTCAAAAGTGAAATTTTAATTCAGGTGTACTTTATGTTACAAATCCACAATACCTTAACATTAAAAAATCCACATATGAAAATAATTGTGACATGTAATATAAAAAAATTATATCGATGAAGTAAATAAAACTTATTTGGTAGTACCATATAAAAATTTCAAAAACATTAAAATACACCTTCTTCAAAACAACATTTTTGTGAATATAATCAAGGTATCATAATCATCCCTTATCTCACTTATGTGATTTAAGATTTTTTAGTGAGTAATCAAAATAGTGTGGCACATCTCTAAAGTTATATTTGTGTCATCTTATTAAAAAAATTAAAAAACACAAAAATGTAAATGATGTGAAATCGACACAAAATTTGGAATTATTCACACCTTATATTATAGTGGAAAGACGTAAAATTGTTAAAGAGAACCCATTTATTGTGTTCATAGGTGTAGGGATCTTTGAATATTATGAGCACAAGTAAATATATAGACAAAAAAATCCTTCTCAATATACTACTTTGTAGTTTCCCTCTAGATTTTGTTCTAATTTGATATAGAGCGCATGTACATATAAACTTACTAGTATATATCATTTCCCTTGGATTCACACATATTTACAAATCCTTAAATAAATACCTGGACAGGAATCCCTGTTATATTTTGGCATTCTTTTCTTTATGTTACTACTCTCAAATTGACTGTAGTATTCATCCCTGACTATGGACCAAGCTATTAATAGTTTTAGTATGTGAGTTACACACCAACATGGAGGGGAAATTATTAATGTGTGAACTAAGGAATTTATTCGTTCTTTATCCTTGTGTAATAATACTTCCATATCACCAACATGTTATGTTGCACATGTGGAGTTTTCATATTTGAGTAGCTTATCCAACCTATCTTTTCTCAAACAAAACAACCTCTTTAACTTATATGTGAATGTAGACATCCAAACATGTGTGTTTTAAGTATTGATATTTATTAAGGATGTGATCATGACAACCACTTTACATCTAAGTGGTCCTAAAAATTTGGATTTTACTTTTACACACTCGTGCTCTATGACCTCATATGCCTCCGAAAATCATTTCCCAATTTTTCAACTCAAAAGTCCATCATCCCTTATATTCACATATTTATTTTTTGAGGTGATGATGTTGTAGATATTAGTAATTTCAACCTTTGTATCCACACTCACAACATAAGTTGGTACTTGGTTACTATCAAGTGGATTTACCACTTATTTTTCACCATTTTGAAAACTCGTGTACCTCTTTTTGAGATGCTTATTTTCATTATTCTCATAGAATCGTGGCCTACCAAGTAATTCTAAAAAGTTATCTTCTTTGATAAGTTAAATTATCTGAAAATCTACGTCAAATAAGCATCAATTATCTTTATTGAAATGTTATATAGAAATCCAATAAATTACACATGGGTTTTGTTAGCCATAAACAAGATATATGGAGAAGGTTACAAATACATACTCCTGACATCTACGTATGCATCCTTCGTGAGGATATTGAATTTATCACATGTGTCAATGATGATTGCATGAACTAAAAACCCATCAATAATAGCATCTATGAGTACCTCTTGATCATATTTCATATTGTGCATCATTTGATCTCTTTCCCTACCTCTTGAGTTTCTTTATGCATGTAAATAACATTCTAAGATATTTAGATCTCAAGAAGAGGTAACTCCACATTCAGTTTTTAAGATCCCAATGGTATCCATAAGATCTTCCACTTCTTGCTTGTTAGGGCCTCCATCTTGATGCTCATTTATTCAAGATTCAAAGTATCCCGCAACTTATACGTTTTCTTGAAGGTTTCTAATACATTTTTGGCCTCATATAAAATTATTTTTTGGGTTAGACCATCAAGATATTTAATTACTTTATTTATAGGAACCCTTTGTAATTCTTTGGTGGACACACCATCTTGGGTTGGATTATCATCTCGTTGTGTGTGGTAATATTAATTTTGGCCTAGTTGGTGCCTTTTGTGCAACATTCTTTAGATTCCATTTTTATTAGTCAGTATGAATCATTCATGTGCCCCTTTTTACTCTCTTTGAGAAATATTTTGGTTAAAGTTTGGGAAATATTATTTCTAGTGCACACCTTTTCATTACCCGCATGTAGGGAGTTTTAGACAATCCCTTTCATAGTGGTATATAGACCCACATGTATAACATGTCCTTAGGAAGGCCTTTACTAACTGTTGTTCCTCTATAGGTTTTTTCTCCTCAACATATGATTTTATGTTTTGAAGACCCATCAATAGCTTTTAGGATTCCAAGTTCCCTTAATTTGTGTGTTTTATCTATGACCTAGAAATTTTCTATGTTATGAATGGATGTCTTACATATTTTACACCATAGAGAGGAATTTACTTGTTTAACTCTTTGTAGGAGAGGGAAATTTATTTTTTCATGATTACCGTGACATACTTCACACACCCTTAGGAGTGCCTTTACATTAGAAAAAGGGGAAATAAATT